>CM060841.1:16820000-18020000 GCA_030762175.1 Metallyticus violacea
ACGTTTGATGAATTTCATGAACAATGGTCATTCATCCAACCCATGTTGATGACCAAGGACCTCGATAACAGAACATCCATTGCGTTATAAAACACCATACCACTGCCTTCACCACCACGGGTGGCCGAGGTCGTTAAGGCGCGAACTCGTGAGCGGGAGGTCTGGGGTTCGAATCCCACCAGTACCGTCCTCCCCGACTGGGGTTTTTTCCAGGTTTTTCTCAATTGTCATAAATGGCAAATGCCGGGGAGGTACCTTAAACTTAGGCCTGGAACGTTTCCTTCCAAAAAAAAAAAAATTAAAAAAAAATCCTTTGCCAATATATAATTTCATCTCATGTATCATCAGTGTTACCGCCTGTGATGTCTCAGCAGTAAAGGCGGGCGTTAAACACCATTAAAAAAAAAAAACACTGCCTTCAGAGAAAACGTCTTCATGGCAACTACGGTAAGTACTCGTATGTTTGTGCAGCAGTTTCCATCCTTTCAAACTGGAACTAATAGTTTGGATTTTTTTGACATGTTTAATCCGTGATTAAGAACTTTTTGAATTATAAAGGTAAGCCGTTTTCTGTAAATGGACCACTACTTATATTGTCTGCACCTTGTTCAACAGTCGGTCCTGGTGGTCTAGTGGTAGCTATACTTGCTTCGTAAAGCCAAGATTGCGGGTTCAATGCCGGACAGGATCGATGAATTTTTTCGGGCATAAAACTTGTATGGCTTCCTTCGGGGGGGAAGTAAAGCCGTGGGTCCCGTGTCGTACATTTACGGCACGAAAAAGAACCTCAAGCCTGAAAGATGAGACCTCTGAGCAAAATTTGTCGGCGGTTTCACGTCCTGAGTTGAATGGGACGCTGATGACCTGAAATGTTAAAGAGCGTCTGTAAATGAAAAACAAACAAAAACACATAAAAAAAACTTGTTCAACAGGAGTTACACTAAATCTAAGCTACAAGCTCTTAAGTCAAATAGTCTGAACACTTTGGTATGGGAAATTCATATGTGAGACATTCCTCATTGCAGGTGGCAAATTCATTTATTTCTTACGAAAAATAACAAGCATATTAATGGCAAATGATAAGAAGCGCTTTTTCATTCTGACATGTGATACGCTGCCTAATTATTCCTACAAAGAGGATCTTAACGTTTTACTAGCAGCGTGAGGTTTTGTCTTTTACACTTACAAGTCAGTTCAACACGTCGTGTACCGCCACGGGTGGCCAAGGTCGTTAAGACATGAACTTGTGAGGGAGATGTCTGGGGTTCGATTCACACTAGAGCCGTTCTCCCTAACTGAAGTTGTTTTTTCCAGGTTTTCCTCAGTCCTCATAAATAACAAATGTCGGGGAGATACCTAAACATAGGCCTGGAACGCTTCCTTCCTTAAAAAAAAATCCTTTCCTAATTTCTATTTTGATCTCATGTACACTTAAGAGACCTAGAGCTCCTTATCCGCCGATACTGGGCAGCCCGCAGACTCCAACAGCGACATCTCACGTTACACTACAAGTTACTACGACGATTGCATCCTGAGATCCGTAACCGTCTATTCGAGCACAGAAGGCTTGAATGGGAGGACACTATGGCCAGAGCTGATTTGAACAGTGGTGATGTGCGGAAAGTCGCCAATAAGCTCCGTGGTCAGCGAGCACGATACACTTTACCCACTGATCAGGCATATGAATCCAAGCCAAGGTGAAGGTTCATGCTGATCAGATCAAGAAATTCCCCGAGGAAAACTTCTCAAACTGCGATTGTCGAGAGTGCGTCAATATCTTCGGCGCCCGCCAGACTACGAGACAGTAATTCCCGTCATCAAACCTAGCGAGGTCATTAGCAGCACTACAGCGCCTCAAACCACAAAAGGTTGGCGGACCTGAAGGGCTAACATCCCTTATGATCCGTAACCTTCCCTTTAGAATGGCACTCTTTCTTACCAAAGTGTTAAATATGTGTATAGGCTTCCAAAACTTCCCACGAAAGTGCAGATTGAAATCTGGAAAGATCCGGTTCACCCACCCAGCTGTTTCCTGTCCACTCTCTCGAAAGTTTTCGAAAGGCTCATTCTCATCCGTTTTGACTCCCTTTTTAGGAGTCATTCAAGTCATCCACCACACCAATTTGGATTCCATCCAGGGTATTACATAGCTCATCATTTGCTAAGGGTGATGGAGGATGTCAGAACAGGGCATTCACCTCAGCTATATCTCTGAATATCTAAAAGACTTTTTCTACGACCTGGCACCCGAGCTTACACACTCTCATTTCTCTTGAGTTCTCCAAAACACTAATACTCATACTACACTCCCTTCAAAAACACCGCTCTTTCAGAGTTAATGTAGCGGGGAAAACGTAAACACTTCGACTCATTAGAGGCGGAGTTCCTCAAGACTCAGTATTTTTACCCATACTCTTTAATATTTACTTGGCAAACTTTTTACAGACACAGTAAATCAATGTAGCTCAATACGAGGGTACGTCCACAAGTTTCCGGTCTCGCCGATAAGGATTATCGCCTACACAAAATCCTTATTTGGTGTCATACCTTATGTGTTAAGTAAACAATTGCAGCTGTAACTTCCACTCCGCTGTGTTCAGTTGTTCAGATATAGTTGCATATAGAAGATTGTGTATAGAAGATTGTAACATGTTCAAATTGGAATTTCGAGCTGTTATTAAGTTCTTCACAAAAGAAGGACTTACTCCAAATGAAATTATACAGCGATTGGACGGTGTGTATGGGGAAGCATTCCCTCATATTCTACCGTGAAAGAATGGACCAAACTTTTTCGAATGGGTCGAGAAATCATTGAAGACAAATGGTGGGCACATCGGTCCTTTGAGGTGTTCACTCTTGAAAACATCGCTCTTGTGAAAGGAGAAATTATGGAAGACAGGCGGCTCAAAGTTATAGAAATAGCAGGAAAGGTTGGGCCTTTCTAAAACAACATGAATGAGGTTAGTGCAAGATGGATGCCTGAACTTCTTTCATCAGTCTAAAAGCAGCAATGAGTCGTCTGTTGTAAGGAATTTTTGGAGTTCTGCCGTGGCAACGAGAGAGAAGTTCAGCAAACCATTGTTACAGGAGATGAAACTATGGTCGTCTACTATGATCCCTTGTCCAAAAGAGAATCAATGGAGTGGCGAAGCGCCACCTCTAAAGGCCAGGTTACTCAGCCAACCAAGGAGATCATGGCCGCAATCTTTTGGGGATGTGAAGAAATGCTCTTCATTAACTTCAAGGAGAGGAACACTACAGTAAATGGGGAGTACTGTGCTGGCCTACTGCACAGACTACGTGCTTCTATCAAAGAGGAAAGGTGAGGAAAGCTGAGTGATGGTGTGCGCCTTCTTCACGACACCGCGCCTGTGTACACAGCTCTTGTTGCAAAGGAAGCTGTGAAGAAATGTGACTTAAAGGAGATCGACCATCCAGGCTACAGCCCAGGTCTATCTCCCGGTGCCTATTTTCTCTTCTCACAACTCAAGAAGGACCTTCGAGGAAGGAAATTTAAGTCTAACGAAGAAGTGATGGATGCTGTTTATGCCCATATTGCAGTCAAGACATCTGACTATTTGGGGGGTGGGTTGAAACGTTAATTCAAAGATGTGAGAAGTGTATTGCAAAAAAGGGTAACTATATTGAAAAGGAAATATATTTTTTGTCTTTATCATACCAAGAAACATATGGACCTACCCTCTATATTGATGACGTGAACAGAGAAACACATAATCAGAGCCATAAGCCCCATTTCACCGAACAGTGGTGTCGGTGCTGGTGAATGTTAACAAATGTCACGCCGTCATCTTTGAGAGAAGAATCCCTGCCACAAGCCCCGCACTTACTACCGTGAAAAATTACACAAATTTCTAACTTTTCGTGAGAACATCAAGGGAGATATTCACCGGGCTCAAGGGGGGGGGGGGAGCATAGCACAACTGTTCCCGATGTTTAGTTCCAATTCGATGCCAGCTCACCTAAAGTGACACCTTCTCCGCGCTCTAGTGATACCTACCTCTCATGCTTTACGCTTGCGAGATTGCGGGTTCAGAACCAACCCTCTATTCTGTGCACCGTTGCTTTCAATCCCGGCTATGGCACGAACCTCGTTACTTCCATATTTGGAGGATGAATTTAGTTACTGGGAAATAAAATTATACGACAATTAGGATACCATCCTAATCATCCATTCCTTCAGGAATTATATAATCCGAGAAAGACCTAAACCCAGTTACAAGATGCCACGCTTGGCCTGCGGGCATCTTTGATAACAGTAGCAAACTACCTAAGCAAGACAAATAGCCAAACATAGACAAACTTGGACTAGCACTCCAAGTACAAACGAAAATAATCATCATTTGAACGACTTACATGTGGATCCCTGTGGAGATTTGAAATACTCAACAGCCGTTCTTTATGCAAACCCTGGGAACAAGTCCATCTGCAGTTTAGCTGAGGAGTCCAATTGAAGTACTTCCTATCATCAGCATCTCTTCCCTGTGGGTGAATCCCTCTCGCGGCAAGGAACACCAGCAACATTCTACAGGCTGACACTAATCAGCCTGATCAACTGACTTGACTTGTCACCAGTATCACCATCTGTAAAAAACTGACATTAACAAAAAACACTCATATGTAGCAGAAATTGTGAAAATGGTTTAAACAATTTATTGACATTTCTAAATAATAAACTATCACTTATTAAAATAAAGTTTATTTTAATATATTTATTGGTAAGTTAGCCTACTTTTGTTAAACTGTATACATTATACAGGACTATTTCAAAATTTGTCAATCTGAATAAATACCTAAATATTTATAATTTAGTTTAATTTTAACAAAAACACGTTAACTAGGATATTGAGGGGAAAGTTTAAAACCGATGTTCATTACAGTTTACTTTTATCTCCTCACCCCCAGTTACCACACTAAGAAATCTTGTGATATTTAGATTTTAAAGAGCATTCAATAGTAATCACATCTTTTGTTTTCTATCTTTGCTAGCAACCTATTTTTGTTATTGTTGTTTGAATTTGGGCAGAATAAAAAAAAATAAGTCAGAATTAGAATAATTATACAACTTATATCGAGTAAAAGTACTATGTTAAATGTTCAAAACGTGTTCCATTAATACAGCCTTTTTTTGAACTCTCACAATTTTTTTGGAATACTTCCTGACTAATCCGCTTATATTCATGGGTTATCCTATTTTGGAGTTAAATATTCTCGAGCGAAGAAGTATAAACAACAATAACAATAATCCAAGTTTCCAGTCAAATATACAGAGGGTGTCAAAAATTTATACACATTTCAAGCAAAGAAAAAAACTGTGTTAGCTTAACAAAACACAAACAGAAAATGATGAGCACTAAAGATCTTAGATTTTTACAGTTACAACAGCTGCTCATAATACCCATCATCGACGTCGACACACTTCTGAGTACGTTGAACTACTGATTGAGCAACGTTTGCGAAAGTGTCCTCAGCGATTGCAGCACATGGCGTTTCAATTTCTTCCCGAAGTGCTACCAGTGTAACTGGTTTTCTACGGTGTACGATTCCATGGGTCTCAAATTTGTCTCGAATGCGTGCAATTGTTACTCGCATTGGCGGTTCTGTTCCGTACGCACGTCTCCATTGCCTTTGAACTTCAATAACATTCTCGGTTTTCCAATACCACTTCAAAATGTCTTTCCGCTGTTCAAACGATAATATGGGCTCCATTTTGTTGTAGTAAAGCTAGCATAACGTAATGTGAGTGACATCTGTTTACAGAACATCATACGTTAATCTTGACTTCGTTTGTTCATTGTTGATTTATCTGTCACGTAGCAACACTATCATATGTATGTGAGTCACATCTGTTTACAGAACATCATACTACACATTACTGTTGTTTATCGGTTCAACTTTGAAATATATTAAATAGGTATCTACCGTGAAAGTGTGTATACATTTTTTGGCACTCTCGGTATGAAACAAAATATGCCATAATTATTGAACTTATTTTAAAATTTAAGAATCATAAAGTAGGGGTGCCAACTAAAATTTCAAATTAGGGGTGTTAGGGGCGAGGGAGTGAAAAGTCAACAGTGATTTTAAACTTTAACCTCAATATGTTAATTGTCAATTAACATAATAGGAAATTTTAAAATTAAACTCTTGCCTACAAACAAATACTGTAAACCTAAAGAAAAAAAATACAATTTGTGCTAAAGACACTAGTAATTCACTTCTGAGTCTGTTCCAAAGAACATGGCATCTCAAATTTTAAATTTAAATGGCTGCAGTTACAGAGGGGAAAAATCATGTTGTGGGGAACGTTGAGTACTAAGGAAATACTCATCATCCTGTATTACAATATAACGTTTGAAATGGAGTTTTCCAGACGAGTATATATCATTTCCATTACCTAAATCTGATTACGTACTTGGACTTAGTGAGTTGTAAAACCTTGACGTGAAGGCAAGACGATAAAACGGTATCTGTGACACATTTTCGTAGAGAATCACATGAATGCTGCTTTGAAGCTGTAGACTGCATAACCTTTGCTCTAGGAAGAGAAATGCTGAAGCTTGTTTGTTAATATGAGGCAACTAGTGGACGTGCTAGGATCAAAGCTACAGAACGGCGGGAAAAACTAGTGCCTTTGTTTGGTGACCCAAAAAAACTCATTACACTTAAGAGGAAGGAAGTTATCATCGCGTTCGAAATTAATAAGGTATGTCAAATTCATATTACTACGAAGAAATCAGGAAATGTTTACTTTCCACATGAATGTTTCATAGTCTCATAAAGCCAATGAATAAATCACACACATTTAATATGCTTTTAAAAGCATTATGATTTCAAAAAAAAGGTAGTTTTGCAAACAAGACAAAATAAACCTGGAAAAAGTGCTAAGTAAAGCATTAGTTTGTTCATCATAAGGCCATTTTCTTCCCTTCAGTGTTACTTCTAAACACGAGGAAAACTTTAAAAGTCTGGATTTGAATACATGTTTTTCAGGGACCTAGAATTCCCAGAATCAGAATCAAGTATTCAATAAATAGAAATAATAATATTACTTTAATAGCTTGATAATTCGCAGAATTTAATACTTGTCAGAATTTACCGTTATAGTATTGATTGTTATATTAATTAGATTTCATACCAGAATTGTCTAAAATTCTTAAATTCAACGCGCATTCCTACAAATAGCTTTTGGTCTCTAAAGACACTTTCTTGCAGGTCTACAAAATCATATAAACAGTAAACTACATGGGACTGCCTGGTATGCACTTTTTACCATGTTCAATACATTGATACTCAGCATGTTGTTTTAATGTTAAGAGTATTAATTATTCTTTGAGTCATAATATAAAAATAATACAAAATGCATGATTAAAACCTATTATCTTATTCTCTCCATATAAAAACCATTTGTATTTTTAGTGTCTAATATACTTATGACGTCTTTTTATAATTCTTCTTTGTTTTTCGTTTACGTTTCCTCCGAATTCTTTTATTTTACGATGGTTATTATTCATTTATATTGGCAATCTGTTATCTAAGTTCATCTTACCATAACATTTTTTGTGCGTATTTGCAATAGCTTATTGTTTTGCTCTCCTTTATTTCCTTCCGCTGCAGTTTTCATTTTATGCTGTATTCCATTTTAATGATTACATTTCTTTTTTCTCTTCAGTTTTCTCCCCTTATTTTGTAACGGTTTAAGGGCTTATGCCAACTGCCAAGGTCTTCAAGACGTGAATGGAACGAATAAATTTATTGCGATACAAATAAACCAGAGTCAGTAGGCGTCTAAAGTTATATACTCCTCAAGGCTTAGGAAAAAACTCCGGAAATAAAAAATTCGAAAATTGAACGTTAAGTGCACTTAAATATTCTCTATTTGAAAGATAGAAATCGTTGTTTACTCCAAGCTTCAATATCTTTTATGACAAGTGAGTTAGCTTAAGGAATTGCCGTTTTCTTTAGCTTAGACTTCTCTCGCTCTCTACCGCCGCGGGTGGCCGAAGTCGTTAAGACGCGGACCCGTGAGCGGGAGGTCTCCGGCTCGGAATCCCGCCAGCACCGTCCTCCCTGACTGAGGTTTATTCCAGGTTTTCCTCAGTTCTCATAACTGCTAAATGCCGGGGATGTTCCCTAAACTTAGGCCTGAAACGTTTCCTTCCTTAAAAAAATCTTTCCCAAAATATCATTTTATCTCATGTATCATCAGTGTCCATCGTCTGTGATACCTCAGTAGTAAAAATGGGCGTTAAACACCAATCATTCATTCTCTCGCGCTCTGGTATTATTATTATTATTATTATTATTATTATTATTATTATTATTAAAGTAGTAAATTTGCAAATCATGAGCTTGAAATGAACGAGAGAATAAATTAAGGAAGAACAGCAAACTTAAATGGTATTTTGTGGGATCGAAATATAAATTATAAAACCTAAATAACTATGTTAATACACTTACAAACTAAGTAACTTAGGTACAATTATGAAGATTAAAATCAAGAACAAACCAAACCTACATTCGACGGCAATGGATTTTTAGTGGCGTTCTGTAAAAAAATTCTAGAAAAGATAGTAAAAGGAACAACGACGCTAGAAGATGAAGGTTTAAAGTTCAAATTTACCTTTTATATAAAAAAATACACTAATAAATTTGCAGGAACATTTTAAGAGGATAGCAGAAGAAGCTGCTTAAAAGAAAATATTGAATAGGTTCCATTGGGTAGATTAAAAATAAAGACAGTCTAAATACCATAGATAGGCAGGAAAAAGAACTAGAGGGTGGAGTTTAGAATGATCGAAAAGGCTACAGAATAGCACATAAACAAATTAAATGGGCACAGAAAAGGTGTTTTTAACATTGTATTATTTGATAAATAAAATAAAAATAAGGGTATACGAGGGTAGGTTTATAGTTTCAAGGTCAAGGACAACTTTGTCTTCTATCATATATTCCAGTTATTGGATCTACTTTATTTATCATTAGCAATTTCTAAAATAGGTTTGAAATACCAATGCATGTATTTTCTGTTTCATGTATTTTTTCAGAGCGTTCATTCATAGCAAGCCACTTTTGCATAGTTTTATCAAGGATTTACTCTGTGCTGCAACAATGGAAAGATGATTATGTTATTTATTTGATGTATTTTAACTGTAATATATTAATCAAATGAAATAATTGTTTGATGGTGCCTGTCTTTCAAGATATATTTAAGAAATGGCGATGATAGGCAAATAATTTGCAGATCTTAATAATGCGGCGTATAAATAGTAGTTTCCAGATTTATACAACTTTGACTTTGCCATTCCCCGCCTTTCGTTTATTTGTACATCTCTTTACATAGCAAAGCGAACCTGCTAGTTGGTAGTCGGGCGATCAGGAGCTTTAACAGATAGATGGACATATTTAAGTCAGTAATCATATTTGCAATTTAAAATTTGATCGCAAAGAAGAGTATGAACATGTTCGACGTTTGTAGCGAGACAGATGCTGTAGCGTTTAATGAAATGGCTACTCAAATTCGTGAACATCAGATACTTTCAAAGAAACATAGAAGAGAGAATAGCTTACATTTTAAAAGCAGATTTGAAATGTGTGAATAAAAGTTTGTTTAGAGACTGTTAGGCCTGTCTCATAGCAAACGGTAAAACACTTTCAACGTCATCTTTGAATAGGTAAACATTTTTAAACAATTTTTAAAATTGAAAAATTATTCTACTGTTTTAACCATGTCTGTTTATTTACCATTTCTACGATTCATATCGCGTGTTTTAGGTTTATATTCATTTGTGTGTATCTATCCTACTGTTGGTGTCGGGGATTATCGCGATCTGGGCCCTGTTTCACAAAAATATGGACTGGTAACTTGTAGTTATTAAGTAAAATTCTGTTCCACAAAGATTTCTGCTGCACTTGTATTTTACTACTCCATACTTACAAATGTACAAGTGAATTTTCGTAGTTATTTTCCACGAAAGTTTTAGTATTAGTCGAGCAATGGTAGTTTGTGTAAATTTCCCTACAAATGCAGGAACATTGGTAACTTCAAATACTAGCACAAAACTTATTATCTTTATAATAATTTCGGGAGTCAGTTGACTCAAATGTGCTAAGTATTAGCGAAATTGACAATAATGATGAGTAGGAATATGTATAAAGAAAGAATAAATAAGTATTTGTGTATAAAGTTAGGTTAAGTGCAAATAAATTATGATTGATATTGACGTTTCCTGTTCCAAATGCATATTTCAGACCAGCATCTTAGTTAATGTATTTTTAAGGTTCTTGCTATATGTCTGGAAAATAATTTCTTTCCAAACTCTTTTAGAATAATTTCTTTTGGCACAATTTTCCCAGTTTTTTGCTTATGAGAACGTGATTGTCAAGCAATATCAACAAATAAATAAATAAATAAATATAAAGGATCAAATGGACTAATAAAATGACCCAAGAGCAATCGGGAAGCGCGATTCTTCTGCCATCTCTCGACGGCTGAAAATGATGCTCCTAAGAGTAGTCTTATGGTACCGTCGCCTCAAAGTGTATTATTACGCTCGAATATCGATAAATACATAATTAAGTATTTAAATTAGCACTATGTCTGAGAAAAAACAAGATCAATTTTGCAGAATGACAATGATCCGCTCCGTGGATTAAAAATCCCTAAAGAGTGGACATAACCTAACCCAAGGAATGGCGACGTATAGCCAACAGCTGTTCCTCCATCTTGCTTTTATATGACGTCTACATGACACCACTTGTAAATTTTTATTGATACGTTACCATTGTAGCATTTCTTTCGTGGAACAGAAAGTTACAAGACCATACTTTACAAGAGCCTGTACTGATACACTTGTATGTATTGGACCATACTTTTGTGAAACAGGGCCCTGGTGTGACGTGAGCTCGGCTGTCGATTGCCGGGACCAGTCCGTCCTGAACAGCGTGATCCCAAGCAAATTTCACTATACGTACCAAAAGTAGCAGCGGTTTTATTGATCACTACCCGACTTCTGATGACTGCCTCTCATTGTATAATTGAACAATGCGAGCACAGATTTCCATAAGAATTTGAATTCTTCTAAATCTTTATTTAAAGTGTTCCCAAAAATGGCATAAACTTAAGACTGTATTGAGAGTGACAAAAAATTGCATTGTTATGGCGTCGTGGGTAAACATGCATAAGGAGATATAGATTAACCGAATGACCTGTATAGTTGTTTTCAAGAAATAGTTACAGTATCTGACATTTGGTGGTATTTTAACCACTCTAAAGTTCGTACAACAACATGCACCTACTAAATGCATATGGGGAAAAAATTTACATGAAATTTTTGAAAACTCCAATTTAAACGCAGTTGCTCTGTTTCTAGGTGGAGGCCTTTACTTCCATGCTACCCATAATAGAGAAAACTCCAGATTGAATTGTTCTTGAAGGGATTCATCAAGGTAGATTTGTCGCGAGATGAAGAATGAAGACATCATAACTCAGTTTCCAAAGAACTCACTAGTGGTGTATAGCCCAGTGCGTCAGGTAAATGAGGAACACGTTGTGTTTAAAATGATCTGGTCAACGGCTATTTATGTACGAAAATGCAGGGTCATTAATATATATTGCGGCCGTACCAAGGCATCTAGATCCCGGGAGATAGGTTGAGAATCAGCCAATAAAAGGTTCTATAAATGACGGAAGCACAAATGGTACGAACCTTACCTTAAGAGTATAGTTAAATGTATTCTTTTTACGCTCCTGTAAGTCCTGGCGGTGTAGTGGTAACCATACTTGCCTCCTAAACCCAAGACCGCGGGTTCAAACCCGGCCAGGACTGATGGATTTTTTCGGGCGTGAAAGTCCTAAGTATGGCTTCCTTCCGAAGGGAAGTAAAGTCGTGGGTTTCGTGTCGTACATTTACGGCATGATAAAGAACCTCAAGCCTGAAAAGAGGCCTCTGAGCAAAATTTATCGGCCGTTTCACGTCCTGGATTGAATGGGACGCTGATGACCTGAGATGTTAAAGAGCCTCCGTAAATAAACCAAATCAAAAATGTACAAACACCATAAAGGAGAATATGCTCTCACTCACTCGTCTAATTTCATCAACTGAAATTCTGCTCATTTTATGTTAATTGTTAGCCTGGAATTCCTCTAATGTATGGAAATTCGTGCTAAATATGTTTACCTTTTTTGCTATACCCTAAGCAGATTAAGACGGGAGCATGAGGACCACATTCCTGTTGAAACCAACCGTACAATGTCCCCTCTTCTATCAACTGCTGAAGAAACTGCACTAAAATTGATATTTGATAAGGAATTACATTTATTTTCTACTACGAGTAGTACCTATGTATCTGTTGTGCATGCATCCCGTCTTTTATGGATGATTTTAGTACGGAAGAGATTGTAATGGGGATATCGGCCAATGCAGTGGCGTCCCTTCAGGGCACACATGTCGTATATGCGGCAGCTATATATATATATTAATGACCCTATATTTTATATTTGCTTATAGGTTTTATACATAAAACGTCTTTGTCGTCAGGCGACGACCACATCAAGTTCGTAATATTATTTGCCGCCGTTTCGGACGCCTATAGCTGTTCATTATCTAGGCAGGCACAAGGTCAAGTGAAGAGCTATGTGTTGTTCTGATTATGCAGCTCTTCGCTTGATCTTGTGCCTGCCTAGAAGATGAACAGCTGTAACGTCGGCAGTAAATGATACCTGAAAACCAAAGCATTTTATATGATGAACAAGACCGTGGAGGTCTATCATCTTACAGTGTTAAACATTTCTATATAAAAAGTACCAGCTTAAAAATATTTGCATTTTTTTAAAAACATGATTAATTTACTTTATCTGTGTACTCTACATTTGTTCTTACGATTCTTGTGGTAGTGTGAAAAGAGTTCGATCGTATCATATCTTGTCTTGCTGATGCACCTACAATCTTCTAATAGTGTTGATCATCGGTAAGCCCTTGATATATTCTTTAAGGGATCGAAAAAATGACGACCAGAAGTGCATAGACTGGCCTCACATCGGGGCAACCTAGTTGGGTCATATATTCCTTAGGCATTATACCGAATACGATACTTATTGATAATTCATACTGTTGCTACATGAATATGGAAGTACGAGGGTAGGTCCACAAGTTTCCGGCCTGACCATTTTCTAGATACGATAAAAATAAAAACTACAGTTCATTTTTCAATATAGTTACTTTTTTATTGCAATACACTTCTCACATCTTTGAATTAACATTTCAATTCCCCTCTCCCAAAATAGTCAGAAGTCTTGTCTGCAAAATGGACATAAACAGCTTCCATTACTTCTTCGTCACACTTAAATTTCCTTCCTCGAAGGTCCTTCTTGCGATTTGAGAAGAGGAAATAGCCACTGGGAGCTAAATCTGGACTGTGGATGGATGGTCGATTTCCTTGAAGCCACATTTCCTCACAGCTTCCTTTGCAACAAAAGTTGTGCGCACAGGCGCGTTGTCACAGTCTGTGCAGTAGGCCAGCATAGTACTACTCATTTACTGTGGTGTTCCTCTCCTTGAAGTAATGAAGAGTATTCCTTCACAGTCCCAAAAGATATTGGCCATGAACTTCTTGGTTCACTGAGTGACCTTGGCCTTTAGAGGCGGTGTTTCGCCAGGTTTACGCTACTCCATTGATTCTCTTTTGGACAAGGGATCATAGTAGAAGACCATTGTTTCATCTCCTGCAACAATGATTTGCAGAACTTCTCTCTCTCTCATTGCCACGGCAGAATTCCAGAAATGCCTTACAACAGATGATGGTTGCTGCCTTTGGACTGAGGAAAGAAGTCTAGGCACCCATCTAGCACTAACCTTGTTTATGTTAAAATGTTGATGATTAATTCGAAGGACTATTGGTTTAGAAAGGTTCAACCTTGCGGCTATTTCTGTAACTTTGAACCGCCGGTCTTCCATAATTTCTCCTTCCACAAGAGCGACATTTTCAGGAGTGAGCACCTCCAAGGCCGCCCTGCATGTTCCTCGTCTTCAATGCTTTCTCGACACATTCGAAAAAGTTTGGCCCATTCTTTTACGGTAGAATATGAGGAGGATGCTTCCCCATACCTACACAGTCCAATTGCTGTTTAATTTCATTTGGAATAAGTCCTTCTTTTGTGAACATCTTAGTAACAGCTCGATACTGCATTTTGAACGTCACAAACTTCTACATATCATTTTCTTTATGCAAGTATATCTAATGGGAACTATTTTCAGCACTTGCTATAATATTTGTACGCTGAATTATATCCATTAGTTAGAAAATTGTAAAGGAAAATTAAAGGCCGAGAGTGTGTGAACATATTTTTAATACTTAATTTCAAAGTGCATTCTAAGCATGACATTGCCTTATGTTTATTTAACTTATTATGTATATCGTTGTTAAATACTAAAATGACATTGTCAAGGTACAGGACTTTCAGAATATATCCTTACCTCTAGCACGGGGTTTTGCGTCTCGGCAGCTGAACGTGCTACATCCGGCAGTGCCTGTACTCCGACACGACCATTTTTGGTAGAACTACGCCTCGTCTGAAAAGAACATAAGCTGTGAATGTATTAGCTCTTCAATCACTGATTTTTCCCCCCTTAATGGTGCCTTAACGCCCGTTTTTACTATTTAGGCATTACAGGCGGTGAACACAAATGATACATGAAATGAAATGATAAATTGGGAAAGGAGTATTCTTTTTTTACGGAAGGAAGCGTTCCAGGGTTAATTTAGGGTACCCTCGGCAATGCCATTTTTGAGAACTGAGAAAACCCTGAAAAAAAGCTCAGTCTGGGAGGACGATCCTGGTGGGAATCGAACCCTAGGACTCTCTCTCACAAGTCCGAGCCTTAACGACCACCGCCACTCGTGGCGGTCGGTTACTGATGAAAGAAACCACTAACAATAACGCACACTTGCTACGGGATCTCCTTAAGGACAAAGGACACATGTATACTTGTAATGTTTGAGTTTTAATAATTGTGTTGCAGTATGTGCAGAAGATACTGAAACTCCAACTAATTTCGATAATGATTTTGCTGGCGAACGTTCAAGGTTTGCGTCAATTGAACCAGTAGCATTCACAAGATCGTGAATTCCAGTTCTGTAAGGAAGAAATTTCCCGAATAATTTCCGAATAATTTCCTCACGAACGCTATGAGGTGATTCGCAACTATAATCAAATATACACAAAATTCCTTGGTTCTAAAGTCTTCGCGAACGAACGTAGACTGGTGACAACTTGGTAGTTCAAGGACAGACAGGCAGGTGGCAGTCAGTGCAGTCAAGTAATCATACTTGATTCCTAAACCCAAGATCGCAGGTTCAAACCCGGCCAGGATCGATCATTTTTTTCGGGCGTAAAAATCCTAAGTATGGCTTCCTTCGGAAGGGAAGTAAAGTTGTGGGTTCCGTGTCGTACATTTACGGCACGATAAAGAACCTCAAGCCTGAAAGAAGAGGCCTCTGAGCAAAATTTGTCGGCCGTTTCACGTCCTGAGTTAAATGGGACGCTGATGACCTGAGATGTTAAAGAGCGTACATAAATCAATAAACCAGATCCTCATCCATGAGGACATATGCTGGAAGCCCGGTAGTTGACCTTTATAGCTTTTCTGTTTTGGCAGTGCATCTCTTTGCCAGTGTTTTGGATTTTTTTTTAATTCAGATTATCATATCATTTTAACTGCTAATTTTGGAAAGTTTACTAGTTGTCTCTGAAAAATATCTTCGAAGTACAGCTTATTCTTTGCCATTCTAATTCACAGATCAAAAAATACCAGATTTCTACCTTTGGGAAGTCGATTTCACTTTTCATAACCCTATTTGTATAGCCCTGCTTGAAACGTTTCATTAAATATGCATAACTTACAGCTACTTGGAAGAGTTACACGTCCAGATTTCAGAAATAAAAACAGTTATCTACAAAGGCTGTCATTTTGTTCTGCACACGGTTTAAAATGGCATGACATACAGTGCTGGTTCGTCATTATTCTTTCTGATGGAGAATACTTGGCGAGTTAGTGTAAAAGTGCTGAAATGTTTTGCTATATTTAGATCAGTGCTTTTTTGCTTCGGTCTCAAGTCACTCATTTGCAGTTTCTCCGTTCAAAAATGAACACTTCAAAGGTATTCTTTTAACTTAAGAAGTAGATAAATGGTGAATAAGTGGTTTGTTGTAATATTTTGAGATAACATGAACAGCAGGTAAGGAAATTATCTTAAGAATAGGAGCGTTGTCTTTTCAATTCATTCTTTTTATAACAATTTGTCAATATCTATCAGAATTCCAATTTATTATACCACAACCTTTCCTGCATAGTTTGACGTAAACATTTTTGGAATGGATCTATTTTTCTTTCCACTACACACTGGATGAACTTTTCGTGTGATATTAACAAACAAACTAGGGAATGCTTAAATCTGATTGCAGTTCTCTGTCGTTTAATGGAATCGTGGAGCAATTACTTTTTTACTTTATTGCCACCATAGTAGAACAAATATGTTCACAACTGCAAAGATGTATGCCTTCGGACAAGCGCTTTGAATAAATAAATGCATTAAGCCACTTATGTCCCATCCAGGGCTGGGGCCTCCGCAAGCGGGAAGCCCATTGATTTCTCATATGGTGAGTTATTGTCCATATGAGTTTGTTACGTCTGTAATGTTTCTTATTTTACAAGTTTAACACAATTTAACCGGAAGGTTCAACTGCTGAGTGTATTAAGTTTGGTATCACTTTCACTATTGGCTTCGGTTGTCCTCTTCTTTCTGTAGCTGTTCCCAGGTACTGCAGTTCCGTGCTACGCTGGCACAGTGTATCCCGGTTGCTTTCCTGAAGGAGTCTGCCCACCTCGTTCTCGGTCTCCCTCTTCCTCTTCTACCGACACGTAGATCCCATGTGGTAACTATATGTCCCCTTGCTATAATATGTCCAGCCCATTTCCACACTTCAGACTCTTTGCACGTTGAACCACGTCGTTCAGTCCCGACAACTTTTTTAACTCCACAGATGATATTTTATCCATGAGGGATATCCCTAGCACTTTCCGCTCCATTTTACATTGGCAGATGCTGATATTATTCTTTTCCACTTCTGTTAGGCTCCAAGTTTGGCATCCATATAACAGCGTTGGGAATATGCATCAGTCCAGCTCGTCTAACCTCAGAGTTTGGCTCAAAGTGTTGTCCATCAGTATGAATTTCAATGACCAGAATGCTCTCCACGTTGAGAAAAGTCATTTGTTGATTTATTTGCCCATATGCAACTGTTTGTCCTAAGTAGACATACTGATAAAAGAGTTCAGATGTACTCAATACTGCAACGCATACTGTATGGACCCTTCGAAGCATGCGATAATTATTCTTATATGCAAAACAGTAATAATTCATACTTTCCTTAAGTCATTGCCAACAAACATTTCACTAATAGCACAATTACATTTGCCAATTAAGAACTTTCATTTTAGGCAGAACAGTGTGATATTCTTTGTAAATGGGAAGAAGACGTTCAAAAGTATTTAAAGGTTCCATTACGAGCACTACAGCTGTCTAGTTTGTTTTCTCTAATAAGGCTGAATAGGCTTTACACTGTGCTTCATTTCTAGAGTCCAGCTGAACTTCTGAGTCTTTGGTCACCGATTGGTGCAGCAGCAATTTCATAGTAAGCTGTAACAGAGTGCCAAAACATCGAAATGAGGTTTAATATGCATACACCAAAGTTAATCCATTTTAATTATTGCAGATACCCAAGAAACGAAAGCTACGTGTTCGTGAAGCAGAACGACCAACCCATGGGATAGTACTGAACAAGTCTCTGTTAGGTCTTCTGGACATCATTGCAGCTGCATGTGTTGTGGCACCACTGGTAATTTCTCAATGGCGTGGTACTTGGATGCTGCTTACTCATTACAATGTACCCTGGTAGGTAAATCTGTGTACAGGGAGTCCGGGAAGTCCGTATACCCCTGTGCCTTACTAGTTTCTTATTAGCATATCATATTACATTATTGCCATATTGTAATTATTAGAAATATCGGTAGTATATTGTTGGCTATTATTGTTGGTGTATTGTTGGTTGTTAATTAAAGTACAGCGTATAGGGGTATGCGGATTTCCCAGACACATTTTATTCATTTTTTAGTTGTAATACGTTACAAGCACTGATGTTTTAACAAAAGACGCGAGATAATTTTAAGACATAAAAATTGAATCTTGACTTTTGCAATAATATATTTTACTCCATCAGTTCAACATTAAATTGAGTAACACACAACTTGTCTTGTTTCATATTTGTGAAGTTTATTTATTAAAGAATTCAAGCTGAAAGTGCTACCCAAACTTACATTTCATTCCAATTATTTCCAACGCTAGGGATATTAACCGTGGCAGCAGCCACGAGCGATAGAGATCAAGCATCTTCAGTTTATCGCGCCGATGCATTTAAGCTAAACGTTCTGTTACAAGATAACCAGTTCGAAGAACACAGGACACGGTAATAAAATGGTTACAGCATCGGCCGAAGTTTCGGGTCTTGGCCGTGACCTTGAAATTCTCCTATATGACTCCGATTTAGGATTGTTTCATTAACTTCAATTATTTCAAAACTGAGACGGGGAACGCACTGTATCAGTTAACCCAAGCAACTGCTATTCCAAGGATCTGTGGTTGTCATTCTTGCACGAACGAGAACTATTCCTGTTTTTTGTCTTTCTTTTGTATGTAAGAATATCAAAGAGCAAAATATCATTCAAATGTATTTTGTTTGTTATTTTATATTAATGTAAACCTGTTAGCATTTACTTATTATGTTCAATAAGCAGCTTTTGTGTTAATTGTGTTGAGATTTAATTGAAATTGACATAACTAGGAGTTTTGCATTAATAAATATCACAGGATAGGCGTTAATAATTTCTTCTGTGCTAGATAACAAAATAAAAAGGAATACTTTCATGGGCCAATGTTTGAATTCCGGATCTTCACTCAGCGCGCGCACAGTGCAACACGAGCTAGAACATGCTCAGAGGCACATAGCAACCAATTCGGCCGAACTCTACGAAGTAATGGGCATGTTTATGAGATAGTCTGCAAAACGCCGGGACTATATAACTTCCCATTACGCGAGATGAGAAGGCTCATAAAGTCAGGTCGAATAATACGTCATGAGGTGGTTTCTGACAGTCAAATGAACAAATATACTTGGAAATGTACAGAAACACTGTATTTGGATACGGGCTTAGGGACACCTACTTGAACAACGTGTCAATGGGTGCAAGAGGGAACACTGGAACGTGCATTCTGGCTCATGGGGGGCATTTGGAATATTTCCTAACGTTGCCAGAATGACAGTCATACCGGCATGCATTATGATATCTTGTATATATATATATATATATATATATATATATATAAGTGGTGTTTAACGCCCATTTTTACTACTGAGGCACCACAGGCGGTGAACACTGATGATACATGAGATGAAATGATATATTGCGAAAGGATTTTTTTTTAAAGAAGGAAGCGTTCCAGGCCTAAGTTTAGGATTTTGCACCATTTCCCAGATATGAGGACTGAGGAAAACGTGGAAAAATCCTCAGTCAGGAAGGATGGTCTTGGCGGGATTCGAACCCCAGATCTCCCGCTCACGAGTCTGCGCTTTAACGACCTCGACCACCGTCCGGTATATATGCATATAATTATATAACCTTTATCATGACTACCTTTAAATACCGTAGAAATCTTACACTGGTATAAAAAAAAAGCAGTTAAAATGTATATCATATGCCACAATGCCACAGCACCCCGTACATTTCTTCAAGTTATGCTCTCATGTACTTTCATTGCGCGCATGCCATATTGGTTGCTTCTTGCAGGGGTTTTAGGGATAGAAATTGGAAGTTATTAAGCTTCTTTCCTTTAATGCTCCTCTGTAATATTTTCATTACCAAATAACTTACAAAAATAATATTCAAGCGGTGCACAGTAATTAATACATGCCCATTTCCTTCTCTATTTGGGTATCTTATTAAATGTTTTTTAATGATTACTGCTGAATTTAGTGTTCATGTGGGCTGTTATATCAACTACTGCTTTACTCAACCCTTACAACCTATTGCCTATACACGAGTCTGGCGCACCGTGTACAGTGTATACATTAAAATATAAATACATTAATTGTTAGTTTGCTTGGTATCTGATGCCACTGAATTGTGTTTGTATCCCCTACCCTCCTTTACGGATATCCAATGCAAAGTTTGCATTTTGCGTTCAGCAAAAATACATAATATTCTATCTCGTGTCCTTGGAAAACACGGCACGATAGGAAGAAGAATGAGCATCCAAAATGTCCAAAATCTTTGAGATGAATCATCTCTTGAGAGGGGTATTATCGAAGAACAGTAGTAAGCATAGGGATGTTTGTATTGTTGTGTCATGTACTGTAAGCAAAAAGCAACTTGTTTAGCTTAGATCGAATGGACTGGAGCTTTCGGAAAGGATAAAGAATATTACTGCAATACTTTTACGTTTAGGAGTTTAGGACAACCAGAATCTTGTTTACTTCTGTTGTATTGCAGAGCTAAGGAGCTGAAACTGTTGACTGTTGATGCAGGTGGTTGCAGTACGTGTATGGTGTTGGCCTGCACATAGTTTTTGCACTGGCTCGAGAACCTCTGCAGTCGTTTTTTACAAGACCCACCAAGAAATTAGTGAGAGCCCTGGCTGTCCGAGTTTACGTCTGGGTGTTTGGAGTTGCCTGTATATCCCACTGGCAAGGATCCTGGGTAATGCTGGACAAGTACACGCAGCGTCAGCCTGGAGATGTGCTGGGAATCACCCTCGTCAGTATTGCGTTGCTCTCCGTGCTCAAAGCGCTCCGCAACATCAGCACTTCTCCTTTCTGTATCATAGTTGACGACCAAGAAAATGGTTTGACCTTTCCCACCATGTTCCGTACCTCGGTGAGTTATTTTTCATTGCTCTAGTAGAGATAACACATCTCTTAAAGATAAAAACTGCTTATGATGGAACCTCTTACGAGGGCTCTTCGAACAGTTGGTGCAAAATCAAAAGGTAGTAGCACTAGATCTTTTTAAACATTACCTTGGCAAAGTGTTGATTGTTGAGGAATGAATGCTTATGGGTATAACTAGTTCTGAAGCTTAGTCCGTGTTTGTGAATGATTTTCCTGCTTAAATCGATAAACTACCGTTCAAAAAAGAGAACAAGAACTTCCAGAGATGCATTCAACCTATAATACCTCCGATTTTTTTTTCTCTCTCTGGACTGGAAACAGATATAAACATGCAGTTAGTTTTAAAATACGCGGGCACTCATTGTCAATGCGTGACAGAGATGGCAGCACTCTATGATACACAGAACTCTAGCGGCAGCGGCGAGAGTGAGGACTGTTTTTGATACTTCACCATGACGACATTTTCGTTACAAGAACAGTGTAAAATCATTCGTTTTCTTCATTTGCATGTTTTGACACCGACTGAAATTCATCGCCAGTTGAGTGAGACATGTGGTGAAGGTGTCATGGATGTGTCTAATGTGCGTTCATGGGTGCGACAGTTCAAGGAAGGCAAATCGTCGTGTGAAACAAACCAAGGCAATCTCGGCCTCGCACGAGCCGGTCTGACGACATGATCGAGCGAGTGGAGAAAGTTCTTCTGGAGGATCGCCGAATGAGTGTGGAACACATCACCTGCAAAGTTGGCATTTGGCCTTCAAAGTTGCAAAGTGCACACAGCCCTGCATGAAGACCTGAAAATGCGAAAAGTGTCCTCCAGGTGGGTGCCACGAATGCTGACGGACATCACAAGGCTGCGCGCGTGGCATGTTAAGTGATGACGGTATGAATGGGACGTTATTTTCATTGATTGTGGCAATGGATGAGGCATGGATGCCGTTTTTCGATCCTGAAACGAAGCGCTAGTCTGCTCAATGGAAGCACTCAGATTCACCGCTACCAAATAAAATTCGGTTCAGCGCCAATGCAGAAAAAATTATGGTGGCCATGTTCTGGGACAGCGATGGAGTAATCCTTGGAGTAATCATTGCGTTATGGTGACAGGTGTATCTTACGAAGATGTTTTGAAGAAGTTACTTCCATTGCGTGAAAAACGTGTGCTCTTTCATCAAGACAATGCCCTAGCTCATCAGACGAACGTAACGCAGCAGTTTCTTCATGAAAACAACTTTGAAGTGATTTCTCATGCTTCCCTACTCACCTGACCTGGCTCCTAGCGACTTTTGGCTGTTTCCAACGATGAAAGACACTGTCCGTGGTAGCACATTCACTAGCCATGCAGAAGCGTTCACAATGGCCATGGAATCATGACGTCGACGTTGTTTTTTTTTTTAAATGATTTATTTATGGACGCTCTTTAACAGCTCAGGTCATCAGCGTCCCATTCAACTCAGGGCGTGAAACGGCCGACAAATTTTGCTCAGAGGCCTCTCTTTCAGGCTTGAGGTTCTTTTTCGTGCCGTAAATGTACGACACGGGACCCACGGCTTTACTACCCTCCCGAAGGAAGCCATACTTAGGATTTTTACGCCCGAAAAAATCCATCGGTCCTGGTCGGGTTCGAACCCGCGATCTTGGGTTTAGGAGGCAAGTATGGTAACCACTACACCACCAGGACCGACATGTCGACGTTGTGAAAAACGTGTACAGCTGCAGGGAGATTACATTGAGAAGTGACACAAATTTAAAGTTTTCGTGTGATTAGTTAGTGAGAAAAAAATCGAAGGTGTTATAACTTGAATGCACATCGTAATTGTAACGGGAAACGACCGCTGAAACTATGGCAAAGCTGAACTAATATTACGGCGAATCTGCGCCTTCGCTTGGAATGGCGGATTAATGGTTTGGTGAGCTAAGATGTGGCCGAACGAACACAAGCAATGCGGACCGTTTTAGACGTCCTGTCAAGGCAATGAATCCTGAAATGATGGGAAAAAAAAAACCCACGACGTGGTGCTTAGCGATCGGAAACTAAAAGTGCAAGAGATTACTGAAGCTCTAGGCATTTTAGCAGATCGGGTGCGTAAAATATTTTCTACACTAATTTGCGAGGTGGCTAACCATTGTCACTTTCGCGAATAATTTTGAGCCGTTTAAGAGAATCGAAGTGAATTTTGGAGAGTTTTGGAGAGGGTATGTGGCAGTAGACATAACGTGAATTCGAAACAATAGTCTATACAGTTGCATATTGTGAAGTACTCCGAAGGAGACAAAAACAACACCCTTAGCAAGAAAAGTGATGGTGACTGTATTTTGGGATTTCACCAAGAAAATTTTATTGTTATTTGGAAAATAACCGGGAATATTATGCTATGCAATTACGATAAACAACATGAACAAGGGTGTCGTTCTCATTTGGGGAAGAAAAAGATCCTCTTCCAACACGATAACGCGCCAGTGCACAAGTCTGAGATTACAACTTAAAATGTAAATTCCTTGTTCATCTCCCTGCTGTCCGGATTTGGTTCCCTTTCTTTTCCCAAACATTCGCATCGCGTGAAGAAGCTATCGCAGAAGCAAATCCATACTTTGCAGAGTTAAAAAAAATCGTATTTTAATTCGAAAAACGCAGAATAGGCGTAAAGATGTTGAGAAACAAAACTATTTTTTTCCAAAAAGTTATGTCTTTATTTTTGCACGAGCTTATCAAACAGCTCGTAGTTCGGAAAAAATACATGGATTGTTTAAGCTTTGTGTATGACAGTAATACAGAATAATACAACTTTTTTCAACAATATTTCATTTTAATGTTAGTAATATCTATGCATATTTCTTTAAAATAAGTACATAAAATTTCTTTCGAAAATGAGGACAATCAAGTCATTTAAAGTGGGGATAAACCTGATAAACTATTGGAAGTTAAAGGGAAATAAAAAAAAAATCACTCCCGGCCTCAATTTTAATGTTTTTTTTAATGAAATTCGATGTATGCCTTTGAAATAACACAAGAAAAAAAGTTTTTTTTTTTAAATGAGTGAAATCGAATTATTAGGATGGGTGATTTCCATGAAACCCAAAACTTAAAAATTGCTCTAGCGGCATTAATATTTGTTTTTTTCATAACGAACTCCATATATATCCTTAAAATACAATAAAGAATATAATTTCAGAAAATGAGGGAAATTGGGCCTTTAGGAGTAAGAGTTCACCTGAATCCCAAAATTTAAAAATCGCTCTAGCGTCACCTATATGTTTTCTTCACGACAAAATTGGAAAACTACCATTTAAATAAAATAAGAAAAGTAATCTCCGAAAATTAGGAAATTAGGAGTAGGGGCTATACTTGAAAATCGAAATTTAAAAAGCGCTCTGGAGTTTAATTTTCTCTATATTGTTTTAAAACAAAAGCACAAATTAACTCAGCATATAAAATGTATTTATTACGCTGCATATGTTTTATGTTTAACAAAAGCACCGTCGTGAAGATAGAAAATGTGAAATATTAATGTAATATGTGTCTGAGAACTATATTTGTATGTAAGAGCGCTCTGTAATAACCTTCAGAAAACTTTTGGCGTTACATGTTTTTACTACAATAACATTTAAATTACATTTTAAAGCCAATGAAAATCGATGTAACTTTCGATTGTTTTTATTTGCTTTGTACAATGTAATTGCTTCTGAACTGTAACATGATTTTATTTTATTGAAACATATGAACATCATCTTCTTAACTACATAATGTAACTCGAAACCTTGTTATTTTTTTCTATTTTTGTGAATGTAAAAATGATGTCAAGGGCTCAGTTCATAAACATGGCTACATTTAAAAATGTTAAAAAATACTCACACAGTATAGCTTTGCCTATTAGTGGCCATACATTTAATTTAATTAATAGTATACTATTAATCTAAATAATAATAATAATAATAATAATAATAATAATTCTAAAAACGTGGTCTCTTTTGTAATACGTATATGTTGAAAGAATTCTAATTTTGTTCCCCTAATACCACATAGTAATGCCATAACTTATTTCATTTCATTAATTAATAAGGCATAATTTAGATTTTATATTAATTTTTATCAAACGTTATTGAACTAGGTGAGGAATTCGCTTAGTTTACGCATGATGACGTAACTGCGTGTAGAATTTTTCCCTTTGAGAACGAAAAGTTAAAGTTTTGCTACGAGCGTTCGTTCAATCGAGACAAAAGAACGAGAGTAAAAATAATTTCCTCAAGAAAATTGAACATTGGTGGAATGGTAAAGAACGAACGGCTACGGCCAAAATGGGTCGAACATTCAGCGGTTGCCCGGGCTGTTACATTCTATTGGTTGCGTTTTCGCTTACTTCAAGAGAAGGATCGCGCTAGACCTCTATTTGTTTAAGTGGTACCTTCCTGTTGCTATGAGCTTACAACATCTACCAAGACTATCTGAACATTAACTTTCACTAGTCAGGTATTCTTTTGATAGAAGTCTGTTCATTAATGTCATACTTAAGTATCATTTAAACACACATAATACCTAATGGAGAATAGAAATTTCCTTGAATATGTCGCAGTTCTGCTCTATGATTTTTTTATTTCTAAAACGTTTACAATAGATATTACTTCGTTTGTAATATATGTTCAATTAATGTAAAAATATTCAGTTTCTCCAAAATATTAAAGTAAGTGATCATTATTTTATGACATAAAACATAATTATTCAAATGTCTGTGCTGTAAGGGGCTTCTATGGAAGACGCGGCAACCAAATTGCTGTTTTGGGCTTACAATACTTTTACTGCAGACTAGGCCCTTAAGCCCTTACGTTATTATTTTCTATAGTGCTTTAATTATATTCATAGCTTCGAGAACACTCAAACGTGATAATGATAAAATTTTGAAAAATAAAGAAAAGATTTATATAATTTTCTCTCATAATTACTTGTAAGAAACCAGTTTTTTATTTGCTACACTGCGGTAACTACAAGTAACTATTATTTCAGAAGCAATGTTATTTCTAGAAACGTAAAGCTAAATGAAACAGTTCCCAATCGCGGCCCACGAGTCTAGCCTTACCTTTCCACTTCAATCTGTTAAATGAAAGGTGCTCAATTCAGGGCATGCTTTTATACTGTTTAATTCAAAAACTTAGGAGATTATGAGCAAGCACTTGGAATGAATTTCGTCTGTGGTACCACCAAGATGGTTTTTTAACGCTCGTTTTTACTACTGAGGCACCACAGGCGGTGGACACTGATGATGGATGATATATTGGGAAAGCGTTTTTTTTTAAGGAAGGAAACGATCCAGGCCTAAATTTAGGGTACCTCCCCGGCATTTAGCATTTATGAGGATTGAAGAAAACCTGGAAAAACACTCAATCAGGGAGGACGGTCCTGGCGGGATTCGAACCCCAGACCTCCCGCTCACGAGTTCGCGCCTTAACGACCTCGGACACCGCTGGGGTAGCAAGGTGGTAAAAAGGAATGAAAGAAGAAGTATATTTGTTATTTAATTCTGCTGTCTATCAACTAGCTAAATTCTGTCACTCAGTTACATTTATTTGCCTTCTTTCATGCTAATACTTGCTTTGGTTCTTTTTATAAGGAAATAAATCTGATTTGCAATCACGCTAAATGAAATGTATTTAAAGTATAATTAAATAAATGCAAATATCTATTAGCTGATGTAGTTGTCACAGTGGAAATCTACAAATTGTAGGTTTTTTTAACTGTATCTAACGCCCGTTTTTTACTACTGAGGCACCACAGGCGGTGAACACTGATGATACATGAGATGAAATGATATATTGGGAAAGGATTTTTTTTAAGGAAGGAAATGTTCCAGGCCTAAGTTTAGGGTACATCCCCCGGCATTTGCCAGTTATGAGGACTGAGGAAAACCTGGAAAAAACCTCAGCCAGGGAGGACGGTCCTGGTGGGATTCGAACCCCAGACCTCCCGCTCACGAGTCCGCGACCTAAGACCTCGGCCACCCATGGCAGTAACTGTAGGATGGGAGGCAAATTTAGTGTACTAGTGTTTAGTAACTTTTAACATATCAAATATTCTGCTCATATTCCCCGTCTAACTTTAGTTGGCGTTACAAAATAGACGTACTCTGGTGTTTAACTGCTCTTATAAAAAAATTAAAACACTTTCTTCGTTTTTCAGGGCATACTGCTCGTACAATTTGTCCTCACAGACCCCGCACTTCTACTTTGAGATACACAGTAGTTAGGACCGAATCCAGTTACGTAATGCCAGGTGTGATGGTCAGTGTTGCACGTGTTGTAATGCTGGTAACAAATGCTCCCAGATCTGAGTGTGTTACACACACGTCCTCTTGTCTGCTAACCATTCTCAACATGTCTTTTCTTGTGCGTCAATGGACCGTCACCTTTTAATAGTAAGCCTGTACATTTCTTGCCACAACTTTTCTTCGTCTTGTCCTTAGCATTCAAATATATTGCAGTGGTTTTGAAGAAAATGGGCACTCGACCAGTTTTTACTCTATTTTCGGAAAATGAAAACAAGTACATGGGATCAACTCTGGGGTATAGGGTAGATGCCGTAGAGCTCAGACTATTTCTACGCCTAAAAGTTCAGCTGTTTTGCAGTGGTAGAAGTGTAGTCAGGTGCAGAGATGTGACGACCTTTGGAAGGCAGGTCTTGTGCGATACGATTCTACGGGGACGGTACTTTGGTTCTGAAGAGAAACAGTTGGTATGTGATTGTGATTTCTTTTTTTTTTTTTTTTTTTTTTCAGTAAAAATACGTGACCAATTTTGTTTCACACTTTGACCCATCCTTGCTTTGCTGCTGTATTTGATTTTTAAAGTAGGAAGCAGTTACGCGACTTCTGAATCATAACGGTAAATTTATGTGAGAAATACACAGTATTTATGATTTGTGCTGGCATTGATCTTGTGTTTATATCCCTTTCTGTGATCTCAAAAGAGCCTATCGATGCTTTCAGACACAACAGCTATGTTTTTACGGTCGAGACAAGTTACATTTTCCTTTTAAATTCATAACACATCCCAAGAGTAGTAAAGAAAAGGGTAATTTCCCCAAATTCTATGCTAAAAACATTACATTGTTACTTAAAACCTTATTGAAATAGTATAAAATTATAAACTGAAAGTGGTTTAGCCATCTTTTTTCATACTTATGAAAAAAATATTGCACATTATGCTTACAAAGGAAAAGAATCACTGTGAGGTTTTCGATTTCAGTTTTAAATGCCGTAGGTAAGTTGAGTATAATTAATATGCACATTTTTAATTATTTAAAGTGCGCATTCTCTCTCGATTAAGGAGCACAGTTGAGTTTTGACTAATTCTTGATAGGCACAGCAGTAAATTATAGCTGATTTTTTTGACAGATTTTCTTTTCATACCATGAAATACCTTTGTCTATATGTATCTGTTGTTTAGTAGTAGTAATGGACGTTTTATTGTACCAGTTTTAGAATACATTCAAATAAATCTGTCGCATGGACCTTACATGCTAATATCGTCCTTTTAACAATTACATACATACATACATACATACATACATACATACATACATACATACATACATACATACATACATACATATATACATACATACATACATACATACATACATACATACATACATACATACATACATACAAATACATAAACATGGATGGAAACCTTACTCTTGAGCCCCCCTCCTTTCCATTTTCTCACACCCGCTTTCCGACTGCCCCCTCTTCACTGTAGCCATTAACCTTCTTAGTCGGGTCTTCTCTAGAAATATTCCCAAATTGTGTGAGTATCTCGCATGTACCAGCACTTCCCGGCAAATGTTCAAAACTTCTATTGACGTTCAAAAATTGCGGTGATAAGTGCTCATTTCTTAAAATCTCCGTTTCCCTGCACTCTGACAAAATATGCCTCCAGGTATCGCTTTCTCCGGACAAAGGGAGAGCAGTGCTGTTTAGTTTCCTTTCCAAGCCCCCAATCTGAACAATATGAGACCACCTCTTTCTTCTCTGCCATAGATATCTAAATAATCCCCCCTCCCCCACATCGAATGTATTTGAGCCTGCAGGTTAAGCGATACTTTTTCTGCGCATTGAGACAAAATATTTTGCCTACCTATATCTCACAAACGTCTGTTAATTTTTTTGCAACTATTTCGTGTAATGTCCACTCCCCTTAACCAAATATACCCCAATCCAATGTTGTGTAGGTATTTCCTTATTTTTGATGCCTATTCCGTATCCCACATTCCTTTATCTGTTAGTTATTGTACTCAAGAAGATCTCCAGTGGTGATTAAACATCTTAAATAATAAACTAATGACGTGAAATGTGTTTTTTACACTATATGGGTTTAAAAACTTCCTTAAAATCATAACAGAAAGAACAAAACGGCGCACTACTGTGTTTCCGAGCTTTCTTACAAGAGTATTACAAAACTCTCTTTTGTTCTTTTGTCTGGCATCTAGTACGACACAACGATCGTCCACTGTTTTTGGTAAGATGGAATTACCTCTTGAGATAATCAATGGTACTGCTTTGAAGAGACGGACAGCATATGGTGTCTTATCTCTAAAGCTAAAATATAGTGAATTTTTTGATTTAACATGTGTAGCTTGGAAAGTGCTTTTATTCACACGATTCTATACTCCGATTCATTATTAGAAGGGCTCCTAATGCAAACATTAATCACATGGCATTGTTAGCATGACGTTCTACCTAATCAAAAGTAGTACAGAGCCTGTATACACGTAAAAATGGGAAACAAACTATAATTATACATAGGTTATTCATAAAAATCCTCGCCCTACTATCACGAGATGAGTTAAAAGGGTCAGAGAGAAAGTTTTTTTCCTCGGTCTTCAATTTTTTATTATAATAAATTGGTTATAATTAAAATAATTCATGAAGCTAATAAAATTATTGATGTAATATTGGTTATAATATAAATTACTTACTCTTTATTATATTAGATTTTTGATTGGAAATCAAATGTATTTAAATATACTAAGAAAATACTTGTTTACCGACTCTTATAATCATTTCAGAATAAATAAACAGTTGTTACAGTTTAATAAAACAAAATTATTAAAGCTCAATTCCAATTGTTGTTAAATACAAAAGAAGTAATGGCTTTAAATCGTGGTGAGAAAACAATAGTTATAAATGTGTTTTGTGGAAAAGTACCCTACTCGCATTGAGAAAGTTGTGTCAGTAGAAGAAAACAGGTTTTCGGAAATGGATGGCCTGTGCAATCGACTAGTAATCAGCCAGGTGAACCAACATCTTCAAATTGCAGAGAGAACCATTATTAGCCAGTTCGTTGAAACTTCCAGAGGTACACAGGAGAAATTAAAGTGTTAAAGTTATCTAGAATAAGAGTAAAGTAAATAAAAGCAGCACTAGGAAATAGTGCGACTCGGTTAAAAAACTAGTACCAACCCCGGCTCCCAAAAAGTTTATCTAATTTTATTGCTGAAATTGAAGAAAGAAAGAGAAAATTACAGCGTAGTGTGCTTACGTCATGGTGTAAAATATACACTAGAAACGGCAATGTAACGGATAACGGTGAATTAGGAGAAATTCATAAAACATGTAAAAAGTTACCTGAAATGAAAGATAACCTGCAGACATTATTACTAGATAAAGTAATGGTTTCCAAAGTATCAAATAAAATACAGGTGGAATAATAAATAAATGCTGCACCGTAAAATACGCGCCTTTAGACGTTACGTTATTAACAAAACATGTTGAAATATAGTAACATCAGAAAACAAACGACTGATGCATCCACGCTAACAATGCAACAATCGAAATAATGCAATTAGTTTTCAATTCATACATATACGCTAACCTCGGATAAATCTCCGTGATTTACTGCGTCTCGCTACGGTCTAACGGCCTCCGCTCGCCTTCTATTCGGGGGGGGGGATAGCTAACATATTGGTACATCACAAAATTATATAACTATTGGGTTGGAAATTCTGCAAAATAAGACTGGAATCGCCCAAATAGATACACAACGTTGAAATAAATCTAAAACTGATTTTTAACACAGATTCGCCCTAGTGGTGAAAAATATAAGATACACAGCGGAACAATACTATGTGGTAAAGTTATACAGATGTTGGCAACTCTGAAAAATAAAATACGAATCTCTGAAGATAGTTTTCAGAGCCGCCATAGTGGGAAACACGATACTACTACTACTACTACTACTACTACTACTACTACTACTACTACTACTACTACTACTACTACTAATAATAATAATAATAATAATAATAATAATAATAATAACAATGATGATGATGATGCGCTCATTGGTGTAAACGCGCGCACACTAACTTTATCGTAAATAGTTATAACTTTATAAAAGTTTATTATTATTATTATTATTATTATTATTATTATTATTATTATATTCGTGTATATTAAATTGTTATTATCTTTTTCTGGTTGCATATTTGGTGTAACTCACATTATATAGTATTGTGTTAAATAGCATACTATTATTTCATTATTTATTTTTTGTCTGGTGTGTCTTTTGGCGAATGAACACAATTTGTATAAGGACCCATTCTAAGTGCGAACGGTGTATAGCTCTGATTTGAAGCAGCATGAAAGATAAAAAGAAGTAACTAAAAGGAGATTATTGATCCAAAACAATAATTATAAAGTAGCATATGGTACTTTAAAAATGTAGTTTTAAATACATTTTTGAAACCTACTACTTAGAAAATGTTTCGAAAACTGCATTCAATATACATTTAATTTTTATTGCGGAAATGTGGGCCGAACGTCATGAGACCGCTCTCCAAGCTGTACAGGACTATCTAAAAGTTTTTCATCTTTATTTTATTTGAAATTGTAAACGATTTTTGAAAATACAAACTGCGTGTTTATTGCGAACTGTACAATATTCTGTTAAACCTAATGGTTTCCGCTCAAAAGGTATTAAGAGGTAGCTAAAAATTTCGTTATTATTAGAGATGGAACAATTTTCCTTCGGAAGTGAGATATCAACATAAGCCTGACGCAAATTTGGGTGCAAGACGTCAGGGTAAGGCAGTTAGAGTTTGTGGCTGCATGTAGGAAACTCTATGTTGTTTACGTCGGGGCGCTAGGCAGAGTTCAGAGACAGTTTACTATATGGTTGGTGCTAAGGCAACTTGGCGTCCATGGTGGGAAATGTCCCATCACTAGTTGATATCCTCGCTTACATATATTATACAAAAGGTAAACTTTAAGCGACACTGGTTATGCTTAGGCAAAAGATGAAATTCATAACAAGAACTCAGACCTCAGAAATTTTACTTGCGGCGACATGCTTTTTCCATTGAACTACCGTGATTATATCCAGAGACCGATTGCAAAAATTATAGTGCTTGTATTCGAAGATTTGCGGACACGTTAATTGGCAAAATTTATGAGTTTGAAAAGTCAACAAATACTTTACGTTGATTTTGTATGCACACCTGGCTAAAGTATTCATTCTTGGGTATGCATACTCCGGAGGTACGCGAAGACTTCTTAGGAGAAATGTAAAATTTAAAATTAGTATATATGTTTGGTGAATGATCAGAAATAATTGAAAAAGGTAATAAATTATAACTTTTTTGTTTATTTTGCATCTAAAAAGTTGTGTATAATTTGAATAAAGCATAACTCGGGGGTTGGGGGTACAAACTAAAATGAAAAGATGTCTCTAAATACGTTTAGAAAAACCATTGAATACCACCAATCTATTCCAACAAAAGAAAATAACAAACTATCGCATTATATTCAGAAAATATTTCGTGCTCTTTTTAGAATTATGAGCTGGACAAGACATAATGTAAGCTTCATTTGGGTTACTAAGCTATATTCTTATTCCTAACCATTGTATACACGATAACCATAAATGGGCGAAGCTTCCTATTAAATTACCTCATGTTGATTCACAGCGTAGTGTTTTGTTTTTATTAAATAAAATGCATTTATTGTATTTGAAGGCTACGAAAAAATGAATTATTTGATTTTTTATGGCAAAAAGTATTGATGTCTAATATCAACTCACTTGTATGATGAGAATTTTGAAGTTCTGCACATTGGTAGCAAAGGATTGTGGCGTATTTCGTTTTCTAGCCGCCCATCTTTCGACGCACTAAAAAGTTCTAGGTAATGATGATAAGGAGGAGGAAGAAAATTATGGATAAAGCACAGAGCATCCAGCACAAGGAATGTGAACAGAATCCGAAGTTTCAAGGAAAACTACTATAGGTGATTATGTCCATAACAAACTTCACATCCGAATGATGAGATTGGACCTTGAATATCTTCATGGAAGTGGAGTAGTTTTGACCAGAGAATCATCATTAATGGTAAATATATGTATGGCTCCTATCTGAAGAAGGCAAATGTCTTCATGGCTACAACACGACTATGGCTGATGTGAGTTTTGAACCTCACTACAACAAGATGTGATTTTAAAATTGAAGCAGGAAGTATATAAGAGGGTAGGTCCATAAGTTTCCGGCCTAACCGTTTTCTAGGTATGATAAAGACTAAAACTATATTTCACTTTTCAATATAGTTACCCTTTATTGCAATACACTTCTCACGTCATTGAATTGACATTTCAACCCCCCCACCCCACCCCAAATAGTAAAAGTCTTGTCTCTAAAATGGGAATAAACAGCATCCATCACTTCTTCGTCACACTTAAATTTCCTTCCTCGAAGGTCTTTCTTAAATTTTGAGAAGAGGAAATAGTCACTGGGAGCTAGACCTGGGCTGTAGGGTGATGATCGATCTCCTTGAAGCTACATCTCTTCATAGCTTCCTTTGCAACAAGAGCTGTGTGCACAGACGCGTTGTCGTGAAGAAGGTACAATATCTCTCAGCTTTCCTCACCTTTTCTCTTTGATGGAAGCACGTAGCCTATTGCAGTAGGCCAGCATAGTACTCCCCATTTACTTTGGTGTTCCTCTCCTTGAAGTCAATGAAGAGTATTCCTTCAGGATGCTAATAGATTGTGGCCATGCTCTTCTTGGTTGACTGAGTGACCTTGGCCTTTAGAGGCGATGCTTCGCCAGGTTTATGCCACTCCATGGATTCTCTTTTGGACAAGGGATCATAGTAGAGGACCATAGTTTCATCTCCTGTAACAATGGTTTGCAGAACTTCTCTCTCGTTGCCACGGCAGAGATCCAAAAATGCCTGATAACAGATGATTCGTTGCTGCTTTTGGACAGAGGAAAGTAATCTAGGGACCCACCCATCTTGCACTAACCTTATTCGTGTTTAAATGTTCATGAATAATTCGAAGGACTGTTGTTTTAGAAAGGCTCAATCTTGCTGCTATTTCTATAACTTTGAGCTGCCGGTCTTTCATAATTTCTCCTTCCACAAGAGCGATGTTTTCAGGAGTGAACATCTCCGACCTGCACGCTCTTCGTCTTCAATGCTTTCTCGACCCATTCGAAAAAGTTTGGCTCATTCTTTTACAGTACATTATGAGGGGGATGCTTCCCCATATACACCGTCCAATTGCTGTTTAATTTCATTTGTAGTACGTCCTTCTTTTGTGAAGAAGTTAATAACAACTCGACACTCCATTTTGAACATGGCACAATCTTCTACACATATCCTTCTTTATGCAACAGAATCTGAACTGAACACAGCGGAGCGGACGTTACGGTTGCAATAATGTACTTAACAGATAAGGTATGACACCAGATAAGGGTTCTGTAAAGGCAATAACACTTATCGGCGAGACTGGAAACTTATGGACCTACCCTCGTACCAAACAGTGCCATTTTTGTTATCCAAATTCTTTTAAAGAGCTGCAGAAACTGTTGAGGAAGAGATATTTAACTATCGCCCTGTTCTGCATTACAAATATAATGGGTAATTATGATACAACGTATACATTTACAAAAAATTCAACATTTATTTTGAACAGGATTTGACAAATATAATGTAGGAGTGTTTGGATAAAGAATGTGCATTTGTCATTAACACCCTATGCCGCTTACCAAGCTCTTAGAGATTAGGATAATACTGAAACAGAATGACAAATCGAAGTATACCTATTAAAGTTGCCCAAACATCGCTTTCTCCCTATGAATGTCACATCTGGTTATGTAGATACAACCTTGGTCATCCATGTAAGGCAAGTTGTTTAACCACTCGTAAAATGAGCCTTAAAATATTTTAACATTACTGTAAAAGGCGGAGAAGTTAAGATGGTTAAATTCATAGTTCGGGAACAGAAAAGATAATTTAAGAAAGAAGGCGTCTTCAACATGTTTATCCTTGACGCTGCTGTACTCTAACGATGAGGTGGTTCGCGATTTTTACGGGAGGAAACAAACAAAGCTTGGCATGGTTTCTGTTATCCCGACATCAAGCACGGGATTTAAATTGAAAATTGCTGTGCGCGGGCGGGTCGCAATAATGGGTCCAGGGAAGGGGGAGCCGTGGGGTGACAGCAGTGCTAGGGCCGGTCGCTGTTGCAACGGACTCATGGAATTGGCGCGAAAAGAATACGTCTCTTGTAAACACAATACATGATGACGGTGGTGATGGTTGCGAGGAACGTGATGGGAGTGGGGGCCTATGTTGTCCGATACCAATGCTTGGCCCTTAACCCTCTTGGTCAGTGCTCACGTTGAACCCGACATAGCTCACGATGAGAGGAAGTACTGCAGGCATTTCGGACAACTTCAAAGGCACCAAGAGAAGCCACTATGTGTTTTTGTCCGTCTTGGATACGCTGTTCTCCGTTCTGATCGTGGCTCCGGCGGTCGTCGGATATTGGCGAGGGACCTGGGAACTTATGGAGTACCACGTGTATCCGAAAGATTCACACAGAAGTGCTTGGGTTTCGCTAGGAATCGGTCTAGTTGGTCACTTCATCTTCACCGTGTTCCAGCATCAGTTGACGAGAGTTTTGCATCCAGATCGACATCGAATTCTCTATTACGTTGCCTCTAGACTCTATACAACTGCATTTGGCTTTTTTTGCGTGAACGCGTGGCGTGGCCCTTGGAAGCTATTAGAATTATACACCGGCACGGACTGGAGGTCGGTGGTACCAATAGTATTTGTGAGTATCTTCGCTCTGGCAGCCATGAGGACCCTGAGGAACATCTCGGCGCCACCATTTGCCATCATTCCGGACACGTGTGAGGGTTATTTCATCGTACCCACCATGTTTCGCGTACCGGTAAGTAGTGTGGCATTAATTGTCATGTACAGATTGTTCTGAACCATTATAAACGCAAGTCTTCTGTTTGGAAGTGTTCGTATTGAATACTGGTGAAATGGCCTTATGTTGTGACTGCAAGTGCTATAGGAGAAATGTGTGACAACAAATGATTGCATCGGCGGCACTCAGATCTAGGAAAACGTTTGCGGTGACATGGGGTAGATAGGAATAATCAGTAATGAGATAATCATTTCACACGAACGAGAAACCTTGAGAAACACTGTGCACGGTGTGTTATTCACAGCGTAAGCGGCGTGGATTAAAGAGGATATGTCACAATCACAGCTTAGCTATTTATGCTTCTTAAATGTCTATAGCCAGAGTTGCACCAAATTCACTTGTCATAGGAGCAGATATCAGGCTCTGCTAGTACGTTGGACCCAAACGTGAAATGCATCACAGGTGCAAAAACTTTGACTGAAGGTATTTCCGCACACCTGCAGCCTTGAAACAACACCGTTCTCGGTGAAACTGTTAACTGTAATTACAAGAGATCGAACAAAAATTTGTGATATGCGGTAAATTTTGACATTATTTGTACTGCTATACCTCATTGCATAAATAAATATTTAAGAAACGAACAAAGCGAGTTTCGAAATTTTTACAAATGCATTAATTGTGTAATATCATAAATGTATTTCATACATTTTTTTGTAAACCGTAAACATAACCGCTTATTGATAAAAGGAAGTTAATATTAAAGAATTATTCTGAAGTTCAGACTTCTTTAATTAAATTTGTAACGTTAGTGCATCGATAAAATTTATTTAGTGCGTTTGTCTATTGAAATCGTTGTTAGCGAAGATGGATTTACCGTGAGAAAATGTTTGTTACTAGGATGTTTGCCAAACAAGACTGTACTAAAGAAAAATTATTGATTCTGTTTTCAGTAATACATCAATTGTTTCCTTAATATTATCATAATATAATATTCAGTTGATGACGCGTTTTGCAATGAAACAATTTAATAATCTAATTAGTACTATTATAATTTTATGAAAGTGGTGTCTTGCTGTAGAACGTTGTTACTATTTTGATCTACAATAAAGACTGTTTATAATTCCGGCATATAATAAAAAAATTGAATATATCGCTTAAGTAAAGTAACAAATTGTATTTTTCCTTTTAAAAGTAATTTACTGGCATACAAATTGTTACTCAATAAAACATAAATTCCTTAATTTCTGCATGGTTTGTGTACTTATATATCTTTAGCGTCAAACAATTCTTTTATATATTACAGCTTTTTTTTTAACTGTGTTTAACGCCCGTTTTAACTACTAAGACACCACCGGCGGTGGACACTGATAATATGTGAGATGAGATATAGGGAAAGAATTTATTTAAGGAAGTAAATGTTCTAGGCCTAAATTTAGAGTATCTCCCCGGCATTTGCCATTTATGAGGACTGATGAAAACCAAGAAAAAACCTCATTCAGGGAGGACGGTCCTGGCAGTATTCGAACCCAGACCTCCCGCTCAGGAGTTCGCGCCTTAACGACCTCGGCCACCCGTGGCGGTATATTACGGCTTGAATATCACTTACATATATTTCGGAAGTTAAAGCACTTTTCATGAAATACTTAGCATTTATATTTCACACCTGTACGAAATAAAATAAGTTAAACGTTTACAACCAAGATAGTTTTTTTAATGTTCTATCAGCATTCTATAAAAAATGTTTGTAATCCTAGAAATTGATTTAAATAAGACAATACTATTTATTATTTCTATGTTTCTTTCCAAGAACATTCTTGAGATCTAAAAAGAATAAGAACTACGCTCACATTCTAAAAGATAAATTGAAGTAAATCTCATGTTTTATTACTAATCCCATGTAGAGTTTAAGCTAAAGGTGCTGGTATCCACCACTGGTCGCGCGGTTCGAATCCCGCCAGGACCGTCCTCCCTGACTGGGGTTTTTTCCAGGTTTTCCTCAGTCTTCATAACTGGCAAATGCCGGGGAGGTACCTAAACTTAGGCCTGGAACGCTTCCTTCCTTAAAAAAAAAATCCTTTCCCAATATATCATTTCATTTCATGTATCATCAGTGTCCACCGCCTGTGGTGCCTCAGTAGTAAAAACGGGCGTTAAACACTACTCAAAAAAAAAAAAAAAAAAAAAAAAAACCACTGGTCGCAATCCAAACCGTGGGCGCTAGGAGTGGGGTGAAATAAAAGTTTCCCAATATCAAACATCTATTATTCACTGAATTTATAGAACCCGTCTATGAAAAAGTAATTAGCAAAAAATGAATTATAAATATGGATACAAAGGGCAGTTTTACTATTTGCGCAGAAAGATAGAGTAAAGTTAGGCATATACTTCATCAAATAAACTGAAAATAATTATAAATGTACTAAAAATAATAGAATTAAAGAAAGCAACACTCGTGTGGAATACGGCAACATTCTTTTGTTTAAACATAAATGAAAAAGAATGTATACATTAGTTTGAGTGCATGTCCGTAGTTAATTCCAAGCACAATATTTTTTTCTGAGCAAGTGAAAAGCAAAATATAGTAATTTATGGTACAAATGGCATTTCTTTTTGTAAATAATATGTTTGCAAAACTGGGCCGGGAGTTATCACGTTTAACATGTGTGTCGTATACTATTATATTTATATATAAATTAATAATTATAAATTACACGTTTGTCATTCATTGCGAAATGCTCCCTGTTTCAAAGAAATATTTTGTCTATTTCTTACAAGGAGAAACAAGAAAAAAACTTTACCTAAGTCTAAGCGGTAGTTTTCAGTGGCTTTAAAGCATTTTGGGGGGATAAATATAAATTATATTTGGAAAAAAGTTTTAATACGTTTTCTTAATATATTCTATTGCAGTTAATAAATATAATATTCTAACGCGTGTGCAATGATGCGATCAGCTGTTACTGGTTTTCTTCCAGGCTTGCAACATGCAAACAAATAAATCTTACAAACAAATTTGTATAATATCACTAATTACACTAGTCTTATTTCGAAACCACTGTTAAAATATTTTATATATGATAAAATATTAAATATGTATCGGTTTAAATAAACTAACACTCATCACATTCCAAAATTGGTAACACTGGAGTGTTATTAAAGGCAGTTTCTAGTTAGGGTGCCTTGTATTAGATGAGCTATATAAAAATAATTTCACAATTAAGAAGAGTAACGTATAAAACTAGAATTTTTTTTATATTTACTAGAGGCGTTCTAAAAGTTCTCGGACCGACTCAGAAAAGTCGTGAAAATGATCAAACTACTTTGATAGTTATTAAGTATTGTCCTTTAGATGACGCGCTGTAAAGTTTCAGACGCGTATGTATGTGACGATCGTGTAAACAAACTAGTGTTAACATTTTCTACAAAATGGATAAACTGAAATACGAGGGATGATAAAGTACTTCGTTTTTCAGTTTTTAACCGCAACAAAGCATAAGGAGTTAGATTCCACATTAAAGAGTTGTTGCGCTTCGTTTTCGACGGTTAAAAAGTGACTGCTGAATTTAAGCGTGGTCGTACATCCGTTCAAGATGACGAGCGCTCAGGCGTCCCAAAAATGCTACGACCAATAAGGTTGTGACAAAAATGTATAATACTGTACTCAATAATCACCGATTGAACATACGCGAGTTGGCTGATATTGCAAAGATCTCGATAGGCCCTGTCCATTCCATTTTACACAAAGTTTTGGGTATGAGAAAGCTTTCTGATCGATGGGAGCAGAATGGATCAAAACGCATTCCAATGAACATTTCGCAAGTGTTTACACTTGTTTAAACGCAATTACAATGAGTTTCTCTGATGTTTCATAACAGTAGATCAAATGAATTCATCGCTACACGCCAGTGACGAAGGAGTAATCCAAACAGTGGGTGGCAACAGGTGAAAGTGTACCAAAGAAAGCAAAAACGGTTCTATCTGCAGGAACAGTCATGGCTACGGTTTTACGAGATTCTCATGGTGTGGTGCTCGTAGATTACCTCTAGAAGGGCAGAACCATCACCGGGGAATGTTATTAAGCTTCACTACTGGACCAATTGAAGGATGCTATTCAGGCTAAACGTCCAGCGCTGTGAAAAAGAAATACCCACACCTTCGCTTCCAAGTGCTTCCACATCCGCCATATTCGCCGGATTTGGTTCCCGTGATATTTCCCCCACCAAACCTGAAGAAATGGCTGGGCTAATGAAGATTCCCATCAAATAACGAGGTTGCAGTTGAGATAGACACTCATTTTTTATAGTCGGTTATATTTTATTTTACTTAGGGTATTACAAAGTTGGAAAGCCGTTAGACTAAATGTATTCATTTACGAGATGAATATGTTGAAAAATAAAAGAAAACCTTAAATCTTGTGTTTTCTTGGTCAGGCCGAGAACATTTTGAACGCCCCTCATATATCATTCCGTATATAATTTCGAGGAATATTCGGGAATATATTTTGGCTAAGCTACCTGATGACTTATGGACTCATCAGCATTATTTGTTCTACTTTTTTCCAAAATAAATTTCATGATATACATTTCCTGTTCTACAATTTACCCAATGTAAACAATGGTTGTAACGGTTGGCTTCATCCATATTTAGCTTGCACAGGTACGGTCTATTCTTTGTTAAGGGATTTTTATAATCTTGGCAGAAGTTATGCCATCAAAGGGAGGTTATACTGAAAATAATATTTTCTGAAGTTATAAATAAAGAGTACATAAGCAATCGCACCAACTTTGGGATCATTATGTTTATAACTTTCAGTTTATTTTTTTTATAGCATTATTAAAAGTCTATCATTTACTACTTCAAACACCAAAACATTTTTCTGAAAAAATAATTGTAAATGACCATATGGAACTGCAAAAACTATTTACAGAAGGTTTGGTTTAACTTCATTTTTAAATCTATTTCAATTGAACTGTGTTAAAAATTACAATATTTTGACAAATTAAACTTTTACAATTAAATTATAAAATATAAAGAAAAATATCTACTTGGTTTCATTTAGCATACTTTCAAGTCTAACTGCAAAACTTTTGGCATTTTCAGCTCAATTTTAGTGCAAATAGAAATTGAATTGTGAAAAATTTTGAAATGTAAATATCGAGAAAAAGACATGTAAAGACTGGTGTTAGACATTCAATTTACTAAGTTAGTGTTGTCTAGAATAATCCTGGCTCTCCTTAACTTTGCTTCCTCCAACCTCATTTTTGTCAGCTTGATATTTTCCTTCATCCTGTTTGAGTAGCTTACAGCTTCCCTTCTTGTCCTGGAGCTAATCAAATTGTTACATTTTGCTTCCAGGAGAAACCCAACTTTTAATAGTTAAGCCGAATCCTGCATTAAATTCTGATACAGCGAGAGTCAATGTTGCTTGTAGGTGAAGACTTTTTTTTTTTTTTTTTTTTTTTTTTTTTTTAATCTTTCTTCATATAAGAGAATACAAGTTCTCAATAGCATTTTGTGTGCTACTCAGTTTAAGCGCAGCCTTTTACATATGACCTTCAAAACAGCTGATTGAAGGGCATAGACGCTTTGCAACTTTCTAAACATGTAAATTAAGCTTTAATGAATTTATTTATACGAAAAAAATCCAAAAGTTTTATTAAAATTGTCGTTTTTTTTTTCAGTACTACATTAAGAGTGTAAAATGCATATTTCATATTGTACATTATTTTTTAAAAAGAAAGATCTCTGCTTTCCTTACTTCAGGCAGTTTTGAAGCAAGCATAGGAAATAAAATTAATGCAAAGCATACTTGTTATGCACATTAACTGCGTTTTATTTCATCTCTGTTAGCCTTCGGAAAAAGATGGAAAGTGAGCAAATTATCTGAAGGAGCTAATGGGAAATATTAATTGATAAACTTTTGTAACAATACAGAAATAATATATATATAAATGAAAATTAATGTAAAACTATTAACAATGTAACTAAATTAACAATAATTAGAAAAACAGAAAAGGATAAAACACTAAGAAAAAACTACTCTATTTCAGATTTAATGAGAATATATATATATATATATAGGGTGCCAACAATGTACACTTTCACAGTGTATATCTATTTAATATATTTCAAAGTTGAACGGAAAAACAACAGTAATGTGTAGTATTCTGTAAACAGATGTGACTCACATACATTATGATAGGTTGCTACGTGACAGGTAAATCAACAATGAACAAATGAAGCCAAGATTATCGTATGATGTTCTGTAAACAGACATGACTCACATTACGTTATGTTAGCGTTGCTACAACAAAATGGAGTAAAGATAATCGTTTGAACAGGGGAAAGCAATTTTGAAGTGATATTGGAAAACCGAGAATGCTGTTGAAGTTCAAAGACAATGGAGACGTGTGTACAGAACAGAACGCCAACGCGAGTAACAATTGCACGCATTCGAGACAAATTTGAGACTCATGGTACCGTATGCGGCGTACACAAGGGCAGATCTGGGAAACTATCTACACTGGCAGCACTTCGGGAAGAAATTGAAACGGCATGTGCTGCAATCGGTGAGGACACTTTCGCAAACGTTGCTCAATCAGTAGTTCAACGTACTCAGAAGTGTATCGAAGCCGATGGTGGGCATTTCGAGCAACTGTTGTAACTGTAAAAGTCTAAGATGATTAGTGCTCATGTTTTTCTGTTTGTGTGAATTCAGTTTTGTTATGTTAACACAGTTTTTTATTTGCTTGGCATCCTCTGTATAAATGTAATTTTCACTCGAAATTTCTTATGGGAAAGAAATAGTATTGGAATCGATAATTTATTGTTTTAACTGACTGCCTTTCAGATCTTACATATTATTTGGAAGATAGCCGCAACCCCTTGAACAAAAGTCACATTATATTCAAAGCTTCCTATTAACAATTAAGCCTAACCATAAATATGGCAGGCTGTTGTAAATACAATAAAGTATTCACACAAACCTCAAACCTCCTCCATGCCAAAATATCATTTAGCACTATAATATACTATAACATACAGTGCAGTTATAATATATTATATTTGTTTTTTCGCTAAGGAAAAAGTAGAAATTATTTGTTTACTGAGTTTCAAGCACGAATTTTCCCAACATGAGAATTTTGTATGAACGTTTAGAACATATCTAAGGAATTTTTATGTGTGACATATGTTTGCGAATAAATTATTTGCACATTGCCTGTTCTATCAACATGAAATCCTATTTTCTGCGATTTCAATTAATGTTGATGACATATGTTTTTTCCGGAATATTTTTTAAATCAGTGTAGGCATGTTTTATCATCAAGTAATATCTTTAAAATAATTCTAAGAAATTAAAGGATCTTTCAACATAAGAAGAATAGTATTATTATGCTTTGTAAAATTTATTTTAAGGCTCTAAATTGGTGCTATTCCATTCTAAGAACAGTTTATTAACTAAATGAATATACCAAGTTAAAACACCGCACATTTCATTAGTAATGTATTAAATAATATTTTGAAATACAAAGAAACGGAAATCCAGCCTTTATTCTCCTAAAATACTTAAGTTGTAAAAATTATACTGCATTACTATGATTTGGAACCATAGTCCATATGATGTTGCATACATTTTATGTGCGGTATTATTTATATACTTAAAATTCATTCTTCAAATTTGATTTAAATTCATTTTTGTTAACAGATTAACTTTCCATAATTAATTAACATTTTACAATTATAACGAAATTTAAAATTTATTGCATTCTAAAACAAAGTAATTATTTTTTTTTAATTTTAAAGGGGATGGTTTAACTTAGCAGTACACTTCAGGTTTTCAGTACGAAAACGAAATTAATTAATAGATTGCGCAAATAAAGTGAATTTATTTTATTGAAAAACGTATTTCATTCCTTGTTCTTTCCATTGGAGGAAATTCTTCCTCAATATACAGCAAACTTTCATGCGATGTTTTATTTACAATGTGATAAAAATAAAAAGTTACAATGAAAATCTTACTATACGACTAAAATGTAAATAATGCTTTATATAAATTAAATGTACCATTATCGTATTCAATTAGTATGTTTTCTTAATTAAAGGAATATGCAAAGATCAGTCGCTAAAAGGCTCCTTGTCATCATAATTGTCGTAAATGTTTAGGTGGTAGGTCTATTCCGGTCCTTATCTTCGACTTATCTTGTGAATTTTATATGATGCATTAGCAAGAAGATTCAACAAGACATAAAGGCATAGTTTTAGACTCCTGTGGTTGGTTTGAGATGCACAAAAACATGGTATCTATAAACCTGGCTAAAAATACAACATTCCTTTCATAAATTGGGCAGTCCAGGGGCCTCTATTTCGGCTTAGAAGGTCCCTTTCAAATACATGTATTAGCAGTTACTTCTCTTGAACAGTTTATATTATAAAACAAACCCTTATCGATATATTTAAATACTCTCTTCAGATATTACATTTACCTACGTACTTAAACATTGGCCTAATACTTTGTTTATATAATTATCTGTATTATAAGTAGACATTGCAATCCTTAAGTATTTAATATCAAGCTAGGTACAATCAAACAAAGGCTATGAGTAGGTAAACAAGAACCGATGAGGGAAGAGGATGGTTTGCATTCTTCCACCTGTTGTTTACAATCTAATATAAACACCATTCCCTCTAATTCTGCTTTTAGTGCTTAGAAATTGCGATGTCCCAGTTATATTACATTAGTTTAACATCATCTGTATCTTTGCTATATTGCATTATGTATTTGTGTTTACTAATCTGGGATCTAGTTCTTATCCTCGTTGGAGGGAAAATGAATTACAATAAATTACTACACAATTTACAGTTTATTACAAAGTTCCTCCTAAGTCTTGGGGGATTTTGAATATTTGTCACTTTGGCTATTTATTCTGCATGTATTTTAACCTTTTAGTACATTTAAATCTTAATCCTAATTATAAAGAACTGTTGGCAGGAGTGCGTATGTCTAAAAAAAAGACGATCAAAGAGCGCTATATGATTTCCACCTGCGATGCTTATAGTTTCACATTCTACAGTGAACTTAAGCAGAGCTTCACTTCCTTTCAGACGTATTAAATCATTAGGTTTCCAATTACGGTTTTAATGTCCTCTTAGCCAACTAATAACAGAATAGTTAACAATCGTACTAAGTTTTCTGACGCCTTAACAAGACTGAGGTTCGGTTAGCAACTCTGAAAGTCTAAAAGTCTAAAAGGTGATCAGCCTACGCCATGTTTAAATTGGAGAGATTCACTGGCAGTAAAGGTTTTTCAAGCAAGTAAAGAATAGGAATGTAATATCAAAGGATAGAAAATGGCCTTTTATTTCTTTATGCTAATGTAAATCAACGTATGGAAAGAATACAAAATAAGGCGGCCACCTGATACATTAGCTAAAGTCATTTGTTTTTAACAAACGAAAGCATGTTGTAAACTGTTCCTCCGCATTTGGTGATAAATATTGGTATAAAATATTGTGAACCTATGAAGTTTAAAGAACAAATCCTAAATAAATTTTCAATTTTGATAAAATGCAGTATTGGTATCTACCTCTTTTTGAAATCGTTGTTCGGCAAGAAGACTAATGCAGAAATAAACTAAGCATTGTCCTTTGGCCAGGATTTAAGAGACGAAAAGCTCAAAGATGAACCCACAAGAAGCCTCCTTTCGTAACCACGTTAACAATTCAGTGTAAACATAGACAAATTGTACTTAAAAGTACCTCAGTGGTTGTACTATCAGCATAACAGATTCTTTTGCCCTGGCATTGCACACTTGGAGGTTTAAAACATTATTAGATGGAGGAGTCATTAATTATTAGTCTCTACAGCCTGGATGCTTCTCTAAATCATTACCTATATAGCAAACACTTAATATCATCTGCAAAGAATTTTGGTTTGCCGGTTTTTGCAATTGACCAAAGTAGTTAATGTATATAAACTTCGGCAAGAAATATTGAACAGTTTTGTATGTTTCCTTTATAAATGTTGAACAATCTGTTCATTGTGTAGTAATATTTCTCTATAAAGATTGTTTTTATTTTTTCTCCACTTGGAATATTATTACCGGGTGTCCTATTTATCTTGCTCACCTAAAATAATTTTTCTGCTGCATTAAATGAAAAATTGTTCAAACAAGAGCTTTTTAACATCATGGGGGAGTTCTTGCTAAAGGTTTACTTTTTGTATCTCTATTAATGTAAGAGATGCGGGAAAAAACTTCCTTTTTTTTTTTTTAAAATAGCACCATGCACATCTTATTCAAGAATACATTTATCCTCTTCAAGAGCTTTTCAAAAACGTATCACATTGTACCATACCGCCACGGTGGCCGAGGTCGTTAAGGCACGGACTCGTGAAGGACCATCCTCCCTGACTGCAGTATTTTCCAGGTTTTCCTCAGTCTTCATTACTGGCAAATGCCGGGGAGGTACCTAAACTTAGGCCTGGAACGCTTCTTTCCTTAAAAAAAAATAATTTCCCAATATATAATTTCATTTCATGTATCAACAGTGTCTACCGCCTGAGGTGCCTCAGTAGTAAAAAGGGGCGTTAAACACCATTAAAAAAAAAACACTGTACCATTTTTGTCAAGAACACAGTAGATATGTAAGCGGTAAGGGAACACAATTATTGAAGAAACCGAACTGTTTAATGGCTTGGTTGTACAAATTACTTGCCCAACGTAATACTGAAGTAGAGTTCTGGATTTTGTTTATGATTTTTGATTCATATAAACACTGATGCCCTGAGAGGTAAGTAGGGATAGGTAACTCATATCCCTCACCCCTCAAATTGTCGTTGCTTTAGTTTACCTACCAGTATACTGTAGTCATTCATCAGAGTAAGTTAGCACTGAATTGAGCTGTATTTTTTTACAAGATGTACACGCATGAATAGAAAATAGAAATGCTGCTGATCTGCGGAAGTTGGCGGAAAATTATTTATTCCATTACATTATTGAAGATATTAAATTGTACTGTAGATCTATTAAACAAAAGAAATCATACATTTATATTTTCCATATGTACTGTTTTCTCGACTAAAAAGTACAAAGAAATACATTTTTGTTTAGCTCTTAGACAGAGTAGGTGTATTCTTGAATAAAATATATCATGGTATCATTTAAAAAAAAACTTTTTATCCTATATCTCCTACATCAATGAATATACAAAAAGTAACTCTTAGCAAGAGCGTTCCCATAACGTTAAAAACTTTTACGTGAAACAACTTTTTATTTGACGCATAAAAAGTTATTTTGGGTGAGTAAGATAAATTGGACACCCGGTATATATATCGAATCCCAGAATGATGCAAAACTTCTTTAAATTATACCATCGTGAAAAGAGGCACACACACCATATTGGTTGCATCTTACAGGGGTCATAGGAATTGATAAAACTAGATGTTATGTACGTTATTTTCTTAATTGCTGAATAAGCTACATAACTAATACTCAATCGACACACACTTATTGATGCATGTTCGTTTACCCCTCTACTTGTGTAACTACATTAAATACCGAGTGTGCCAAAAAAATGTATACACACTTTCACAGTAGATATCTATTTAATATATTCCAAAGTTGGACCGAAAAACAACAGTAATGTGTAGTATGATGTTCTGTAAACAGATGCGACTCACATACATTATGATAGCGTTGCTACGTGACAGCTAAATCAACAATGAACAAATGAAGCCAAGATTATCGTATGATATTCTGTAAACAGATGTGACTCACATTACGTTATGTTAGCGTTGCTACAAAAAATGCAGCCAAGATTGTCGTTTGAACAGAGGAAAGCAATTTTGAAGTGGAAATGGAAAACCGAGAATGTTGTTGAAGTTCAAAGGCAATGGAGACGTGTGTACAGAACAGAACCGTCAACGTGAGTAACAATTGCACGCATTCGAGACAAATTTGAGACTCGTGGTCCCGTGATGTTCACAAGGGAAGATCTGGGAGACCTCGCGATCTCGGCTATAGTTTTGGAACGTTTTGAGCACTCACAGGAGAAATCTGCAAAGCAATGTGCACGTGATACTGGAATCTAACTCCGTTGGACTTCTACCTATGTGGAACTCTTACGGATGTTGTATACCGTAGAAAACCAGCTACACTGACAGCACTTCGGGAAGAAATTGATCGGCATGTGCTGCAGTCGCTGAGGACACTTACACAAACGTTGCTCAATCAGTAGTTCAACGTACTCAGAAGTGTATCGACGTCGATGATGGGCATTTTGAGCAACTGTTGTAACTGTAAAAGTGTAAGATGATTAGTGCTCATCATTTCCTGTTTGTGAGAATTAAGTTTTGTTATGTTAACACAGTGTCTTCTTTGCTTGAAGTGTGTATCATTTTTGGCACCCTCTGTATAACTTCTTTTAGTTGTTAGTGATTGTGACTTGCTAAATTTAGTGTTAGTTTACTGGGTAAGGTATTTATGCAATGATAATGAGTTAAACAAAGAGAACCATTTTCAAAGAAAAAATACATATGAACACGTTCTCATAACTCTGCTGTTTTTCTCAATCCTTACAGCATAATGTACGTTATCTATTCTGAAAAATGATACAGCTACTCTGGTAAGTCGCGTATATGTAAAACAAAAACAAACAAACAAAAAAGCAAGAATAATTCCTTGTGAAACTCCATTACTAAAGTACATTATTTGATAAGAACTCGATTTTTTCTCATATGTAATTGTGTACTTAATGCCCGATCGTTGGTGTTATCATTTTAAAAATATATATTTGAAGTAACGTAACTTTTTCTATTAGGCTAAGTACTTATGAACTTGGTTAACTATTGCTGGTTACAGCTACGTTAAGAAAAAGCTATTTACCAGTTGTTCTGCTTGATAAGTTCATAACAGATTGCGTTCCGCTTTATCTCTTTTCTGATTGATGTTAATTATAATCTCTAGAAGCACAGATAGTACTGGTAGGATCAATAAATATGTTTCGGAAAAATGAATAAAAAGAAATAAGGTAGAAAATACAAAATGATGAGCAGTATTGTTGATAAATGCTCACGAGTTCAGTTGTTTCGTGTTAGGGCTCTCAATTTCTCTTCTTAACAACAAAGAGTGATCCATTCCAACATTGAGTTTACGTCTATTTTTATTTCTCAAAACAGTAATCTAAAACACTAATGAATTTTATATTCATTATATTTCAATTAAATTAACAGCATGTCAATCACAAAATAATACTGCATAATTGTTTAACAAAATAATAATAAATACTCATTTGTTATGTTTTTAAGTATAATGCAATCTTTGATTAACATTGTTTCAATACATTCAATTAATTTATTTATTACTTTTTAGTTTTTAATAAATGTTTCTGTGTATTTTCTATTACATCTTCATTAATTGTATGTATGTTGTCCGTCGTGGTAACCATACTTGCCTCTTAGGCTCAAGGTCGTCTGTTCAAACCCAGCCAGGGCCGATGGATTAGCTTAAAATCCTACATATGGCGAAAGTAAAGTCATTGAACCCATGTCGTAAATTTACGACACTTAAAAGAATCTCAAGCTTGAAAGAAGAGGCCTTTAAGTAAAATGGTCGTCCGTTTTGAATGAGGCACTAACGACCAAAGCTATAAAATAGCATCCTAAAAATATATATATATATATATATATATATATATTTAATGTACATGCATCACCAGCCTTTATAATAACGTTTTATCAATGGATTTATATTTCTAATACTAAAGTGTTAAATAATTAACGGGAATTCTCCCTTTGATTGTGGACAGACACAGAGGAAAACCCAGTTTCTCAAATTTAGGAAGTGTCATCTTTTTCAAGGTCATTATTATAGGGTATCCCTTAAAGAACACAGCTTTTAAATTGAGTGCCTCTGTCGGTTTGTTAGATTGCCGCACCTGAAATTTAACGGATTTTCAACTGTTTGTATTGCGATTAACGATTGTCGTTTATGTGTATTGTTATCAGCTATAAAGAAGCGATACACGAAGTATCATTGCGTCTATATTCTGAACTGCAGTTTTAAGTACGGTGAATGTTGTGCAAAGACTGTTCGAGTACTTCGTGTAATTTTTGTAAACGAAATGCGCCTAACTTGTCAACGTATCAACTGGTAAGGAAATTTGAAGACACAGTATCGATAGAGAACATCAAATCATCTGGATGTTCTCGTCGATCGGCAGATAGTGTTGCCCTCATCAGAGAGAGGTTGCTACAAGCCCATTGAGCCGATTTGCTGTTCTCAACAATTAATCATTCCAAGAAGCGTTTGCAGAGAATTTTAACAAAATATCTACACATGCATTCTTTTAAGGTGGAACTAATACAAGAACTGAAGCCAACGGGTCATTTTCCGCTTCGGATATTTACCTCTCTCGCAACGGTGATCAAAATTGACCACCGAGATCATGTGCTTTGACATTATGTATCTATTTTTTGTGGGCTATTAAATTTTTTTATGTGGAATTTATGCAGAAATTTCAATTTCTTCTCGAAGTGCTGCCAGTGTAGCTGGTTTTCTACGGTATACAACATCCTTAAGAGTTCTTCATAGATAGAAGTCCAACGAAGTTAGATCCGGAGAACGCGGTGGAAACTCAATCGGACCTCTTCGTCCTGTCCAGTGCCTTCAATCCAGTGTGCGGGGCTTGTTGCTGTGCGAGGTCTCCCAGATCGGCCCTTGTGAACGTCGCATACGGTACCATTTTGGTATAGCAAGCTAGCATAACGTAATGTGAATCGCGTCTATTTACAGAACATCATACGATAATCTTGGCTTCATTTGTTCATCGTTGATTTACGATAATCTTGGCTTCATTTGTTCATTGTTGATTTACCTGTCAAGTAGCAACGCTATCATAATGTATGTGGGTCACATCTGTTTACAGAACAACATACGATAATCTTGGTTTCATTTGTTCATCGTTGATTTACGATAATCTTGACTTCATTTGTTCATGGTTGATTTACCTGTCAAGTAGCAACGCTATCATAAAGTATGAGAGTCACATCTGTTTACAGAACATCATACTACACATTACTGTTGTTTCTCAGTCCAACTTTGAAATATATTAAATAGATATCTACTGTGAAAGTTTGTATATCTTTTTAGCACCCTCGGTAGTTTCTGAAGATCAGAGAAATCGGATCATTAGGAGGGGGGTATACCTGAAAGCCGAAATTGAAAGAGTGGGGGTTAACATAAAGCGAAAATTTAAAAATCGCTTGTTTGTTGTTGTTGTTGTTGTTGTTTTTGCTAACAAAACTCGGTATGCACTATTTAAATAAAATAATAACGGTTTGTGCAAATAAAGAATTATAATTATTAGGAGTAAGGGTTTACTTGAAACCCAAGCATTAAAATTTTCTGTAGCGGCACCAGTATTTATTTTCTCGCTACAAAATTCGATATATATACCATTTAAATAAAATAAGATAATTAGTTTCTGAAAATTATGCAAATTGGTTCATTAGAAGTAAGGGTACACCTGAAAACCGAAATTTACAAAGCACTCTAGTGTTTAATTTTCTCTCAATAATCTCACGGTAACCAAAGAGGCGGCAAACTTTTAATGTGATATTCCAACAATAACACTGATAAACTCTACCGCAGCGGTGCGTATGTCTGCTGTTAATCCTAGCTGCTATTGGCTGAAGCTATTACACCACTCCCATGCAGTTTGTCTGCTGTTAAATCCTAGACTGTTATTGACTGAAACTAAAATATTATTGTGCGATAAGACAGAGAAGTTCTATTGCTATATTATGGAAGGCCCTAAAAACACGTGATGACTAATTCCACTGGCTTGGCCCGTCTTCTACAAGAGAAGGGAAATCGCCAAAGGTGAGTGTTTTGAATTGTGGGCTCCTGTTAGTAGACAGGACTCCTAGAAATTTCTGTAAACTCAGTATATAACTTTTCTGCTCTAACACTCTATATACCTAATATTCACAAATTCAACCTGTTGAGGATTTGCTCAGTTTGCGCAGCTCCTGCGTGACGTACTTTATCCCTTTTCTCAACGAAACTTGGCATATAACCATTCACAGAGTTGAAAAAAGACCATTAGAAGTGGGGGTTAACTTAAAGCGATGCATATGGAATATATACAGATGTGTTTGTGTGTGTGTTAACGCTCTAGCGGCCGCAATTTTTATTTTTTTCCAACGAAACTCAGTATATAATAATAAATTAACAAACAATTCATCGAGCATGTTGACCAGCAAAATTGGACAATTGGGGGTGGGGGTTAACGTAAAGCAAAAATATAAAAATCGCTCTAGCTGCGGCAAATTTTATATTTCCTTAACGAAATTAGATACATGCCATTTAAATAAAATTAGAAATATAGTTTCCGAAAATCAGAGAAATCAAACTATTAGAAGTGGGGGGTTACGTGAAATTCAACATTTAAAAATCGCTGTAGCGGCACTAATAGTTTTTTTTCTCGCAACAAAACTCTATATATAATTTAAATTAAATAAAAAAAATTCTGAAATCAGAGAAATTGGACCATTAGAAGTGGGGCTACACCTGAAAACAGAAATTTAAAAACCACTGTAGCGACAGTAATTTCTCTGGTCTAGCGCTCTGTTCTACCTTCACAAATTCGACTTGCTGAGGAAACTCTTAATTTAGTAGCTCCTGGGAATTTTTAGATTTTAAACTATTTTAATATTTGAAATAATACTCCGTGCTGACATTGATTGATTTGCTTGAATTTCCATTTAAATAGCATGATAATGTAACACACTCTAAGCCGTTTTGTAAAGGATAAAATTTCTAGGTATATTGCTAAAAAAAGTGTATTTTAAAGCATTAATTGCATTAGATATTAGACAATTTTATGCTTGAATGTTAACTACAGTGAGTTATTTCAGTTACGGGAAACCTGAGCGTGACTCAGTCAGTGCACATAGCGCCGCACTTTCTGTCTTATTGACAGATCCCGTATCTCATAACCTTTCAAACAGTAGGCAGTTTCTCTACCTGGAACAAAAATGCCAGGATACTTCTCTGCAAGAATCTGTTTTCACGTATGCATCACACATAAAACGATATTTATGTTGGGGCATAACTAACACATAACAATTAGCACAGAGTTTACAGTTACACACAGTGAAAGCACAATGTAACACGCGAACGGTCAACCACTCGCTGACAAAGCCTTCCTCCCACAAACTAACTACAAGCTGCTACCTTCACATGTACGACTTCTCTTACTATGCAGTGGCTCTAACTCAAATAATTTCATTGCATATATTTTAAAACTTAAATAATGAGTACATTTCAAAACAAATGTATTGGTTTCGTTGAAATTTATAAAAGAAAGGAAGGAAATTGAGCTTTATGGTTATGAAAATTATTTTATTTCCATTCCATGAAAATTCAAATCATTATAAATGTGATATATGGAATAAGTGACTTCCAAGAAACTTGTGTTCCTGGATATTCATGTATTTACAGTTTTCCATTCTATTATCAGAACCTGTCAAACAAACATTTATTTTGCTGCACTTTATATCTGAGAAAACAACTCCAATCTTAACAGAATCACTTGATGATGTGTTGCTTTCCTTCAGGATTACGAAAAACACTGATATCATCACTTCAACAAACTCTCAACCCAGCTGAGATTGCTGAAAGCTACCACTATAAGTTATGACGTTGGAAAAAATGTTGACTCTGTGTTCAGTAACAAATGTAATATTATTTTGAATAAAAATATTAATAATTTTACTATGAATATCAGAATAAACTTTTCATCACTATTTTTGTTGCATATATGCATCCGAAAAGCAATGGCAAAATAATGATCATTTCACACTAAACTAATTTAGGCTACTTTTGGCAAAACATACTTCAGATATATCATCAATACGTTGTCGAAAGCATGGGAAACATCTGCAGCATCCTTCCTGGATATCTCTCTCATTGATCGATCTAAATTTTAGGATGTCAGTTCTTGATTGAAAGCAAACGCTTCTTTAATCTTCAAAAACAAGCCATAATCACAAGGTATTACGTTCATATCGCTGCAGATGTCTCCATTCGCTGCCATTTACACGTGTAGGCACAAACTTTCCGTATTTTCAACTTCTTTAATAAACTTTTATGAACAGGCGGTACTGCAGCACCAAGTTCCATGGAAATTTCCGAACGTGCCCAGCATTTGCCTTCTTCCAAATAAAGAGCTTGCAGCCTCAACAACTATCGTATTTGCAAGGACGGGTTTGTGTTCGTTCACCTTGAAGAAATATTTCTACCCACCTTGCTGTATTTCCGTATTGTAGGATTGCTCTCCCACAAGCTTCTTATAAAGCAGCGAGCTACATTTTCTTCTCTTGCAACTTGATTTTAATGAAACATCTTTGTTCATATTTACCGAACATTATTTAAGGTGGCATTACTCAGTACAATCAGGAACAACCACTAAATTTACAAAATAAGAAGGCTTATTTATGCATATTTATGAAATAATTGTTGCTGTGTAGTAAAATACAAGATTTTAATCACTGCTGACTTACAACATTGTTGATATTACTTTTCGAATACCCTAATATACCAAGAGACATAAACTTAGAAGCTTGCAAGGTACAAGGTTTGCGTCTATGTCTAACTTAAACTTAAGAAATCAGCCAATCAGAACACAGCTGCTCTGTTTGTGGAGCTCTATGGTAAAAATGTATCCATACATGGAGTACGAAAATCAAATGCTCTTGCTGCTGGCTGCTGCAAGTCCCGAGCGACAGCGGAGAGAGCCGAAGGTAGTACCACAGATATAGCTAGATAATTGGCTTTCAAGCGATTAGTACCACGTACAAAATGTGCTATAAATTGGTATTTGTCATTTCTTTTTCTGCTGAAATCAAAGGAGATTTGCCACCATTATAGTGGTTTACCTGCCCCTATCAATTTATATTTACGAAAAACCACTGGGTCCACCGGTTTCTGGGATTTACCCGAGGTTAGCGTTAGGTTAGTGTTATTTATGCATTAATTGCGAATTCCAATAACAGTAGATTTGCCACCGTTACAACATTTTACCCGCCTAACAATCCCCTATCAATTTATATTTAAAAGTTACGGCGAACGACATATAGGTTACATTATGTTTAACCAAAAAATAATACATGCAACATTTACACTGTTACACACGGCCACGCTAAGTAGCTCGGCTCTTTCCGCTGTCACTCGGGACTTGCAGCAACTAGCAGCAGGAATTTTACCGGATTTCCGTGCCCCGTGTAAGGGCAAGTTATGCTAGAGAGAGCTGAAGATCGTCAATGGACAAAAGATTAATTGCGTTATAAGAAAGCTATCTTGTTCATACTACTCCAAGCAAATTAGTTATTGCAATTTGCATATGCATAAACGCTACCGCCTTCTGCTCACAAGCAGCCATTCTCAATCAGCTGTTAGTTGATCTTCGCTTGTTCTTATTTTTGATTAGCTAATACGTACGCGTTTGCGTCTTTCATTGTGAATGCCTACATACTACTAAGTTAACGTGTTATGTCTTATTTTATCATGTTTACGTTTAATTTTCATTGTGAATGGGGCCTTACTATTCACTTCAAGCGAAATTTAACAATCCAGATAAAATGTTACGCAAACTCTAATGTTTTTATATAATTCTACTAAATAATTTAAACGTTTGCTAGCGATTCCAAGAAAAAATAATGACCGAGGGTAACATTTTAAAAAAGTGCTTTGAGAGCCCATTTTATTGAGGATAAACCAAAAGAGTGCAAATTTAAATGATTGTAAACAATTTAGCGTAAACACTAATATAAGTGTTGCCGTTTGTTTTTATAAACCTGCTTTTCGGTCAACAAGTACATGAGTTATAAATTTCAATGAAAAGTTTAGGATCAAATTAAACTGACAGTTTTACTATGAATAGAACATAAACTACTGGCAGGACGAATTCACTTTTAGCTTATAGGCTTAGGATAATAGAGATGCAAGAAAATAATTAAAAAAAAAATATTAAGTAAATAAACCGTAGACTGAAGTAATATACATTTTTAGGAAAATATTTGCTGAAAAACGTACAACAACAAGCAAAATATTTTTATGCTTCCTTATTAAAACATAACTGGTAGAAGTTTCAGATACTTGACACTATTGCTTGATGAAAGACACGTTGACTCAGAAATTGATACGGTGCTCATAAATTTAAAAAATAAAACAAAGTTAAACATTTTTGCCATTTCACTTTTATGTTCAGTGTATATTTCTGATTTTTTCTCATAATACTATCATTTGTGTCTTAGTTTAGGATTAATTATTGCTGAAATTCTTTATTTATAAAACTAAAACTTTATCATTTAGGGAATATTTTGAATGTTATTATATAATGTTAAAACTTTCTAAGAGTACGCAAATTGAAAATTAATGCGTACTTGGATGAAAAATGTTCAAGCATTTGGGATATTATTGCCTGGTTTACCGTTATAACCGCTTCATATCAGACGTCAGAGGAAGCATTCCATCTTTATGATGCAACCACAACCGGCTATGTGAACTATAAACACCAAGGATGACACAGTGACACACTAGTTAAAAATAAATACTCAGCAAGAGATCTTTAAATATGCCAAAAATGTTTACATTCGTTCACAGTAGATATTTATTTAATATATTCCAAAGTTGGACCGCAAAACAACAGTAATGTGTACTATGATGTTCTATAAACAAATGTGACACGCAGACATTATGATAGCGTTGCTACGTGACAGGTAAATCAACAATGAATAAAAGAAGCCAAGATTATCGTATGATGTTCTGTAAACAGATGTGACTCACATACATTATGATAGCGTTGCTATGTGACAGGTAAATCAACAATGAACAAATGAAGCCAAGATTATCGTATGATGTACTGTAAACATATTTAATTCACATTACGATATGCTAGCGTTGCTACAACAAAATGGAGCCAAGATTATTTGTCCAGCAGAAGGCAATTTTGAAGTATCCAAGGCACTGGATAGGTCAAAGAGGTCCGATTGAGTTTCCACCGAGTTCTCCGGATCTAACTCCGTTGAACTTCTACCTATGGAGATCTCTTAAGGATGTTGTATACCGTAGAAAACCAGCTACACTGCCAGCACTTCGGGAAGAAATTGAAACGCCATGTGCTGCAATCGCTGAGGACACTCGCAAACGTTGCTCAGTTGAACGTACTCAGAAGTGTATCGACGCCGATGGTGGGCATTTTGAGCAACTGTTGTAACTGTAAAAGTCTAAGATGATTAGTGCTCATCATTATCTGTTTGTGTGAATTTAGTTTTGTTATGTTAACACAGTTTTTTCTTTGCTTTATGTATACAATTATGGCTCCTCTGTATTACACAAACAATGAAAAAAAGTCATTATTTGGCAGAGAAACTGAAATCAACTCTTTATCTCCTGCTAGGGAGAATAGAAACAGAGTTGAATACGAACAGGCTTAAGAGGTTAATGTTCTTTCGTCATTATCCACTATTATGCTACTGTTGCGTATGTGCTTGAAAACCATGCTAGCCATCACTAGATACCGTGGTGGGACAAGACGTAAAGTAAACAAAAGCAATGCTCCATTTAGGGCACAATGACCTCAGTTTCCTGATTGAGCAATCCCGTATTATCATATCATAACTAGAGCTCAGCCTGTCCCCTTTTCTTTCTTCCTTCAATACTGTACCTAACTCTCCTCTCTTTTGATTAATGGAGTGCAAACTACCTCCGTTTATAACATTTTAATTTACAAGGGAATGAATGAATAGTGTTTATCAGTCATTTTTTTCTACAGAGGCACCACAGGCGATGGACACTGATGATATATGAGATGAAATGATATATTGGGAAAGGATTTATTTTTAAGGAAGGAATCGTTCCAGGCCTAAGTTTAGGATACCTCCCCGGCATTTGTCATTTACGAAGACTGAGGAAAACCTGGAAAAAAAACTCAGTCAGGGAGGACGGCCCTCGAGGTTTGAACCCCAGATCTCCCGCTCACTAGTCTGAGCCTTAACGTTTGAAAAATTGTGCTATTTTTTTATACGACGATAGATCATTGATGTGGGATGCTACGTGTTTAAATGCGCCATCTGAAGCTATTGTGACTAGATGACAACAATAACCTGGTGGCAATTGGTGACATTCGATACAAGACAATCGATGTTTACAATAGCGCAACAGCAATTGCAAGACTGTGGCGCCTCTGCATGTACAGCCCTGTAGCAGCGCTCCGTTATGCGATTTTTGTGGGCAAAAGGCATGAACCAAAAACATGCTTCCCCTCTACAGAGAGAAGTGCCTGTTAAGCCAAGCTGTTCACAATTGGGTGCAGAAATTCTCCGAAGGGCGGACATGCATCACACATAAACACCGTGTCGGCAGACCAACGGAGGCGAATTTGTAAAGAGCTAAAAACTTAATCCGAGCAGACAGAAGGATATCTATAGATATTAACGCCCTTGCTATTGGTAGTTCCCAGGACATGGTATCTTATTTGCTACCACGATGAACAACACTATACCAATCCCAAATTGTCACAGATGATGAGTTTACCAATACCAGCACGCATCAATGCAGTGGAAAACAACCTACGTCGCCCAAGGAGGGGGGGGGGGTATTTAAAGTGACACCATCCACCAATCTTCTGGGATCACTCACCGCATTCCAGCCTCAAAGACAAACCGAGGTGCCAACTGCTTCTATAATATCTTCAGGAAATTTCTTAAGGACATTCCAAGGATGCCACCAAAGATGTGCTACTTTTGCAAGAAAACTCGCGCTTTTATACTGCCCACAAAACAAACAAGACACTACGGAATTTCAAATGGGAAGTCCTCAAGCATCCTCCGTATAGCCCTGTCTTTTCTCCAAACAGCTTTTATTTCTCCAGCTCTCTTAAGCACCAACTTTTGGGTGAACATCATCCCGACGGTGAAGCTCCAGAAAGGGAAATCACCGCCTGGTGTCGATGATAGTCCAAAGAATTTTGTGGTGCTGGATTTCAAGGACTTGTAAAACTATGGAACAATTGCTCCTATGTACAGAGAAATAAATGTATTTTTCAAATCAGTACTGTTATTTGTTTAAGCTCTATATCTTTTAGTAATTTACTTAATGACTTACCGTCGTAGATACTGAGCTATTTTACAGTTTTTGTATGTCATGTAGACGGCAGTCGGAAAAGGAAGAAAACTTTGAACATATTTAGTTCTCCATATGGGGCTTATGTAATAGGACTGTGATCTATTCAGTATACAAATTTTAATTACTCAGTTTCTTCACAGCAAACAACCAAACTAATCGATAAGAGACGATTACGATATAGGAGAAACACAAAATCAGCTGGAATTGCGTAATGTATGTTTACCTGTACTCATGTGGAGTGAAAGAGGACGAGGAAAGAAAAGGCGGAATCATAATTGTTGAAAAAGAGTTTTTTTTTTTTGTTTTTTATTTTTTGGATTTGGTTTATTTATGGACGCTCTTTAACATCTCAGGTCGTCAGCGTCCCATTCAATTCAGGGCGTGAAACGGCCGACAAATTTTGCTCAGAGGTCTCTTCTTTCAGGCTTGAGGTTCTTTATCGTGCCGTAAATGTACGACACGGGACCCACGGCTTTACTTTCCTTCCGAAGGGAGCCATACTTAGGATTTTTACGCCCGAAAAAATCCATCGGTCCTGGCCGGGTTTGAACCGGCGATCTTGGGTTTAGGAGGCAAGTATGGTAACCACTACACCACCAGGACCGACTTGAATTGAGAAAGAGAGAAATACAAATTGCATTCAAGCAGAAACTAAACATAAAACGAAATAAATAAAAGAACTTGCTCTAAGTTTGTAAATGAAAGAGCTATAAAAGTAACAATGAGAATAGGTGGAGCAATTTAACAATATTAGAAATATATGCTTCAAGGGGCGAAAGGAAAACGTAACAAATTTTATTTTATAAAAATTTACAGAAATAAATAGATAATGTAAATATAATCTGAATAATCGTAGAGAATTTTAGGGAAGATTCAAAGGAATCGTTTACGAAGAGCAAAATAGACGTTAAAAAGTGAGAAAATTTAAATATATGGTATGCGCAAGAACTGGAGTTTATTATAGACAATATTTTAATAATCAATAAATAAAGGTCACAATTTAAAGATATGAGAGTTATATAGATTACGGATTAGAACATACGAGACTAGGTCCATAAGTTTCCGGCCTAACCGTTTTCTAGGTATGATAAAGACTAAAACTATATTTCACTTTTCAATACAGTTACCCTTTATTGCAATACACTTCTCACATCTTTGAATTAACATTTCAATCTCTCCCTCCCCCACCCAAAATAGTCAGAAGCTTTGTTGCAAAATGGGCATAAACAGCATCCATCACTTCTTCATCACACCTAAATTTCCTTCTTCAAAGGTCCTTCTTGAGTTTTGAGAAGAGGAAATATCACTGGGAGCCAAAACTGGGCTGTTGGGGGATGGTCGATCTCCTTGAAGTCACATTTCTTCACAGCTTCCTTTGCAACAAGAGCTGTGTGCACAGGCACGTTGTCGTGATGAAGGCGCACACCACCACTCAGCTTTCCTCACCTTTTCTCTTTGATGGAAGCACGTAGTCTGTGCAGTAGGCCAGCATAATACTCTCCATTTACTGTGGTGTTTCTCTCCTTGAAGTCAATGAACAGTATTCCTTCAAAGTCCTAAAAGATGGCCATGCTCTTCTTGGTTGACTAAGTGACCTTGGCCTTTAGAGGCGGTGCTTCGCCAGGTTTACGCCACTCCATTGATTCTCTTTTGGACAAAGGAGCATAGTAGAGGACCATAGTTTCACCTCCTATAACAATGGTTTTCAGAACTTCTCTCTCTTTGCCACGATAGAGCACCAAAATGCCTGACAATGATAACTCGTTGCTGCTTTTGAACTGAGGAAAGAAGTCTAGGTACCCATCTTGCACTAATCTTATTCATGTTTAAATGTTCATGAATAATTCGAAGGACTGTTGTCTTAGAAAGGCCCAACCTTGCTATTTCTGTAACTTTGAGCCGCCAGTCCTCCATACTTTCTCCTTCCACAAGAGCGACGTTTTCAGAAGTGAGCACCTCCAAGGCCCGACCTGCACACTCTTCGTCTTCAATGCTTTCTCGACCAATTCGAAAAAAGTAATCCCTAGAATATGAGGAGGATGCTTCCCCATTTACACCGTCCAATCTCTGTTTAATTTCATTTTGAGTAAGTCCTTCTTTTGTGAAGAACTTAATGACATGTCGATACTCCATTTTGAACATGTCACAATCTTTTACACATAACCTTCTTTATGCAACTGTATCTGAACAACTGAACACAGAGGAGCGGGAACTACATCTGCAATTATTTATTTTACAGATAAGGGTTTTGTGAAGACGATAATCCTATAGACGAGGCCAGAATATTGTCGACCTACCCTTGTAAATCACCGCAAATATCAGAACATTTCAATATTTTTCATCGCGACCACAAAACACGAGTATTTACTTATCGCCTGCGTTCAGATCTATACGGAACCTTCGACTTTCATTCAACATATTATTATTACAGCTGGTTTTGGCAGAAAAGATTTAATATACTTATTACAAAAAAAAAAAAAAAAAAAAAAAAAAAAAAAAAAAAAACGAAAGAAAAGAAGAAAGCAACTGGCAAAAAGGAAGATATTTTGATATTAGATTGTAATCTGCTTTTTTTTTTTTTTTTGGATACATATGAATTAATACGGGCAGCTACTTCATCTGGTGTATCAGAAGATTTCATTTTATTTTTGCTTTAAAGTAAAATGCAAAGAGAGCTGATAACATTAAATACTAATACGTAACTGACACTAGTTCATATCTTTCCCATTTATTTTGTTAAAATCAATCAACTTTTCCCCCTTTTCAACAAAAAAAAAAAAAAATGGAAATTTTATTGTTCTTAATTCATTCATATTTAATTATTGATTTTTCATTATTATTATTATTATTATTATTATTGTTGTTGTTGTTGTTATGCGCTGGCATATGTAGTGCAGAAATATCTCTGGGCAATTTTCTCTAGGTATTTCAGTTTTCCTTGCCAATCATTTTCTTCATCTAACGCATGTGGTCTGTCTAATTGAAAATATTCTACACCACTGTTGCTCTAATGCGGAATTTCACTGCTTGAAAAGTGAGCCGGCATTGAAAATCGTTATCATATTTTTACTGGTACAAGACTTCACTGACAGATCTGGATATCTGGACATTTTAAGAGGATTTTATAGAGTTGCCTTTAATTAGTTTCTCACAGCCAGGGCTGGTTATACAACTATGTCGAGCTACAGTTTTTTTTTTTTTTCAATTGGTCGTGGGATTGAATGATATGTACCCTATATACCTCTCTTAAACAATCTGTTAATGCGCCGAACGGAAGATGTAGTAAATCTACCACGAGGGCCGTTGAGATTTATCACCTCTTTTCACCGAATTGCTTTAAAATCCAACCCGTAGGTCAGGTTAAAGTATCGCAGACTTTTTGGGTTAACATCAGTTCTTAGTACAGGCAAAGATAAAAACCCTGTAATGCACTGCTTTCATGTTTCTTACATTAGAATGACATTACAAGCAAGTGGTGTGATGTCAGTTGGATAATTTGTACATCATGGTTGTTTTGCTTTCTTATTGATGAAGGTTTAGACTTTTTTTGCCTGTTGTGCTTTTGGAAAAATATAGCAAATTGTGTTCTGTGAAGAAATATTCTAAAAGTGTGCTACGAGAAAAGCATAATAACGTTTGAAAGCTATGGATTGTATGTACAATCTATACACACCAAATATGTCTTAGGAACAAAGCATTTTTCTTAAATGTTCTGATTGTTATAAATAATATACATAAAAGAGTAAAAAGGTTTACAATACAATAGTGCACAAAAGCCAAATTTAACCCTTTTAATTAAAATAACACAATTTTCTAATTTTAAAAATTACTAATGCACAATCACAAAAATATGTGAGGTTTCCCCTTTTCTTAAGCTTTTCGTTAAGCTTCTGCCATCTATAATATGTAAAACCTGCTCCGGCTTGACACCACGGCATTGCTGGACCGCCACAGGTGACCGAGGTCGTTAAGGCGCGGACTCGTGAGCGGGAGGTCTGGGGTTCGAATTCCGCCAGGACCGTCCTTTCTGACTGAGGTTTTTTCCATGTTTTTCTCAGTCCTCATAACTGGCAAATGCCGAGGAGGTACTCTAAACTGAGGCCTGGAACGTTTCCTTCCTTAAAAAAAAAACCTTTCCCAATATATCATCTCATGTATCATCAGTTCATCAGTGTGCACCGCCTGTGGTGCCTCAGTAGTAAAAACGGCCGTTAAACACCATTGAAAAAGAATACGGCATTGAAGAAATGTGATGAAGGATTTAATCGTGTTTGGAGACGTATTACTAGCTGATCCAAAGCCAGGGTGTTGTGATTTTTCTCTATACCTCTCCGTTGAAAGCTGAGCAAGCTGCTGTTTAGACACACACTGCCTTGGTTTCAAAGTACATGTAAAGTGATTCAGCAATAGAAAGAGTTACAGACTGCAAAACAGCTCCATTGTTCCAGAGATAAAAACGAATTATTTTTCCTATTTGCGGCTATTCCTCCCCAAACCACCATGGCACCTCCTTTGAATCTGTGAACTTCCTGTATATGTCTTGTTGTCTCCATATGCCTATTTCCTGAAATCTGATTCCAGACCGGAGAGTGATTCATCGTTCCATTGCTCCTGTTTTCAGTTCTTTCATGAAGCTTCGTCGGTCCTGGTAGTGTAGTAGTTACTATACTTGCCTCCTAAACCCAAGATCGCCGGTTCGAACCCGGCCAGGACCAAAGGATTTTTTCGGGGCGTAAAAATCCTAAGTATGGCTTCCTTCGGAAGGGAAGTAAAGCCGTGGGTCCCGTGTCGTACATTTACGGCACGATAAAGAGCCTCAAGCCTGAAAGAGAGGCTTCTGAGCAAAATTTGTCGGCCGTTTCATGCCCTGAGTTGAATGGGGCGCTGATGACCTGAGCTGTTAAAGAGCGTCCATAAATAAATCATCCAAAAAAAATATTCATGAAGCCTGTTTCTAATAGTTTAAATTGAAACAGTTAAATTGTCAAAAGGGAACTTCTTAATATTACAGCAGTTGACCTCCTTTCGTTCGGCGTCCTTAGACATATAAATCTGTCTTATGCAGCAGTTGTTCTCCTTTGTTTACCTGGATGTTGTAATTCTGGATTGCCAAATTCTTGATATTTCCTCAATATTCTGGATTCGTTATTTAAAGTCTAGCGGTGTCTGATTTGTTCTAGCCATTTCCCATAATTCTTATCGTCATAAATCATTCATCTAAACTTAAATGATATCATTAAGCATTCATTTAATTCATTAAAAACTTCTCTTATCCTTTCTATTAATATTTTAATAGAAAAAAAGTGTTACATTCCTATATTAAATAACAGGTTATTTATTATTTTACAACGTAACAATTTAAATAAATAATATAAATGATAATAATTATTTAATGCTGTGGTAACTAGCAGTTAGATAAACAAGCAAAGCAGAAAATTTCATTTACAATGTACGTTATTCATTAAACAAATTTTTTGTGTGTATTTATTGTTGGTGTTGGGAATTGAATGTTGTCAAATTCTAAACTTCTTTGCAATGACGAAGTGAGGTTATCCTTAGAAAGCGAGCGAGCGTTAATGTTAGTTGCAAGCATTGTGACAATAAATGTATGAATGAATGAATTTATTCTACAATTAACTTCACAATTTGTTACAACAATATATCCTGAATTTACAATAACAACTACATCTCTATGCACATTATTAACGTAATTTTTTACTCTAGATCTTAGCAGCATCCTCCAAAATACAGTTTTCTATCTCGATAACCACGTGGTTGTCTGGCTGTAAGAACCTTCCTTTTACTTTTTTCCTATTTCTTTCCCACTTCTCTTTAACTTTACCTAAAAACTCTCCCATTTTCTGGATGTTTGTTACACTCTTGTTACTTAACATTTTATTTAACACAAAATCCTTCTACAAATTGTGCCGTTTACTGTCCCAAACTTTTTCCTGCCATTATTCGACTTTCTCCAATTCCAATAAATAATGGGACACACTGGTTACTCCCCCACACATACATCTATCTTTATCGTCTTCTCTATATCGTTTCAAGAGTACGCATCCACGCCCAACCCATTCTACCCATTTGATCACAGATTTCAATATATTTCTCTCGTTACCAATTCTGTTTGATTCTTTTATATACTACCAAATAACTTTTATCATTTAAACTAGCCCAAATCTCTTGCTTTTCAATATTTTTTATCTTCTATCTTCTGTGCTCACCTTCTCTTCGAATTACTTTCACCTGCTCTCCATATATTCTTCTAGTACCTTCTCCACCTCCCCATACCAACTCTACCTTTCCAAACCTCTTTTTGATATTTCATACATTCCTTTAATATACTTGAGCTGTCTAATTTGAGGATATGATACCAGTACTTCATTACTCTCTCTATAATCAATCCTTTTCTCCCCATCTTTCCTAATTCAAGTAAACTAACCCTCCTCGGAGAACACTTGGGTAATCCAAACACTTCCCTACAAAACATTCTGTGTGCCACATACATCTTCAACTCTCCAAACGTCGCCTGCATACAACATCCTTGCCTTTACCACTGCCTCGTTTACTTTCTTCAATCATTTCACAGGCAATGTTGGAGTCCTATATAAACTTATTCTGACAGCTCTCATCCCCTGTTTACCTATAACTTGCGCACATTTTACCTGCGCCTCCCATCTTCCATTACTTGCTTTTTTTTTTTTTTTTTTTTTTGATTTATTTATTTAAGGACGCTCTTTAACAGCTCAGGTCATAAGCGTCCCATTCAACTCAGGGCGTGAAACAGCCGACAAATTTGGTCAGAGGCCTCTCTTTCAGGCTTGAGGTTCTTTTTCGTGCCGTAAATGTACGACAAGGGACCCACGGCTTTACTTCCCTTCCGAAGGAAGCCATACTTAGGATTTTTACGCCCGAAAAAATCCATCGGTCCTGGCCGGGTTCGAACCCGCGATCTTGGGTTTAGGAGGCAAGTGTGGTAACCACTACACCACCAGGACCGACTCCATTACTTGCTAATCTCACCCCCACGTAATCAAACTCCTTCACTACTTCTACTGTTTCACCTTGTATACACCATTTCTCATCTTTCCTTAACTTTATACCTTTGTTTAAATACCATTATCTTTTATTTTTTCCCATTTATCCTTAATCCATATTCTGCACAATATCTACTAATCTCATCAATAATCCCCTGTAATCGTATTACCGTTATTGCTTCTACTATAAGATCATCCGCAAAAACCAATCCTGGTACTTTCCATTGTCCAACTGTTGGACAATGCCCATTTCCGTCTCTGATCCTTTCAATAATATCATTAATAAATGTACTTTAATAATGTTACATCTTCTTAGAAACGCCAACACTTTATGTCAGGTACTTGTATAATAATCTCATGATGTCACAAGCAAATGTGGATTTTTGCAAATATATCTTTCGTTGGACACTTTAACACACAAATATGCTTCCTTTAATTAACAACTCTCACAGCTTATATGTTAAAAAGTGTAACAAATAATTAATTTGCATTTCAGGGATCAAGAGAAACAGCGCTTTATGTGCTGGACTGCCTTTTTAGCGTGGTTGTAATTGGCACGCTAGTAGTGTTTGTATGGCGTGGGGCTTGGACCCTTCTGGATATGTATTTATACCCAGACAAGCCTGTCATCTCCTACTGGGCTTCTCTGGTAAGTATATAACATTTGGTTGCACACTTCCTAGTTCCAAATGCACAGAACAATAATCTAAATTAGTTTTAAGTAAGGTCATGCTGAAATTTCAAAATATGTCAGTTCTGAACAGAACATTCTGAAAATGTTCCAGTGTATAAAGAACAATATGCTATATATATTCAAAGCAAACACTTCATCATAACATACCATATCTCTTCGCATATCTCATTATATAACAAACAAGTGTATTTAAACATTTTAACATTAGGAAAACTAATGGCATTAACGTAATGAAAAAGTGAATGCATTAAGATCTACCAGAAATATGTAAAGCATATTATTCTTTATACAGTGAGATTATTTTATTTACGGACTGACAGAGCACGGCTGCTACTGGGAGAAGCCAGTCAAGGCCGTGTGATGCATGTGTAGGAAATGGCTTGCACTGTTGGGAGCTGGAGAAATGGCTAGCCACGTATGCGGGGAGAGGAGGGCTTTATCTGTCAAGTAAAACATTACGCACTGCATGTGTATCATCTATTGAAATATTTACGGCGGTCTGTTCTCATTGCGTTAAATGTGAAATACTGCAGGAAATAGACCGGAGCGTACAAAAGTGAATTCGAATGTTTTTGACAAAAATGGGATGCGCTGCTGCATAGATGAATTTTATTTAGTGAGAAAGGGAGCTCCTACATGTCCAAAATGATTATATAATATTCGAAAAAGAAAGAATTGTATTTCCTTAAGGGTTCATTCTCTGAGATTAGTTCTTTGAAAATTAGCTACAAATGTAAACAGTGACCAAATTAAAGGAAAATATTAACTGAAAACCCAAACATAAATGGAATGGCGCTGGAAGTATCTGAAAGTAATGCTAATGCTACTGTATATATATATATATATATATACATATATATATATACATATATATATATATACATATATACATACAATAGCACAATATTATATATAATATATTTTTTTCTTTTTAATATATATATATTAAAAAGAAAAATAAAGTAACTCTTGGAACAATGTAAATAAAACAACACACACACACATATATATACGTTAATAACATATTATAAATAATTTATTGCTTTGAAATATATACTATATTAATACATATATTAAACTGCCCATTATATTTGGTCCTGGCCACTAAGCTGGGCAGCACACTAAAGTTGACAATTACATGTTGGTATATGCTAAGTGATTTTTACATTTATAGTGCTATTCTTTCATTATGATTTCTGCCCTCTTTTAATAGTCCATTTCCACTTATTTTTTACTTTCCCTACAGTAATTATCTAGAACTTTATAATATATATATATATATATATATATATATATATATATATATAAAAGTGTTCCTATTCATTCTATACCATGCACTCTCTTCCTGCAAATCGTGTTTCTGTGCATTCAAATAGAATGTGTTATAATATATATATAAATGAGTTTTGAGTGGATATGTATTAATGAGATTTGAGTGGACAATAATTTAACTATTAGGAAACGCTAGCAAAATGGAAGTCAACCAGACTCTCAGATGACTAACCCGAATTTCGGTATCAGTTTCATTGTCGTTCATGCAGAATCCAAAATGGTGTTTGTGAATAATTCTTTATTGATTTTTCAAGCTGGTAAAAGCTTGCAAGATTATCATAGTCAAATAAATTTCAAAAAACGTTAAGCTTTGGATTAACAATCAATTTCTTTCCAACCTCCAAGAGGAGTGGTTTGTGGTTATGGATAATGTTCCGCAATATTCAGGAAAACAAACTCTGTTCGAAATACGTCCTAAAAGAAGAGCTGAAATTATGGCTGCCAAATAGCATTCCTCGTTCATGAGAAAATCTAAACTATATATATATATATATATATATATATATATATATATATTGACAGAGATCCATAAATGACAAGAATAGGTGTTCTGCATTAACGAAATATTAAAATTACATGATCATGAAGCATTAAGTTTGCCCACATACATGTGTGACCTGAACCCCATTGAGCTTGCGTGGTCCAAAGTAAAACTCTTGCTAAGAGAGAAAAAACGGTAGCGGAGAAATTAATATGCAAGCGTTACTAAGAAACCTTTATGGTTTTTTTCTTCCTTCACTCCTGAACATAGGCACCGACTGGAAAGGGGGCAATATCTCTTTGTGATAATTGTAAATACAAGTCAGCGATATTAACAAAACAAAGTTTGTAAATGTTCACCCCACTGTAATTAAAAATTAAATCTCTTTTAATGTTATACATTAATAAGCAGATAAATTAATATAAAGTAACACGTTTATAATTGTAGTGACCTGAAATGAAGTCTATGAATTTGTTCAATTACAATTTATTAATTCGTTATTAAGTTAGGAAATATTAAGCATATTAACTTAAGCCTGCCAATGCTTTCTAAACGCATTACAGCACAAGCACAGGCTCTGTTTACGATACTCGTCAACAATGCACATCCAACTCTCCAGCTCCCGACAGTGGTTAGGTTGAGGGAGGTTTTGTCAGCGAATGGTTCCGTGTTTCATTGTGTATAATCGTGTGTCAATTGCTCTTCGTTTGTTACACCAATGCATGGACCAGTCTTGAAAATCGCGTTTATATGTACGGTATGCGTTAGCGCGCGCGCGGGTGTGTGTGTGCGTGCGTGCGTGCGTGCGTGCGTGCGTGCGTGTGTGTGTGTGTGCGTGCGTGTGTGTGTGTGTGTGTGTGTGTGTGTGTGTGTGTGTGTGTGTGTGTGAAAACGGATTCTTGAAGAGAAGAGGTAAGGCGATTCGCAAGAAACATCCTGGCAATCGTGTTCCAGGTAGATAAACTGTTCGTCATCTTGTGCACAAATATAAATGTTAACTTTACGCGCGGAGACACTCTTTTTCCGATTGCGGAGACTCTCACGCGGCCCACAACTTAAATACTTTCATCGTATTATCGTATTTTTATTGTAGCAACATTATTTTAGATTTAACTTTAAAGATTTAAATAATCTTTGCGCAAACTTTATCACATAGCCATTTAAATTTGCACGCTCTGATCTAAGGAAATTCAAAATGGCAAAGTATAACTTAGTAAAACACAATACATTATATATAATTTAAATCTTTTATCAATACATCAATATAGGCTTGTCTTAATGGATGTTAAAAATGAGCATTGTTAAACGTAAGAAAATGTTCAAATGAGATTGATTCATTAACTCCAGTTTTTGAGATAACAGCTGGCATTTAATTGATTATATTTATCTAAAACACGCTCGTATTAACTACAGCTGTTTTCTGTGCTATAGTTAATAATTTTATGCCGTTATAATCAATAGACACTACCTGTGAACGCTGGCAAATAAAAAAAAACTAATGAGTTTAAATTAATCTAATTAACTGTAAAAATAAATAAAAGAAGAGGAAAAACGAACGGAAGCAACCTCAAAGATGTTTGGATGAAATATTCATTATTCCAAAACATGCTTTTGAATATTATATTCTTAATTTTATTTGCACATGGGTGTAGCATTGGTTTAATTTTTACCAACATTACAGCTGACATTACCAACTCAAAATAAGCAACATATTTAACATACAAAATTTCCTTACAAATCTTACCTATGTAACTAACCATGGCGGAAGATTTTGCGCGAAGAAAGCCACTCCAATGTGGAGCATAACGACAGTAAAATAGGCTAAAAGGTTACACTCAATGACAATGAAAATTTTATTGCAAAAGAGTGGGGGAAAAAATGTAAAGAAAATCATACATATAATAAATAATTAATTAGTTACCCAGGTCACTGGTTTCATAACAGCAAATAAGTAGGCCTCCCAATTTACCAAATTTCAAAGAAGATTTTGGAGTAAGGCGTATGATGGATATCGTCGCAGAACGGTAGAACACGAGTTCCCACCTAGCCAAATGATAACCTCGAGAAAGAACAAGCGTCAAACCAAAGACGAGAGTCGATTGCCATAGCCGACAAATCCAGCGATAGAGAAAGGGAGTAGGAAACCATGGTGCTACATAACTGTAAGAGAAGGAAGGAAAATCTCGAAGATTAGAGAAGGCAGTGGAGTCAAGCGGCGAATACTTATATATCGCTAAAAACGTGAGACTTAAAATTAAGCATATCACCCCTTTTGCCTTCAACTGCAAAGTAAAATTCAGAGGTGTAAATTTACAGAATGTTGAAGGTCGAGACATACATCCTGTAGTGTAATTAAATATTTGAAAGTACAGTACTGTTAATATATGGTAACTAATTTAGACCAATTTAATAAAATCATCGAATGAAAACTGTTTAGATTCGAGATACACCGGTGTCAAGTTACAAAGAGTGTTAGTATAGGTCAACTTCTAGTTTTACCTTATAAAAAGTAGGTGAAAACGTATGAACAATTAGTTTTTATCAAATTTTACGCTCTTTAAAGTATTTTTCAATAATTCGTCACCATAATAAGCCTCTGAGTAGTCTCATAATGGGACTTTGCCATCTATGCCGCTAGCCACTTGTACGTAACTTCCATCCTGGGGGTATGGAACCCATGTAGCTGTAGGAAGAGTTAAAAATGTTGCATGTCCAGGCCATACGGTGGACAGCCAATTTGTTTCCATTCAAATGAAACAATGAGTTTAAATGTGAGCGGCCGAGTGCGCCCACTTTGCACATTCTCTTGTCAATCATTGAACACCAAAATGCATTTCGCAATCATGCCGTCTGTTATTGCATTGTCCCTATTAACTTCACAGATTTAATGATGGACTTCGCTTGGTCGAATTTAATTGTGTTAGAAAGGAGAAATGCTTTGTAAATTCTGCGCTGAAGCTTTGTGCCAATGTGAAATAGCTCTGATAGGGTTTCTTCCTGTTTTGTACGAAAAGTTTTTTTTTTTTTTTTTTTTTTTTTTTCCTTCTAGCTATTATACCTTGGAAATGATGTAAATTACTAGCCATTTAAAATCGTAAAATTTTCAGTTCCATTCTATAACACTTTATGAAATTATGGCATAACGACATGAAGTGCTGGTTCTGGGCGCTGTTTCACAAACGTATGGTCTAATACATTACAAGTGTAGAGACTGGTAACTTGTGAAATTCTGTTCCATGAAGATTTCTGCTACGCTTGTACTTTACTACTCCATATTTACAAATGTACAAGTGAGTTTTCGTTGTTCTGCGAAAGTATTAGTATTAGTCGCGGACTGGTAGTTTGTATAAATTTCTGTACAAGTGTAGGAACATTGGTAACTTCAAATACTAGCACAAAATTTATTATCTTTTTAATTGTTTTGGGAACCAGTTGACCCAAATGTGCTAAGTATTAACGAAATTGATGATAATGATGAGTAGGAATATGTATAAAGAAAGAATAAATGAGTATTTGTGTATAATGATAAAGTTAGGTTAAGTGATATTGACGTTTCCTGTTCCAAATGCATATTTCAGACCAGCATCTTAGTTAATGTATTTTTAAGGTTCTTGCTACATGTCACTAAAATAATTTCTTTTCGTTTTCTTTTAAAATAATTTCTTTTGGCACAATTTTACAGTCTTTTGCTTATGAGTTTGTGATTGTCAAGAAATGTTAATAAACAAATATAAATGATCAAATGGACTAATAAAATGACCTGAGAGCAATCGGAAAATGCGATTCTTCTGTCAACTCTCGACGGTTGAAATTGATGCTCCTAAATGTAGCCTTATGGGACCGTCGTCTCAAAGTGGATTATTACGCTTGAATATCTATAAATACATAATAAAGTATTTAAATTATCACTATGTCTGAGAAAAAACAAGATTCATTTTGCAGAAATGATAATGATCTGTGCCGTGCATTAAAGGTCTCTAAAGAGTGAACCTAACCTAATTCAAGGTATCACGACGTATGGCAAACAGCTATTTCTACATCTTGCTTTTATATGACGTCATTTGTAACTTTTTAGTAATACTTTACCAGTGTAGCATTTCTTTCATGGAACAGAAAGTGACAAAACCATATTTTACAAGAACCTACATTAATACACTTGTATGTATTAGACCATAATATTGTGAAACAGAGACCTGATGGTCTAGTGGTAACCATACTTGCCTCCTAAACCCAAGAACGCGAGTTTAATTGCGGCCAGGACCGATGGATTTTTCCGGGGCGTAAAAATCCTAAGTATGGCTTCATTCGTAAGGGAAGTAAAGCCGTGGGTCCCGTGTCGTACATTTACGGCACGAAAAAGAACCTCAAGCCTGAAAGAAGAGGCCTCTGAGCAAAATTTGTAGGCCGTTTCCAGCCCTGAGTTGAATGGGACGCTGATGACCTGAGATTTTAAAGAGCGTCCATAAATAAATCAAATAAAAGAAAAAAATTGGAAGGGAAGTAAAGCCTGGGTCCCATGTCGTACAATTACGGCACGAAAAAGAACCTCAAGCCAGAAAGAAGAGGCAAAATTGATCGGTGTTAAAGAGCGTCCGTAAGTAAACCAAATCAACAACAACATTAAAATTGCATAAATTCATTCGAAATGTTAATGCAAGTTATCACAGATGAAGAAACAAAGACAATTAAAGAAAAGAAACTGTGAAATAAAAAAGAATACTAGAAATGCTAAATTGATAAATAAACAATCAAAATGTCAACAATGGCATTGGGGAGAGTTTGAATTGTTTTATTATTTATTTATAATCGTGGTCATCAACTTAAAAGTTTTAGGCTTCCGACCAACTATATGAAGAGCTTGGAAATTTAGCTTAGCACCTACGATGTCAGAAGGATAAATGATCAGCCCATCTCTTCAAGCGTAACCTAGTGCGATGCTCAGCTATCATTTAGATGCGAAATGGTCGAAACTCACCATCGTAAGTAGCAAAATTGCCACGAACCAACAATGTAATTGTTGTGCAATCGATACAGCAGTGATATCAAGAATTACTCAATTCGGTGCTGTTTTCGCCTGCACGGTTTTGACATGCACATGTATAATCTTTCAGATAAGATTTGTTTATGTTTTTATTTATTTAAACGTTTTACAACAGAAGAAACTGTATGATTACCTTTACACATTTCATTATGCAAAAACGACCATTGCGGGGTGGGGAATGGGCACTTAATCTGATTTCTCTTATAGAGAGCATCAATTGCGACAATTAGCTTGAAAATTATAAGAAAAAATCGAGATTGGGGAGTGAGCTAAGCACCTCATACATTTTATTTTAAAACATAGTTCTATATGAAATGTAATCAACTTAAAGCTACTGTCGGGCTAAAGTTTGTTGAAGAAAAAAAAAAGTTTAATTGAGCGAAGCGAAAGTTGCTTCGAAGGTTTAAAATAATTTCATTACTGAAATTTTCATTTTCAAAACTGTGGCAGATCCTCATACCCAGCATGCCCAAGAGTAACTGCAGTTAGATAATGCAAATAGTAACACTTATAAATATATATTATAGTAGAAAACAGGGACATTTTATGATACGAAAATGTATTCACGGCTATCTGGATGTTTAACTCTATGACAATAGAGAAAAGGTTGCCTTTGTCGTCTTTTGTGTTTCTTCTGCTGGTAATGGCTACAATGATGGGTCTCTCTACTATAACAAACCTAAGTGCATGCAGGTGGCCGAACAATAGATCATTTTGTATCTTCTTAGTTGCTGAAGATGCTTCAAAATTCGTTGAAGGTAGAAGGGGGAACAGGTGGCGGCGATAACATCGTCACATCGTATAATGAAGAGCTCTCCAATAAAGTACCAGAAAGGCGACAGATTTAATTAAAGCACTTTGGCAGCTCCAGAACTCACCAATTATATTTAAATATTTCAAACGCTCAGGAAAACTGTGGGCGCTATGCTGTAAACCTCACGTAACGCTTTGAAATCACGTGGCGACGTTTGGATTTCATATATAAGGAGAAACAAATCTAGCAAAGCACGTTTTTCTACAGAAGTTTTTACCAAATGGCAGCTGCGGTTCAGATCAGGAAGTTAAGGCAGTACGACACTTCTCAGTATTACCTTCGGTTCATTCACGAATACGTTTTTCCAGCCTTACGTTCGGCTCACTCACATTTATGTTCTTCAGTAATGCATTCGCTCAGTCATACATATGTTTCGTTCGTTCTCTGATTATCAACATCGATTTACCAGGGGCAGTAGACGAGAGGCACACAGATGCAGCATATTTAGCACGTGTCATCAAAGTCATAGTGATAACGAACCAGGTGGTCGATAACTAGTGTAGTGTGATTAAAGATTTCAATGCGTTTAAATGAATCAAGGTCGTGTGATTTAACCTCCCCTCTCCATCTCCCTCCTCCAGTGACCAATAAAAACACGAAAGGCAACTTCGAGCCCCTGAATGACCCGGGGTATGAAGTGGCATCCTCGGTCCATTGACTACATCAACACCAGCATATAAAAACAGCTTCAAATCGGACACACCCCCAGTAAAAACCCGCTCCAAGACACAGATTTCTTTCTATTTTGTAATATGTACGAGGGTAGGTCAATAAGTCCATAAGTTTCACAGTAGGTCTGTAGTCTGTTTAGTCCACGATGTAGGCTATCGTAGTAGAAGCAATTGTCATGTCTTCCGCGTTTAACAGTGCTAGTACCTATATATCACCCTATTTTCTTCTTGTAATGCCTCGATCAGATTCCTTAGTATCACCATTTGCTAGCGAGTCAGTTCACTTTTCGGCCTGAGCTTACCTCTCGTTTTTGTCTGTATTCTGTCCACTTATGAACTGATGGGATAGTTCAAAACCTGGAATTTGACATTTAAAATAGCTGCCTTTTGTTTCAGCACTTATGTAATTAAATAAAAGTGTGCCTCAGTGGTCTAGAAGTAAATTGCTTCTCCTCTAATCCGGCTGAGGTCGATAGGTTTTTCGGGACGTAAAAACTTTTAGTCCAAATCTATTCTTAACAGTTATAAATGCTGATAATGCCTTTTTCGCTTTTAGTAAAGTGTCACCTGATACTTTTGTGAGAAGCCTGTGGCATTCAAACGTAGTTGACAATCATGTGGGCGTTCCATCTACCTCTAGGATCCGGGTTCTATTTCTTTGAGACCTTGGTGAAATCTTTTTCCCGGTTCTTTAATGACAGTGCCAAGTTTTTGAGGAAGTAGGCAGTCAAATAAGAATACAAGAAGCGCAGTTTCCAACACGTTAAACAACCCAAATTTTTGTATTTTGTGAGCACGTATTCCATTAAATGCTTGCAATTCGTGCCCGTAAACGTCCTAAGAAAATTCTGTGCAACTTCTTTGAAAGTCTTCGAGCTTCACCCCCTTTTTTTTTAATAATTTTCTTTTTTGTTTCAATATTTTATCTGAAAAAAATCATCTGAATATCCGGACTCACGAAAACACGTCTCATTTTTGCTTCTCACACTCCAGGCAGAACAGATGTTGGGATAAAAATGTTCTTTCCTAGTATTTTTAGGGTGAACCCTGTCACATAATGAAAAAAATAATAATTTTCAATGTGATTACGGGACCCCTTCATACCATTGGAATCCCAAAAACGAAAAGTTTGTTTTTAATAGAGTTTAATGTCCGTTTTTACTGCTGAGGCACCGCAGGCGGTGGGCACTGATAATACATGAGATGAAATGAATAATTGGGAAAGGATTTTTTTAAAGAAAGGAAGCGTTCCAGGCCTAAGTTTAGAGTACCTCCCCGGCATTTTCCATTTATGAGGGCTGGGGAAAACCTGGAAAAACCCCCAATTACGGAGGACGGTCCTAGTGGGAATCGAACCACAGACCTCCCGCTCACGAGTCCGCGCCCTAACGATCTCGGCCACTCGTGGCGGTAAAATCTGTGAATAAGAAACCAGATCCTTTAAGTATAAACTTTTTTTTTTAAATTGGTACAATTAACATTTTTGCTTCGTTAGTGTTATTCAGAGTTTTTGTAGGCATTAAAATCTGAAGAAAAATGGTAGGTAATGAATCTTTTAAATTTTCTTTATGAAATCGGTGTACCAAAATATGTAAAAAAAAAAAAAAAAAAAAAAAAAAAAAGTTATTTTTCAGATACTTTTTCCATTACAGGTTTGTGTTATTTTAGGCTGAAAAATTTAGACAAAAGTGTTGTCTTTGAAGAATATGGGAAATGCAAAACATTTCATATCAGTCAATTTGCCACTGAATTTTCTTTTTAAATGCATTTTCTTTTCAGGTTATCTGTACTGACTTCAGCATAATATACATACAGAGGGATATAAAGTGTTTTATTCTATGTAGAGATAAAAATGTTGAAACAGAAAAATGCTCTCATGCAAGTTAATTTTTATATAAATACATCTTAATCCACACGCTTTCAAAAAGTTGAAACTTGCCTAGTATATTTATTTTCTGCAGCTGGGAACACTGTAGTGATGGTGTTATATGCTCAGCCGTGCCTCGATAGATTGCGCAGTCATTGACATAGTCCATTAAACCCAGAGTTCTGTAACTGGAAACTCTCCAAGTAGTTAAGCAGTTGAACTAACCATCACAAGAACACCGCTGCTTGTTATCTGTACAACAGAGGTGGCGTTTAGGCCTTTGGAATCCCCCGCAGCTTTCGTCAAACGATTTTCTTAATAATGTATAAAGCCTGTTTTTACTACTGAGGCATGGATACTGGTGGAAATACACGAAATGAAATGATAAATGATTTTGGGAAATTATGTTTTTTAAGGAAAGGAATCTTTCCAGGCCTAATTTGAGAGTGACCTTCCCAGCATTTGCCATTTATGACAATAGGAAATCCTTGAAAAACCCCTCAATCAAAAAGGATCGTTCTTGGCGGGGATCTAACGCCAGACCACCCGTTCACGAGTTCGTGTCTATATGATCTTGGCCTCCCGTGTCGCTTGTACGGCGCTTTGATCTTTTAATCCAAGATGTAACAATATATTCTAAATATTTTAGAAACTGTATCGTGCTTAAGTACTGAGCCTTGTTTTGTTAGAAGGTATCATCTATAGACAAAACTGCACACTGTTCTTCTTTCAGAAGAGCTAGAAATATATTATTTAATTTGGGGATGTCGCATGAAAATCCTTGGTTTTCAAATAATTTTTGTTTCCGAAAAATAATATTTTTTGTATTCTTTGGAAGAGGGTTTTTTAGCTCACTTTGTTCTAAAATTATTAGGCTCATAAGTTTGTATACTAACATGTGCTGCAAAATGCCCGCCCACATTCAACTATTAGAAAAAGGGTTTTCCAAAATATTCTAGATTTTGTGAAATTCTTATGGTGCAAAAATTGAGTAGGCTATTATTACCCTGCATTAATGGATAGAGGAAATATAAACTTTTTGTTCTTTGCTACGTACCATTCAGTAGTTACGACTGTTATTGCCAGATGTCATCGTTTGCAGCATAATGGAGAACAATAAGAATGCGCCTTGTATGCTCGAATATCATTAATTTTGGTCCGTTACCATTGTTCAGCGCTAACTTCCATACGGCATTTTGAAAAGAGTTTCTCTTCGACAATTAATGTGTTCTGTGTTGTTTCGAAGATGAAGATCAGTAGGTCCATAAGTTTCTGGCTTAACAATTTTCTAGTTATGATAATGACTAAAACTATATTTCACTTTTCAATATAGTTACCATGTATTGCAATATACTTCTCACATTTTTGAATTAACATTTCAATCCCCCTCCCTCAAATAGTCAGCAGTCTTGTCTGCTAAATGGCCATAAACAGCATCCATCACTTCTTCGTTACACCGAAAGTTCCTTCCTCGAAGGTTCTTCTTGAGTCACTGGGAGCTACATCTGGGCTGTACGGTGGATGGTCGATCTGCTTGAAGTCACATTTCTTCACAGCTTCCTTTGCAACAAGAGCTGTGCACAGGCGAGTTGTCGTGAAGAAGACGCACACAACCACTCAGATTTCCTCGCCTTTTCTCTTTGATGGAAGCACGTAGTCTGTGCAGTAGGCCAACACAGTACTCCCCATTTACTGTAGTGTTCCTCTCCTTGAAGTCAATGAAGAGTATTCCTTCACATTCCCAAAAGATTGTGACCATGATCATCTTGATTGACTGAGTGACCTTGGCCCTTACAGGCGGTGTTTCGAAAGGTTTACGCTACTTCATTGATTCTCTTTTGGACAAGGGATCATAGTAGAGGATCATAGTTTCATCTCCTCTAATAATGTTTTGCAGAAATTCTCTCTCGTTGCCATGGCAGGGCTGTAAAAATGCTGACAACAGATGGCTCGTTGCTGCTTTAGGACTGCGGAAAGAAGTCTAGGCACCCATCTTGCACTAACCTTATTCTTGTTTAAATGTTTATGAATAATTCGAAGGACTGTTGTTTTACAAAGGCCTTGTTGCTATTTCTGTAACTTTGAGCCGCCGGTCTTTCATAATTTCTCCTTTCACAAGAGCGATTTTCAGGAGTGAGCACCTCCAAGGGCCGACCTGCACGCTCTTCATCTTCAATGTTTTCTCGACCCATTCGAAAAAGTTTGGCCCATTCTTTTACGGTAGGATATGAGGGGGCTGCTTCCCCATATACACCGTCCAATCGCTGTTTAACTTCATTCGGAGTAAGTACTACTTTTGTTAACAACTTAATAACAGGTCGAAACTCCATTTTGAACATGTCACTATCTTCTATCTACAGCCTTTTTTATACAACTATGTCTGAACAACTGAACACAGCGGAGCGGGAGTTACACTGCAATTATTTACGTAACAGAAAAGGTATGACATCAGATAAGGGTTTTGTGAAGGCGGTAATCGTTATCGCCCTTATGGACCTACCCTCATATCTCTATTGCTCGCAAGGGTTTTTGCCTCTGGACCAATGTCGTCAGCCTGTCCTTTGAACTTGATAGCAGTCATCAGAATACTTTAGAGAAAGGTGCTTTTGTGTGTAAATATTATAAATAGGAATCACTTCGTCGTCTGCATGAGGAATTTATTCGGGAGTTTCATGGTAAAACTTTCCCCTTCCAGAACTGCAATTCGTGCTCTTGTGAATACATTTGATAGTACTGAATCAGTGCAAAACACAAAGTATACGCAAAAACAGAACACAAATTAGATGCAAATGCTACAAAACTTGAATGTTCGCCAACAAAATCACTACCGACATTAGCACAAGTTGGAGTTTTAGTGCCTTGCACATACAGCAGCAACTTTGTTAAAACTCAAGCCTTGAAAGTGGACGTGTCTATTGTCTACGATAAGGTGTGTGGTTTCTTTCATCATGGCTGAAGGGTTAATCTTATGTTCTTTTCAGACGAGTCATGATACCACAAAATCGTGTGTCGGAATACAGGCGTGGCCGGCCTGCAAAACCCGCGCGAGCGGCAAGGACATATCCTGGAAGCGCTGTATATCCTTCTTCACAGACCCGAGTAAATTTCACAATAAATTCCTGGAATGTTCTATTTTTGTACAAAGAAATGCAGGAAAATTGAAGGCTATTGTAAACTGTGTACCTTAACGTTATTTCTTGGGAAGCTGGTTTTTCACCTACAGAACAGCAGTTTATACTGAGAAGCAATTGCTGAGGTGCAAGAGGAAATAGAAGTTTGAAAATATTGTAATTTTCTTCTTAACTTCATATGTAGTTGTGCGTTGTTAGATTAGAAAAGCTTTCAAAACATAACACGCTCACACTGGAGGGGGAAAATAATTAAAATTGTATATAACACTCAGCTAAGAAATTGACTGTGTTATTCAACGTTGAGAAATTTGACGTTACAGATCAACTTGCCACAGTTGAATACATTGGTAGTGTAGTCTTTCTTGCAGAAAAAAATTAGCATAAAAGAAGACATGGAATAAGCGGAAAATGATGAAGATGATGCAGAAATTCGTGGCGCATAAAAATGTTCCGCAACTGATGTAATTGTTATAGGAAATGAGACATCATTTATCGATCCCTGCCACTGAGGACAAGGAAACAATGTAAATAGATTAAGAAAGTAAAAATAAATTCTTTAATAGTTTATTTTCATTTTAAGTATCTCCTAGCAATGAGGCGGTCACGTTGCAACAGTGCAGGACAATAGATGGACCTACAAGATCTCCATGTGGGACCCTCGGATAGGAAAAATAACACAAGGCAGACCCAGAAGAAGATGAACAGACCTCTTCAAGGAACATGCAGACCAAGAGTAGCAAGAGGAAGAGAAAAATGGAAATCTGTCTAGAAGCAATTAGTGCAGTGAGAAATGGAGTAACCAAAGAGTGTCTTATTACAGCATACGAACAACTAGCGTGGAATAGCTCACCATGTTAGGAAAAAGTGAGCTTTCCCTACTTGTTAGGGGGCATTTGTCCTTAAGGGACACAATAAGCTATCTCTTTCATTATCTTTTTACCTTATACTTTAAACGGCATTTTATTATTAGACTTTATTGAAACATCCCCTTTGCACAACGGAACCTCTGAAAACGGGGGAACGATCACATTTCATTTTAAACATATTAGGAATTAGGAATAACGTAGAGCAAAACCAGGATATTGCAAGGTGCAATCAAAAAGTTCCAGATTACGACTCAAAAACAGCGCGGAACATGGGAGGCGCGCCTAGAGATCGTCAACTGTGACTGCATTAATAAATTATGCGAGAGATGTCGCTCTGTTAACATGCTATAGGTCCACAAGCGCAACCCTAAAAGCGAGGAAAAAAGTAGATCATCGAAAAACCATTACTAACATCATAAATGATCATCTGAAACAAGGTGTTCACTGTAAAAGACACGAGGGTAATTCGGTGTTCATCACTACAATGAAAAGAGCGTTACTAACGAATGAATTCTTCAGTCACAACGGCATGATCAGCCTTCCTCACACCCCTACTGGCCAGACTTGCTCCCCCCCCCCCCGCGACATTTTGCTTTTCCAAAAGATGAGGCAGAAACTGAAGGGACGCCGTTTGCACTCCTTGAATGAAATTCAGAGCAATCACATTTCTCCTAGCTCTGCGAAATTACGGCGTTCATAATGTACATGTAGATTATAAATCCTCTCTGTTTCATTAACCCCGCTCTCTTTTCTCTATTTAATATATATATTCCTATTGCGGAACCGAATCTACGGGCCCTCGTCAAAAAAGCTCGCCGGGGTAATCCAAAGAGATCCGGAGATGCTGTTGGGAGATCCGCGCAGAGTTCCCTGGAGTAGGGAGATGGGGGTTTGGAAAGAGTACCACAGTTGCGGCGCTGTCCAGATAGATTAAGAACCAGCAGATAGAGCACCGTGGAATGTTAAGGACTTTTCGCATCACGGAATATGAAGAATGAAAGTGAATGTACACATTAGCTACCATATGATCTGAATGCATGATTTAATAAGCAAATGGCTTAGTGATCATAAAGTCGATGACGTATACGGCAACAGATGGCTGCTAGGACACTATATAGTAAAATTAGGTGCAAAGCGGTTTGACCTTGAGTAACATACGTCTCGCTGTTGTCAAATTTAGCAATAGTAGTTATCTGTTAACACATACGAAGTTTTATCATTTGATCATCGTTTATTACTCGTTTGCATATGGCAACGTAGGGGAACTTGTGAATATCTTGACTCAAAGCAGAAATGCAACAATGTCTCAGAAATGCCTTATATAATTGCAAGTGTTCTGAGTTCAAGAAATTGACATAATTTTAATGATTGTTTTTGCTAAATGAAAAACGTTTCAAAAGTATACAAAAATACATGTTTACTAATGTCCTATTTGATTTTAAGAGCGAAGTATATTTAAAAAAAAAAAACTATAAAATAATTCCACTTGCATATTCTATTAAGAGGGCTGTTCAATAAAAATGATCATAACTTTGTTGATACCATCCTTGAAATTTTGATGCTCTTTCTTAAAGTAGTTCCAGCGTTTCTGTCAGTCTTCAAAGACATACTGGAAACCTTTTTTGACAGGTCCCTCACAGCCTTTATCACTACTTCTAATGATGGAAAATGCATCCCATGAGGTTGTTTCCTCAATTTGAGAAAACGAAAACGTCACACGGGGTTAAATCTGTGCCGTAGGGAGGGTGAAGGACATACAGATTTTTGTGAGATATTCAGCAACAACTATTATGTTTGCATCCAGCTTTTTGCACGGAAATATGGCACTTTGCAAGTGTGTGATTATGGCCTTGCAGAATTTTCAGACATCTCTGTAGCATTGCCCAGTTACAGTTGTGTGTGATGGCACCAAATGATGGTAAACTTTCTCCCTCAGAATGGAAATGGTGTGACCAAGCTTCATCAGCTGTGATTACCTTTGAAAGAAGCTCTGCATATTCCTGCAAAACTGCACGCGAATGTCCTTTTGTTTGAGAATCAGCAGTCTTAATACTCACTGTGCACAAACACGTCTCAAGTGCAACTTTTCTGTTATCAACGTGCAGAAATGTTCAGAATTTCTGAAAGTTTTGTTAATATTATTCGACGACCCTGTTTCACAATGAGAACAGCGGAATTGACATTTTCTTCCGTTAGAGCACAAACTGGAGCACGGGGTCCATCTTCCTTTTAAATTTATTTCCTCCCCTCTTCAAACATTTTAAACCATATTTGAGCTGTGCTATAGGTAACATTAAACACTCTATAGGATTTCTGTAACCAACTGAAGATATGTTGAGACAAAAGCAGAATTTCAAACCAGCGCATTGTTCCTCGCATGTCATTTCCATTTTGCTATAGACGGAACTGAACATGTCTCAATTTGCACATCTCTCACAGGCTGAAACCGGAAGTGACAACAATGAAACAAGTACCACGTGTACATCAAGCATTAGTCTAACAAAATGTCGTAAAGTTAAATTTTAGCGCGGGAAATTGTGGCTGTAAATAATTATGATAATGCTTTATTGAACAGCCCTTGTTGTAGACACCGAATTTTAAAGTTATGTCCTAAAGCACAAAATAAAACCAGGAATCGGAAGTGTGGGAGGACAATACAATTATCATAAGATTGTTTCAACAAATTTAAACATATCTATTATATATTACTTTATTATTTATAATTAAAAGAAAATAAGTAATTAATAAATATCAGCCTTTGAAGAAGAACACATATTGTTGGAAATATTCTTGTATTTGTGCGACTGGTGCTTACCGCCACGGGTGGCCGAAGTCGTTAAGGCGCGGACTCGTGAGCGGGAGGTCTGGGTTTCGTCCACCTTGACTAAGGGTTTTTCCAGGACCTCATAAATGGCAAATGCCGGGAAGGTACCCTAAACTTAGGACTGAAATGTTTCCTTCCTTAAAAAACCTTTCCTAATTCATTTTATCTCATGTATCATCAGTGTCTACCGCCTGTGGTGCCTCAGTAAAAACGCTCGCTAAACATCATCAAAAAAAACTGGTGCTTGAAAAATAGAGAAGAGTTAGAAGTAAATAAGCTTAACACTGCACATGAATTTTTCTGCTATATAACTGAATAAGAATTTAAAATAATCTGGTGATTATATTCTGCATATCGTTTTCAAGGTTCAAATTTTCTCTGCTGTATATTAAAACGGAATTTCGTAATAATTTATTCGTTAATGAGGGTGTTGTATTGAATTTTATATGTTTCAATAAATGCTACCTAAAAGTCCCCCTTTTGCTGCATTATTTTACAAAAAAGTATTCATAAAATATTTTATAAAACAATATATAAATAATGTGGAAATTGTAATTTCCATACTTTACTATACACACATAGAATTCTACATAATTTCTGAAATATTTTAAAATATATTAATGTAAAATATGAGTACATCATAAATACCTCGTTTCCTTAATGCAGGGGTTGCGAACGCTGAGTCAAACTAGAGGTTTGCAACCCATTCATTTCATTTCAAGTTTCTAGAGTTGTCATCCGATCGATAACATACTGCGATCCTTCGCTACTGTGCTTTACGGGCGTAATATTGATCTGGTTCGGCGTGGCAAGATTGCCAATGAACCACAATAATCAGACGCTTTGAATGTATGGTAATATTATTTTTAGAAGCTGTTTATAATCATACTTTAAAACTATATGTTCACAAAGTTATTTAGTACAGACTTTTAGTACATACAAGCTAACACCTACCGTCAAGTTAAATTGTTAACAGATTTAAATGAATTAACATGCAAAGTATCACGTTATATGTTCTTGATGGCATTCTTATTGCGCATGTTCGTTGTCCACATCAAGAGCAATGACGTCTTGTTAATTAAACTCCTTTTAATACTTTCAAACTTTTATAAAAGAAAATAGGTTATAACCAACAGGATGTTAATGAACAATACTAACATATTTGCAACTTATATAGAGAGGTCTTAGACAAACAACTTGAAATAGGGAACCCAGGTCAAAGGTTTCCAACTTATGTGTTAGAGCTCCAAGTTTCAAAATGGTATGCAGGTCACTGTTTATCTTAAAGCTTCAAGATATCTTTCTCTGTAGATCTCAGCAGCTGTTTGCTTCTCCATAAATCACATGCATGGCGGCAAGTTCGGGAAAAAAATTTACTCATTCTCCATTTTGTAATGTATTTAATGAGTTATTTTGTTTTATATTTTTTGGTTACGAACAAAACAACTGTTGCAAGAAACAATTGACAGATACCTCGCAACTTTAGAAACAAAGCAAAATCGCAGCTTCTATAACCTGAGTTTCTATTAGCACACAATGCAGTGTGCAGAGGAAATTGATTATGTGAGAGGGAAATGTGGATAGTTGTTTATAGGTAAAATATTTCTCGGGGTTATTTGCTGAATTTTCTCTCGATTCCGTTATCTTTTCGTATTTCTTGTCCATGGCACTCGCTCAAAATGTTAGCTGAAAATTTTGTGACACACAAGTGTGTGTCAGAGAGAAGGAGGCAAGGAATTCAAGCAGTAACAGTATACACACGTGTGAATAAAATTAACACCAGTTATTGAGACTTTAGTGTACACTGTTTCTGGTTCGGTCACGCTTTAAGGCCCTATTCACAATGAAAATTAAACGTAAACATAACAAAATAAGACGTAGCACGTTAACTTAGTATGAAGGCATTCACAATGAAAGATGCAAACGTACGTATTAGCCGATCAAAAATAACAAGCGAACATCGACTAACAGCTGATTGAAAATGGCTGCTTCTGAGCAGATGGCTGTAGCGTTTATGCACGTACAAAGTGCAGTAACTAATTTGCTTGGAGTAATATGAACAAGGGTAGCATTCTTATAATGCTATTAACCTTTTGTGCATTGACGCCATTCTGTCTACAGAGTCACTGATCTTCAGCTCTCTCTACCATAAATTATCCTTACACAGAGCATGGAAATCAAGTGCAATTCTTGCTGCAGCGGACAGCGGAGAGAATCGAACTACTGTGCGTGGTTGCTTATATCAGTGTAAATGTTGCATATATTATTTCTTTTTGTTAAACATAATGTAATCTATGCGTTGTCCTCCGTAACATTTAAATATAATTTGATAGGGGATTGTAAGGCGGGTAAAATATTGTAACGGTGGCAAATCAGCTCTTATTGGAGTTCGCGATTAATTCATATATATTTGTTAATATATATAACAAATTAAAAGCTTTAAAAGGATAAAACACTTAAGATAAAGTCACATTTGAAATCGCTACATTTCAAACTCGTTGAGTTCTTCTATGGCAAGAAGACAAGTTAAGTCTATATAACCTAACGCTAACGCTAACCTCGGGTAAATCCTAGAAACCGGTGGACCCAGTGGTTTTTCGTAAATATAAATTGATAGGGGCAGGTAAATCGCTATAATGGTGGCAAATCTTCTTTGGATGCAGCAGGAAATACAAATTCATTAACGTCAATAATAGCGCATTCTATGCTTGGTACTATTCGTTTAAAATCATTATTAACTAGCTAAATCTGTAGTTCACTACGATCGGCTCTCTCCGCCGTCGCTCGGGACTTGCAGCAGCAAACAGCAACAGTTGCATTTGATTTCCGTGCTCCGTGTATGGATAAATTCTCCATAGCTCTACAAACAGAGCATCTATGTTCTGATTGACTGATTTCTTAACTTTAAATGTTAAACGTAGACGCAAAACCTTGGACCTTGCAAGCTTCTAGGTTTACATCTAATTGTACGATTATTTTTATGTTTACGTGATTCATTGTGAATGGGGCCTAAGTCTGTAAAACATTCTGGGAGTTACTAAGGCAACTCTTGCACTTATTGCGTTATATAGCGAATTCGATTCCCTACGCCGGACGCATGATTTAATCTAATTGTTCACTGTCTATAGTTCAACATTAATATTCACTTTACGTTCTAGCACTACTATTCCTAATAAAACATGTTGTATAGTTTTAAAAAAACTTACGCGATCACCGCCACTATCACTGAATATCACTTAAGACTCGCATTATCTCATTGAAGACTGGTTTAGGCTTGCTTACAACTAAAGATTGTCACTAAGTATTACTGCCTATCCCTACATATTACTGAGTATTGAGTTCGATACTCTGTTACTGGATATCACTGAGTCGCTACTGGCTTGTCACTGCCTGTTACTAAGTACTGACTATTGCGTTACTGGATATCACTGGGCGGTCATTGGATACTGAGTGTATCACGCGACTTGGAAAACTGAAACGTTTATCAATTAGTCCTTCCTTCGGTCAGGACGCCAAACACACTTTCACATTACAACTTGTTGAATATTACGTGACTTTCTCCCCTTATTGACGTTTTCCTATTGGTCACAGCTTATGCAAGGCCATTTCCAATATTTCTTATTGGTGATGTTCTTTAAAGTCTTGGTCCCCCAAATAGCTCTAATTGGCTTCGATCTTTAATCTTAATGACTTTGTTTATGTTTCTACTCCCATTAGAGTGACCCAAATAAGCTACACTTAAAAAGAAATTGCATCAGGAATTTTATAATTATGACACCTATGGTCCTTCTCTGCTATGTAACAAAAGAAACACTCACTTGGCCATGTTCACTAAAGAAATCCAGATATCTCTTTGCTCCCATTATAAGTGTTTACAGAGACCCAAGCCGACCAAAACCTTGCCATAAAACATAACAAAGAGCTTTATCCTGACCCAAGCGGATACATTAAGACTTGTTTACTCTGAGCTTAGGAAACATTTCTTCTTTCAAATATTCTACCAATAAGTTTGTTGACCTACATACACACACTTTACGTAAACAACACAAAATATAAATTACTTATACTTATAACATTGATTATATCTCATGAGTACCTTATTACTCAGCGGGTAGGGGATCGAAGCTAGCAAACACTGCCTCAAGAGACATGCACTCATGTGTTTGCCTAAAATTTTGCAGATTAATTCAATGCCAAATTATGAAATGCTTTATTTTCATCATTAAGGAAGCTTAAGTCGTTATAATGCTATTTAGATTTAATGAATTTCTGAACACCAAATTACAAAAACTTCAACATCCCATAACTTTGGCATTTAACGTTGTGGCTCTAGATTTCCTATCTCAATATCTCTGCAAACACAGTGAAAATAGTTCGGTATTGTGCATAAACACTCTGTATATGTTAAAAATATTATAGTGCGTTTAAGTTTTTGATATATAATATATGAAAAACCAATGACTCTAAAAGTTAAAATTGCCCTCTCTTTTTGGGAACATGGTAAAGCAGGCAGAAAGAGGAGATGATTGCACCCCCTTGTGTGTGGGTCTAGAGATATAATAAAGTGCTTCCCTATCAAATGGATACAGTATTCATCAAACTATTTCTACCACATATAGGGAAGCTGTCCCAGTGCCTCCCAACCTCACTTCTGCAAAGGTAATGTCAGCTGGGTGACAGCAAACGTCGCGTAACACATTCGGCCACCTTATGTGAAATTGTAGATTGTGCATTGCTCTAAATCATGTAATAAGCTGCATGTGTGACCAAGACCCCATGTCAATCATAAACCACAATGTGCCTGAACTGCAAGTGATGTCCCCACTTGCTTGGCTGGTATTTCAATTCCGACTCATAGCCGCGTGGCAAGTTTCATTTGTTGCAACAATGCGCCATCTTCAAATTCATCTCTGCCAGAGCAACTTCATGCCATTTTGAATTTCTGAGAGACGGCGAGTAACCTCCTGCTAGCGATTCTCATTCCCATAGGACGGTTTTTCTGAATCTTATGCACTGTCTTTGGTGTCTAGCTCAGTAAATCCAACACAAACCCTGCACTTGGGCAACATGTCGTTCATCTGTATCGAGCACAAGTGCAGTTGCTTAGCTCTCGAATGTTGGTGAATAGACAACGCACTTTGGTTGGGTACGCAGTGGAAATAGGTTACCAGGTATTGGTGACGTCACAGCGCTGTGTTATCTGAAGAGTACATTGCCGTAAAGAATGACACGTACAGTCAATGGAAACAAGTTCACATTACTTTTGATTGTCCTCGTGAATTTCATTTTAGATTAGTGCAATAGGACGAAAAACAATGTCAAACAGGCGATTAGCATGGTTATATGTGCTTCACAGGAAACGAGAAAAATATTACACAGATATACGCATTCATGAACAAAGATGTACACTAGTGACACCTGTAAACATAAAGCGCATATTAAATTACTAGAGAAAGGAACAGAGTGCATAGCGAAGCTCTATGTTTGTTTACGAATTGTCTGTGTTACCTGTACTTTGTGGCTCAGCCAACTAAACGCCCCCCTTTTTGCTGAACACGGCAATGCTGGCAATCGCTTGACAAAACACTTCATTTACATCGAATGTCACACAGAAAGCTGCTCTGAACGTATAAACTCCATTTTGAAAGGTTCTTACATATGGATGATGATGTGCTGCTGCTACTGCCAGCAGTCTTCCAATGTGGGTAGGACAAGGAAAGCAATATGTCGGGTTGTATTTTTGAGTAGTATTTAACGCCTGTTTTTACTACTGAGGCACCACAGGCGGTGGACACTGATGATACATGAGATGAAATGATAAATTGGGAAAGGATTTTTTTAAAGGAAGGAATCGTTCCAGGCCTAAGTTTAGGGTACCAACCCGGCATTTGCCATTTATGAGGACTAAGGAAAACCTGGGAAAAACCCAGTCAGGGAGGACGGTCCTGGTGGGGTTCGAACCCCAGACGTCCCGCTCACGAGTCCGCGCCTTAACGACCTCGGCCACCCGTGGCGGTAAATTATTTGATGAAATTTCTTCTTTGATATAATATGTGATCAAAGATAAAATAAACAAAGGAAACGAAGATGATGCTGATATATGTTCAAGATGGAGTGAAATATTTTTCTTTTTCTTTGAATCTTATAAGTTAAAACTACTGCATAATAGACGAAAACACAAACGTTTGTGTCTCTGTCTGCCAGAAAGTGATATATTAATGGAGGTGTTTTCATCCAAGAAAGATCTAAAGAGACTCTGCAAAATATTTTTAGAGATTTCAGTGATTTAAAATTAAAATAAAAAGTAATCAATGTTAAAATTATTATTTTTATATCAAACGCCAAAATTATAATTATGTAAAAGGACACATTTAATTGAGACTCCTTTTCTCATCTAAAAATTATTTCCGTAAATTTTGGAAAGTGTTCCCGGATTCTGTGCAAAATAATCTGGTAACGTTATCTTGGAATTAGATCTGGGAGCGAGATTGCCAGGTTATTTGTTATACCAAAAATCTACCTGTAGATGTGAAACCAAGATAAGTGAGATGGTGCTCTATAGTGTTGAAAGAGGTGGTACCTCGTGCTACAAAGAATTGATATAGAGATCGCGAGATAGACTACGACCATAAAAAGGTATTTCTTCTTGTGTGGCATCTAAGTGTCCAGTTACCGGTGCGATGCTATGGAATCGGCTGTAAATAGCACGCTCGTCAAAAACGGCGGTCGTGTTAGCGCCTACCTAACAAGCATCACTCGCCGTGTAGTTGCTACGCGAATCCTTGAAGTGTACTTATTAGCTTCAGTCCCCCCCCCCCAATAATTGTATGTGTCGCAATAATTAAATCTGTATAATTTAGATTTTAATAATGTTTGCATTAATTTACTTGTTTCATATACAAATATTTGTTATAATGCTCATAGTACTCTCTAACAAGAGTGCACACACATAAAAGTTATTGTGTTTGACTTGACAAAAGAGACCTGTGCTCCCTTTATAACTTGTATTTGTATAGCGAACCTTGAGTCAAACGGACCAAGTACCGTTAGGTCCTGAGAATTTTTAAGAAGTCGAAGATTTCCTATTGTAATCGGTCAGTAAGCCTTAGCTTTGTTTTGTTAGCTAACTGGAAGAATCGTAAAACTTTGTTGTTGCATAGAAACGTGGGTATAGAGAGACAAATAACCTTCAGAAGGACAAGGTAACAGTATACGATATAAAGAACCGCAAATAAATACACTAGTAGAATTTCCGTCTGGTCTTGGTTTATTGCATAGTGAATCAATTTGTATAAACTACAAACGGTTAACATTTGCTTGGAGTGGCATCTCTAAGAGGTCGTATGTTTGCGCTAACCCAAAAGAGTTCAACGTTTAATTTCTTGCTTAATACGCTTAATAAGTAAAAATATGTGTATATAGGGTGCTTCTATCTTATGCCTGATATTTGTATTTGCTGTTATTATCTGTATGGGACTTGGTTTGATGAAAGCCAATGTCGGTTGAGACAATATAAAATGGCTTCAACCCCCATGTTTATATTATTGATATTAGTATTATTAATTATATGTATTATAAATCTTATTATAATCAATTTGTACAGTTTATATGTGTGTATATTAATAGTTAAGTCATTTTATGCATTTCTTGAGTGTTAGAACAACTTGTTTACAAAACTTTTAGACCTAAACCAGGAAGTGTGTTTTGGGAACAGGACGAAAAGAAACAGATGATCCTATATATCTTTTGTATTTGTAAGAGGCTTTGTATATGAAGTTAAGAATTTGGAAAAAGAGTGTGTCAGATCCCTAGGTATAGTATGAAAGGACAGAAGGGTTAGTTTTTGTTAAAATCCAGGACAGGCCGAGCAATAAAAACCTATTGATGCAACGGAACCTTGTGGGTGTCATAAATTGTAACTCACATTACGAAAAGTAACCCAGGAGAAAAACAGAAGCAATAAAGGGTAACAAAGCAGTCGACCGGACAGTTTTTAGAGGAGAACGACTTAAACTATTAACAGGGAGTTATATTGAAAATAGCGGAACAGTGGTACAGTGAAAGATTTGCAATTACCGGGCAGTGATAGACTAGAATCCATCGGGCTAGTTGCCAACACTCATGAAGTTTCTAAAAACTTAAAGGCGGCCCTTGAACGATAAACTTACTTAAATATAAATAAATGGTGTTATTGTAAGCTCTACAATTCGTGTTCGTCTTGTGTATAATTCCTAGTCCTCTCCCATAGGCCTGAGAGGATCATAAAATTCCAGCAATCCACTGACGCTAGCCTGGCACGGCGATATTCGATAGGCAGCAGGAGAAGAGGAAATTGACATCAATCCGTAAATTATCAATTGAATAAATTCCTCCCCCCACTTAACAAAGAAGCAAATCGAAAACGATCGCATGGTACATTTGTGCAGCATTTTGATCGGGGAAGGTGAGAAGAACCTGTAGCAGGGGTCTGTTGCCCATAAGAATCGTTATTATGCATATTTTATCCTATGCCCGTCTCCCACCTCTGTCATAAGTCGGCGAGTAGCCCAGTACAAAGAAGAACGATAAAAGGCATGGTCAATAACATGCAAAGAAAAACAGTTGAGAACAGCAGGACAAATGGTGAGGTGCTCTTCAGCCATGGATACGCCATGGTGGCAAATATTAGAGTAGCAGTATTTATTATATACATATATTGCATATGGGTCGCAAGCCGTTTATGCTCTTGTAAATTACTTAATTTCTGAAATTAATGATAACAAAAGAAACCAACAACAACATTACTAAGGACGCCCAATTCTTCAATTCTAAAGATGCAAAATAACCCACGTACAGGAGTTCTCAGAATATTGCTTATCCTAAACTAGATTCTATTTTTTAAAACCCCAACCACACACATACATGAAACAGACATACATACAATAGTTTTGGTATTCATATAAATGTTCTTATTATTTAAGAGGGCATGCATCTGACTATTATTATGAACCACCTGAAACTCACCTCTCGTCACGTGCATTCCAGTAAAGTTTGCCCTAAGTATTATGCAGACTAATTGTTGTTGCGTACAAGGATCAATAAAACGCTATAATTATAATGAAAGTATATATTAATGGCAACACACTCACACTAAATATGCGAAAACGTCCAGTTATTTAATTTAAAGTAACAATGCTCTGATTCTCCAGCAGACATTTGTTCATTCACTCACTCTTAAGAGTGTTAATGGTAGAAATTTGCGGTCTACAGTAAGCTGTAGTCACGTCATTCAACGCGGGTTTGTGCTGATGTTTGCTTCATAAAGGAAACAAATGAACAATGAATGATTATTTCAGTACGATGGCAGAGGCAACTGAACAACAAAGGCACGAAACTTGTTCGTTGTACAGAAATGTACCAATTTGTGGACAATGTTCAAGTAATGTCACTCTTTCTACAAATACTTGTGGACATTTGTAAATCCAAAATAAACGTTTTTACATTTCTTTGTAATAACGCAATTAACATAATGATTGTTGTGAAATAAGCAAACGGGTTTTAAGTTTATTTTATAGTACAAAATACCAATTATCTCACAACACTTCTTTCATAACTCTCAAGAGGTGACCACTCAGGCGTCAAGCACAAACCACACTGTAGTTCAGAAGAATGAAATCGATCTGCTAGAGGGACAAATAGAGTGGTACACTTTTCTCAAGCTATTCATGAGCGGGGACAGATTTTTTTTTTTTTTAACTCCACTGTGCCCTGTGGGGTGTTAATCTGAGTGTTTGCCCAGCGGTTCCAAAACCGTTACCTGGTAGATTATATTGTATTATCACCCGTTTCTCAGTCGGTCCTGGTGGTGTAGTGGTAACCACACTTGTCTTCTAAACCCAAGACCGCAGGTTTCGGTGGACTTTTTTCGGGCGTAAAAATCTTAAGTATGACTTCCTTCGGAAGGGAAGTAAAGGCAGGATCCCGTGTCGTACATTTACGGCACGATAAAGAACCTCAAGCCTGAGCAAAATATGTCGACCTTCTACGCTCTGAATTGAATGAGACGCTGATGACCTGAGATGTTAAACAGCGTCCGTGAATAAATCAAATCAATCAAAAATACCCGCTTCTCGCTATTGTTAATCTATAAATTATGATCTTTTCAATAATGAACAGAGCGTGTACATACCCACGAATGTCTCAACGGACGTTGCAAACATGCATTTGCACCAGGCAACAGAAATGAAGGGGAATAAAATGAAGATGTGTAATAAATAATAATAATAACAATAATAATAGTGTAATATCGCATTTTATAATAAACTGACTTAAGCCCATGATCTGGAAGCTTAGGCCCCTAGAAACTTTGTGAGGGACTGAGCTCCCAATTATCAAGTTATACATTCCATAGTATTTCAATTACGAATTGTTTGCATTCCCGATTGATTTTTAGTTTTAAAAACTCTCTCTCTCTCTCTCTTTCATCTCTTACCTCTTTTGATTTTCAGCGAAAGGTGAAACTAACTCGTTGAAGAGTGCGTATTTTAAACAAGTCAGTGATAGTGTGTGTATCGCCAGGGCTAACGTCTTAAATACTGATTGAGCAATGCTTGACGCAACCGCGGAACCGGCTAGCAGCTCTATGTCGGCGGAGGCGTGGAGTATATTTCCCCTCCGCTGCCCGAGGCTTCAGTGTGAGTTGAAATCTTGTGCGTAGCACGTGTTTGTTAGGCGACGCAATACAGTGTAATGAGTAAAAGTGTATCAAGTGAAATGAAGCAATACAAGTATTGTATTTCCAAAGAGTATTCATGTATAATTCATATGTGCGTACAGAATAAGCGCGTGCTTTAAGATTATTTCAAGAGGAATTTTCTGATGTTCACGTTCCTAATCAGAGTTCAATTCATCGATTAGTAATTAAATTTCGTGAAACGGAAAGTGATCTTGACAGGAAACATAGACAATCATGTACAGTACTCACAGAAGAAAATCTGAATCTCTTAGAAAATCAGTTCGATGTCAGAAATGCTTGAACAACGAAGAGAGGCAGTTCTAGCATCTCCTTGTTTAATATATGTGAGTAATTTACTTTTCTTTTTAAGTGTTTATGTTATGTATATTAGAAATAATTTACGCGACAAACCGTACTATATTTATTGCGGTCTTCCTGTCACCCCCAACGCCGACACAGCAGCCAGCCTCGCCGGCCGCTCGCATGCCGCGAAGCCGGTTGCATGAAGGATTGTTCATCCCGTATAAGGGAGAAGAAGTTAATTAATGTCTCTTGTCTGCGATTGTGAGAAGTAAACGTCATTACTCCTACAATTATTTGTTATTCCCATGATTATGCATCGTCTTTTAATAAGAACAAAAACAGTTTAAGTGAATCAGTTACCAATTGGTTATTGCACTAAAAACTCTGAATGTTGAAGCAGTTTGCATAGAAAAAGAGCGAAGTTTAATTAAATTGATTTAGAAAAGAAGAAGAATATTCTGAATTAGCCTGTGTGTTAATTATTTTGACAAGGGACTCTAATAAGTGTTTAATGTAAATTTAGTTTACTGACCGCCTATGCTTTCTTTTTTTCGACGCCCCAGATTCTGAATGACATTTATGATGAAGGTTTGGCCCATATAACATTTTATACAATTCGGCGTCTCCATCCACGATGCTGTTTATATTTCCGACAATCCTTTAACCAACATACTCGTGAAAGTCATAGCTCTTTAGTAATAAAAGCTACTCTTCGCTATTCTTCGCTTATTCTCCCCTCTCTATTTCTCGCATACGCAACAAACAACGTAATCTGCAATAAAACTGCATTTAAAGGTTCATTATGTGATATTAAAATTCCATCTTGCTAGCTTACAATGAATTCAATTCCCTAGATCTAGTCACTGATAGCTGGAAATAGTTTGTATTACATGGAGCTTGTTTATAATTGCATACGCAACAATCACATGTTGACCAGAATCGTTTCTTTTGAGTAACGGCCGTCGATATTGTAATCTACAGAGGGTTTTAGTTGTTTCTAGTGGTATTAAGGAAACGTTATTTGCCCATTGTCAGTTAGTGTACAGTAACAAGTTTTTTTAAAAAGTTTTATGTAAACCGGTCTCACATAATCACTAAATATCACCGTACCAATAATACAACATTATTGGTGACTTTATAATAATCTTAATATTAAAACAGATTCGATAAAAGTATCAGTTACAGATTATCGCAAAAGGAATATGATATAAAATACTTAGCCATACTTTACTTAAATGTTTGAAAACCAAATCAGCTGATTTAGGGAAGGAGGAAATAAATAAATATATCGAAACTAATTATTCTGAGCTCACAAAAAGCATTTTAACCCCAAGAAATACAGAATCTTCAACTAATCTCAAAAAAGGATAATAATGTAGCAATTTCCGAATTCTAAGATTCAAGTGATGAAATGGGTAGTTGCAATGATCCAGCAATGCCAAAATACTGGAAATCGCAAAAAGGGGGGGGGGAAAGAAAAAAAAAAGTACCCGCCAGTGAAACCAAGCAGTAATTCTATTTTTCTGTTTTAATGGTAGAAAAGTTTCATTAAATTTTTACATCAGATAACTAAGAAATGTAGAACATTAATCGTCTCGTTCATAGTTAGTGCACTCAAAAGAGTTTCTGTTGTAAGTTATTTTGCTGAAATAAAATGTCACTCGCTACGGATGGAGTCATTTGTAGAGCTAACAGATAACAAAGAGTTGCCATGCATACGAGGGTAGGTCTACAAGTTTTCGGCCTCGCCGACAAGGATTATCGGCTTCACAAAAGCCTTATCTGGTGTCATATCTTATCTGTTAAGTAAATAATTGCAGCTGTAACTTTCATTGTGCTGTGTTCAGTTGTTCAGATATATTTGTATAAAAAGGCTATGTGTAGAAGATTGTGACATGTTCAAAACGAGGTCACCTGTTATTAAGTTCTTCACAAAAGAAGAACTTACTCCAATAGAAATTAAACAGCAATTGAACGGTGTTTATGGGGAAGCATTCCCCTCACATTCTACCGTAAAAGAATGGGCCAGACATATTCGAATAAGTCGAGAAAGCACTGAAGACAAAGAGCGTGCAGGTCGGCCCTTAGAGCTGCTCACTCCTTAAAACATCGCTCTTGTGGAAGGAGAAAATATGGAAGACTGGCGGCTCAAAGTTACAGAAATAGCAGTAAGGTTGGGCCTTTCTAATACATGAAGTCCTTCGAATTATTCATGAACATTTAAACATGAATAAGTTTAGTGCAATATGGGGGGTGCCTAGACTTCTTTCCTCAGTCCAAAAGCAGTAACGAGTCATCTGTTGTCACGCATTTTTGGAGTTCTGCCGTGGTAATAAGAGAGAAATTCTCCAATCATACTTACAGGAGATGAAACTATGGTCCTCTACTATACTTCCTTGTCCAACAGAGAATCAATGGAATGGCGTAAACCTGGCGAAGAAAGGCCTCTAAAAGTCAAGGTTACTCAGTCAACCAAGAATATCATGGTTACAATCTTTTGGGACTGTGAAGGAATACTCTTCATTGACTTCAAGGAGAGGAACACCACAGTAAATGGGGAGTACTATGCTGGCCTACTGCACAGACTACATGTTTCCATCAAAGAGAAAAGGCGAGGAAAGCTGAGTGGTGGTGTGCGCCTTCTTCACGACACCGCGCCTGTGTACACATCTCTTGTTGCAAAGGAACCTGTGAAGAAATGTGACTTCAAGGAGATCGACCATGCAATCTACAGTACAGATCTAGCTCTCGATGGCTATTTCCTCTTCTCAAAATTCAAGAAGCACCTTCGAGGAAGGAAATTTAAGTGTGAGGAAGAAGTGATGGATGCTGTTTATGCCTATTTTGCAGACCAGACTTCTGACTATTTTGCGGGGAGGGGATTAAAATGTTAATTCAAAGATGTGAGAAGCGTATTGAAATAAAGGGTAACTATATTGAAAAGTGAAATATAGTTTTTGTCTTTATCATATCTAGAAAATGGTTAAGCCGGAAACTTATGGACCTACCCTTGTAAGAGCTAATCACTTGTATCAAAAATAACATAAAAAACATTTTCAAAATTTCGTAGACAATGTCCTAGTACGCAAATAAACAATCCCATAACAATGTTCCTTTTTCAGAAATTTTACTCAAGTTTATTTTAACACATATTAAATGACTAGAATACCATATATTTGATGAGGCTCATTTTTATGTCTAAATTCTGAAAAGCTTTGTGGTTTAAAAAATGTGCATAAATGAAATTAGGCTATGTAGTAGTAGTAGTAGTAGTAGTAGTAGTAGTAGTAGTAGTAGTAGTAGTAGTAGTAGTAGTAGTAGTAGTAGTAGTAGTAGTAGTAGTAGTAGTAGTAGTAGTAGTAGTAGTATGTATGTATGTAGTATGTATGTATGTATGTATGTATGCATGTATTAAATAAATACATGGAAAAAATTTGTAACTTGTACTTATCTGTATATCATTTGACAGGTGATTGTAACTTACAAAAGGTTTTTGTATACATTTTGTGGCAAAAGATGTGAGAAAGAGACGGATACCTGACGACTCGTCCACTGACCACTCTTTAGACAAGGCTGAGGAAAGGGTAAACTATCTTTTGTTAGGTCACGAACCTTCTGCCTAGGAAATACTTAGGAGTTCACAATAAGAGAAACATGTGGCCGTAACGGGACAGTATTTGAACAAAGTCAGACGTTGCAATAATTTAAGAGAAAATGAAAATGTCAGAACGGAGACGAAAATGTTTTATTACAGCCCATTACAGAAAACAGCCCATCAACACGTGCGTTATCTCCGAGAACATTTAGAAATCTACAAACTAAGGAAGGCAAAAGATTATCAATAGAAATCAGAATGTAAGGAAAGGGCCGAAATTTATGATAGGCTGTTCTTGGAAAATTTAAGCTCGTGGGAAGACATTAGATCAGGAGGGAAAGAATGATTCTAGCCAATGGTCATCGGATAAAAGTCAACGAATCAGGAGAACTTAGATAAAAATAAACATTTCTAGGATAGCCAATGATGAACATACAACACGGAAATAGATACTATACGAGGGAATTTAATTTAGCGAAAGGTGTGGCGATGTGGTAGAAAAACTGGAGTAGAGATATGAGAGGGAGATACGTTCAGACGAGACTAGAGACACGAGAGGATTCACTCAAGAGCTATTCGAAAGCAACCTTAAGTCATTCTAGAGCGGCCGAAGGATTCTAAGTCATCCTAAGGTGATTCTAAAGTCAGTCTAAGTGAGGTCAGCTACGAGCCGTCAGGAAGTAACCTGCCAAGTTGTTAAATAAATCAAATGTTCAAACAGTGCCGGACTTATTAATACAGTGAACAATCTCCTTCCCCCCTAATGACTTTCAAGGCATTAAAAACAGTCCAAAATTCACCCTGAGAACCCATCAATCCCCCTGCATTGAAACCAAAATCAAAAACCTTTGGAAATTTTCGACCAACTGTGGGGGCATAATAAAATCCCGATGCACAATGCACTAGGTAATGCATGAAATTACACAATCCAATATTTAACTATCAAGAGAGAAGCAGTATATACAATAATGAAATAAATAAATTAAAAATACATAATAGCTTTTTTCAAAATACATAAATAAATGAATAGAAAAGAAAACATTACTCCCTTTCCCTCCTTCCCCCTGCCTCTTCCGATCTGAGCTGTCTCACTTTAATTAAAGTTCTACCTACTCCCTCCTCCTTCCCATTTGCCAAAAAAAAAAAAAAAAAAAAAAAAATCCAGCAGTCTGCCGTCTCCAATCGTTAACAATGGTGGTAGGTAGATATCTCTTTCTCCGTCCTTCCGTTCCCTTACTGTACGCCAGCTTATTCTTTCTCCGTACATATAGAGCAGATTCTCATACCTTTCTGCCTGTTACTTTAGTCGTCCGCCACCGCCTAACCTAAACCAAGCGAGCCCCTGAGTTACGTATGTACGAATCTACTTACCTACATGGGCAAGCAACTCGCGTTCGTTCCGTAAGACTCTTCGGGGGTTTGAACTGGCAGGGAATAGATGTTTTCCAAACGTACTGCAGGAGTTCAGAGTAATTACGTTGAATTTTCCCCTGAACTGCAAAGAAACAACATACTTTACTTTAACACATGGCTTATGTGAAGAAAATTCTAAATTAACTATAATAGTGTGGTTAACTATGAACCCTTAGTCACAAGCATTCGAAGGTTTCGACTCGCCACTTAGGGGTGAACTCTCTGAACGAGATAACATAAAGAGGTTTCCAGAGTATGCGATGATCACTCTAAAAGTTATGAGAATGGACGCAAAAACGTTTTTAAAATTTAGATCTGATCGTTGTATCTTTTAAAAGTAGTCTCCATTGCATTCTGTACAACGTTTCATCTGTTCAAACCATTTTGTAAATGCTGAACGACATACTTCTGGATAGGATGCAAATATCACGCAGTTACTGCGGCTTCAGGTGATTCAAATCGTTGGCCACGATTTTTTTTTCTTTTACTTTGGGGAATAGGAAAAAGTCACACGGGGCCAGTGTATGTGACAAGCATTTGACTCCTCCAGAAAATTGGGTTGTTTCTAAAGTAGTGTGGGCAGAGGCATTGTCGTGGTGCAACAAGATTCCACGTATACCAGTATAAGGATGGTTCGTTCTCAGTCCATTGAAGACTTGAGACAGGCATTTTGTGGTGTACCAACTGGCAGTGGCAATCTTTTGTCTCTCAAGTGGAATTGTCACAATATGATCACTAGCTGAGAAGGAGGAACATGTCACCTTGTTGCTAACATTTATTATTTTGCTCATTTTTGTTGGTAGATCCTCTCATGAGGAGACCCAGGCCGATGACTGTCGCTTAGTTCCTGAATCAGACTGGTATTTCCAGCTTTGGTCACCCGTTATGATGTTAAATGTGTACTTTTATCTTCCCCCATCAAATGTTTCTGTCATTTCCTAGGACCAATGCACCGTGCTTTTTTTTTCGTGCTCATTTGTGAGGTAGTGGCGAATCCAATGATTGTAAAGCTTCCTGACGTGAAGATTTTATTTCAGAAGTGTTTTCACTGCCGATCCGATATTTAGGATTTCTTGAATCTGATATGTGCAATGATGTTCTTTCCGCCACATGCGTTCTGCTTTCATTACATTTTCATTGACTGGTGCTGTAACCGGCCGTTCTGCACGGTCTTCATCTTCGACATAATCCCTTCCTCTTATAAAATCTGCAAGCCATGATAAATAGTGGATTGTAAAGACAAAGATTCTCAAACGCAAGGTGCAATTTTTCAAGACACTCTGTCCCCTAAACCTACTTAAAACTCATAGAAAATCATAGCGCGGAAATGTTCTCACTTTAGATCCATCCTAGCGTCTGGCACGGCTACACCTGCGTACACATACACAGCTCACATCACACAAGACTTGCACATTTGCTACCTAAAGCTAGGGAAATATACTCAGATGGAGGAGATTCACGGATGCAGTCGGACGCACACGGTAGCTAATATATTAAGAGAATCCGTAAGGTTCGAATCCATCCCGTGACCTCGAATTTTTCCTATCTGACTGTGATTCCAAAGGGCTTGTGTGGAAAAAAATCAAAATCCGTACATATAACTATTTAATATCCACCAATACAATACCTTAGAGAATTAACTTAAAACCTATTTAAAACCTTGTATTCTGTATGCTTACCAATACATAAAGAGTAAACAATATTAATATCTAAATTATGTAAAAAGTAAGTTGAAACTTGTTTATCGCATGCCTCCGTTATAATTTTAATGTAAATATAATATTACATTATATAGTAAATATTTTACAATCGATTATTTTGTTTAATTGATAATGTTTATATCACGTTTTCAATCTAATTTATAATCCTAGGAAATAAGTTTTTATGTGATAACTCTGTTGCACAACTCAATGCTAGCAGAAAAGAACTTCAAGACGATGAAATAACTAAATGTAACAAAAGGTGAACACGAAAGCCAAGCTTTATGTATTTTTAATGACCAGGTGTCAGGTGGAATGTAGTTATGGTTTGTCCTTTGGTGACGTCAGGACGCTGGGTTTTTGCGCTTCGTGGCATAATTTAGTTTTAAGCGAGCCTTTCCTTTCCATATATTTTGAATTTTTAAAGCGGGTAGAGTGAGCTTACATTTGTGAACCCCGTGGGCGTCTGTAAACCACGTGTAGGTGATTTTTCACAGGAATATATAAGGAGGCATTTAGCCTTGTTTGGGATCATTTGTTCAAAAATTCGACAAGACTTCGAACCTCAACACAAGAACCACGCGGTCTGTGTTAATAGTTTAAAGTGCTGCTAGTCCGTTCGCTGCGAATGTAAACAACGTGACATGGTGTAGTTTTTTTTTTTTTTTAATGGTGTTTAACGCCCATTTTTACTACTGTGGCACCACAGGCGGTGAACACTGGTGATACATGAAATGAAATGATAAATTGGGAAAGGATTTTTTTAAAGAAGGAAACGTTCCAGGCCTAGTTTAGGGCACCTCTCCGGAATTTGCCAGTCATGAGGACTGAGGAAAACAAGGAAAAAACCTGTCAGGGAGGACGGTCCTGGTGGGATTCGAACCCCAGACCTCTCGCTCACGAGTCAGCGCCTTAATGACTTTGGGCACCCGTGGCGGTACAATGTGTAGTGTAAAATGTTACGTTGTGTAATTATTGTAACGAGAAGTGTTGAGCGGGGCTCAAAAAACAGCAAAAATTACCCTGATATTTTGTTGTCTTGATGCGTAGGCAACAGACCGAGACAAGCAATAATTATTCACTAAATAATACCGCTGCAAATTGGCGCCCAACGCGGGGCCACTATACGACGAAAACGCTTCAAATTGCCTCCAAAAGTGTGGGGCCTCATATAAACCACGTTTCAAAGTTTAACAGTTATATTGCTTATTTCATTAAAAATGTTCAAATAATTGTAAATTTATTATGCATTTTCAATTTGCGCAAACATTACCCCTTCATTATTAATATTTTAATTTCTGAGTTTATATATATATATATTATTTCTAAATATATTATGAATAACTGTACTTACCATGCCTCGGTTTTAAACAAAATTCATGTAGTAGGAATGACGAAAGCATCCACGATAGTGCACTACCAAAAGGTTTGTTTATGCTACAAACACGTCAAACTATTGCAGCTAGTTCTCAAGGACTTTCTTGCAACGAATTTTTTTCACTCATACGAACAACGAGTAATAACTGCCTTAAGCGATATCAGAATGGATCCATTTTATTATGAAATAGTTTGAACTTCCTAAAAGTAGAGTGTGATAAAAGAAATGCAGTATTGACTAACGATGTAATTTTGTTGTTCATTGCAAACCTCGCCACTGATTTACGCAGTTATACCATCCTGCATCCAAAAGGTTTGGTTGATATGCTTTTCTTTCTGGCACACACATTTTATTTAGATGATATACCATTATCTTAGCCAACTTTGGCCATCTAGTTTTCATTAGAGTCTTGCGTCTGATTACTTTGCATACACGCATAGATGTCTAGACTGTTTCTTACAGTATTCGTGCTAAATACTGCAACGCAATCTGCAAATGTCTGGATATTTCAACATATGTAAAAGTTGTTTATTTGTTACAGACGCTGGGGTATGCGATAGTGCTCCTCACCTTCAGTGTACAAAATCCTCTCAAAGGTCTTTGCAGTCGGATCCAAGGCTTCTGGAGGATTTGTGTTGTGGATGTTTACTTATTCTTCTCGTTCTGTGGGACTGTGAATGTCTGGCGCGGTATATGGAATCTTCTCAACGTCTATTTTTTACCAGGTGCGTATTATATATTTAAAATCAACTATAGTCAATAATAACGATTTCCAAACTTTAGCGTCAATATGAAGTAACATTGATTTTAAAAGTTTAGTTTATTTATAGTTGTTAAACAAATGAAAGTCGCTTTTAATGTAACTGTAATTCAGCTCTGGATCTTTTCGTTATATTGTTGCAATTAAAACCGTTTTCAAATCATGTCGTTACATACGAGAAACCTTACTGTGTACCAAATTTGCTTTTATTTTTATAACAACGATTCACCGACTAAAATAATGCGAGGGCTGTTCAATAAAGAATGACCATAATACTTTTGTCAATATAACTTTACTCATTATAATTTTAATGACATTTCTCAAAGTAATCCACGTTGGATGCTATGAAGTTATTCCAGCCTTTCTGCCAGTCTTCAAAGACATGCTGGAAACTATTTTTGACAAGTCCTTAAAAATTTCCTCCGCAGCCTTAATTACTGCTTCTGATGATGGAAAATGCCTCACACGAACGTGTTTCTTCAATATGGGGAAAAGGAAAAAGTTACAGCAGGTTGAAACTGGACTATAGCGAGGGTGAGAAACTCATTTCACTGTAAATAAGTGCAGCTGTAACTTCCGCTCCGCTATATTTAGTTGTTCAGATATAGTTGCCTAAAGAAGGCTGTGTGTAAAAGATTGTGACATGTTCAAAATGGAGATGGAGCTGTCGCTAAGTACTTCACAAAAGAAGAACTTACTCCAAATGAAATTAAACAGCGATTGGACGGTGTATATGGGGAAGTGTGACGAAGAAGTGATGGATGCTGTTTATGCCCATTTTGCAGACAAAACTTCTGACTATTTGGGGGGGGGGGGTTGAAATGTTAATTCAAAGATGTGAGAAGTGTATTGCAATAAAGGGTATTGAAAAATGAAATAAAGTTTTTGTCTTTATCATACCTAGAAAATGGTTAGGCCGGAACCACATGGACCTACTCTCGTATTTTGCGAGATATTCAGCAGCAACATTTTCGGTGTGTGGCCGTGCATTATTGTACTGCAGCATTCAGCTTGTTGCACGGAAATGGGATCTTGCAAAGTTTTCAGGACATCTCTGTAGTATTTCCAAGTTACAGTTGTGTATGTTGGTACGACATACTGGTGCACCATTTCTTCAATACCGAAAAATGACATGATCATAACTTCCCAGCAGAAACAACCACTTTTTCTTTTATGATGCAGATTTCCACACAGAGCGTTGCTGTTTGCTTTCAGAATCGAAATGATGTAGTCAAGTTTAATCAGCAGCGATTACCTTTAAAAGAAATTCCACATCTTTCTGTAACATCATCTTCAATTGCATGCAAACCTACACGCGAACGTCCGTTTATTCGTAAATGAGCAATCTTGTAACCCACTTTCATATTAAATGAAATGAAATATTTTTTCTCTGTATTACCATGATACTTTGTTTTACAGAAAACTATTATTACAGTATATATAGTAGGGAAGCTTTGATGTTCGTGCTCCTAAAATCCGGCTCCGTGTTGCCTGTAGTTCTCAACGAATCTATTATGTGCCGCTTTATCACCGCAGCTAAATTGTGTGTAGCTATCAACTCTAAATATGATTCGTTAATTAAAACTATAACCTTAATGAAAATAACCATTTTTTCATAATATATATAAAATTTTCGTATTCAATTGAAATTAAAAGTAATTATGTTAATTAATTACGATGAGTAAAACTTTATGTTTATGCGATTTTCAATTTTAATTGTTTATTGGTTGTTTCTGAATGGCAGTCAAACATTTTTAAGCATTATTATTATTTCTTTTTTCATAAATTCATAATTTGTTTAGTTGAGAAGGTATAACAATTTTAATTATAACAATTAGGTTAAGGAACTAGTGAGCATTGCTTAGTATTATAATTACCTTAAATGAAGATGTCTGAAAAGCGTAATGGTATTTTCCACGCGTTTAATAGCAGCTTTACCATATGATACCCAGTACTCGATAATCAAGGAGTGGAAGGAGAGAAGAATATTCGTAGAGATGTGAGTGGTGTTTCTGCAAAATTACTATATAAAATAAGTCATTATCCAAGAGAAAATTTCACTGCTCAAATACCACCTTGAGTTGCTTTTTTCTATATTCGTTTTCTTGACAACAGTTTACCACATATGAACAGCGTAACCCGAAATAATAACGAAGAAAGGATCGCCCAAATTGTTTCATTCAGTACCTATTACTTATCTTTCTTTAGAACACTTTTCAATGTTTTTAATGTTTTCCAATAGCGAAAAATTATGAACGTGGGACTTTTAGGATCATTTGATTAGAATTAAGAGGAATTAGATTCTGATACATTTTTTATTATTGTGCCGTAATATTTTCAACTCCTCTACCCCCCAAATATATATCGATCCTGGTGGTCCAGTGTAACCATACTTGCCTCCTAAACCCAAGCTCGCGGCCCTTTTTAAGGAAGACCTAAGTTTAGGGTACCTCTCCGGCATTTGTCATTTATGACTGAGGAAAACGTGAAAAAAAATAATAAATAAAAACAGTAAGGGAGGACAGTCCTGATGGGAATCGAACCCCAGACCTCACCCGTACTTTAACAACCTCGGCCAATCCGTGGCGGTAATTCACGGGAGTGGGTAGTGCCAACATAGTCACCAACACTGTCTGATATTAATTAAAAGAATAAAGTAAATGTTCTCAGTTTGTATTCAATTATGCCATCCCTTTATTTATGCAGATTTATCTGTAGGAGAATACAAGTAGTAGAATCAATTTCCTGACATGCGCACTCAGGATTCTATCTCGTGAAATATTCAAGCCTTCTCTATTGTATATACTGCAACAACAAAATAATTTGATTAGTTAATTCATTCCGTATTATGAAGGGAAGTTCAATGATAAAATTAACGTAAAATAATGGTTTTAAGAGAGCATGAGAGAATTGATATACAGGTGAATATGACAAAAAATGGACGTATGGAAATAGTAATTGAAAATGTGAAAATATAGTTGCATATTATAAATATGCAACTTTTCGAAAACCAAAATGCATCCTTGAAGACTTTTTTATGCATTTGTTCTTACATTAAACTTCCAACATCTTTTCTTCCTTTAGTCTATGCTTATAAATTCGGTTTGGGCAACGCCGTTCGTCCATGCAATTTAACTGTTGCATCACCTATTACAGTATTGATACTTTAATTATAAAGCACTAATAAAGACTTTTTTTTTTCTTATCCAAGAGCCACAAGTTTTAAAATCTCATTTCTGCAGGTTCAATATAATGTTAAAAGCCAATATTCTGAGATGCATATATGAAAACTGGGACAGTTACGTCGTTAGAAAGTGCAAGCCCTTGGTTGTTGTCTTTTACAGTACCGCAGATGTTGAAATTAACTTTCTTTTCCATATGAATTGCAACATAATTAAAATTAATAAACATGATTGGTACTTTAATATTAATAGTTATTTTTGCACTAAATTGACAGCTTTTCGTTTTTGTTGTATATATTTGTAAGTGGTATTCTTTTAATTTTTCATTTAGCGTATATGCGGCTGTCTGTAATTGTCTTCACAATCGGCTTTAACAATCTGATTATCAGAGTAAGCCTAAATATAAATATACACTATCTTTTACTTTCTCATAGGGGTTTAAATGCCACATTTTGAACCAGAAAGAGATATCGATGAGGACAATGAAAAACCTTTTGACCATTTTTATGGGAAGTTTATGGTGAAGGGGAAATGATTAATAATGTTTAACGCCCATTTTTACCACTGAGGCACCACAGGCGGTGGACACTGATGATACATGAGATGAAATTGTATATTGGGAAAGGATTTTTTTTTTTTCAGGAAGGAAACGTTCCAGGCTAAGTTTAGGGTACTTCCCCTGCATTTGCCAGTTATGAGGACTGTGGAAAACGTGGAAAAAACCTGTCAGGGAGGACGTTCCTGGAAGGATTCGAACCCCCAGACCTTCCGCTCACGAGTCCGCGCCTTAACGTCCTCAGCCACCCGTGGCGGTAAGGAGAAATGTGGCCGCTGCCCCACAGTATCATTTTGTTACGCGCTGAATGTAGAAAAGCGATTGTAATAACATAGCACCAATTGCACTAAGGGAAGGGAATGGAATTAATGTTTGGTCCTGGTATTGCCTAAGACTCTTTCGTGTGTCTACAGTTTGAGTTTCAACGTTTAATGAAAGTGCCTATAAATGAAATACATGCTTCTTTGACTTTTGAATGAAAGAATGAATAACAATAAATGTTGTACATAAAGCTTACTTACAATACATTTTAGTTGAACTATCAGAGAAATGAAACTAAATATTCTTATGTTGTCATGACTGCGTGCTTAAGTGCAAAGGAACTAGCTATAATTAAAAGATCAAGCACTGTGTTTCGAACTGCGGCTTAAAAAGTGCAAGTCTGCATAGAGAGCGAGCCCCATTATAGCAAAACAGTTGAAGTTTACACAAGTTCAAGCTTCCCCAACACCACACAACGAACTCGGGTTAAAAATTACGATTTATACAGGACAAAAATGCGAAATTGTGGCAACGAAGCGCTTAAGGAAGAAAGGTAAGGGGAAGCTATATAGCTGTGCTCTATGATCGTTCCATATTTAAATTAAAACAAATGAAACGTTCGCATAACTTTTTTGTTTGTAGAAATATACTTTCAAGATCTAAACTCTATTGTATTTTTTCATTTACCTCTATACTATAAAGGAATTTCCTTAGTTGTGGCATCTATACCCCATCAACCAGACATTCTCGTATACATATAGAATGCATCATAAAATCGTAATCAGTTGGCAATAGACACTAGAATAAAAAAAAAAAAACCCTATATGAACATATTTCCCATTGCATCACGTTTCTCAATTATCATTCCAGTTCTGTTGTTGCAGTAAATGTATGGATCCTTAAGATTAAGATACTCAAAATAACTACCTGAGGTCTAAATGCAAGCATGTAGAATACTGCGCTCTTTCAAATGTACCAATCAAGTGGTTGGCAGCCATATTGTATACACTGACGAATTATTGAAGGTGGGAATGTGTTCTTTCAAATGACTCTACTAATAATTAAGTCTGGGGATTGCGCAGGCCATCGAGAGGGTCCCGCACGATCCATACATTTGTTAAGACATTTGTTCTTTCAAAACCTTTCTGGCGGTACACCGCCTTCTAATATTACCTGTAATTCCTTACTTAAGAAATGTGCACAAAAGTGGCCTATTAATAAAGAAAAACAGGTCCAATAAATTGTTGTCTACTATTCCTGTCCATATATTCGCGCTGAATTGTTGCTGGTGTCATGAGTAAACGGTAAGATGTGTATTTTTGGTCATTTCAGTGAGTGTTAAGGAAATTGAAGATTCCATCTCAAGTGAATCCAGCTTTGTCGGTGAATAATACTGAGGCAGACATCTACAGCATCCAAGTACAAGAAAAGACGGTTAGAAGAAACTCGGTGTTTGAAGTTCTTGTACACTTTGAATATGATATGGCTAAATATGCTACTATCACAGAATTCTCCAAACGTTCTCAAAATCTCAACGGATATTCTTCGGGTTCTATAGCGTCAGCATTTCTTTCAACATGTTCCAAAACCTGCTCTTTGAGGGCAACATTTCCAACACTAACCTGTCTGCCATAATATTTCGCTTGCTTTTGAAACGATCCCGAATCTCACAGTCGTCCGCGAAATCGCTGGAATATATTTGGCGAGCCAATACATCAAATGCATATCAGCCATTTTCTGGTTTGAATAATCTAACTTGTCACGTCCGACGCACACACTTTACCAGCAGCTGTTGTTGCATACAACTTGCAATCACTTACACACTGTACCTATTATAGTCAATAGTTACCTGATAACAGAGTATGGCGTCGCCATGCACAGCTAACAGTAGAACTCCAGTGTGCCCTTGCTTGCCTCCCATGCGTTACGTCACGATATACCCTGAATGTTTATGTATACTTAAAATGTTAATTAGGACATTGTGCTGTCATGAACAGCTGGGCATGGGGGCAACATGACATTGGCATCCAAATTAAGAAAGGGACTAGAAACAACATGGATAGAAAGAGCGCACGGAGAAGGTTTAAGAATCGCTTAAGGGATTGGATAAGCAGCGGATAATTGCGCAATGCAGAGAGGTGATTTCGCTGAAATCAAAATGGGGTTGGAGCAGTACATAAAACTGAGACTAAACTCGCTAGACAGGAGCTCGCGTGGCTCAGACAAGGGGTATGACAGATTAAGATTACTGAGGAATATGAGCGGAGAATTTGTCCCATCTGAGTGAGGGGGAATCACGGACACTTATTCTGGCTGAATGTAAAGATACGGAAGAATGGAGGGAAAAGTATCGAACAGAGGGAGATGTGATGCTGGGCCCAGCTGATAGACAAGGAAGGAGAGGAGATATTACGTAAATTTCTGATGAAAGTGACACAGCTCAGATCTGATAAGGTGATAACCGGGCAGGAGATTAGAGGAAACATGGATTGCATGCAGCTGTATAATTAATAATGGGGTTACTTTATATTTTATGTGTATTTTTAACATTTTAAAGATGATTTTTCATACTTTTTAAATTTTATCCTATTTTTATTAACCTGGCCTATTGTATTATAAAAACACGTACTGTCCGTTAGATTAGTGCACCTGTTAAGTTTGTTTTCTATTGTGTTGTTGCAACTGTAATAAAAAAAAACTCCTTCTACCACCATCACCCCACTACTATTTAAAATGAAAAATAATTCAAGTAACCCAGAAAAGCAATATAAATAAAATAACAAGAACTAGAGAAACAGAAATGAATGAAACGTATTATTTAATATACACGAGGGATAAGTCATAAATAATGGCAATTATTTACGAACAAGAGACAACACGAAAAATTTAAGATATACCATTGAAAGTGTATGGAATGTACTCTGGAATGAAGCTACTAGATGCGTACGTGAGCAGAGGTGTGCATCTCCCCATGCCCAAGTTCAGTTGGTGAGCGACATGATTGAGCGAGTGGAGAAAGTTGAGCGAGGGAAGAAAGTTGTTTGGAGGATCGCCGAATGAGTGTGGGACACATCGCCTCCAAAGTTGGCATTCCGTGGGATCTGTGCACACAATCCTGCATGAAGATCTGAAAATGCGAAAAGTGTCCCCCAGGTGGGTGCCACTAATGCTGATGGACCACCACAAGGTTGCGCGCGTGGCATGTTGCCAGGCACTGTTGACGCGTGAATGGGACGTTCTTTTCATCGATTGTTACAACGGATGAGACATGGATGCCGTTTTACAATCCTGAAACGAAGCGCCAGTCTGCTCAATGGAAGCACTCGGATTCAACGCCACCAAAGGGGGGGGGGGTATACTCATTGCGTTCCTAAGGGCACTACGGTGACAGGTACATCCTAAGAAGGGCTGCTTGTAGCTTTGTGTGAAAAACGGAAAAGGCTGCAAGCGTGATCTTTCACCAAGACGACGCCCAGCGCATCGGGCGAACGTGACGCAGCGGTTTCTTCATGAAGACAACTTTGAAGTGATTCCTTATGCTTCTACTCACCTGACCTGGCTCCTAGCGACTTTTGACTGTTTCCAACTATGGAAGACATTCTCTGTGGTCGCACATTCACTAGCCGTGCCGCTATTGCAAAAATAGACTCCTACAGAAGCGTTAGCAGGCGTCATGGAATCATGGCGTCGACGTTGTGAAAAATGTGTACGGCTGCAGGGAGATTATGTCGAGAAGTGACACAAGTTTCACAGTTTTGGTGTGATTAGTTAGTGAGAAAAAAAATCGGAAGTGTTATTATAACTTGAATGCACTTCGTATATTGACATCTAGTAAAAAAGAAGTAAAATGGTTTTTTGCAGCAGTGATGCAGGAGAATAAATGAAAACGACAGCTATTGTAGGTGACTTTAAAATATGGCGAGGAGTTGGTGATATTCGATACTTGTAAAGAGAATATGTTCAGTGTGGGTCATGTGGGCATACTGCAGACTCCTAACACCAAGAGACGATGGGGGTAATGAGATCCCCAATGGCTCAATAAAATTCAGATGAGGGAGTAGAAACCGCCATGCAATGGTGTACTCCAAGAACTAACTGTGTGGATCTTTGGCGAGATGGGTGCGAGAACAGTCGTCGATCCAAAGTTGATAACACTTTCTTACTATGACAACGTATCGTGCTGCTTCGGCCACAAAAAGCAAGACGTCCTTAGGCTATAACAAAGTCTGCAAAGTGTGAAGTGATTAACTGTTTCTATTATTTCACTCACAATCAGAAACACTTCTCCTAGTTTGCCGATCTCCAAAATGCTTGTACCAGCGACAACGTCCAGATTCTATTCAGTGACTGGTTTCGTCGATAGATACGAACACTTTCTTTGCATATACTTTTCTCCGTATCTTGTTAATAATATTATAACAGGTAGTTGTTTCGAAGATAGAACGTCAGAAATGCAGTTCCAAAGTGTTCTATTGTTCAGTGTCCAAAAGAAGAGGTTCGCAGAAACTAGAGCTTCACAAATCTTTGTGAAAATCTAATTATTTATAATCATCCACGGATATGCTTTGTTTTCGTAAAAGTTGCGTAATTTCTTCTCCCTTGCGAGTTGAACTGTCCATACAGCTAATCGCTACACTGTGGAGAATCTTCTTTCGGCCGATACCTTTGTTTCGCACATCTTGCAAAAAATACTTCCCCAACCATAAAATAAAGGCATCATATCCGCAATCAAATAAAATCTACCTCAAATGACACTATTTAGATTGCTTTGTTTTTTAGACATGACTTAATGAAAACAGGAACAGACAAAGAACTTTCCTGTATGAAGATCTTTCACTAACTAAAAGTGCGTCAGTAAAAATAAACGAAAAACTTCCGCGACAGTAAGTAGTTAGACACACACTGTCAACATATACTTGTACATTGTCGCTTTGTTTCTAAAGGCACGTGGCTATAGAAGTATTTTTGTTTCACCGTTAACAATATCAAAATAATGAATGTCAATTATTAATAGTAAATGAAGCGTAATGCAATAATAATTTATTATTAATATAATAACTGTAAAAGGTAACCAGAAAGAAAATTTAAATTTAAAAAATACAAAAAAGAAGCAAAACTTGAAGGGGAAAAACTATTTAAAACTTGAAAAATAAAAATATTCTAGAAAATGCCAAAATAAAAAAAAAAACACATTTTTACAACCAGAATTTGTTTAGAATTTTAGTACTGAAAAGCAATGCAGACTACATAAGGAAAAAAAAAAAATGAAAGACAGAGAGAGATTGCATGCCATCAAAATCCAAGTCCTGGTTATTTGTTGATTTATTTTATTTAAGGAAGTTCTTTAACATCTCAGGTCATCAGCGTTCCATTCAAATCAGGGCGTAACACGGCCGACAAATTTTGCTCAGAGGCCTCTTTTTTCAGGCTTGAGGTTCTTTTTCTTGCCGTAAATGTACGACATGGGACCCCACGGTTTTACTTCCCTTCCGTAGAAACCATACTTAGGATTTTTACGCCCGAAAAAATCAATCGATACTAACTGGGTTTGAACCCGCGATCTTGGGTTTAGAAGTCAAATACGATTATCATTACACCACCAGGACCTACAAGCCCTGGTTATGGTTAAACACGAATTTATATGTAAGTTTGAATGCTTATTTTATACGCTATCACTTTTGATATTCAATTCGGAACTTGAAATGCTTTATACATTTTCTGTCCCAACTTGCAACGTTTAAAGTAGCACACGTTTGCATATTTACGCCATTGTTTTAAATGACATGCTTATTTTATTTTATGTTGTGGTGCATATTTCGCACCATTTAACCACAAATAAGGCTAATGTTTACTTTTACATACGAGGTAGGTCCATAAGTTCCCGGGATCGCCGATAAGTATTATCGCCTTCATAAAACCCTTATCTAGTGTCATACCTTATCAGTTAATTAAATAATTGCAACTGTAACTTCCGCTCCGCTAGGTTCAGTTGTTCCGATATAGTTGCATAAAGAAGGCTGTGTGTAGAAGATTGTGACATTTCAAAATGTAATATCAAGCTGTTATTAAAATTTTCACAAAAGGAAATTAGCAAATGAAATTAAGCAACATTGAAGACGAAGAGCGTGCAGGTTGGCCCTTAGAGTTGCTCAGTGCTGAAAACATCGCTCTTGGGGAAAGAGAAATTATGAAAGACTGGCGGCTCAAAGTTACAGAAATAGCAGCAAGGTTGGGTCTTTCTAAAACAAGAGTCTTTCGAATTACTCATGAACATTCATAAGGTTAGTGCAAGATGGATGCCTAGACTGTTCTTTCCTGAGTCCAAAAACAGCAACGAGTCATCTGTTGTCAGGCATTTTTGCAGCTTTGCTGTGGCAACGAGAGAGAAGTTCTGTTACAGGAGATGAAACTATGATCCCTTGTCCAAAAGAGAATCAATGGAGTGGCATAAACCTGACGAAGCACCGCTTCTAAATGCCAAGGTCACTCAGTCAACCAAGAAGACCATGGTCACAATCTTTTGGGACTGTGAAGGAATGCTCTTCATTGACTTCATGGAGAGGAACACCACAGTAAATCGGGAGTACTATGCTGGCCTACTGCACAGACTACGTGCTTCCATCAAAGAGAAAAGGCGAGGAAAGTTGAGTGGTGGTGAGCGCCTTTACACAGCTCTTGTTGCAAAAGAAGCTGTGAAGAAATGTGACTTCAGGGAGATCGACTATCCACCCTACAGCCCAGATCTAGCTCCCAGTGACTATTTCCTCTTCTCAAAACTGAAGAAGGACCTTCGAGGAAGGAAATTTAAGTGTGCTGAAGATGTGATGGATGCTGTTTATGCCCATTTTGAGAGAAGAATTTGGGGTGGGGGGTTGAAAGCTGTGAGACGTGTGTATTGCAATATGTATTTAACATTCTGGCTTTTTATGTAATATGTAATTTAGTTGCATTTTTGGGAAACAAATCATTATATCTATCTGTGAGATATCTAAACAGTATTGGCAAATTAACCTAAACTAAACCTCAATTTAATACCTATTAGTAAAGCTGTGTTAATGTAGACATGCTTATTTTGACTCTCATATCTTTTCCTTTTAGCACATTGTTCTTTCATTGCACTTTCTATTTATTAATCTTCAACACTGGTGTTCACAGAAAAGCCGGAAACAAGCTACTGGATAACTCATGGCGGATGTCTCGTTATTCTTTTCTTAATAAACTGTTCGAATTCCATCCTGGTGCGCGGTGTGTACATCGATGCTGAAGAGGAAGGTGGCAAATGTGTAGTATTCCCATGCTACTACCTCAGGCTCTTCTTCCAGGTACGCTCTTTAGCTCCTGACTACAGGATCTTAGATTTAAATGTTGTATATGTATCGTAGAATGTAAACGTAGTATAGAAAACCAAAAGTAAACATTGAAGGTTCTCTCATTTGCTAAAGAGGGGTTTATAACAACACGCTTGCTATTTTAATTAACTGTAGGCCATTTTCTCTAATAATCTAAAAAACAAAGACACAATACTTTATCGTTTTTAACAGCTATGGTGATGTGTAAAATACATAAATGCTTCCAAGTCAACAAGTTGTCAGTCGTTTTGCGTAAACAGGGGGCACCACGTGTACGCAATTGACATCACCGCTCCAAAAACTGCATAGAAAAAATTAATAAGCTGTTGAACGTCAAGAACCGCATTGCAATGTAGTGGATTCCTGGCCATTGCGGGATTTATGGAAACGAACGGGCAGATGCGTTGGCGAAAACGGGATCCCAAATGAAACAACCAGATTCACCTTTGCCCCTGCGTCATATATCCTGCTGTATTAAATCTAACTGCTTCAGCCTGTATAGAGAGAAACTTCTGGGGAAAAATGGAACTGCCTTTTGAACAAGTCGGATAGAATTCCTAGTTCTCTACCTACATCAGTTGGCGTGGCTTGCTTTAGACTTGCTACGGGTCATGACTACTTACACAGTCACCTGTATAGAATCGGACTGACTGAAACAGATGCATGACCTCTTTGCGACCATGGCGTATCCATGAATGAAGAGCACCTCGGCATTGCCCTGCTGTTCTCAACTGTTTCTCTTAGCATGTTATTGAGAATGCCTTTGGCGATTATTTTTATCGTTCTTCTTTGTACCAGGCTGCTCGTCGACTTATGACCAGGAGGTTGGAGACGGGCATGGATCAAAAAAGTTTACACTTTAAGTATATGAATGAACACAAGAATCATAGAATTTTTACAATTCGAAATTAATTCTCTGTATCAGATGACCCACAAATATCGGCCTTGTCACAACGAGCTGGTCAAGGATTCGGAATGCTGGTTCGTGAGCCACCCTGTCAACGATACGAAAGCTAGAAATGGTAAATGGTAGGGTATACAGGTTACTTGCTTCCTTTTATAAGTCCAGTTGGTGAAGTTTTCAGGAAAACACTAAGAAGTCAGAAGCTAGCTGGCTTCAATTCTGTCTCATGCAAATTGAGGTATTGTAGCATGTATCAAGATTATAATAGCACCTCAACAAATTGCTGGGGATGGCATATAAACTGGAAACAGCATGGAAGAGCATAGAAGCGTGGAAAGAGGAGAAAATGCCTTAAGAGACCACCAAAAGCACAAGAAGGGCGCAAAAAACACTCTACCGGAGGAGGAAGGTGCCATTCATGCCACACATTAACGCCCTTTCGATCTCTGCGACATTAGATTTACTATTTACACTCGCACAGTGAACAGACTATTCCATATTACAGGTTTTCACAAACAGCAGGTCCTTAAACCATTTCACCGAGTTCGCCCTGCTAAAGACACCGACCCCCTCGGATGTTGCTATTTGGAGAATCATTAGAATATTGTCGGCCAGTCTGACAATATCTCAGACACAGCCAGAACAATTTTAGCGTCTTATTGAGTGAATTATTTCAAGACTTAATTATGATATTAAGATATGTGTTGTACAAACAGCTCACGTCTATTTCATTTTCATTGTTTCTCCAGGTGTTTCAATTTGTAACAACAGAATTTCGGTTACTATAATCAATAATGCCATGTTTAATTTGCTTGGATGCAGAATTTATTGTTTATTTATGCATCTATTCTAACTGAAAACTATAAGTACCGAGGGTGCCAAAAAATGTACACACACTTTCAGAGTAGACATCTGTTTAGTATATTTCACAGTTGGGCCGAAAAACAACAGTAATGTGTAGTATGATGTTCTGTAAACAAATGTGACTCAATACATTATGATAACGTTGCTACGTGACAGGTAAATCAACAATGAACAAATGAAGCCAACATTATCTTATAATGTCCTGTAAACAGATGTGACTCACAATACGTTATGTTAGCGCTGCTACAACAAAATGGAGACAAGATTATCGTTTGAACAGCGGAAAGCAATTTTGAAGTGGTATTGGAAAACCGAGAATGTTGTTGAAGTTCAAAGGCAATAGTCGGTTCTGATGGTGTAGTGGTTAACATACTTGCCTCCTACACCCAAGAAAGCGGGTTCGAACCCGGCCAGGACCGATGGATTTTTTCGGGCGTAAAAATCCTAAGTATGACTTCCTTCGGAAGGGAAGTAAAGCCGTGGGTCCCGTGTCGTACATTTACGGCACGAAAAAGAACCTCAAGCCTGAAAGAGAGGCCTTTGAGCAAAATTTGTATGCCGTTTCACGCCCTGAGTTGAATGGGACGCTGATGACCTGAGATGTTAAAGAGCGTCCATAAACAAATAAATCAATCAAAAAGAAATCAAAGGCAATGGAGACATGTGTACAGAACAGACCGCCAAACATTTGCACAAATTCGAGACAAATCTGAGACTCGTGGTACCGATGTTCACAACGGCAGATCTGGGAGACCTCGCATAGCAACAAGCCCCGCGTCCTCGGCTATGGTTTTGAGCACCCACCGTAGAAATCTACAAAGCATTGTGCACGTGAGAATGGGATTAACAGAACCAGCGTATTATTGAAAGTTTTCATTCCAAGACTTTTGCACGCATGAAGATGACCCTGATCGGAGAATGCAGTACTGTCAGTGGTTTCGGAACATGGTGCAAGAGGATGAGGCCTTGGTAAGGAAAGTTGTTTGATCCGACGAGGGACAACTTAAATTGAACGGCACTGTTAACCGGCATAACTGTGTCTACTGGTGTGCAAACAATCCAAATGTTATTGTGAGTTGTCATCTAGGGGTTTAATTGGACCATTCTTTTTTGAAGGAACTTTTTTGAAGTAATTGGCCCAGTGTATCTGAACATGATACGCATATCCGTCTTACCCATCATTCATACAGTCTATGGAAATGAGAAATTTTACTTCCAACATGATGGTGCATCACCACATTACCGCAGAAATTTACGTGCGTGCCTTGATGACAATCTTCCAAGGCAATGGGTAGGACGAAGAGGTCCGATTGAGTTTCCACCGCGTTCTCCGCATCTAACTCCGTTGAACTTCTACCTATGGAGAACTCTTAAGGAGGTTGTATATCGTAGAAAACAGTTACACTGACAGCACTTTGGGAAGAAATTGAAACAGCATGTGCTGCAATCGCTGAGGGCACTTTCGCAAACGCTACTCAATCAGTAGTTCAACGTACTCAGAAGTGTATCGACGCCGATGGTGGGCATTTTGAGCAACTGTTGTAACTGTAAAAGTTTATGATGATTAGTGCTCATCATTTTCTGTTTATGTGAATCCAGTTTTGTCATGTTAACATAGTTTTTTCTTTGTTTGAAATGTATATACATTTTGGCACCCTCTGTAGATATGTTATTTTAAGGCTGGGTTATGATACAAATATTATTTATATATTTTACTTTAATCGCTACAGTATGTGTATTTTATGAACATTATATTATTTTTATTGCTGAGTATAGAGCTATATTAACTTTAATGTTATTATTTATTTTTATTAATAAAGACAACTTTGCTGTACACTATTCAGTGCAATAAAGATAATCGTGTGAAACTTGAATTTGAAGTGTTAACCAAAAAACTACTGGAACGGAATAATGCTGTTAATGTTTATAGGCATAGTGTATTTGAGTTGAGTTTCTGTTTTCTGTTAATTGAATCAGGAAGAAGACTAGAAGGACTTTGTCAAATTGAATAGACTCACGAATGAACACGGATAGAAATTTTTATAGCTCTTCCTAGAAATTTCTAATATCCAAAATAACTTTATTACTATGAAAGATAAGAGTTTCTCACGCGTCATGTTATTATGTTCTGCGCCATCAAGGCTTCACTCTTTACTAGCACTACGACCGAAAAAAGAACATCCCTTAAAAAGGTAAACAAACACCATGTTACGCATTCAACGTACCTATAGCCTTCACAGACTACGAGTGATTAATAAATATTCTTGTGATTCAAGAATCACAGGGCAGGCAGCCGCCGCGCTAAGGCAGCATTGCATGGGCGTGACACAGACATCCATTATCTTGCATTGCTTATCGAAAATAATGGAAGGACGTATTGTGGGAATGCGTTAGTTCTATTCCCGACATTACCATTGCAGTGGATAAATCAGTAAGATCCAAGAGCAAGGAGAAGAAACCACGTGGGAAGACCTCGACGTTTGCTAGTCACTTGTCGCATTTTTCAGAAGAGATTAAACGACGTCTTAGGTGACGACGGTTGGTGAGCCACATACTGATTTAAAAAAATGTATCCGCTTCTGGTATTTAATATCTTGTTAGAAGATAACTATTAATTTTTCCTTGTAAAATGTACAATAATTGTAATTCCTACGACTCGTACGATAGTTTCCTTTTCTTATTAGAAGTTGAAGAAACGTTGTAATGTTCTCACCTAAGTTTATATCAATGCTAGTTTCCCACAACACACAAGATTATTTTGTCTAAAAAGAATATTTTCTCTATAATGTATTATTTTAGAGATCGTTCCAAGTCGAAGAATTATATATATATGTATATATATATATATATATTCTACTGGTATATACCGTATAAGTACATAGAACATTCCTTATATATGTGTAAAGTTAGCTGTATTCTGCTTCAAACGACTATAAATTTGCATTTTTATTCATTAAAGGAAACAGACCATTTGAAGAGTTGTGCAAAGCTGTATTTGTTTTTTGGCTACTATTCTTTTTTCCGTTACTACATCAGTTATATAACAGGATTTGGGAAGCGGAAGGCCCCAGAACTGTCCTAAGAAGGCACTTTAACCAGGTCAGGAATGCGAGGGAAGAATAATTAACAATGATAATGTTTTAAAATGCATTTATCAACATGCATATATATTCATCTCTCTGCCATATAAATAGCAATAATAAAATGGAAGTACAAGACATAACTCTTTAAAGATTAACTATTACCCAAAATTAAACATAAATAAAATTTAAATTAATACTAAGTCATAATGTAAATCACAATATGTGGTCTCTTAAAAGGAAAATTATGTGGCTACTACCTCAGTTAACAAATTCCTCCAACAGTAATTTTGAGCACAATATGAGCAGTCCCTGCATAAATGATCAAAAACACTTAAAACAAACTTAATAAAACACATAAAAGGAAATGCTTCTCTTTAAAGTAAAATATTTCATTTAACTAGCTAGCTAACATCGTAAGTCCCGAAGTCTAGTATAAATTTTCGAACTACTATCTATTCATAAAGTCTCGTCTTTAATATAGACATTGTTGTGTGCTACTGGTAAAGCTCCTATGTTATATTTACTAAAATGTAAGTACTCGCCCATTAGCTGTTTCGCCACAGACAGCGTGAAAGTCAAATTATGTTCTAATAAAAAAACAACTTTTTTAACCCTACCTTCTGCAACCTTATTGTCGATTGTCGCTATATACAACACAGCCAAGAAGCGCAGTACTCATATATCAATCTACGATAAACAAAAACGGCGACATATTGAGGAAATGCATGGGTTATAAATAAATTAGTTATTACAGACAATGTTATTGAACTTACAGTGGCAGTCACATTACAGGCCTTCGCTATAATCTCCTGCTTTGTCCGGCACTGTTTTCCAAATTCATGATAACCGTTGTATGCCGTTAGCGAAGTTATTGGAGATGTAAGCAAGGAGGAAATATCTGGAAATCGGGTACTTCTCCTTGCCTTCATGAAACATGAAACTGTCATTTACGGTAGTGCATCGTTGCGAATGCTTCCTGCAAACAATGTCACTGATGTGATTTTTGTCAGGGGCACTTGCATTTTTATCCAAGAATTTTATTCCAGTTTCGTGAACATGCTTCTTCACAAAACATTGTCGGGTTCAATCAGGTACAGCATGCAACCACTCAATTTACCGACTGCTTTCGGCACTGCACACCTAGACACTGGTTCCAACTTACCAATATCCAGACCCTCCTCGACTCGCCTCGCATAAGTATTGTCATTAATAACAGCCAAGTATTTATAGAAACTTTTGTTCTTTGCCTTAAATTACAATTAGCCAGAGATGGATGTATAAGAGGGGCAGTATATCGACATAGAGGGAAAAATGTTTAACACGGTATATACTTTGTACTTATTGAAAGTGCATTAATTTTGAATATGCGTGTCACTTAGCAGGCTTTGAATGAGATGAATAGGCACAAATTGTGAACGAGGTTGTAACAGTATTTCAGTTTTAGACAGTTTTAACATATCTTCTGAGATCGTACAGTAATAAACATCATTAATACTTTTATTTCTATCTGATTGACAGAACAAGCGGAAGCAGAAGTTGCAGAAACAACTGCAGATGCTGCAAGCGCAACAAAAAGTCACCGTCTTTCCTACGTCTTCAACCCGATGCAAAAATGAGGATGTTCAACCCAACAGTGCCAATCATCACGTGATTTCTTTACAGAGTCTGATGGATCCTGAAGAAAAACCGTTGCACTGAGAGACCAGAACAGCTGTCCCAAACTGGCGCAAATGGGATGGCTTAGGAAAGCTCGTCATTTGTGTGATGCAGGCATCTTTCTTGTTTTCCAAATACCGTGACTTAAAATACGCAAACTTAATGGTAGCTCTTCTATATGCAAATCCCTTCACGAGCACTACATTTCATGTGTGTGACAGACATTGTAATACGACGAGGGGCAATCAGATAGAAGGTTTTGCTGAGAGAAGGCGTATCAAATGCGGAATGTGCTATTTGTGTGATATAATGTGGAAAAAAAAAATAAAGATGTTATTATAAAAAGACATACAATTTTATTTTGTTGCTGTGCAACGATTTTGTTTATTGTTATATCATGCATTTCGTTTCTTTGTGCGAAATGATTATTGAATAAGAAAATAAAGAATCTTCGTGATTAAGTACTCTGTGCTCTTTCATTAAGTCTCTCTAATGACATTAGCAGATGTATTTGCTGGAAGTTGTATGTCATTTTCATAACTTTGGGTGGCTATTTTACAGCTTTCTGATTGAATTTAAGAGATTAACATTATTATAAAAGTGACTGTATGAGCATCATAATCCAAAGATGTTATCTGAAAACACCTTACATAAATCGATTTAATTCCCTCTCTCTCTAATGGTAATGATTTAGCCCAGCTCGCTCCTGTATATTACGTAATTCTCTTTCAAAAGAATTACAGCATAAAAACCCTACATCAACATTAAACTCTACCTATCTTTAACTCGGTTTTTATGCCGATTATGTCGCCGAATATTTCATGAATTGCATGCGGACTGTGCCATTGCAGAATTCTGTTGGAAAATCGCGAACTTGTATCTCTTACAGTTAATTCTCATGGGAAAAGTGTTGCCAAATATTCTGAACATACATATCACTGTGTTTCTTCCAAAAAAAAAAAAAAAAAAAAAAAAAAAAAAAGGCTCTATTATTCTCTCGCCGGTAATGACGCATCTCACTCATGTCTTTTGATCATCATGAATTCCCCTCGTGAAGGTTAGGTGTTTCTGAATTTCAATATCTGTTGTTCAAAATCCATTCACAAAATCTAATCGTGAATGCAGGGTCACCCGATTCAATTTCTTGCACTGAAATGTTTCTATAGGGTTTTACCTTCAGTAGCTTAGTAACCGTTTGAACAGAGGAATAGGAAATTCCCGTTAACTTAGAAAGGCTCCAAGTAATTTTTAGGACAGCGTCCCAGAGCACTCCAATTTTATGTAACGTTTCTTCTGTGCGTACGCTTTTTATAAAGAACTTCGCGTTTCACGAAATTTATTTACCAATATGTGAATCGAATTTCGACTTGGAAGCTAAATATCAGGGAATCTCTCTTGTAACAATCAGGGAATCTCTCTTGAAACAATCTTTGTACATCACGAGCCGATTCTGTACGCCCGTACGAATCGTAAACAAATACTCTTTGAAGAATAAAATACCTGAATTGAGTCATATTAACGTGATTAATACACTTATTACGCCGCCTAATGAATGTTTAATACGCTGTCATACAACAAACAAAAATACACACGCACGTTTCTAGGGTTAAACTCGTACTGACCTCCCCTCCAGTTTCCCGACCGGCTTTCAAACGTGGAACGAGACGAGAACTGCACAGCTCGGTCAACTGTAGGTAAAATCACACAGTAGTATTATGAGGCATCAAGCTTGCAAGAAAATAAGTTTAAATAAAATCAAAAATTGGTGATGCATCCAAACAGTTCAAGCAAACGAGTTAGATTTAATACCAAATCATCAAAACATACATATAAATTTGGGAAGTCGAAAACCTGTAACCCAATAGTTTCTAGAGAAATGCACAAGTAACAGTGTTGTGGATCAATTAGCATTCCGGCAAAAAAAAAAAAAAAAAAAAAAAAAAAAAATCCAAATCAAGAAACGTTGGAGATGATAAGAATACAAATAAATGAAAAAAATTATCTTAGGATTTATAAGCAGCGCTGTGATTAGTTTCGTCCAATAATACTAAGGGGGAGAGCTGTAAACTAACATTGTTCATATAGTGTTAGATAGGTTTATTTTATTTAAGGATACTCTTTTAACATCTTTGGTCATTAGCGTCCCGTTCTATTCAGGGCGTGAGACGGCTGATAAATTATGCTCTCTTCTTTCAGTCTTGAGGTTCTTTTACATGCCGTAAATCTAAGACACAGGACTAACGGCTTTATCCTTCTGAAGGAAGCCTTAATTAGGATTTATCCTTAAAAAATCCACTGACCCAAACCCGGGACCTTGAGTCTACGAGGCAAGTATGGCTATCACTAGACTACCAAGACCGACTTATTAATGAAAGATGCCATTACAAAAGTTCGGAGAAGCTTTGTAATGATGTCATATGTATACATGACCCCAAAAAGTGCAAAACGTTTGTGACTCATACTTCTCTTTATATGATAAAAGAAATGAAAGCATTTATGATGTTGAAGCAGTAAAAATATGTTTTTGCAAGGTAGATCACCTGATATTAAATCGTGAAGCAGAAATATGAAAAAACTGCATTCCTACATAAATTTCCTGCCTGGACCAACAAATGCTTGAAAGTTGTGAAATATACTGTCAAGAATCTGTGGGACTCTCACGATACAGCAAGTGCTGCCTTCATTGTTGAATTAACATTATCGCTGGAAAACACAGGTGTGAATTCATATATCATATTCAAGCCAATTTTTTATAAACAAAAACTATTTAAAAACGTTAAAATATATTATATTTTTAAAAGTTTTATAAAAATGCAAACAAACAAGAATTTGTAGTTTGGTGTGCTTAAAAGTCGAATAAATCATATACTTTTTAACAATCCAGACTAAAATAATGTGCGAAATTGAGTGGCGAATGAAGCGTATATGCTGATTCGGTTTACTATTGACGACACAATTATTCAAATATCCACTAATCACCTTCTGCGAGATGGAATGAAGTTTAAAGACGCACAAACCAGTACTGAATATTTTGTGAAACTGTATCAATTGAGCTTAAAAAAACAAATAAAGAAAAAATAGTAACATTTTGAAATGATAATTATTAACCAATAACTAACACACACCAGTGCCGCCAACCGAATTCACTTCCCTTGTAAAATCTAGGCTACACAATGGCTGCGGAGTGACTTCTCGATGACCCTGTACATTAAATTTTGATTCAGGATCTAAAATGTCATGGAGGAACCCATGTCCGGTTACGAGTTGAGACAGTTTGCGTGAATTGGAATTTATAGAGTATTTCCTCCCACTGAGAAGGAAATAATGGCGTTTCAAAATAGTATAGTATATAGAATATAATATATTCTTACCTTTACTTTAAATATTACAACATTTCTCGCCATGTTTTATTAAAAGGTATATGGCATGTGCACTATTTATATACACCTAGATCCTAAACCCTTTAGGCACTTATTTTTTCAATATGGTTCAGTTGCTTTCAAACAAAGAATTTAATTTATAGAAATTGTCTGTACACTGATTCAACTAATAGTAGAATAGAAAAGATAAATTAAAAATATTACAGATCACAAAATAATAATAATAATAATAATAATAATAATAATAACACTGAAAAAATGGACATTGTACAAATTCAAAAATGTTCATACAATAACAGCGCCTTATAGAAGACAGAGGAGAAAACTGGAATGAATGAATAAAGAAGCCTTTTTGTTATATTGTTCTTATAGAATGGGGCATGCTAATGCAAGAGTTGGACTGGTAAAAGCTTTTTCGTTTAGTGCATTCAAACACAAATTGTCATATACCCAAGATGCTGTTTTTTTCCTAGAATAGCTTTTTCCATAGATAAATTGAAAATATTTGTTTTAAAATTTACCAGGTAAGTTATAAAACTTTTTGAAGTACGTGTATATAAACTTAATTTTCAATTTCGAAATAAATAAGAAACAATCCTTCATAACGTCATCCATATTTCATGTTTTTCCCTTATGATTAAGAACCACAAGTGTAATATTACCTTTATAAAATATCATATTGTATTTATTTCAGATTATGATGAAAATAAATTAAATCAAGATAATGAGCAAATGGGGGAAAATCACTGTTCGCAAACAACACTAGAACCAGGTTCTGACATTCCGAGTCAATAGTACAGCAACTACCCCCACTCCTCCCTCATCGTCGGTAAGGCTAATATACTATTCTTGCTCTAGCATTTTTAACTATTTGCTGTTTAAATAATCCCATAGATCGTAACTGCGCATGACAAGAACACTTGTGAAATCAGTCGAAATTATGCTTATATCGGCTGAATGTGAACCCGAATTTAGTGCCATGAATTTATCCCCGACTAATCAGAGAAATCGTTTACAAATTCCGACACTTTCAAATCTTTTTTTTTTTTTTTTTTCAATAAATGGAACTCCAGTGCATTGCTTCGAAAAGTGCGCAGAAAAGAATCAAGTCTCAATACCACAGTGCCCTTGACCAACCAATCGGCAAACTATCGAACCTTCAGGAGAGTCTCCTTCGTCTGGTCTATTCAACTAAACTCTGTTAAGTTTAAATGATAAGTATATAGTTTAATTTTGTAAATATGCTTTTCTTCTAATATGGTTAGTGGTATACAAAAAGATATAAGAAAGTAACATAAATTATAGATGTAAATAATAGGCATTTATACAAGAAAGTAGTGTAATATACCGAGGTGTCAAAAATATATACACACTTTCTATTTAATATATTTCAAAGTTGAACCGAAAAACAACAGTAATGTGTAGTATGATGTTCAGTAAACTGATGTGACTCGCACACATTATGATAGCGTTGCAAATGGAGCCAAGATTATCGTTTGAACAGTGGAAAGCAATTATGAAGTGATACTGGAAAACCGAGAATGTTGTTGAAGTTCAAAGGGAACAGGACGAAGAGGTTTCCACCGCGTTCTCCGGATCTAACCCCGTTGTACTTCTATGGGTAACTCTTAAGGATGTTGTATACCGTAGAAAACCAGCTACACTGACAGCACTTCGGGAAGAAATTGAAACGGCATGTGCTGCAATCGCCGAGGACACTTTCGCAAGCGTTGCTGAATCAGTAGTTCAACGTACTCGGAAGTGTATCGAGCCGATGTCAGCATTTTGTTATAACTGTAAAAGTCTAAGATGATTAGTACTCATCATTTTCTGTTTGTGTGAATTCAGTTTTGTTATGTTAACGCAGTTTTTTCTTTGCTTAAGTGTGTTTACATTTTTTGGCTCCCTCTGCATATTGCTAACCCATTAAGACCATCCCCCAGTGGTAAAAGTACAAGTATCGCACACTGCTCGTGTCTAAATATACAATAACTGTTTCATTCTCTGTTAATAACTGCTAATTTCATTGAAAATACGAACCACAGTACTAGAAGTATGTAACAACTGGCTTATTCAGTATCGTTTATTATAGGACACTGTTAATTTTATAAAAAAATTGTACTTGGTCTGTCTGCTCCTCCTAAATTTAGTGTTTATTTTTAAAGTTACAGATTCCTTGAAGTGTTTCCTTGTGAACTTCCGAGAGGGCGCGCGCCCTACCAAAGCTAGCGGTAGAAGAGGAGCATGGTTGCAAAACTAACAAGAGAAGCACGGATGCCAACCTCCCACTGCGACACTTAATGGCTAGTACATCAACAATGTTTAAATACCCCCCATGTCTTTGTTAATGCTAATAGGTCTCAATTGGATGAGTCTGCATCCTGTTACTCAACGTGCAAGTAGTTCCTTCCCTCAATACAACCTCACTTCTTTTGTCGTAGCGGAACGAACACTAATTCTATTGACGATACGCAAAATCGCGGCACTGATGGCAACAATGATGAGCGACAGCTATTGCTAAACACAACAATGGAGCTGAATAATGAGGAAAATGTGATAATGCGTTGCAAATAATATAAAAAGGGTTTAAAATTAATTAACTGTGTGTAAAGACTAACACTTGCACTTCCTTCACTCCCAAACAAGCGAGGAATCCGCTCTGCCGCAGTATAATGGGACAGCACAGCTCATTTGCTTGACATTTACAAATTAAAGTTCCTTAAGACTGTAGCTCGTGTGTTTCAATTCTACAGGAAGAGATTACTTGTTTTCATTTGATATGAAATTATATTCACCTACCAACATTATTTACAAAAGATCTCTGGATTATAAAACGGTGGCAAAACACCATCATGGAATTGAAATAGGTTTGCCACAATTTAAAAATTAGGAACACGCGTATGACTACTTCAATTGTTTTAACTCTAGTTAGCTTACAGTATAAACTTTTAGTTGGTAAAAGTGATGCATTGGTACATATTTCTCATGCTTCCGTGTATTTTATTTTTCAGTAACGAGGTAGATCATATTGCAGACAGTCGTGTTTGTTGATTATCACATCAATTTAAATAATTATTGCAGGTAATCATGATTATGAGGTTCTATAGCACCTCTGTATGTATTCCTGTTTGTGATATAGTTACAGGTGAAGAGTATTTTGACTTTATTTTTTAATGTTATAAGTAGACACGTCTTAATCCTCTTAGTGATAGCTTCGAAGAAACTGTTAGGAATATTATGGATGCATATGAGTTTGACAATGGAGAATTCAGAAAAATGAGCTTGATAACTTGGAAATGGAATCTAATACTGCTGATGAACACAATGCTTCAGAAGAAAGTGATAATGAGTGCGACATTGCAAATGAAGAATGAATCACCAATGGACTGTTGACCCAGCACGTAGTCGCTGTACTCCAGCTCGAAACATCGTTCGTATTCCGCTTATTGCTGCAAATAACGCTACAACTGACGTGACTTTTGAACTTTACTTATGACATGGCGAGTTCGATTGTCCAGTTCACAAACGACGAAAAAATAAAGAAGCACAGAAGCAGTTGCACAGAGGCCAGATAATTAAGTGAACAAAGATGAGATATGGAGATCTGCAGCTCTTGACTGACCGGTTTTTGGTGCAATTGTCAGAGTGTCGATTCAGATTTCTTATAAACACTCCCCTTATTGATGACAAAACTCTAAGGAATAGATCGAAAATTATACAGAGAGATGCATACCTCGAGAATATTGCACAATAAATGAACAGTTGTTAGGATTTCGAGATAATTCTCCATTTAGGATATACAAGGGTAGGCCCATAAGTTTCCGGTCTAGCCATTTTCTAAGTATGATAAAGACATAAATTATATTTCACTTTTCAATACAGTTATCCTTTATTACAATACACTTCTCACATCTTTGAATTAACATTTCAACCGCCCCCCCCCCCCAAATAGTCTTGTCTACAAAATGGACATAAATAGCATCCATCACAATTAAATTTCCTTCCTCGAAGGTCCTCGAGTTTTGAGAAGAGGAAATTATCATTGGGAGCTAGATCTGGGCCGTAAGGTGTATGGTCGATCTCCTTGAAGGCCACATTTCTTCACACCTTCCTTTGCAACAACAGCTGTGTGCACAGACGCGTTGTTGTGAAGAAGGAATACACCACCACTCAATTTTCCTCGCCTTTTCTCTTTGATGGAAGCACGTAGTCCGTGCAGTAGGCCAGCATAGTATTCCCCATTTACTGTGGTATTCCTCTCCTTGAAGTCAATGAAGAGTATTCCTTCACAGTCACAAATGGTTGTGGTCTTCTTGGTTGAATGAGTGACATTGGCCTTTAGAGGCGGTGCTTCGCCAGGTTTACGCCGCTCCATTGATTCCCTATTGGACAAGGAACATCTTACATTAACCTTATTCAATTCTAAATGCTCATGAGTAATTCGAAGGACTGTTGTTTTAGAAAGGCTCCACCTTGCTGGTTTCTGTAACTTTGAGCCGCCGGCCTTCCATAATTTCTCCTTCCAGAAGATTGATGTTTTCAGGAGTGAGCACCTCCAAAGGCTGACCTGCACGCTCTTCGTCCTCAATGCTTTCTCGACCCATTCCAAAAAGTTTGGGCTATTCTTTTACGATAGAATATGAGAAGAATGCGCGTCCAATCGCTATTTAATTTCATTTCGAGTAAGTCCTTTTGTGAAGACTTAATAACAGATCGAAACTCTATTTTGAACATGTCACAATACACATAACCTTCTTTATGCAACTATACCTGAACAACTGAAACTGCGGAGCGGAAGTTACAACTGCAACAATTTACTTAATAGATATCACACCAGATAAGCGTTTTTGAAGGTGATAATTCTTATTGGCGAGTCCGGAAGCTTATGGACTGATCCTTGTATATTCCCAAATTTTATGCCATACATATGGCATAAAATTTTCAAGACTTATTATTTGAAAAATTTAATTTCATATATAAGTAAGGAAGGTGCCAAAGAAGTATGTATTTTACGTGAACTAACCGCCATTATCCATGCATTGGAAAAAATTTGATTATGGATAATTGATTCATGTCAATTCCAATGGTAATACGGTGCCTAACTCAGTACAATTGTTTGGAACACTGATAAAAATAAGCAAGAGATCCCTTCTTCGTTTCTACCGAAAGAAGGAAGCCGGTTGATTCGCCTTTGATGATGACAAAAAATGTTAGTCTCATATTCGCTCAATAAAGGACAAAGTGTTATTCTCTTGTCCACAATGCTATGAAAAAGACATATATGAAGTGACAAACAATCCAGATACATTTTCATAATGAAACCAAGGGAGAAACTGAAATATTCTATCAGATAGTTCATATCTATTTTGTTTCTCAAAAGGCCCAAAGATGGTCTTTACAGTTCTTCTATGAAATCCTAGATCAAGTTGGGGATACTTCCATTGTCTTATTCAAGGCAGCCAACTATAAAGACCGCATTAAGGAAAGAAAGTATCTACAAGAACTTGTTATCGACTCAGTAAATCACATATAGCAAAAAGACTCCTCGTGTTCTAAACATTACAATGAAGAGAGTGGCAGGCATACTTGAGGATGAAGAAGAAGGCAGCATTCCAAATGCAAAACCTAAAAATGGAAAGTGTGTTGTTTTCCCAAGATCTAAAGATCGCAATGCAAAATTACATTGCATGAAATGTCAGAAAATTGTGCGTGCTGAACATAAACGAGACATTTATGTGAATTGTTTGCAAATTCTTAATTTACATGCACAGCTTTTTAATGGATAACCGTGCAAGTGCTGTCAGAGATGTTTATTAAAAAAAATGCAATTAAATGCAATAAATTGAAATAAAATATAACGGCATTCCTTAGCATGCCATGTAAGCAATAATATGTGATAAATTCATGTATGCAGTCTAGGGTTAAAGATTAGCATTATAGATCATATATAGATAGTGGAATCAGATTAGAAAACTTGTTTCTTTACATAAAACCACAATAACATTTATTATTAAAGCAAGGCATCTGTTACTTAAATTCTTAAGATGTTATTTGCCAATAAGGAACACACGCTCGTGTGTACGTACAAGTCTCAGCTAGTAATGAATTCAAACTGATCAGTGTTCATATTTATTGCTTTTTCTAGTCATATTTAACAAAGCATTATTAGAAATAGTACTATTATAAAATTCTTTGCATGTTTTGTTATAACTGAAATATGCCAAACAGCACATTTTTATTAAGTTCACAAACACTTGCTTCTCGTATTCCCTCCCTATTTTAACTTCATTGCAGAAAATATTCTTTGAAAGCCCTGGATGGAAACATGTCAATACAAATTTTATGCCAAAACATTTTTAAGTTTTCCCTTGCCAATCAAGATGCTAACAAGAACCTGTCTTTCAGCAATTGATCTCATAACTTTTTCCAGAAAATGTGTTCTTGTTTTTTTTTTAATCACGGCAGTAAATTTCTTTAATCAAAAGGATTTCTGAGTACATATTAAAAACATATGTTATCAGCAAGAGAAAGTGATTTTCTAAAATCAAACCACTTATTGATGTAACTTCCACAAACTTTGTACACATCTTGAAATTATTATGTATACTTATTCTTGTAATTGCATAGCCTATTTAGACATCAATGCACCTTGTATCCAAAAATGGAATCAAAATATTCTTTGTTCAATCTGGCACTTTAAATGTTTCATTACTTAATAAACTCTACAGAATGTTGGTGGAGCTAACTGGTTTTTAAATACATCTGTAAAATGTTGACCAAGTGTAGAAATTAAACTATTACCCCATTAAATATAAAATTTAATTTCATCTCGGAACCAATACAGTGAAGTAACTAATATATTCTTAATTATCTAGTGAGTCAATTTGATAATCTTATGCTCCACTTACTGTTGAATTATGCAAAACTAGTTTCACAGGCTTTTGCCTGCATCCTCAGTTGCGAGTTGACTGTCGGATTCGTTATTGGTGGCTGGACTTGGTGTAGTTCTCTTGGACATTTTATGAACTTTTGGATTAATTTATCTTCTGGTGGAATCCCAAAGTTCATAACCTTATTCTCATATTTTTTTAAATTTTTTTCCATATAAAAAAAAATTTAAAAAATATGAAAATTACTGTTTCAAACTAAAATTATTTATTTATTTAGGTTGCTTTTGGTTTAACATACTTGAAATATAACCCCCTGCCATGACAACAATACAATGCCAAATCCCTGGAACACAGAACACGACATCTACAGCATCATTTCTGGATATCTCTCTCACTTATCAGAAGATGCATATAAAATTAACCACATCTTATCGATTGTGACAAAGAAAGGCATTAGATTTCTCCAGATGCAGGTTTATTGTCAATTTCAGCTAAAGTGCAGAACTCAGCAAGCACAAATTTCCACATTTTCAGCTTCTTTCTAAAGTTTTATGAAGAGATGATGCTACAGAACCAAGTTCTATGGAAATTCCCACATGTGTGCAGCACCTGCCTTCTTTCAATAAAACCTTACAGCCACAACATTGAAATTGTATGTAGCAATGATGGGTTTATTAGCACCTGGTCTGTATTCACAGTTTTCCCTTCCTAACAAAATGCTTCTACCCAATGCTATAGATGGAAACAAATTTTAGGCGGTACTGTTAAAACTACATACCATTATGTCAAAGGAGGCCCCAAATGAACTGCACTACTTTTGTGATATTTCTTCTGATGCATGCTGTCTTCTAAGCAGATTTCCTCCCAGATTGCAGTCAGAATTGACATATGGCAGGAGTTAAAGACTGACACTGGAACACTGGTCGTCGAACATTTTCAGTAATTTCTTCTATCAGAAGACTTTCTGCAGAAGTAGAAACTGGAACAGAATCTATAAGCTGCAGCAAACTATAAAGTGGTTTCACAATGATGTCAACATATTCCTGAAGGAATGAATGTACTTTGCTTATCATTAAATTCTCACAAGTTATAGATACTTTCATCAAATACATTATCTCTGTTTAGGGAGGCCAGTTTTTGTATTTATGATAGCCATATCATACAATAGTCCCTTTTTCATGTTTATCACACTATAAGTTTAGTGTGAACTTACCAATTAGAGGGTAAGCCAAGAAAATTTTAAATTTACAAATCACAGCAGTATAATTCTTGAGGTGCCATGCTGTAAGTGTAGTATGAATATGCCAATTTCAGGACAAATCATGAAATAACAGCAACTCTTGAGGTTGCTGTACATAGTTTCCAAGAAAAGCAAATAACGAACAAGCATTTCAAAAGGGGAATAAAATGCAATTTTTAAATCAAAATAGTAGTTATATTATAATTATAAAGTTTTTAAACAGTTAACTTAACATGAATTTTAAGAAAGGAATATTTTCAAATCTTTAACTTTTTTTTTTGCCAGTATGCTAGCATAAGATTGTATTTATGCCAATATGGCATACCCCCTTACTGGTCCAAGTACAGCGCTACTTCCACTCTTCTTGCAATAGTTCAGTAATGTGCTCTAAAGCACAAATACACTTTTTTCTCTTTGAATATAAATCTTTATGAAATACCTTTGTTCATACCTACTAAACACTTTTAGGTGGTATTACTTACTAAATCAGAAACAGTCATTATATTTACAAAATTTTCAGACTTTCAATATTGCATGTTTATGAAACAATTGCTGCTCTGCAGCATAATACAAGATTCCAATAGTCACCACTTGAAGCACAGATTTACAATTTTGTTGCCCTTTTCAATTGCTCTAGTAATTAAACACGTTAATGACTAATAGCCCTACATAAAGGAACGATAAGCTCAAACCACTTTTACAGGCAGTACAACATGCACTTTAACAATTTACTTTCAAAATAACATTTGATAAGCCATAATGTTTTCAAGATATGTAATGTAGATAACATCTATGTACCTATAATATATAGTCATGCTCTAAGGGAAATAAGATCGCAAACCATTGTGATAACAAAGCAAATTTAATGGTTATAAAACCGAAACCCATCAATATAAACAAACTATGACTTATTTTATGAGGAAAATGTCAAGATAGCTTAGTTGTGATTTTTAATTTAAATATAAAAATAGTTCTTACTATTGACTGAATTAGCAAAGACAGGAAAGCACTTATATACATTTTAAGAATAACATCATCTTTACGAGGAAGCAATGCTGCTATAACTATAATGGAATGACAATTTAAATATTTTAATATAATGCATATTATTGAAAATAAATTATAAAGCTGCATAAATAGGATATGTTTATGTTTAAACTAACAAAGTGTGTTCAATATATTTGATATACATTAAATTTAATTTTAACAGCTTCTTGCAAATTATATATATAGTATGCACAATAATCAGATGTTATTAGTAATTAGGCATTTTAATGTTATATTTCATTAGTTTAAACCTGCAAACATAAAAGGTCATTCCATAGTGAGATATATTTTATTATATATCCGAAAATATTAATTTGTTGTTCAGGTGTTATAAATCTTCCAAATTTGCCAAAAAAAAAAAAAAATTGTGGGAAATAATTTTCTGCTGTGATATTTTAACATAATTATCCATTTGTTTATCATGAGTCACATTATGGAATCTTTAAAGCCAAAAAATGGTTAAATGGATATTGAAACCTAAAATGGCTAAAACTGTCATTTCAAATAATGAAATTTAAATCAATTTTAAATTATTAAAATTAAATTTAATAATATTTACTATAAAATTACTTTTAAAAATTGGCCAACAATGTGCATTTTGATGAATTTCAAAAACAAATCATTGCATTTAATTTTGTAATGCCGTTATTGTCATGCTGAGCATTGTTGAAATTAACATTTTTACAAGCAAAATGAATTTAATTTCATAGTACCATTATTATCAGTCACATTTAATACTATATGTTCCAAATGACATCTTCTGTTTCTTTATTGCCAGTCACATTCTGTTAAAGAAAATTGTTGGATGCAGCTCTTATTTAGAAGCAAACTGAAGGCATTATTAAGATGCTTACACTTCCAGTTTGTTAACAGGTACAGCAAAATGCCAAAAGGAAAGGTTTCTGAAAGTTGGTTGTTTAGACAGTGGATTAGCAATAATCCCAATCTTACTGAATATAGCAAAATTGTATTTTGCCTAAGGCAAGTGAACTGTGATCAAAAATTGCATTTTCTGCAGTATAAAGAGTATGCAGGGCATGTTACCAGCATTGAGAGGAAACATAGGATCCAGTTCCAACCACTAATTTCAGGCTTTCCTGGCTCTTTAGAAGACAATTTTAATTCACATTTATATGAGGCACTAAGTATTAGCAAATGTGCCATGGCATGTGGTACATAACCTGGTATTCAATAAATTTCTTCAAGACATCAGTGGCTGAAAGATACCAGACAAATCAACATAAAGTAAAAAATACATGAACCAACTATATGAGAAAAAAATTGAACTCAGAACAGAACTACAGCACTGTAACATCTGGCTTTCAGTAGTTGAGACCACCGATAACTGTAGTTGCTTCTTTGCTAATATCGTGGTGAGTAAGTTGGACCCCATAGAACATGGTAAACCCTACCTCATGTTATGCAAGATCCTGGACTAAACGAACTGCACTATAGCCTGCAAAATCAGAGACACATTACACATCCTATAGCATTCAGAAACCCATGTTGAGAAATTTATACTGCTTGTGACCAACAATGCAGCCTACATGATCAAGGCGGGAGAGACATTGAAAATTTTCTACCCTAACATGATGCATATCACCTGCTTTGCTAACGGCTTACACCAATTGGCTGAAGAGGTTAGGAACAATCTCCTATGAGTGAACAACATTATTTCATCCTTGAAGAAAGTCGTTCTGAAGGCTCCCAGTGGCATTTAGATTTTCAAGGAAATGCTAATACAAATACCTTGGCCACCAGAACCTATCATCATCCACTGGGATACTTGGCTGCAGGCAACCAGCTATTTGAAGACATTGAGAGTATTATAGACATTTTTGAGATTTACGAAACAGCCTGCATAGATAAGGATAAAACCATTCCACAATAAGGATGTCACTTCACTTACCTTTATTATTTTCCTACAGCTATTCAATGCTTGGAATCCACATCTTTAGCACTGAATGATGCAATGGATTCATTGGCACAGTTTCAAAGAAAGAAATATTAGGACCAGTGGGAGCAGCCTATTACTTGAAGATCACTAATATTTTGCAGCGGGAATAAATTTCAGATGATTTACTGTGGGAAATTCATCATTGAAATTTGCACCTATGACTTCATGCTGAGTTGAGAGAGCATTTTCTTACTATAAGAATGTTTTAAAATACAACAGAAAAAGTTTAACGTTAGAAAACCTAGCAAAGTATTTAATAATGCAGTGCAACAGTAACCTAAATATATTACTGTTACTGAAAAATGTTCTACTTGAGTTTATTTAATTGAAAAATGTTCTAATTGAGTTTGAATAATTTAAAAATATTCCTATTAAGTTTAGTGCTTTACAATTTAAACAATAAAACAAAAACTTTTAACAAATTCAGTGCATTAAAACTTAATTCAGTGCCCCGACACTATAAACATTTGGAAATTTTAAATAAGTTTAGTGCTTTACAGCTTTAAAAAATTGCAGTACCCTTACATTATAAAGACTTGGAAATAAGTGTCCATGTTGTTTTGTATTTCAGAACAATGGATAATAGAAGCAGAATTAAATTAAAATAAATTCATATATTTGTTTTAATATGTATATTCTACTATAGATATGAGGGGGGAAAAAAAAAAAAAAAAAAAAAAACCTATCTTAACATGCTGTAAAAACTAATTCCGGTTTAATAATCTAAAAATATGGGTCCTAGTAATTATTTTACCATTTTCAATGCTTTTAAGATAAGCTTTTTCTGATCTTATATATATAAATATCACATATAAGACTTTAACATAATTTCTTTTCTTATACTTTGAAATAAATTAAAATACTAAATCTATTTGTACATGAAATTCACTATTTGCACGTTAATGTGCAATATTAGTTACAGAAATATGTTATTCTGTATTCAAAGAACATATAGCCAGATAAAGGGGTTTAAAAAGGAAATGGGAATTTTAGACTATTCAAACAGATCACACATTTCCTGCTTTCTCCAAAATTTGCCTTGCTTAGTTCCCAATTACCACATAAGGTTTGTTTCTGTAAAATAGTTAATGTGAACAGGATGAATACATTAACGTAGGATAATACCACTCCATTGTCTACAGCATCATAAGTACAATTTATTCACTTAAACATTAACTTGAGTCAGCCAACAGCTGATAATGGAAGCAATTAGCTTCATGTCCTAGTGTCATGTAAGTAAACAGAGTTAGTGTGAACAGGTTGAAATCATTAATGCAGAACCTATATATTTATTATGCTTCTACACATAAATGTATTAATACCTCATTAATTATATATGAATGACCAATTCTTAATATACCATGAGGAGCATTAAATCCTTCCAATTCAAGTTGGCCACTTACCAATGTTACCATCCCTATCATTGCCAGTATTTGGGACTGCAACCTCATGGTGACGCAACACTACTGTAACTCTTGGGTACAACAAATAAAATAAATGATTTCTCTACTCAACTTTCTTATTAAATATGCTCGAAATGTTACCCATTTTCTATGACACACAATTAACATCTTCCATTTACATTCTGTCAGTCCTTCTGCACTAATGGACCTTATTCCTGAACAACACTTCCGGGATCTTTCGTAAGAAGAGTGAATTCAAAATTTATTTATTTTATCTGTAGTACTCAAAATTTAAAAAATGAAGTGCTGTAACTTCACGGCACCAATAGCGAAGTTAGGTGGGCGGCGTGTCGCGCTACAGGCGGCCGACTATGCAAATGAAATGTATAAATATATTCTCAATCATGAGCATATTTGTTTAAAAAAGAATGGTTTGCTGTGACTTCACGGCACCAATAGCGAAGTTAGGTGGGCGGGGTGTCGCGCTACAGGCGGCCGACTTTGCGAATGAAATGTTTAAATATATTCTCAATCTTGAGCATATTTGTTTAAAAAAGAATGGTTAGACATTGGCCGTTAACCTGCACAATCGGTGTTACACAAATGAATAAGTCGATCCACCATCAAACATCTTACCATTAACTGATAGTTTGTTGAATGAGTTGCCCATAGTTTACTTCGCTGGCATATCTAAAAAATATTATTATATCAATGGCGACACTTGGCTCATTATCAATATTTGACCATGATAATTTAAATGCATGTGAATAATGTTCCACTCTCTATGATATTTAGTTTTGAATTTTTGAGTCATTTGTTTTCACAGCAATAGTGCTGCTAGCAACCACATGGCAAGACAACATTCTTTTGTTCTGTTCACAGGTTCAATTGTAATCGGCTTAACCAACTGTATATACCTAAATCTATAAAAATGTTGGAAAGATAAATTTACACATCCGACATTCTTTTATAATGGAACTAAATTAAGAGGAATATTTGAAAACAAAATTTAAACTGGTGCTCTTAAATTCAAAATATTAATAGAATTTTATTGTAACTCAATGAGCAATACCAAAGACAATGGTCTCATAATCAAATCTTGCCAGCCTAGATCACATCATCCAGAGTAGCCAAATCATAAGAATTTCCCATTTCGTGGAAAATTTGTCATTTATACTAAAATTTATCAGAAAGTTTGAAATGACAGAAAACGGATTAAAATGAGAACTTAAAACATTTAGGATTGCCATATATTATTATAATATTTTAAATGTTTAGATTTTGCTTAGTAATGCTTATTTAGCTCCATATACAAATGACACGTAAGTTGTTCCGTTGTAATTTTAATGCAAAATTATTGTCGAATAATTAGCAAAATAAATCGCTATTCCCTACTGTGGGAATTTGGCTGACGAGCGATAAGGCAATTTAATTTCTAATCGTATAATAACTATGGAAATCACTTGGAAATTCAAAAGCTTTCTATAGATTCTTGAGAATTTTTTCGAGAACCACTGAATGCTATAGGAACTAAAACTATTTGTTCTTTGTTGGCAATTCTGACAGCCCGCCAGTTATAACCGAATTTCTATATGGTTAATAGCGACGGGGAGGTTTGTTTATTTATTTGAAATTCAGTGACTTTTATGCATTATCATTCGAAACATTTAAATTACTATATTAGATAAAATGGAAAACTTTAAAACTCCAAAGACATCGAAAGTAAAACGATGTGTTGAAGAAGAATTACAGGCCCCTGTTATTCCGGAATCTCCATTAATGGAGCAGATTGGATGGGGAACAGGTTAGTTGCGTTGTTAATAATTCTAATGTGTTGCGATGACATGTTATGTCTGCATATGCCTGTGTTATTGTTTATTTGTGCTTTTCTTTTTGTGCACCAGTGAAACTTTGCTACTAGATTACCAACAGTGCGATGACCGTACAAATATCTTTAACCTCTTGGAAGTTAAATCACGTATTTGGTTTCCACAAATAAACATAACATATTCACTTTATGTTATTCAGGAGTTCATGTATACAGCCTAAAACGGTCAGTTGGAGTAGGAGTGTATAGCTCTCCTTGGGCCGTTAAGAAGCTCATTCGATCCAAGCAGCATTTGAGCATTGCTTATGCAGAGCGTCTTAAAGAGGAAGCCACAATCTTACAAAAACTGGAACATCCCAACATTGTGGGTTTCCGTGCATTTACAAAATCAAAGGATGGACAAGAATGTTTGGCAATGGAGGAGTGTGAGACATCAGTTGCATCTCTAATTGAAGATCGAGCAGAACAGGGTCTTGGTCCTTTTTCTGCAGGCACAATAATAAAGGTTGCTTTGGATATAGGATGTGCACTTGAATATTTACATAATGAGGCACATCTCCTGCATGGAGACATTAAGTCAAATAACATTCTTGTTAAAGGTAAGACTTTTGATATAATAAAACAATAATTAAAGAAATTGTACATTTTTAGAAACAAGTTCACATCAAATCATTGCATATGTTTTGTTTATTGAACATCAAATTTTTCTTCACAAAAATTTCCAGCAGCTATTTTGGAAAGATCAGCCAAATGATTACAATGATTTGAACAAAAGATCTGTCTAATTGAATTGTATTAACAAGTAGCAAAGTATATTATTTTTAGTTATGCAGTATTTTTAAGTTGCATAAGAACAGACAAAAAGCAGACACCATAACCTCTTAAAATAATCTGATATGTTGTTGAACTGGGTTTTGTTATTGAAATACAGTTTGCTGCTTCCTTATGGTGGAGTTTGTTCTGCAAACAGGTTTTAATATTGCTTTGAAGCTGAAAAGTGTGTCTCATATTCGAATTCCGTTTTAGGAGGAAGGGATATTATTAGTCTTAAGCCATTTTCTTAGATCTTTATATATCTTCTTGTATAATTAACCATATTACAGAGAAAACAAATTTAGATTATATTAAGTTATATGGTAGGTCATTGAAAAAATGTAAAAAAGAAGTACCACTATTGATCCTTGCAGCACACCTTTTATTTTTGTAATTTTAACAACAGGATTCATGGTGACATTAACATTTATTACACAAAAAAGATTTAAACCATTTTGGTTTAATTATCTACCCACAGAAATCTAATTTTTGTAATAGAAATTCATGACCTATACAGTTAAATGCCTTAGAAGTCAGAAAATTTCTCCATAGCATATTCCTTCCTATTTAGTACTTCTAAGATTTCTGTAGTGAGTTTAAATGTGGTCTTCCCAGTTAACATGCCATTTCTAAAACAAAACTGGGATGATGTTAAAATATTATTTAAGTTTAGGTATTTCATAACATGGCTATATATAATTTTTGCTCAAATCTTTGAGAAAGAATATAGGAGATAGTTTGCTGGTATTTTCACCCTTTTAGATAATAGGTTTAACAATAGCATACTTCAGTCTTTTTGGAAATACTCCAGATTTAATGAATTGTTACAAACAGACAGAGGTTTGCTTAGTTCAGATGGACAACTTAGCTAAAGATGGAGGCAATCGCCTTTGAAACATGTCCAAGTAAGTGGGGCAAAATTAGTGAAATTTGAGTAATTTCGTAACAATAATTTGTCAGCTTTTTAATAGTTTATCTCATCCCATCAAGACAAAGTTTTGCATTTAAGTGACTTTAAATTTTGCCCAGATTAATTGGCCTAGCAGTAAATTTATGATGAAAATTGTGATTACTTACAAATCTATTGCCCTAACTCTAATTTTGTTTACACCGTTCTCTGCAACGGTTTGCACTATCCTATAAATTATTCATTTTCACATTGAGATAAATTAAAAAGGATATATCATCCTTATTTGACCTATATGTTTCATTTTTAATTATATTCCATGCAATTCTATTTTTAGATGTATTGATAACTTGTTAGAAATGCCTACTCTTTGCTTCTTTAATCAATTTATTCAACAGTATTTTTACATTGCATCTTACGTTTTTTGTCATTGTTAATTCTACTTTGTAAATAAAGATTTCTTTTGTTTATGTATGATATTTTAATACCAATGGTTAACCATAATTTACTATTTAGATAAGTTATTTTGCCTTTTTTATTCTTAGGGAAATCAGCCCCAAAATGAGTAATGCAATATTTAGAAATTCTATTAATTTATAATCTACTATGTCATAAAAATAGGTAGTTCCCCAGGTTTCATAATGAAGATCATGTTTAAAAACTCCTCACTTTGAATATAAACATGTCCATGACCACTTCAAATCTTCAGCAATAAGATTTGCAAGAAGTCTCTTGCCTCTGGAATTGAGGTTTAACCCAAACTTAGTATAATGTTCCCTTCTTAAACTATTCATTGAAATTAGAATAAACACGACAATCTCCACAAGCATGTATTCACTCCCCTAATCTTTCCTGGAAACCATGGCTTATACCTGCAAATGATTTAATCAAGTGATTTATATTATTAAGATCATTGTATGATTGAGTCAAACTGCACAATTTTATTGGCTCTACATGTTTCAATTTAGTATATGTTTCGCAGATACTTTCTGCATCAGCAGCTAACCATCGGAGTCTATGGTTAGCTGATGATGTGGACAAGTGTCTGTGAAACATGTTTAAATTGAAACAAGTAAGTGGAGCCAACAAGAGTGCATTCAATTCAATTATATAATGATCTTAATTATGTGATTAGCTTCACTGTATAAGTTCCAATTAGCATTTCAAGTTAAAGAGAATTCTGTATAAAAAGTGTAGAATATTTTGTTTTGTAATAATGGCATAATTCCTTTATTTGTTTCACAAGGAAACTTTGAAGTAGTGAAGCTGTGTGACTTTGGTGTGACTCTGCCATTGAATGAAGAAGGAAAATTGGATGCAAAGGCTGCAAGTGAGGGTGCTACTTATATAGGGACATACATTTGGTCAGCACCAGAAGTGCTTGATGGGAATCCTGAAAAAGTTACTTGCAAAGCAGATGTCTTTTCCTTAGGACTAGTTCTATGGGAAATGTTAGCCCTCAGCCCTCCCAACATAGATGATATCAGCATGATGGAGAGTGGTACTGAAAATGAAAGCTTTGAGGAGCTGCCAATGGATAAAGTTGGTAAGAGCCTGTGCTATGAATGCATTAGTATCCTCCTCCCCCCATGTTCCTTTATAGCCGAAATATGTATATGTATGTAAGGCTAGGAAAACAATGCAAGGTAAATGTAGAAATGTAGAGAATATTTGCATAAATGGCATCCTTTAAAAGGAAAGTAGTCATTGGTTCCATGTTGTAGATTTAAGGCATATAAAAGAGCCTCAAGCCTGAAAGAAGAGACTCTGAACATAATTTATTGGCTTTTTCATGCTCTGAATTGAATGGGATATGATTACCAAAGATGTTCAGAACATCCTTAATTATACATAATAATAATTTGCTTAAAACAAAGAATGGTAAAAAAGAAATTGCTTAGCATTATAGCATTTAGAAAAAGATCATTATTAATTAACACTTTGGTGAAAGATTGTGATTACAACAGAATCTCATTTATTCTGACTAACTGGAACCCAAATTGGATAAGCTAGATATGAAATAAAATATAGTGCAGTAAATACATAAATGCAAATTATGCACAATTACGATAAAGTTATTATATATAACCAATGTACTAAAATTTGTTCACACTAACTCCATTCACTTACACAAAAATTGGACATATGTTTCGGGAGCGATCCCTCCCATCTTCAGCCTGTTGACAAACTGTTGTTAGAAGTGGCGGTTGGGTCTCTTGATGTTATTGTGGCAGCATCTGTTGGTTCTATTAGGAACTTGCTGAGTTCGTTCATTGGAGGGAAATCGAAATTCATTAAATTTTCCTTGTATTTTTGTAATGAACATTTTTTCCCAAGTGGAAAGTTCTATTGGGTTGTGAAGTTGTTTCAGTAGTTTTGTCTCTGGTTTAATTCCATGATTTTTATTCCAAAAGAAGTGCACTGCTATCGCTGATTTATTAATTTGTTTTAAGCAAATATTTCTAAAGTGTTCTTTTTTCCGGATTTCTAAATTCACTTTGTTTTTCCAATGTATTTTTTATCGCACTCTGCACATTTTATTTCATAAATACCTGACTTTTATTCTGTTGGCATGTTATCCTTTACTCTGCAACCTAATAAGTTCTTTATATTAAAATTGTTCTTTGGGGCTAACATAATTCCTTGTTCTTTGAATATTTGTTTGAATTTATTGTGGTAAATTGGGTGGTATGTGAAACTTTTGAATTTGTACCTTTCTTTTGCACTTTTAAGTGTGGAAACGTCTCTTATTGTTTTTTTATTTTATTGATGATTTTTATTACTGAGTCTTTGCTGTATCCATTAGTTTCTGCTATCTTTATCATTTGTTGGTATTCCAATTTGTACTCTGTTACTGTGAGTAGGATGTTAATAATCTGTGTGCTAAACTATAAAACACTGCATATTTATGTGGAATGGGGTTAAAACTGTAATTTTTTATGTAATTTTCTGTGTACGTATCTTTTCAATGGATTCTGAAAGTAAGATAGTCTTCATTTCTTATGATTTTTACATCTAGATAGGGGAGATATCCATTTCTTTCTTCCTCTATGGTGAACTTTATAGATTTGTGTGGCAAATTCAGAAGTTTTAGTGCATCTGTTGTATGTTTTTTTTTAATTATTGCAAATATGTCATCCACATACCTATAACATGTTTTGAAGATTAGAGGGAAGGCTTTGGTGACATGCATTTCAAATGAACTCAAAAAAAATCTACTAGAAATGGAGATGGGGGGGTTTCCCATAGCTAGACCTGAGACCTGTTGGTAGTATTTTTTGTTGAAAATGAAGAAATTCTGTTTAATGCAAATGTTAGTAAGTTTTATCAAGTCTTCAATTTCTTGTGCCTGTAGGTCTATGGATTTTAACTTACTAACATTTGCATTGAACAGAATTTCTTCATTTTCAACAAATACTACCAACAGGTCTCAGGACTAGCTATGGGAAACCCCCTATCTCCATTTCTAGCAGATTTTTTTTATGAGTTCGTTTGAAATGCATATCACCAAAGCCTTCCCTCTAATCTTCATCTTCATCTATTAGGTTGCAGAGTAAAGGACAACATGCCAACAGAACAAAAGTCAGGTATTTATGAAATAAATGTGCAGAGTGTGATAAAAAATACATTGGAAAAACAAAGTGAATTTAGAAATCCGGAAAAAAGAACACTTTAGAAATATTTGCTTAAAACAAATTGATAAATCAGCGATAGCAGTGCACTTTTGGAATAAAAATCATTGAATTAAACCAGAGACAAAACTACTGAAACAACTTCACAACGCAATAAAACTTTCCACTTGGGAAAAAATGTTCATTACAAAAATACAAGGAAAATTTAATGAATTTCGATTTCCCTCCAATGAACGAACTCAGCAAGTTCCTAATAGAACCAACAGATGCCGCCACAAGAACATCAAGAGGCCCAACCGCCACTTCTAACAACAGTTTGTCTACAGGCTGAAGATGGGAGGAATCACTCCCGAAACATATGTCCAATTTTTATGTAAGTGAATGGAGTTAGTGTGAACAAATTTTAGTACATTGGTTTTATATATATATATATATACCATTCCATTGTCAACAGCTTCGTAAGTACATTTAAGTAAATTATTATAGTTACTAGTAGCTCTGGGTTTTCCTCCAATCAGACACAGTTGATATTCTGATCACAAATGTAGCAGCAATGTTTTTTATTAACTCTCCTTTATCAGTCCTATTCAGTGCATACAATTTTTTTATCCATGGAAACAATTTCTTTTTTCCTCTTTGATATCACATCATGTGCACAAACAAACAGAAATGCAACAATACACTAAAAACTTTTTGTTGGGTCTGGTGATGTAAACAGAGAAACCTTGAGGAGTGGGTAACTAAATTACCATCCAATGGAGGGATATGAACTGCAAAAAAACATAGCAAATGGTGATGGGGCTGGACTGTATATTTCAAAACTACAACCCCCAACCTCTAAATATAATCTATGCATATTAGTTCTCTTTTGTCAGAAAATATTTCACATATGGCACACATTGTTTGTAATTAAGAGTTTTCAGCATTCTTAAACATGCTTGCAAATTGTTAAAAAAATTGTACTTGCATGTTCCTATAACTCATTATATAAACTGCCACGGATGGCCAAGGTAACTAATGAGTGAGAGACCTGAGGTTCAATTCCCACCTGGACCACCTTCACTGACAAAGAGTTTTTTTTTTTTCCAGGTTTTACCCAGTCTTTATAAATGACCAATACTGTAACGCTTCCTTCTTAAAAAAAAAAAAAAACAACTTTCCCAATTTATCATTTAATTTCATGTATTATCAGCACACAGTTATCAATGAAAAGTTTGTGACATGATATACAGAGAGAGTACTCTAATTCATTTGCCTTATTATCTTTGTCTCTCATCTTTTGTAACAATATGAGTGAATCTTTGGTATCTTTTATTTGGTAGTTTCTTCATAAATTAAAATTTTAGAAAGTTGTATGAGGCAGTTTTTTAAAATAAAAAGATTTGAACTTTGAGCAGTCATTAAATTTACTGAATCTTTTGTAAATCTCAATAAATCTTAATGTCCAAGAAGATTATGTTCAAAAATAAAAGGAATTCCAAAATTTTTAAAATTGTATTTATATGCAAGGCCACAAATTTTTCAGGTATCCCTTGTAAATTGCATATACGTCTATAGATATATGTTAAATCTGCAAGTGCAATAGAGATAAAGTCTAGAATTATATGAAATATCGTCGGTCCTGGTGGTGTAGTGGTTACCATACTTGCCTCCTACTCCCAAAACGCGGGTTCGAACCCGGCCAGGATCGATGGATTTTTTCGGGGCGTAAAAATCCTAAGTATGGCTTCCTTCGGAAGGGAAGTAAAGCCGTGGGTCCCGTGTCGTACATTTACGGCACGAAAAAGAACCTCAAGCCTGAAAGAGAGGCCTCTGAGCAAAATTTGTCGGCCGTTTCACGCCCTGAGTTGAATGGGACGCTGATGACCTGAGCTGTTAAAGAGCGTCCGTAAATAAATTAAAAAAAAAAAAAAAAAAAAAAAAATATGTGAAATATTTATGGATGCTTCACTTTTTTAGGAAATGAATTTAGTGTTGGAAAGAAAAAAACAAGGTTTTGGAACTAGGGGCTGAAATAAGAATTTTCACTATATTTATTTCTTTGTTTATCTAAAGTTTTGCATTATAAATTATTATTACAATTAGCATTACTGCTTTACAATTTGAAATATTTTTGTTCAGGTACCAGGCCTGAACTACCAGATGTTCCTTTGGGAGATGAGTATGAAGCTGTGATAGAGATATTTAACTGGTGCACGAATGAAGACCCAAATGATCGACCAACAGCAAAAGATTTGGTGCAACACATTAAAAAAATTTAACTTTCAAAGATATTTAATATTTTGTGCAGCATTAATTCTATATCTATTGTATTAAATAATATTTAAGAAAATAAAATATAGTGAACTTTTGTAACAGTGGTAAAAAAAATTTTAAAATAAAATAAAAATAAAATATAGCTCTATATCTTTCTTCCCACAAAATTTCATTATAACCCTTATAACCCTTTAGTACATTTTATGTACCTCCCACTCTCTTGGTCCCATGTAGTAGCATGATTGCCCACCCTTTAAACACTACAGCCAATCTGATCAACTTCTTTAAATCCAATGCAAGACTGCCAGTGCTGATCTCATCAGCTAGCTTAAATCCTATGATATACTTATTTTTGTAACAGCCCTATGGTAAGAGAATGCAAACCCTTGAAAAGTTACATCTCTGACCTTTAGGAAAGCATAGATGTTAAGATAATGGCTAACTTGAGGTTGCAATGTAAGTGCTGATAATTTGACATTCGATAGAATAATAATTTCTCTTCTGATGAGAGTGAAGGAAATTGTAGCGGACATGCTCTCTGGATCTGCACACCTAAAGAGGGAATGTTTGTTATTTTATGTGTTAATTCTGTAAACACTAACATAATATGTTTATGAAAATGGTGATAATGAAGATAACCTTGACTCTCCAGAACATTTCACAGACATATTTCCTGAATGCATCATACTCCTTAAACTTTTGTCTTCTTCATGGAACTTCCTGGACCTAAATATGTCCCTCCTCCAGATTCCCCTCTCATATTTTATTTCAATTTGGTGTGGTGTAAAAATTCTGACAAGAAAATTACAGAGACATTGCATAATTTCACTCAGAACAGAGAAAGAGGTCATGAAGTATACATGCAACAACAAAGTGCAATAAATAAAAAATAAATATCCATTTTAATTAAGGGCAAATATAAATAAGAAGGGTGTACAGTTAGAGAAAGTATTTTCTTAGTTTTGTGTTAGGTCTAGATATTATTTCATTTGTTTGTTTTTTCAAATTTGTTTTACTTTATCAGTAGTAGACAAGGTATTGTGTTAAATGTTAATGCACACATGTTTAAGTAAATCTGAGTATATTAAGAATGTTTTGAGACATCATGCAGTATAAAATATATTACATCTAATGATAAGTCTTAATTTTAAAGTAAATAATAAAATCTGAATCAAGAAAAACATATTTTTATTTTGAAAATATTTAATATCGGTTGAAACAATATTGCTATTTTAAAGCTATCATATGCTTGTGTTGCTATTAATCAGTTCTGCACAATATGTGGAAAATTTTGTGGAATTATTTGCTATTCTTCAATGTATATAAACAAATTTTCGAAGTGGTGCAGTTTTACTTAGAAAGAAACAGTTTTTTACTGCTGTACAAGTCAGGTAGGCCTCTGGCCATTCCAGCTGATTGCAGGAAGCCAATCAGATTGACACACGGCAGCAAGAGGGTTAATATTAGGTCCCTGAAAAGAATGGGAACTTCATGGGCGCATCATACCAAAGCATATAGGAGAAAAGAAATTAAAAATGACAAACTTTTATGACAACCAGCTGTATTTCCCTAATCCAATTAACATTAGAATTCCTTGGTTCAGAGGCAGAAGATAGTTATATACTCCCTTTTAAAGTTACATACTTGTCAGTGATTTACATTATACGTGGATGAGGGTGATGGTGAAGTAATTGGCAGAATCAGCGGAAGGAGAACAACCTGGAGGTAATAATTATACTGTATACAATACTTTGTTCAGAGCTAATTTACAATTCAGCTGTATTATAAAAGCTACATTGCTACCACAACAATCAATGTAGTGAAGTTAGCAGATTAATTGTAATCTGTTTAAATTTTCCTTGCTGCAAACAATAACTGGGTTATTTCTCTGGCCTTTTATATGATAGCTGGAGTAGAGGAGCTAAATTTGTGATTTCACACTAGGTACATTACAACCTTTATAGTTTGAATTACATGGTTACCCAGAATCATACAAACATTTTGAAATTAATAAATATGTGCTACTATAAGAGCATTTTTCTTTCTTCCTGGCCACCCCTCCTAAATCTAGCTGTCATTTCTGAATAATGAACTTACATTAATACAAATAACTAATTTGTTCTTTTTTGTCTGAATCTAGCTGTAATGTTTCACCAATTTTTGATGAGAGCATCTAAAGGGTTGCTTCATTCTACTGATATTGATGATTCACTCATTGTGAATGAACTTTTCTTGCATATTCAGCATTTCTGCCTTCCTTCCTTCCTCTCCATGCCTTTCATATCCATCATTTCTACTATATCAGCATCAGTGATTTCCAAATGTTCAGTTATTGTGCTATCTTACATTAGGTTTATCGGGTTTGGATTATACTATAAAGTACAGGCAAATATGAACAATAAAAATTTCAAATCACATAGGAAATATGCAGCAAGAAAGAAACAATAAAAAGTTACAACATTTTTGAATAGTGAGAATGAGAAAAGAGCAATGATTTGTTCGAAGATAGAGAGGTAGCATAGGAGCAACTGTAATGCTTCAGCAGATTTAGAGTTGGACAGGAACCTTCATAATGTGCAATGTCAACCTTGTTGCCATCTCTGCAGTGGAACAAGAGAAGACTGGGTGACAATTGACAAAATAGCTGAAGAGAAAGGACAATCATGACACCCATCATCTATAAGCTGCATTACCATAAAGCCTTGCTAGGTGGTTACAAAAAGAACTTACTTCCAAATTGAAAGAACATTGTAAAAAGTTATAGTAAACTTTGATTTTTAGAAGCTTAAAAATGTGAGAAATATTTGGTTTTTTATACTTAAAAACTCAAAATCTTAATTGAAAGTACCAAGCATTCTGGTATTCATCCCAAGTTATCAAGAGAAGAACTGACAAACTGGAAATGTGCTTAAATTCAACATCTTAACGCTGTGAAGACTATTGCAAAACAGTAATTTATTTCTAAATGTATGTATAACATCACATAATATCAGTATTGCATGTTTATAAGAATGCTCTCTTCACTCGGCTTACAGAAAATAATTTTGCTATCTGCAGTGAACATATCTTTGAATTAATTCACATATTGATACAAACGAGCACTGTCACCATAAACTTTTCCATTGTTCCCACCATAGTGTAGCTATGTTTGCAACTGAAGGACAGTGACCAGCGAGGGTATGATTTAATCTGGGAAAGTCTGACAGTAACACAAGGTGCATGATTCAGTATGCTTCTATTCATAACTACATCTTTCAGCATAACCACATTTCAGAGTAGCCCAAAATGCGATTCAACTTCATCAACAGTCAGAATATTAATTTATTGCACATTATATCTTAAAATATGCAATAGTATATATGTTGTATAAAATATAGTGAACTTTTGTAACAGTGGTGTAAATTATTAACATTTAAGAGAAATTGAGTCGAAATAGTAACATACACACCACTAAAATTGAATTAAATGGAAGACTAGTTTCGGGAGCCATCGCTCCTATCATCAGTTCCTGGTCGACTGCCGGCCTCGTTGTTTGTGATAGATCGATTCGTCTCTGGTGGAGGTTTGATGAACTTTTGTATTAGTACATCACTTAGCGGGATTTCGAAATTAAAAACTTTCTCCTTATTCTTCCAAATATAGATATTTTCCCAGACTGTAAGTTCAGTTTTTCCTTTAATATATTTAAGTAATTTTGGGTGTTTATTAATGTTATGTTGTTCTTTCCAAAAGTGCCAGGCTACCGCCGATTTTTCTTCTTGTTTTTGATTTATATTCCTAATGTGTTCTTTGACTCTTGTTTTTATGTTTCTTTTGGTCTTTCCAATATAAACTTTATCACAATCATTGCAGTTCATCTGATATATTCCTGATTTATCTTCATCTTGTAGGCTATCTTCTTTTTGTTTTGAGTTAAGGATATTTTTAATGGAATAATTATTTTTTGGAGTCAGAACAATGTTGTATCTTTTAAAAATCTTTTGAAATTTATGAAAGGTTGATGGATGGTATGTGAATTTTTTGTATGTCCTGTTTTTTTCTTTGATAGGAGTAAGTGTAGTGTTGTCTCTAATTTTCTTTTTCTTCTTCTCTCTGTCTATTTTCTTGTGTACAACTTCTTGTTTGAAGCCATTCTCTGTAGCTATATGTATTATATTATTCATTTCTAGTTTATATTCCTCCTTGTTCATTGGAATATTAACCAGTCTGTATGCAAGACTATTTAAAACTGCATGTTTATGGGGAACTGGATTAAAACTGTTACATTTAATGTAGTTATCTGTGTGTGTAGGTTTTCTGTATATGCCAAAATTTAGATGATTTTCTTTTCTAATTATCTTAATATCCAAGAAAGGTAACTGTTCATTGCATTCTCTCTCCATGGTGAATTTAACTGTTTTTTCCTGTAAGTTAAGCAACTTTAGTGCATCATCCAAGTGTCTTTCTGGTACTATTGCAAAAATATCATCAACATAACGGTACCAAGTCTTAAATATCCAAGGGAAACTATTTACTATTCTAGTTTCCAATGCACTCATGAAAATGTCTGCCAATATTGGTGATAGTGGGCTACCCATTGTCAGACCAAAATTTTGTTTGTAATATTTGTTATTGAATGTAAAGTAATTTTGTTCTAGACATAAGTTGATTAATATGATGTATTCTTGGATATCTTTTGTGGTTATTCCTACTTTTTGTAACCACTTTTTTATCAGGGAGTATAAATTTAGTGTAGGAATACTTGGAAACAGTGCTGTAACATCAAACGAAACTAAGGTATCTGTTTTTTTCTATTTTTATGCCTTTAATTTTTTGAATAAGATCTAATGAGTTTTTTATACTAAGAGATTCAAATCTTGGAAAAGTAGAAAGTAAAAACAACTTTCTACTTTTCCAAGATTTGAATCTCTTAGTATAAAAAACTCATTAGATCTTATTCAAAAAATTAAAGGCATAAAAATAGAAAAAACAGATACCTTAGTTTCGTTTGATGTTACAGCACTGTTTCCAAGTATTCCTACACTAAATTTATACTCCCTGATAAAAAAGTGGTTACAAAAAGTAGGAATAACCACAAAAGATATCCAAGAATACATCATATTAATCAACTTATGTCTAGAACAAAATTACTTTACATTCAATAACAAATATTACAAACAAAATTTTGGTCTGACAATGGGTAGCCCACTATCACCAATATTGGCAGACATTTTCATGAGTGCATTGGAAACTAGAATAGTAAATAGTTTCCCTTGGATATTTAAGACTTGGTACCGTTATGTTGATGATATTTTTGCAATAGTACCAGAAAGACACTTGGATGATGCACTAAAGTTGCTTAACTTACAGGAAAAAACAGTTAAATTCACCATGGAGAGAGAATGCAATGAACAGTTACCTTTCTTGGATATTAAGATAATTAGAAAAGAAAATCATCTAAATTTTGGCATATACAGAAAACCTACACACACAGATAACTACATTAAATGTAACAGTTTTAATCCAGTTCCCCATAAACATGCAGTTTTAAATAGTCTTGCATACAGACTGGTTAATATTCCAATGAACAAGGAGGAATATAAACTAGAAATGAATAATATAATACATATAGCTACAGAGAATGGCTTCAAACAAGAAGTTGTACACAAGAAAATAGACAGAGAGAAGAAGAAAAAGAAAATTAGAGACAACACTACACTTACTCCTATCAAAGAAAAAAACAGGACATACAAAAAATTCACATACCATCCATCAACCTTTCATAAATTTCAAAAGATTTTTAAAAGATACAACATTGTTCTGACTCCAAAAAATAATTATTCCATTAAAAATATCCTTAACTCAAAACAAAAAGAAGATAGCCTACAAGATGAAGATAAATCAGGAATATATCAGATGAACTGCAATGATTGTGATAAAGTTTATATTGGAAAGACCAAAAGAAACATAAAAACAAGAGTCAAAGAACACATTAGGAATATAAATCAAAAACAAGAAGAAAAATCGGCGGTAGCCTGGCACTTTTGGAAAGAACAACATAACATTAATAAACACCCAAAATTACTTAAATATATTAAAGGAAAAACTGAACTTACAGTCTGGGAAAATATCTATATTTGGAAGAATAAGGAGAAAGTTTTTAATTTCGAAATCCCGCTAAGTGATGTACTAATACAAAAGTTCATCAAACCTCCACCAGAGACGAATCGATCTATCACAAACAACGAGGCCGGCAGTCGACCAGGAACTGATGATAGGAGCGATGGCTCCCGAAACTAGTCTTCCATTTAATTCAATTTTAGTGGTGTGTATGTTACTATTTCGACTCAATTTCTCTTAAAAGTATATATGTTACTGAAAATAATTTGTTAAATGAAAAGAGATTAAAATATTTATGTTTAGGTGATATACAACTTGGTATTTTGAAATTAAAGGTTCCAACTGGAATTTCAAATTAAGTTTGAAGATTGTAAGTGACAACAAAAAATATTTATTTACCTAGAAATCCAAGCTCTTAATTATGATGCTATGAAGTCAAGAAAATGATTTTGTACACCATATTTCTGTTGATGACTGATGATCTTTCAGCCAGCATTATCATCACCTAAATCAAAAGAGTTTGGTACAGCCTGGTCTAACAGTAAATTGATGTTCATGTCCTTTTAACAAAATAGGGCTTCAATCCTGACAGAATACATGCTTAGGGAATTCTCAATAGTGAAAATTATTGTGATCTGCTTTCAAATCCTTGAAATATGTAATTAAATCAAAACATCGCTTCCATTTTTGACACTAGTGCACACGACAACCACTGTTCAGGGTGGCAATTAAAACAGCGGCCATTATTATTATTATTATTATTATTATTATTATTATTAAACCTTCATACATATGGTTGTTTAATAATGCTTCAATATCTTGACAACTTATTAAATAAGCTTGGATCATAAAACTCCAAGGAACTTGGGGTTTATACACTGTTGCCATACATACACTTTCAGTTTCCCTAAACCATTCTGAATACACCATACCCTGAATTACCACCTAGCTCCCTACACATTTTCACTTTCATTTTCATGCCTTTTCTCACAAACAAAACTAAGTCCCTTGACACTCTATCTTTGCCTTTTCTTTTTACACTACACTTCCCATAAAAATCAAATTTGCTCACTTCAACAAGAATATCTTTTATCAGCCATGTCTCTATTACACCTATCACATCTGGTATATTTAGAAATTGAGATATTTCCTCTCTCCTCATTTGGGTGAAACTCTAAGCATGCCCAAGATTTGCTTACAAATGTTCTTATAGATGATATTCATATTTGTCCATCCCTCATCTGTAACCCTGATCTCCAAACCATAAAGCATCCTAACCTTAACTACTGCCAGACACACTCTTTTCAACCATTTTATTTGCATCCCTGATATTTTCTGTATACATGCTTAAATTATTTTAAAGGAGAGCTTTCCTTTAGATAGTATTCTTTTCTTCTTCTCACTCTTATCACCGTTACTATTTAATCTTACTCCCAGGTAATCAAATTTATTAACCTCTTCCTTACCAATACCACTTCTCATTTTCTCTTATCTTGCTACCCTTAAACACCATACTTTATTTTTACATTAATTCTTTCACTCCATTTCAAGTAGTAAATAAAGAAATGCATATGAAAAAAAAGTCAATACAGAATAAACACTTACAGTGATCAAACATTTAATACAGAACTTGAATCTCCTAGAGAGGTTTCATTGCATCTTAATTTCATTTCTATACATTTTGTGACTGCTAGTGGTTTGCATGTACATTTATCCAAAAATGTTATCTATAAAAATAAACCGCAACATGAAAATTACCATGCATTTAAAAGACAGAAGTAATACTAGATGTTATAATTTTGGGGGACCCCGGGTGGCATTCCTTTAGAATGTAAAAATGAAACCAAAACATATAACAATTAAAAGCAAAATACCTGTAAAAGGTGATAAACACATGTTTTGTTTGCATAACAACATTTTACTTGTTTAGTTCTATGTATCAGCATTGATATAGATGTGCAGTTTTTTCTAATATAAAAGGTGCTCAGGTGTTGAGTTGCCTTTTTGATTAAAACTTACAGTGCTCGGCACCTCTAATTCTGAACTAGAACTGCCTCTGCTGAGGGTTTTTAAATTTATTTGGTTTATTTAAGGATGCTCTTTAACATTTCAGGACATCAGCATTTCATTCTTAATTCAGGGTGTGAAACGACAGACAAATTTTGTTCATAGGCCTCATTTTTAAGGCTTCAGATTATGTTACATGCCATAAATATATGACAAGGGACCCATGACTTTACTTTGCTTCCAAAGGAAGCCATACTTACAATTTTTATGCCCCTAAAAATCCATTGACCCTGTCCAGGTTTGAACACACAACTTTGGGTCTGTGAGACAGGTATGGTTACCAGTAGACCACCAGGACCAACTGTTGCCGAAAGATTTATAAACATGAATCCTAATTATATATAAACTATAAGCTAAGGCTTCAGGAGCTATATTTCAATAATAATTATGGGATAATTTTAGCAATTTATGATAAATGTACATGCATACCTTTTTGGCTTATAAAAGATTTTGAGGGCAATAATTTTCAATACATTTTGATAGTGAAAACATGCATGTTCTGAAATAGCACTTTATTTTCTTCAAAGATCTTTTTATTATAAAGCTTCACATTTTATTTTATTGTTCTTTCAGTTCACATTTTGGGTAAGTATAGCTCCTCAGCAGCTTTCAGTTCATCATCTTGCTGCAGCCTGAATATTTCCTTGACCGTTGCCACCTAAGTGATATATACATATAATAATTGCACAAATGTAATATTCCTCATTTTGATTTAATGCTTTAAACACTAAAGCTATTTATTTATTTTGTAGATAAAATAGTTTTAAAAATTATAATTGCCAATAGTATGATATTTATGACAATGAAAGAAATGAATAAACCTGTATGTCTTGATTCAACAACTAGAACACAATCAAAGTGCAAAGAGACATTCTATTAAATTGAATGACCAAGGCTTTTTTAATTAGGTACCAAGAGTATTTATTTTATTTATTGAAATGTTAAGATAAAAAAATACAAAAGATCTTCACCTATTTGGCCTTGGCCATTCTTAGATGTAACCTCCATGAAAACAATATGTGTATTACAATAAGTTTCTGTGCTAAATTTTAAATTAAACATAATTATTCTTATTCCAATTCCTGAAAAAATATAAAATACAACAAAATTAGAGTACCCCCTGTAACGTCTATGATCCTTTTGTTAAGTGTGCTGGACTTTTGTAACAGTGGTGTTTAATACACTAACAAATTTAATATAGTTGAGTTGAATTTGTAACACTTAATTGCTTATTATTTAAGGAAGAAAACAAGTTTCAAGAGCTAATTGCTCCTATCCTCAGTTCCAGGTCGACTGCCGGCTTTGTTCTTCATATTGGTTTGTCTCTGGTGGTGGTTGGATGAACTTCTGTATTAGGATATCACTTGGTGGGATTTCAAAGTTAAAAATGTGGTTTTTGTTCTTCAAGATATAAATGTTTTCCCAGATTTAAGTTCCATTTTTTCTGTGATATTTTTAAGTATTCCTGTTAATACTATGCTGATCCTTCCAAAAATGCCAAGCCAATGCTGATTTTACTTCCTGTTTTTGATTTATGTTCCTAATATGTTCTTTTGCTCTTGTTTTTATGTTTCCTTTGCCTTTCCAATGTAGATTTTTTTCACAATTGCAATTTATCTAGTATATTCTTGGTTTTTTTCTTCTTGTGGAATACCTTCTTTTACTTTAGAATTTAGTATATTTTTTATGGAGTGTATTTAGGGGCTACAATGATATTATGTTTTTTAAAGATCTTTTGGAATTTATAGTCATCAGTCCATCAAACTTCTATAAATTACCACATCAGTTAACTCTCCAATACCATATTTAACGCAAATCTATTTTGATCCTATAACTCCTGAAGTATTTTAATTATCTTAACATAAGCCTTTCTTATTTAATTTATACTAAAGAAATTCTCTCATAATATTTTTCCAAATCAACAAATACAGTATATAATCTGCCCCTTTTTTTATAATAAATATTCATTTAACAATGTTTTAATTTTAAATATATTATTCCCTGCCCTTTTTCCTTCCTAAATCCAGCCTGATAAAGTGGTATCCTGTTATTTTGTTCAGCACAATTCTGAATTCTCTTGGCTAAAATTCCTGTAAAATATTTTCTAAAGTTGGATAGCAGAGCATTGTTTAGGTTTTTCTCACTTCCTTTACCCTTATATTTGCCAATTTTCAGGGACCCTTTTCTTTTCTTTAATTATATTCATAAAATTAGTTTAAAACATTTTAACCTAACGATTATCACATAAAATTTTATAGAATTCTGTAGGTAAATCATAATTCCTACTGATGTATTTCTCTTGAATTTATGAACCAGATTACAATCTTCTTCATAGGAAAATGGTCTCCCCAACTCTTCTACATAATTATTATATAATTCCAAATTAAACTGCTCCTCCCCTTAAAAACAGAAAATCACATAGCCTAATCAGGTACTACCTAGAGTTTATGCACTTCCTAAAATACATATAAATGATTACAGCATGAGACCAATAATCAACAATATCAATTAATGAATATATCAGATAGCAAAAAGTTGATGAACATTTTCAATTCTTTTAAAAGATTTTAAAACTTGAGCATCAGAAATCCATTTGATTTAGTCAAAAAACTTAAAATAGCAAAATTGCAACAGGAGAATTAATGGTGTTGTTTGACGAAAAAGCCATATTCCCGAGCATATTAACAGAGAATATTATGCAAATGTTAAAGAAACTCCTTAACTTACAAACAGAAGAAAAAGAAGACTTATTGTAGCTTATTAATGTTTGCATCCAACAAAATTTCTTCTGTTTCAACCAAAGATATTACAACAAATTTCAGGCCTAGCTATGGGAAACCCCTTGTTTCCATTTATAGTGAATTTATTCATAAGCCCCTATGAAACACTACCACTAAAGCCTTCCCTTTAATTTTCAGGATATAGTATAGGTATGTGGACACATATTTGCAATAATACCAATAAACATTAAATAGATGCTCTGAAAGTTCTTAATCTACAACATAAATCTATGCAGTTTACCATAGAAGAAGAGTGAAATGATTGGCTTCCATTCCTAGATTTAAAAATCATAAGAAATAGAAATAGTCTGAACTTTGGAATTCAAAGAAAAGAAACATACACAGAAAATTACATAAAAAATGTAGTTATAATCCCATTTCACATAAATATGCAGTGTTTCAGAGCTTGGCAAACAGGTTGATTAACGTCCCACTCAGAGAAACAGAATATAAATGGAATACCAACAGATAATTAAGACAGCAATAACCAATGGTTTTAACAAAGGCATGGTAATAAAAATTATCATTAAATTTAAAAGACAAAAATTGATAAGAGAGGTTCCCACACCTGAAGAACACCAAGGAAAGATACAAATTCAAAAAGTTCACATATCATCCAACTTATCACAGCAAATTTAATAAGATATTCAAAAAACATGGGATAATGTTAGCCCCAAAGAACAAATATAATATCAAGAATTTATTAGGTTGCACAATAAAAGACACCATACCAACAGAAAAGAAATCAGGAATTTATGAAATCAAATGTGCTGATTGTGATCAGAGATACATTGGAAAAATGAAGAGAAATTTGGAAATATGGAAAAAAAGGACACTTTAGAATTTATAAGTTAGTGGTAGCAACTCACTTTTGGACCAAAAATCATGAAATTAAACCAGAGGCTAAGCTGTTGAAACAACTTCACAAGCATATGGAACTATCCACTTAAAAATAAGAAAAATTTAATGAATTTTGATTTTCTTCCTATGGATGAACTTAGTAAGTTCCTAGTAGAACCATCAGACACCACCACAGGAGCATTCTGGTATCCAGCCACCATTTTGGGTAACAGTAGTCGTCAACAGCTGTTGATGTGAGCGATTGCTTCTGAAACATGTCCTAGTTTTATATAAGTAAGTGTGGTTAGTATGAGTATGTTGAATACATTAGTTTAGGATATATTACCATCCATTGTTTACAGCTTTGTAAGTACAATTTATTTAACAATGTGCCTTGAAAGAACACTTGTGAGTATTCAGCGTCATGCAATCCAATGATTTTACAATATTAAAACTTACTTAAATCAGGAACAGTGTCTTCAGAGACATATGCAGGCTTTAAGGAACCTTGCTTCTTTGTACATAACAGTCTTCGGTTGTTATGTAGGATTTAAAAGAGGCTGAACATCTTTTTCAAGATGAAGAGAGAAGCAGGAGACCTTCAATTTCATTAAGTGCAAAAAACATTTCCAATGTGAAGAAGAAGTAAGAGGAATTCTGAAAGACATATAATGATTTAATATTCAATTGGGAAGTGTCTCCAAAATTTGATATGATTTTTTTAGGATAAGGAAAAATTTTACCTTGGTGCACCACAACCTCATTGAGTAGTCCATTAGTAGTCATACGGCAACAGTCTTCCTTGAAGATCAAAAGATACAATAATGTAGTACACAACAATTTGCCTCTCAAAAGTTTTCCAAAAGTGTGTGGAAAACAGCTGAAAACTGGATTGAGAGCACTAGCCTGCACCATGACAATGCCTCAGCCCACTTGTCAATGTCACTTATTTCTTGGAGAGTATCCCTGTGAAGCCTGCCACTCTTTCTTCTTCTTCCATTTCTTATCTGGCACTCTGTCATTTCTTTCTGTTCTCTTTGGTGAAGAACCAATTGCAGAGGAAATGAATTTCAAGCCCAGGAGATGCTGTAGTAGCATACAAAGAGGAGCTTAGCCTCATTGAGAATTATCAGAATCATGAATGCTTCTAGTCTTGGTTCTGAAGATGACCAAGAGGCTGAGGGGGAATACTTTGAGAATATGTCATGGGTACATTTTAAATTATCATTAATATCTCATTAGGATAAGTTTTTTCAATTTAAAATACATAAAAAAATTATATAACATTAGAAAACTGCTTACCTTATGCTCAACATTAACTAGAGATTGATCTATTCGTATTTGCCTACATATGCTTTGCATTGCACTAACAGAAGCCCTTAGATTGTGATTGGCCCAGATAATAGTGGAAATGCCAAGTTCTTGAAATCTTGAAACAGGAGTCAAATAATACTTTGTTGGCACTATCACAACAGGAGCCTAAAAGCAATAAAATTAGATTATATCAATAATGCAATTTTAAATGTGTAGATAAATACTATGCACTCTTATTAGAAATGCCTAATGGAAAATAAGTCACAGGAATAGAAGCATTATCTTAAAAGAAAATATTTATATAAAAATTTGTACAAGTATGGGCAAATGCATGCACAATGATTATGACATCCAATAATATAAGTGATTTTACCCAGCAAATGTGCAGGAGCTTCTCTGAAAGTATAAATGCCCTGCATATATTCATTTATTTGTGCCTATTGTCAGTAGATTTATTGCTACAAGTATTTTACATTGTTATTAAGAACCTTTAAAGCTGTTTCAGCTGCATTATTGGACAATACTTTCTTCTTCAAATGAATGGAACATTTATACATAGTTCATAGGACATATGTAACCAACCAATGTTTTTAAAATTAGTGTTACTTAGCATTTTCTTTTGAATTTTATTTTATTCACTATGTTGTGGTGTCCTGGAACATAGAGTACAAGCAAATAGAGAAATCAGTTGAAGCATATCATTTTTGGACAGAAAACCACGACATAATGAATAAAACAAAAGTATTAAAACTAAACCATGACATAGTGAATAAAACAAAATTATTAAAATCAGTACAAGGACCTACAGAACTCACAACTTGGGAGAAAATCTACATCTACAAATACAAAGACAATCTAATGAACTTCAACACTGCTGGGTTTGAAAACATAAACCTCAAGTTTATCACATCGCCACCAGAGCAGAATGCACATTCCCACACCTTAACAAATTATCTGACAGTTGAATTTTAACCAGGCTGATGATGAGAACAAAATGTTCTGGAAACCGGTTCTATATATTATGACAAGTAAGTGAAGCATTAAGAGTGTGTAGTTCAACTAAATCATACAATAATATCAATCTATTATTTTAATTATCTGTGAGGCATAATTAAATATTTTCATATAATGGGATAATGTTAATTTTTCTGTTTCTCACCTTATTATTCCATTTGGACATAAAGCACTCAATGTCAGAGGGTTCAGACTTTTTGCTGTGCATCAGAACAGCATCTGCACCAGCTTCTATGTATGATTCAGCACGAGCAAGAGCCTCTTCTAGTCCCCAACCAGCAATAAATGCTTCAACTCGTGCAACAATGCAGAAATCTGGATCACGCTGATAATCCTTGCATGCCTGCAATATATTAGTATAAATCAATCACCAATCCTGTTTTTTTTTAATGCCAGTCCCTTGTTTTCATGAACCCAGGGCATTCCCCCCTAGACTTCTGAGGTTGGAATACCTACAGGGTGCTACTATATTGTCCCAGTGGGAGATGATGATGAAAATGATATGGCATTGATGCTACTGATGCACCAAGGGGTCCTTAAACTATGAATTAATGAAATGAAATGAATTACTGATAGCATAAATGACCTTGGAGTCCTTTGCATCTTAAAGGTATCTGGTAATCATCTTCTCAGTGTAAGGAAAAACTCTGGAAAAAAAAAAAACCTTACCCAGATAGCTTGACATGACCGGAAACAGAACCCAGGACCTTGGATTGGTAATAGCAAATGTTATCCTAGACCATGGAGACCATCCCAATCCTATGTATTATTAATTACTCTTTATAATGTGAGATATGTTATATTGTATCACATATGTACTTAGTGGTGCATTCATGGAACAAGAGTTGCATTAAGGGAACAAAAGTTTGGCAATAAAACATAGAATTCATTAACATGAAAAGTTGATTATGAAATACTTAACATTTGTGAATTTTTGAAAAGAGCTTTTACTTAAATTTCACTGTTTACTGCACACAAAATTACAGAAAGGACCTGAGTATAACCAACCATACAGGGGTTGAAATTTTAGGAACTGTTTTTTTTTATTTTTTTTTTTTTAGTAGTGTTTAACGCCTGTTTTCCCTACTGAAGCACCATAGGTGGTGGACACTGATGATACATGAGATGAAATGATAAATTGGGAAAGGATAATTTTTTTTTTTTTTTTTTTTTATTTAAAGGAAGGAAGTGCTCCAGGCCTAAGTTTAGGTACCTCCTCGGCATTTGCCAGTTATGAAGACTGAGGAAAACCTGGAAAAAACCCCAGTCAGGGAGGACGGTCCTGGCGGGATTCGAACCGCAGACCTCCCGCTCACGAGTCCGTGCCTTAACGACCTCGGCCACCCGTGGCGGTACAAAGGAACTGTAGACAATGTTTTTTTCAAATATACCTTTGGGAGAGGGAGCTTTCCCCTCCAGAGTCTTTCAACCCTTCCCCCCCTGGAAGATAACAGATAATAAAATAGACTTTCAAAACCTTCAAATAGTAAAAGTTGATTGCAATAATGCATTTAATAGTGAAACAGTAAAACTCCTCATGCATCCAGAGCACAAGATGCCTAAATAACTTATTTTTCTCTCACCATTTTCCAACTTTTATTATTATATATGTATTTCTTCACTAATATTTAAAACTTTTATTAATTATTTTAACACTGAAAATTACAATAAAGAATGCAAGTTTGTAAAAAATTAGAACAAATACTAAATATACACATTATTTTATCAAATGTGCCACATACCTGCTGCATACTACATAAAACTAGCATGTTCGCTTGAAAATTAAAAAAAAATCTTTGCACACCACATATTGATCCTCCCCCTTGAAAATATCTGGAAGAAACACTGACTGTAGATGAGTCCTCTGATGATCAAGATGCATTTAAATTCATGCTTTATTTAGTATAAAACAGCAACTGTAATTACTAACTTTAAATGGCCATTTACAATGTTGAATACTTTATATTATGTATATGTATTATTTTATTTACTTATTAGTTTACTACTAGGCAATACATACTTTGAATATGACTAGGCATTCAGCTCAGGCTCTTATCCAGACATATTGAATACATAATTCAATATGTATATATAATTGTGATTATTTCTTAAAAATTATCAAATTACTAAAACATGAATTAACATGCAATTTTGTTTAAGCTACCTTTTTTCAATGAGGCAGTACCATGTTTTTTTTTTTTTCTAACTTTATTCAAAAATTGTCCTATGTTTCTATTATCCTTTCTGCAAATTTCAATTAAAGTCTTTTTTCTGTCTAATTTCAGTGATTTCTGCTTTAGTTACTCCTTCCTCCATAAATCCATCCCTTGACACTCAAATATTATATGTATCCCATATCTTCCTTCCCTCCACAAATGAGGCACTGATTCTGTGAAACACCCTTGCTAAGGCCTTTTAATCTGCATAAACCTGCTCTTAACCATGCTATACCTTCCAAATTCCAAGTTGGAATATACAGAAAGAATACAAATGCAGACAATCACATGAACACCACAATGCACAAACATGCAGTTATCAACAGCTTAACACATCAGCTAGTTATCCTAAAAATTAGCAAAGAAGAATACATGAATACAAACAAATAGAGAGAACAGCGGTTAAAAATGGTTATAACAAAGAACTAGTACACAAAAATGTACAGAAATTCAAGAAGCAAAAACTTATTAAAGAAACCACAATACTTTCAGCAAAAAAAGATAAGCCAATTTTTAAAAAATTCACATATCATCCATAGGCTACAAAAAAATTTCAGAATATTCTTAAAGATTTTAATATCAGGTTAGCATCTGTAAACAGATTTAATGTTAAAAAGGTTTAGCTTTGAAGGGGATACACAGTACTTCTGAATTAATGAAATTATACTTGTTGGCAATAATGTGAAAATAAGCAAGTTTAGTACCTTAATTTTGAGTGAAAATTCTTTCATATCCGCTAAAGGTTGTTGTCTTCCATCCAACAAAGAGTTTGTCTTTGGAAAACATTTATCTTCAATACAGCAGCCTGAAAGACATTAATCATTCAAACTGGATGCTTCTTTTCCTTAAAGAAATATAATCTGAAATGTTATACAACAATAGCACTCTATTAGCATTTATATTAAAATATCTTAGATTTTCGCAAATTCATCTTGTAACATTAATTAGATAAATGCTTTATTTTTTAAGCACATAATGTTTCATTATTATTTCTATGCTTATTCTAGTGCTGCTATATTAACAAAGCTCCAAAGCTTTGGGCATAATATGATTGGAAATATTTTATAGTCCAAAGGAAAAATGCCTAATTATGCCATCAACTATCTGACTATCATTCCACATATGGGTTGTGTTTAGTGGTGGCTATTCCTAGGACAAAGGTAATTTCTGTCTCCAATCCTCCAAGTGCCGTTTGGCGCTCTTAAGTTTTCCTCTTTTTCTTTTTTTTTTTTTTTAAATTCCCATCACATTTAGTATACAAAAAAGGAATCATTTCCCAGGTTACCAGTACTGAGGATTCAAGAGGTGTATTCATTATACTAAAAAAGAAAATTTATTTTTCACAATTCTGCAAAAGTGAAATTGAATGGTATAGAGATAATAATGGTCCTCTCTTAGGATGAATTATCTTACTGTAAGCAATAACATAATCATATATATATAATTGAAGAGGCAATAGACTAAGACAAACGGTGATTTTTTAAATTTGCACAACTGAAACATTTGCTGCAAAAGCTGTTTGCAGTATGATAACATCATTATGTAAAATATAGATTTGTGCACAATCTTCACATGATAGATACACAAAAATAATAATACTTAAATATTGTACTTACGAAGCTGTTGACTATGGAGTGGTATATAACCTAAACTTAGGTATTCATTTTTTAATTTATAGCACTGTCAGAAGCTACAGCTATAATATTAAAATATATATAGGCATAATCGCTTCTGAGTCGGATGTTTAGAACACTTTTTATGGTTTCACTTAAATGAGATTTATTCAGGACATATGTTTCATGGAACTATTGTCAACATCATCAGCTTTTAAACAACTCTTGGATAAGTTGTAGGAGCTGGGTAAGTAGGTATCAGGGTAGGTATCTCATTTAAGTGAAATCATAAAGAGTATTCTAAACATTCAACTCAGAAGAGATTATTTATTAATGGGTCTTTCACTGTGCTCAATTCCAAATTGAATTAATATTAAAAATATATATACAGGCATTTTATTACAGTATACAGCATTTTTCATGCAGCACATTCTTATTAAAGATAATTCTTTATAATTTTACTAATTTTTTCCATTTATTAATTTTGTATGTTCAAATTTAGTAACACAAAAACATCCATACTATAGAAGCCACAGTTTAACAGGATAGCATTTAATGCTGTAATAGCTACTTGCCTGCAACTCCCCTGTCCTCAAGTTTGCGAACCAGTCTTCTAGCATTATTAAAATTACCATAGCCAGTATCAGCATCTAGAAGAATTGGAATACTTGTAGCATCAGCCATAAACTCTATTACATCAAGCACTTGAGTCCAAGATGCTTCATTGCTATCCCTCACGCCTAGCTGAGCTGATATTGATAACCCACTGCCCCAGATTCCAGGAAATCCTGCAACCCCCAATGAAACAATATTATCATTTACCTACATTTTATTTAAAGGTACTTTAAATTAGACCAGGGCATTGTTAATTACAATGATATATTATTGTATCTCTGCAAATTAAATAATAAAAATGACACTCAGCAGCTCTTTAAAATAGGAATTGCTAGCATTGAGAATGTGGTCTTAAAGGGAACTGTTTAATAGAGTGTAGTAACCATTCATTTATATTTTACAGTAAACTGAAGTCACAATAACATATATGTCTTAATGAACCTACATCATTAATATCATAAAAGGCTTTTGATTGAAGTAATTTGTTTCTTTGGGGGAGTGAGATGGAGGGACTAGTTTATAAATACATTTTCCATGGCAGATATCTATGAGGATACACACAGAGGATATACACAGATTTTGAGATACAATGATTTCGGTCATAGGTATGTCATATATTAATTAAAAGCTTTCTCCTTGCATGCTACACGCTAGCAATAAGAGTGAATTTGGTTCAGCCAGATCTGAACAATGGGTGTTGGAGTTGTCTTGGTGTTTAAAATCAGTAAGTGTAAAATAGTACTTGAGAAGAAACATTTTCATATATATTGAAGGAAGCATTCCCCAATTAATCCCCCATTCCCTCAAAGTCTTAGGATGCCTCCCCAGCACTTCCCATTAATGAGAACTGAGGAAAACCTTAATCAGGGAGCATGGGTCTTGGAGGGAATTGAACCGTAGGCCTTCTATTCACAAATCTGTGCCTTATTGACTTGGCCACCTATATTGGTTGATTCCCCCCCCCCATATAATGATTTTATATTACTTTATATGCAAATAAAATGACCCAAAATCACTAGAGAATTTGACATAGATATTTTGGAGAGCTGTCTCCTTCTTGTGTTACATATTACTATAGTTCATTGAATTTAAGAGAGGAAAAACCTCCCTTAATTATAACTGAGAAGGTTTGCTCAGACAATAGCACTTTGGACTGCCAGGTTCAAATCTCTATGGGTCCACCATCTTGACCTTGTTTTTTTTTTTTTTTTTTTTTTTTCCTGGTCACTTAGGTGAATGCTGAGAAGAGTTTTTCCTTTTAACAAATTTTATACTATCCCATTTCATATCATTTCATTCTGTTGATTCTACTACAGGTTCCAAAGTACTAGGGTGAGGTGGGCATGGTTTGATGATGACTTGTGCTATAGAAAGGTATGGAAGTGGTCCTTCTGAGGGTCTCAAATTCCTTGGAATGGGAGCTCTGCCAAAGTTAGGATGTTCTATCTGTATCTACTTCCGTACATCACTGCCCATGGATCCTGGCTAACCAATTTCTCCCTTTCCTCATCTCTTCCTCCCAGAGGTGCCCCATTAGAGATGTAGGTGCAAATGGCTAACTTTTAAATAAGCTGAAGTACCAAAATATCCTCCTCCATCCCTAATAATTTAATCCCTTAAATATAATGAGAAAGTAGCTGGCTGCTAACAGTAATGACTGAAAAATATATTTCTGTGCTAGAGGCATGATAAAAAAAAAAGTTAAAAGGGCAATCTATAAAGACATTGAGAAGTTTGATTGAATTGCCAAGCATTTTCATCATTCTGCATCAAGATTTAAAATGTTGAAAATTTCTTCTAAATAAGTGCACAAAACTCCAGCAAAGAGTAAAAAGCAACACTTAGTGAAATGGCACAAGAAAATGTTGGAAAGATTTAGCAATGTAGACTCTCTGCAGAAATAAATATTGCAACTTATAACAAGTCACAACGGTAGGAGTTAGTAGTCATTGACATCCTATGATTTTCCAATAGAGCAGTGGCCATGTAGCCATTTGTTAAAAAGAAAGAGATTGCCATTGTCTTTTCATTGATTTTACTTTTTTCAGTTTGGTCATAAGCCATTTATTGGGAAGATCCAAACAAACAACTTACATTTGATTTCAGGATTTAGGGCTTGTTGTGTATTGCAATGTCTAAATCCTGTACAGAATTTGTCAAATATAGAAACTGAGCAGTAGTGAAAGCATAGTCTGGGGAGAAGTAGGAAGAACCTGTGTATGCTCTATATGAAAATAGCTAAATGACATGAGTGCACTGGTTGTTATGAAACATGTGTATGAGTATGTTGTAAGTATTAATCTATGCTCCAGTCCAGACTTATTACTGATGTCAGAAAGTACCACATTGCAGTTGTATATTAGAACATAACAGAACTGCACAATGTGACATAACATGGAAATACATGAAGCAAATTCCCTTTTCCTCCACCATTTCAATACTAGTTAGGTGGAGCAAACACTGGTGAGTAAGTTTGACTCTTCTGAGATGTCTGTTCTAGAATCTTAATAACTGAATGAACACTCATACATACTGAGCAGGTGGCTCAGATGGTAATGCTTGAGACTGACATTTAGGAGGTCCCAGGTTCAAATTCCATTGGGCTGGCCATCCTACTCCCCCCCCCCCATGGTTTCATATTGGTCATGTAGGCAAATGCTTGGGGCAATTTTCTACTTTCCCATTTTTCTTTCATTTCATTATAAACATCCATTACAAGGTCAAATGCCACAGTAGGTGAATATGACATAAGATTTATGGAGTTGGAGAATAATGTATGTGGGTGAATAGAGAGGAGTGGGTAAGGAAAAGTACAGACAAGATGCTAAATAAGGAAGGTAGAAAATTGATCAAACTCTGTGAGTTGAATAATTTAATTATGTGCATTGGTTTAAGAGGTAAAAACCAAGAAAGAGAATTTACATTTATGAATATAAATGGTCAGAGTGTGATGGTATGTAGTGAAGGAATTGACCAGGTGTTGGTAGATTTCAAAGTGCTGGATGTGATAACAAGTGAGGCTGAGTTAAGGGGAATGCTATTGGGAGGAAGAAACAATAGAAATGAAATACATAAAGTGTTTTAGATGGAAAGAGGAGCATGTTGAGCTTTTCTGGGAGAATGTGATATCCAAAATAGGGGAAATAAGAGAAAGTATGGAACTCTAGAGGCACTGAAGATAGGAAAGATAGAGGGAGCATTGGTAAAGGTGGGGTCTACAGTAAGGTGAGCAGGAAGTAAGATGGAAGTGAATCAAAGAGGAAATGCAAAAGGTTATGGATGCTATGATAGAGAGTGTGTTAATGTAAAGAAAGAAGTGTTTAAGGATTTAATTATGTGGAGAAGGTCAGAAGAAAATGTAGGACAAATTTTTTGTTCAAAAAAGGGTATAGAAGTGCCTAATTCAGGATAAAAACAAAGATTGACAACAAAGAACACAGAAAAAAATTAAAGGAGCAATGAAAGCTAAAGGTAGTAAATATATATGGGCAGTTGTGAAGGATGTTTTAAGGAAGAGAAGGGTAGGAAATAAGATAACCTCAAGGGAATAGAAGAATTACTTTAGAAATCTGCTAGGTATGGGAATATCCCAAATTATGAATTAATTTAGATAGTACTGTGTACAGGATAGACAGTTTAGATAAAGAGTTTGCAATAAATAAGGTAGGGTATTAAATTAAAAAATTGAGGAAAAAACCAGTAGGAATAGATGCAATTCCAGGAGAATTTTGGAAAGCTTTTGAAGAAATGGAAGGAGATATAGGCTCCTAACAGAATTATTGAATAGTATTAAGGAATAGAAGGTAATACCTGAGAGTTGGCAAGTTAGCATGATCGTTCCAATGTATAAAAGGAAAGCTGGTATAAATAACCCAAGTAACTATCAAGGAATTGGTCTACTTTCAGTGATAAGTAAAATATTCACTGGTATATTAGCAGGAAGGTTGCATGAGTGGCAGAAATGGAAGGTAAATTATCAGAATTTCAAGCAGGTTTTAGAAAATGAAGAAGAACAATAGATAATGTAATGATAATTCATACTATAGTGGGTAAATATTTAAGAAATAAAAGGGATAGAGAATACATTTTCTTTGCAGATTTTGAGAAAGCATTTGATACAATAAATAGGGGTGCATTGGTATACACGTTAAGATGTAAGGGAGTTAGTAACAAATTTATTTTAGCACTTTAAAATTTATATGAAGGAAGCAGGTATTGTGTTAGATGTGACAGTAAAATATTGCCCAATTATTGGAAAGAAGGAAGTACCAGAATTGCTTATTGATGATGATCTTACAACAGGGGCAGTAACTGTGATAGGATTACAACATGCCATTGATGAAATTATTAGATAATGTGCAGAATTGGGCCTGAGGATAAACAGAATAAATCAAAGATAATAGTATTAAAAAAGGGAATAAAATTAAGTAAAGATGAGAGATTGTTTATAAATACAAGCCCAATAGAGGTAGTGAAAGAATATGATTATTAGGGGGTGAGATTTACAAGTAATGGAAGGTGGGAGGTCTAGTCTAAATGTGCACAAGAAAAAGGTAAATTAGCTATGAAAGCTGTTAGAATAAGCTTTATAAAGTTCCCACACTGTCAATGAAATGGTTAGAAAGACTATATAAGGTTTGGTTGAGTTGAAGATGATGTATGCAGGTGGAAATTTGGGGAGTGTCAAAGGGGTGGACAAAGGTTGATGTAGTGCATAGAATGTTTTTTAGAGAGGTTCTGGGGTTAACAAAAAGTTCGCCAAAGGGATAAGTATGGTAGAATTAGAAAGAATAGAAAGGAAAGGAATAATAATGGAAAGAATCTTAAAATATGGGTATAGATGTTTGAAACTAGATAATAATGATGTATTAAAAGAATGTCTTACATACCAAAGAGATGTATTGGAAGAGAGTGTTGGCTTGGAGAGGTAGGAAAACTATTAGAAGAAATTGGGATAGGAGATGTATGGTGAATGGGTGAAAATAACATTTGTGGATTTTGGAAAGAAGTGAGACAGAAGGTAGAAGATATAGAGAGGCAAGAGATCTGGACCAGCTTTGAGGATAAAAGTTCCTTAGATTTATGTAAAGTAGTTAAAAGAAATTAACGATGGGAGAAATATATAGACATTTGTGACCAATTAGGAATAATAGGTTTTGCATGGATACTTAAAGGGATATTATTTTTGAAAGGACTAAGGATAAATTGTAAAGAAGGATGCATTATGTGTGGAAAAGTGGAAAGTCGGTTCCTTTGTTTAATTGAATGGAATTGGTAAAAAGGTGGAGGTATAGTATCTGGGATGGAAAATGGGACAAATTACAACAAGAAATAGTGGAAATAAAAATGTTATCAGATGCAATAGAAGAAAAAATTAATAAGATATGGGGAATTTTTAGGAAAAGTAGGGGATAAATGGAGAAGTATAAAGAAGGAGCTTGAGGACATATGCAGTGAAGAAAATTAGCAATTCATTTTAGGGGTCCTTTACCATGCATATAACCTGGTGGTTGGGATATAGGAGGGCCTCAGTTTTGGTGCTGCTTAACTTTTGCAGATTTTGTGTGTTTATGTAAATTATGTTATGTAAATTAAATTGTCATTGTATAATTTTGTAAACTATACTTTGCTTGATATTTGTAATATTGAATATTGAATAAATTCATTCATTTATACTTATTTATTGATTCATAAATCTCATAATTCAGTCCACTATAACAAAACAAATGAAAGAGAATAGAAAAAGAGATTAGATTATGATAGCTATAATTATAATGAAGAGCTCATGACAACACTTGTTGATATAATAAAAATTTCAAAGAAGTATTGTTTGCATTAAGTTGACTATATTTATGAAGATATTTTGAATAGGTGTTGGGTATTATGATAATTTATAGTTTAATATATTTTGTTGTAAAAAAAAAGGGAGAAATGCAAACATTTTTGAATCTACAAAATTTGGTGATATGGCTAATCTATGAGGGTCATATCAAAACTATGAGCAATAATTTTTTAATAGTAATATAATATGATAATTTATAAAAAGATGCTGCTCATTACTTTTGGTATGACCATCTTACATAAGAAACATAGCAAGCTAATTTTGCAACTTAATACCCATTTATCATCTACTCTAATCAATTAATCTTCTAATTAAGCAAAATTAAAAAAAAATATTGCTAAATTTTATGATAATTTCAGAATGTACAAAATCCATTTTAGATCTTTAATCTGCTCACCAACTCAAAAAACTGTTTCATTGGTTTAAGTGCATCATTATCAAATATTTAAATATTCATCAAAGTTATAAATGAAAAAGCTAACAAGATAAGAAAGAAGGAACGAATGAAGGAAATTCTTTTTCCATGCTTTTTCCATGCTTCTTTAAGCATGGAAAAAAGAATAAAAAAAGAAAAAAACAAAGATGGGATAAAAGTATGAAAAATATAATTGTTTATGTAAAATCCATTGCATATTCTGTTGAACACATCTCTCTATCAACATTACAGCAATTGAATCTGCCAGATGCTATTATGAAATTAGTTCATTAATATGACATAATCATCTAAAAATTTCATTCGTTACATGTATTTCTTTACTTACCAGCCTCCTGTACAATTCTGGCACTAAGTCCAGAATGTGCTTCCATTAAGAATGTAAGCTGGGATGAGGTAAGTAATTGTCTTAGCTGTGTAGTTTTTTTATGACCTCCACTGGTAATTGCACTTGTGTAGGTTCTGAAAACTTCATTATAAATACATCTTAAGTTTCTCCTATTGCAACTGCTTTACCATACTATTAGCAGAAACAAATGAGTGAAAAATAATATTTTAAAAATTGTGAACATATAAGGAATCTTAAATTTTGGTTGATAATACTTTATTTTTATTAATTTTATATAGCTGTCTGTAAAGATTCTTACCTATATTTTTCATATGCTGCAACACAAGTGGTAGATGCATCATTTTTTTAAATTCTGAAAGAAAAAGGCTACTGTAAAAGAGAATTACATTAAGATATGTTTTCAGTATCTTTTCAAAATATTTGCATGCTAGTGACAAAGACTAATATTTGACAATAACTATTTCTTATTACATTTCAGAGCATTTTAAGTATCAAAAAACTACTTTTTAATTTTGTAAACAGAAATTCTTAGGTAATATGTGAACAATGTCAGCCAATTAAACAAAAATTCTCTCTATTGTCTTACTTATATGAGCAATCTCCAGAAAAGCAATGTTAAAAGAAAAAAAAATTTACAGCTTACTAATCATAACCTATGAGTGTATTTTATCAATTTGTATGACCCCTGGGGTCAAAGTTCTCCAGCATGGCTTCTAATCACACCAGTTTTAATTTATTGTAGTTTAACTTAAACTTCTGAAAGGACATTAACAATGCTTGGTATTGTGCTGCAATATCTGCAACATATTTGTATAAGGAATATAGAAGGGTCACCATGTTCCAGTACATAAGAAGATAAATATTTATGAAACTGCATTTAACACAAGAGTGTTAGGTAACAATTAAGAGCCTGTACAATTAAAATAAGAGATAATTGTATTATAGTTTTCAAGTCTGAGAGATTGATAAATTAAATACAAGTTGCTTGTTATTATTCACTGGGTATGAAAAATGAAAAGTGCACTTTAACTACATATATGAAGGTTATATCTATCATTGAACCTATCAAACATATTGAGGGTGAATTCATTTACAAATATTTATTTTTTTGCGGGTTCATTTGATTTTCAAAGGTAAGCAAATGGTGAGCATGAAAAGCAAGTTTTAGTTTTGAAATATGAGGCTAAAGACAATTTTATTTTTTGAATGAGGAAAAACAAAGAAACCAAACTTATAACTTTGCACAAGTAGCTACAATGCTAGTGTTCTTTATATATGCAGCTAATTAAAATTAATATGTTAATCATTTGAATAACATAAATAATTAAAGTTAATTTTTCAATTTTGTCATTTTATCATTTATTTATGAGTTATGCATTTATATGCAGTATGTCAATTACACCACCACCACCACCACCGCCACCGCCGCCACCGCCATCACCACCACCACCACCACCATTATTATTTCTAATGCGAACTAAATTGCTGGTCAGGATTTACAGGGGCAGCAGAGGACAGAAGCATAACCCACTTTATAATTTGTGCATCAAGAAAATGATTATGATGTAGGTTGTCTGCATATACTCGTACATTGATTATGAAAAATTAAAAATACTCACATAAAATTATACATTACAGCAGTACATAATAAGTTTGTAATAAACTGGACCAAGGTTATTGTCTCAGGCCATAATATGCCAATTCTGCCATTATAAATATAATTTTCTTTCTTGCTTGCTTTCTCTGGTTTTCTTTTTATTACTTACTGTTACTGTGCAATAAAATTTCAAATTGTTTGAAATGCTAATTGGAATTTGTATAATGAAGCTAATCATATAATTAAGATCATTATATGATCGAGTCAAACAACACACTCTTATTGTCTCAGCTTACTTGTTTTAATGCAGTACATGTTTTTCAGGCCATTATCTGCATTGCCAGCTAACTGCTGACTATTGGATAATTTGTTATGCTTTGGGTATGTATATTCTGCTCTGGTGGAGATGTGATGTTCAAGTTTATGTTTTCATCCCCAGAAGTGTTGCAGTTCATTAATCTGTCTCTGAATTTATAAATGTACATTTTCTCCCATGTTGCTAACACTATAGGTCCTTGTACTGATTTTAACAATTTTGCTTTTTCACTATTTCTTGGTTTTCTGTCCAGAAATAGTATGGTGGAACAATGTCATTAATATTATCATAGGAGATTTTTAACATTAAATCTGTTTTTAGGTGCCAACTGATATTAAAATATTTTCAAATATTTTGAAATGAAGGATACATAAAATTTTTAAAAATTATCTTATCTTTTTCTGCTGAAAGTGTTTTGGATTCTTTAATATGTTTCTACCTCTTGAACTTATGTACCTTTTTGTGAACTAGTTCTTTGCTAAATCCATTTTTCATTGATTTTTTTTCTATTTGCTTGTATTCTTTAGAGTATTCTTTCTTGTTAATGTGTAGGCTAACTAGCCTGTGTGTTAAGCTGCTGATCACTGCATTTTTAAGATTTATAACTAGAGGAAAAAAGCAGGTATTTAATAACAAGTAGGATATGGGGGAAGTTAAAAGCCAGTGATAGCTGGTATGATAAAGAATGTGCAGATACAAGAAGAAGGGTACAGAGGGAGCTAAAATGCTGGAGACAAACAGGAGAGGAGACAGATAGGGACAATTACCTTGTAGTAAGATGGGGATACAGGTGCTTATTAGAGGTAAAAAAGAAAGAGTGGGGGAGAAGCTTAGCCAGAAATTAAACGAGGCAGCGAGGAAGAATGACAATAAGACAAATTGGGCAATGATAGGTAAAATGCGCAAAAGAAAGGGAGGAGATTATGTGGTACCACCATCAGAGTGGTATAAGTTTTTCAGGGCCTTCTGGGAGTAAAAACTTTGGTTATTCAGGATAATTTGAATATTGATAATTTATGGAAAATAGACCTGTTAGATAGCACAATAACTTCAAGTGAAGTTTTGGAACAAATTAAAAAGTTAACACCTAACAAAGCATGTGGAATAGATGGAATACCAGGGGAATATTGGAAAGCTTGGGTAGAAGACCTTAACAGATTAAACATACTGGGGCGATTACTGAACATAATCTTTGAAGAAGGAAAAATACCAAAAAATTGGAGAGTGGGAATTGTAACACCAATTTATAAAGGTAAAGGTGATATTAGGAACCCAGCAAATTATAGAGGAATTAGTTTACTTTCAATTATTGGGAAAGATTTCACTGGAGTGTTAGCAAAAAGATTACAAGAATGGGCAGAGAAAGAAAAGAAAATTTCAGCATTTCAATCAGACTTCAGGAAAGGTAAAAGAACAATTGACAATATTTTTATAATTAGAACATTAGTTGAAAAATATCTTAGTAACAAAAGAGGTAGAATTTATTTGTTGTTTCTGGACTTGGAAAAAGCTTTTGACACAATTTCTAGAGAAGCACTTTGGGTTAAACTGAGAAAGAAAGGAGTAAGCCAAAATTTCATAAAGGTAATTCAGAATATTTATAAGGAAAATGAATTTTATGTTAAATATGAGAGTGGTAGAGTTACAGAAAAAATATCAAACAATGTAGGTCTAAGACAAGGATGTAAATTAAGCCCAGTTCTCTTCAATCTGTTTATCGATGATGTTTTAGAAGAAATTAGCAAAGGTAATGTACATTTGCCAACTATAAATAATATAGAGTTACCAGGTCTGCTCTTTGCAGATGATTTGGTAACAGGTTCTCTAACAAGTATAGGATTAAAATGATCATTAGAAACTATAGGCACTTTTTGTAGAGATTGGGGGCTTAAGATAAATAAAAACAAATCTAAGATTATGATGATGAATAAAGGCTTCAAATTAAAAAAACAGGAAAAATGGTGGTGGGAGGGCACAGAAATTGAAGTTGTAAGAAAACTGATTATTTAGGTGTTAAATTGTCTAGTAATGGGAAATGGAGTGATCAAAAAAGGAAAGCGGTAGCAGAAGGAAAAGTAGCCATGAGTGTAATTAGATCTTGTGTTAACAAAATACCAAATATGCAAGTAAAATGGTTAGACAGAATATATGGTTCAATCGTGGAGAGCAGAATGATGTATGGAATAGAAATTTGGGGGCCAGATGAAGGATGGAAAGGGATAAATATGATAAATAGATTATTTTGTAGAATTGTTCTAGGCTTACCTAAATCTTCACCTAACGAGGTTGCTCTAATGGAACTAGGAAGATTGTACTATAAAAGCAAGATTATGGAAAGAGTATTGAAATATTGGTAGAGAATAGGGAGACTAGAGGATGAGAATATTACTAAGCAGTGTCTGGTAGCACAAGGTAAAATCAAGGGGAGAGAAACTTGGTTATCTAAAATCCAAAATATCGGACAAGAAGTGGGCATGGGACTAGTATGGTACGAGGGAGAAAGGTTGGGTAAAGGATTTTGGAAAGAGATAACAATAAGAATTGAGGATATAGAAAAACAGGAAATATGGGCAAATCTTAACACCAAAAAATCTCTGAAATTATATACTACACTAAAAATGTGTGGGGAAGAGAAAAGGTGTTGAAATTTGTGATAAGGTAGGATGGGAAGGTTTGGCATGGTTTAGAACAGGAGTAAAATATTTAAGTGTATTAAAAAATAGACATACTAAGGGGAAATGTCCTATGTGTGCAGAACCAGATAGTACTTGGCATTGTATACTAGAATGTAAGCAAACTAAGTTTTGGAGGGAACAGCTCATATTAAGAAAATGGGAAAACCTACCAGATGAAATAAGAGGTAGAAGAATTTTAAATTTAAAGTCAGATGAAAACATTAAGGAACTAGGAAAATACTAAGGCAAGGTAAGACGAAAATGGTTATGGGTATAAAATACTTGAAATGTGCCTGAGAATAAAATTGTCTGATAGTGAAAGGAGGATGGAATGAGTAGGGGAGGGTATGGGGCTAGTTTTCTAATATTAGTTAAACAGGATCCTTATGCACCAATAACCAGGTATTAGTGTGTATAAGCCCTAAAGGAATAAGCAACTCTAAAGGATATAAATTTGGCTAAATGGGTTTAATTTAAAGAAGAAGAAGAAGAAGAAGAAGAAGAAGAAGAAGAAGGAGGAGGAGGAGGAGGAGGAGGAGGAGGAGGAGGAGGAGAAGGAGGAGGAGGAGAAGGAGGAGAAGGAGAAGAAGAAGGAGAAGAAGGAGGAGAAGAAGAAGAAGAAGAAGAAGAAGAAGAAGAAGGAGGAGGAGGAGGAGGAGGAGGAGGAGAAGGAGGAAAAGGAGGAGAAGGAGAAGGAGGAGAAGGAGGAGAAGAAGGAGAAAAAGGAGACGAAGAAGAAGAAGAAGGAGGAGGAGGAGGAGGAGGAGAAGAAGAAGAAGAAGAAGAAGAAGAAGAAGAAGAAGAAGAAGAAGAAGAAAGAAGGAGGAGGAGGAGCAGAAGAAGAAGGAGGAGGAGGAGGAGGAGGAGGAGGAGGAGGAGCAGAAGAAGAAGAAGAAGAAGAAGAAGAAGAAGAAGAAGAAGAAGAAAGGAGGAGGAGGAGGAGGAGAAGAAGAAGAAGAAGAAGAAGAAAGAAGGAGGAGGAGGAGGAGGAGGAGGAGGAGGAGAAGAAGAAGAAGAAGAAGAAGAAGAAGAAGAAGAAGAAGAAGAAGAAGAAGAAGAAGAAGAAGAAGAAGAAGAAGAAAGGTTTAGTATTGCAAAAAAATAGAACCTAATATTGTATTGAATGTATAAATTACTTTTAATGTTGTGTTTTGTTTTTGGATGGATCAAAGCCCAGTCCCCTGGATATTGCAGTAGGTAGCTGCTGATGAACCGGGGACTGGGGGGCTGAGCCAATCAAATTGGAATAAATTTAGAATGGATTCAGTGCCTTCTGGAATTGCTGAAGGCACTGTTCCTAATTGTTATATTTAAAGGTAATGTTTTTTTTTCTTTTTTTTCTTTCTTTTATTTGTGTCTATGACTAGAAGAAATGGGCTATTTGTAAAACTTACTTTAATTATTAAAATGTGTTTTGTACTTAAATGATATAAATAAATATTCATTCATTCAAGTAGGATATGCAGAATGTGAAAATAATTTGGTAAAACAAAGAGAAACATAGGCACATGGTTAAAAGAATATTTCAGGAATATAAAATAAAAGCAAACAGAGAAAAAAGCAGTAGCATCTCATTTCAGGACTGAAATCCACAAAATAGTGAAATAAATTATTAAAATCAGTGTACAAGAACATAAAGGATTAGTAACATGGAAGAAAATCTGCATTTTCAAATACAGAAAGAGATTAATGAACTTTTGACACTTCTGGGGATTTTTTTTTTTTTTTTTTGAGTAGTGTTTAACGCCCGTTTTTACTACTGAGGCACCACAGGCGGTGACACTGATGATACATGAGATGATATATTGGGAAAGGATTTTTTTTTTTTTTTTTTTTTAAGGAAGGAAGCGTTCCAGGCCTAAGTTTAGGTACCTCCCCGGCATTTGCCAGTTATGAAGACTGAGGAAAACCTGGAAAAAACCCCAGTCAGGGAGGACGGTCCTGGCGGGATTCGAACCGCAGACCTCCCGCTCACGAGTCCATGCCTTAACGACCTCGGCCACCCGTGGCGGTCTTCTGGGGATGAAAACATAAACTTCAACTTCATCATACCCACACCAGAACAGAATATACACACTCAAAGCATAATGAATTATCCAGCAGTTGACGGTTAGCTGATAATGCAGACAATGGTCTATGAAACATGTACTGTATTAAAATAAAGAAGTAGAGTCAATAGGAGTATGTATTTTAACCCAATCATATAATGATCTTAATTTCATATTGTTATTTAAAATAACTACCAATGATTTTGTTGCTGAATCTGGCTCTATTTTCTAGTTGTGATATTTTGCCAACAATTGGTGAGATTATCTAAAGAGAATACTTCGTCACTCTCTATGTCATTGGCAACACGAATGCTGTATGCATGCAGACACATACACATACACATAGAATACCCAAATTGCATTTTTTTCGGATATTAGAAATTCTGTAATTTATTTATGGCCAAAAATGTTAGTTCAATTATAAATTAATATTTCTAACTTTTAAAGCAATTATATGTGGATATCCAATTTTTAAAACAATAATAAACAATTTTTTAAATACAGGAAATATAGACAGATTTAGGAAAGATGTATTTATTTATTTATTTTTTTACTTAGTTAATTTCTTATGAATTGCTACTGTTGTAAGTCTATGATATTCCTAAATTTTTTGAGGATTATGCAGTCTTCTGTTAGTTAATGTTTATTTATTTTATTTAATATATTAGGTTGTCAGCATCCTATTCAATCCAGGGTATGAAATGGCTAATAAATTTTGCTCAGATATATCTTCTTTCTGGCTTGAGCTTCTTTTATATGCTGTATTTATAATACATGGGACCCAGGACTTTACTTTCCTTCTGAAGGAAGCACTTATGACTTTTATGCCCTAAAATCATGCGATCTTGGGCTTCTGTTAGTAATAATCTTGTACCTTTATTGTTTTTCTTGAGCATTCTCTCTCGATTTCCCATGAATTAAAACTACTGCTTCTTTTCACTCTCTCTTTTTTTTAATGAACCCATTTCCAACACAAGCTTAACGTTATACAGGCACCGAAGTTTCTGGAATGGTTTAGAGTCAATGTTGTAGAAGTTTTTTGTTATTTGCGCATGAAGAAAACATAACAAAAGCCAATTATGAGATTTCTGTAAATGCTTAATAATACCAGTATTAAAGGGTATTGAATATGTGCTAGCCATTCAGGCTTCATAGTTAACCACACTATTAGAGTTAATCTTGATTTCAATTTCTTGATCAATTGGCCTCATTTGTGGGATTGCCTGACAGAACCTGTCACGACAGAACCTGTCACTGTTAAACAAATAATGCAAATTTCAAACATTAAATTTCACAGTGAAATGTACCAATTGATATACAGTTATAATAAGGAATCACTTAAATTTACTAATTTTTACCAACTTACTTGGACAAGTTTCCAGGCTGTTGCCTTCATCAGCTGCACAGGATCACTGTCAGTTATCCAACATGGTATGCAGATGTGTCTTGTAGATTTTATGATTTTGGAGATGAGGTATTGTTGTTCCAAAGATCAAATTTAACTAAATTTTTTTAGTTTTTGTTTTGTATTCTCTTATACAGCTAATTTCATGGGTTTCTGAATAGCATAAAAATGACTTTAAATGATAATTTATCCACTAGAATAGATCTAGAAACTTATTACTATGTTTGTTTAAAAAAATAAAAGATCTTTGCTCAATGGTATACTAATGGTCATCAAGCTACCTTCACCAAAATGCACTTTCAATTGGCATAAATTCACATTTCTGGTATACTATTGTAAACTATATCCATAAAATGCCCCTTGACTATTCTAAAAAGAGAGATGGACCAGGAGAGTGGTAAAAATTGGCGCATTTGCTGTAAATGCTTTTTATGCTTGGAAAAAATGAGTAGCTGCAGTATTCATGTGAAGGGATTAACAATTAACAATTAAAATCTCAACAACAAACACTAAAGTAATGGAATTTAGCAACAATACTGTTGTTAAGAGAAAAATTTGCAGCACAGCTTAATTGATTTAATTTTCTGGGCTGCATATATTGCATGATTTAACTACTGATATAGATTTAAAAATTCAAAAATTGCAGCAAAAAATATTGTGTACCAAAATAAAGAAAGATACTGTTTTTAAATATTCTTGCTGCTGTTTAAAAATTTAGCTGTTTTGTCTTTAACCTATAGGTATGGACCTTAAAAACAAAGATCAAAGAAGGATAAAAGCATTTGAGATGATACTGCACAGATTACAAATACTTCACCATTTAAAAAAATGAATAAAAGTAAAATTGCTTATGATACATATTTACACACTGCTTAAGCCACAACAGAAAAAAGAAAATCCATTCTTTATCCTTTAGTTTTTGATTTTTGATTTAGTCAGCAATATTTGAAGAATAAAATTGTCAAATAATTTTAATAATAATAATATATAAATGAAAAATAATGTGACACTATTAACAATATAACTAAATTAATAATAACTATAAAAGCAGAAAAAGATAAAACACTAAGAAAAAGTCACAGATTTGCAATCACTATATTTCAAACTGCTAGAGTTCTTCTATGGCAAGAAGACAAGTCAATTTATATACATATTTTTTAACTAATGAATATTTAATTAATATTTTGAAAAGTCCATACAATATGAATGAGAAATTTTAAATTATAAGAAACCAATATTTCTGTTTTACTTAGGGCAGTGTCGTGCAACAAAAGCACTAACTCTTCAGCTACTATCATGTTAATTTCATTTTTAATTACTTAAATTATTTATATAGGAACAAAAAATCAAGAGAAACTTTAAACAAAATGTTTATTTCTTTATTACCATTATTTTTTAATCCATTTCATTCTAATAATAAAAGTAACGATTCATCAATCATTCCTTACAAATCCAGGATTAACACTGGCAGCCTTAGATGATCTTTGATTATTACAGCATGCTTAAGAGCTCATACAACAAACATAATGATGATTATCCCTAATAATATTACCAAGATGATAATCAAGATGCGATTTCTCTGTAACAAAAAAAAACATAATTAATAAAGTAAAATACTGCTGACAAAAATTAGCATAAATAGTTGTTGGCAATCCGTGTCACCTTAATACATAACAACTGGCTAATATTGACAAAATCTCAGAAACAAAAATATAATCATTTTTTGAAATAATATCTTTCTGAATCACTTGTTTTACTAAAGATTTTGAAATAAAATATTCTGAATTTTTACTGCTATGATACAGAAAATAGTTTATTAATTTATTACTGAGTCCCAAGTTAATCATTGCTTCTGAACAAAATAACTTTACATTTTGTATTTTAATAAGGTTTCTTTGGCTACACTTAGCTAAACTTATGCAATTTTCTTCCCCCGGAAAAAGCATAGAAGCATTGGAACTACTGTTTTATGTTCTTAAATGCTAATATTAGGGCTAATAACAAATTGAGGGCATTTATCATAATAGCTATCAGAACTTTGAACATAAGGAAATTGAAATAAACCTAAAGATTAATTAATTGTTGTGCTGCTTTAAAGGGTATAGTATACCTTTTTAGCCTTTTTCTTAGATGTTTTAGCTTTTTCAAGCTTTTTATTCCCATGTTCAGTATAGTCTTGAGCCTTCAGTACATAATGCTCTATTCTGCTGATGTTATCACCCTGCATACAAAACATCAGATTGTATTTAATTTATTTACCCATTGATCACATACAGTGATATGGGACTATTATAGCTGTAACAGTCATTAATAAATAAATGCACATGTCACATTAGGTATTTATAAGTAAAAATATATATGGGAACAAAAATAAATGCACTCATGCAATTGTACAATACATGCAACATACATAGATATACTGAGGTTGTTTGAGATACAGGCCACCAGAGCACAGCTGCATACTGGGAGAAGCTTAGTCATTAAGGCTTATAATGCCTGTACAGATAGCAACTTCTTGTTAGCTTAGGGGAGGCTTTGTCAGCTTATGTGTTACTCTGTGCTTTCATTGTGTGTAATTATGTGCTAATTAGTCTTAGTTATGTCACTACATAAATATAGTCTTAAAGAATGGGTTTTTATATATGATACATATGTGGAAATGCATTCTTGCAGAGAAGTGGTAACCAATTCCCAAGAAAATATTCTGGCACTTGTATTCCAGGTAGAGAAATTTGTTTGCCAAATTGTTAAAATTATGAGAGACAGAAATTCTCAATAAGAAGAAATATATTCCAAATTTTTAAGGAAGAAAAGTTTGATGAAATACGGGAATTTCTAACACAGTTGCCAGCATATATTACTGTTAAAGGGTATCATTTTCAATATATGTTATAACGTGGGTTAGTGCTTATTATTATGATCAGTTTTAAATACAGTAATTTTTTATGCTTTCAGTAAAAATATAAATACTAAAATAAACATACTAACTTTTTGCTCTGCAACTGTATCTCCTTTTTTCCAGCTGTGGTGGCTGTATTTCCTCAGTAAGCAGCTGTTTTCACATGCTCCATAAATCAAATAAGCTCACTTTATATACATAACTTGATATGATAAAAGCCAATGGACACAGATATATAATTTACATCCATAAAAATGTATTTTATTTATTTTAAATTCATCCTGTTGAAGAGTGTAATCTGATTTAGGATATGTCAATAATAACAGTTTACAATCTAATTAGATACTAACTTAACCTAAGGAATTGTTATTACAAAATCACTGAAATTTCACTATTTTATTCCACTTATTTGGACATGTTTCAAAGGCATTTGCCTCCATCTTCAGCAGACCGTTTTTGGCAAAAAAACATTCCAAAAGGAACCAAAACTATTAAAAGCTCTTCAAAAACCCATAGAATTAATAATATGGGAAAATATATTTATAAACAAAAACAAAGAATTTTTGGTTAACTTTGATCTCCCAAACAACAGTTACCTCATCAATAAGTTCATTAAAGCCACAGAGCGACATCTTAATACCATACTGGGAAGTGGCCAGTGGAAGCAAGCTGAAGATGGAGGCAAATGCCTTTGAAACATGTCCAAGTAAGTGGAACAAAATTATGAAATTTGAGTGATTTTGTAATAATAATTTGTTATATTATACTATATTTCACTATGAAAATCTCCGATACAAAAAAACTACTTAACCTATGGAGTTTAGTGTAGATTAATCTATTTACAAAATTTTATTTCAATTTTTTATATTGTTGTCAAGATGACATAACTATAAAACAATGTATACTAATTATTTACAGACTTAACAAAAGAATTTCATGTCGAAAAGTTTTTAGAGAAAATAACTTGTTAACTGTAATCTCCCTATATGTATATAGACTAATCCTATTAATTGTAAATAACAATAAGTACGTTGGCAGAAATAACCACTATTGCATCCATGACACACGGGGAAAAGCTAATCTATATCGATCTCTGTAAACAAAAAATACATCAAAATGTAATCCATTTATCAAAGGTGTACTTTTGTACAACAAACAGAGACTCTAAAATTGGAAAAAGGAAGAAATTTAAGAGATCTAATGGTATTCTCGACTGAGAAATACCTGTACAGGGTAGATGAATTATAGATAAAATATGTAATTTTCGTTTAATTGTTGCAAAAGTGTACTAAAATGATCAAAGAATAAGTTATTGTATACTCGTATCTACTGATTCTGCTAAACTTTGCTATTCTTATGCTATACTTTACAATTGTATGTTTCACAGTTTTACATACTTTGTTAACTTCAGATTTTGACAAAGTCTGAAACTTGTGAATCTATTCATAGCAATACATCATCATCATCATCATCATCATCATCATCATCATCATCATCATCATCATCATCATTTGGAACAATTCATGTAGTTCAATGATTTAATGTTAAACTATGCTTCTTGCAGTTGGTACTTACTAGTAAATTATTTATAAAAACAGTTTATGAACCTCCTAATATTTTCAAATCATGGTTTTACATATCACAATTTAAAGTTATAAATTTATAAACTACTAAATAAAATATGTGATATAAGTCATACTAAACACTTATATTGCTCACTTCACATGATTTTATTCATATGATTTGGCTTCACTGTGTTAGTTCCATATATTTTTTAAAATAAGTTTCTTTTTTAAAAAATATGGTTTAATTATAAACTACATTTTATTTTATGTAAATTAAATATTCCTTTAATGAATAATAGGAGCTTGATATGCAAAATTTATTCAATTCTTTTTTAAATGGTTATGCATTTTGAATATTTTTAGGCATGTAGAAAGTTTATTATGTAGTTCATAAGCTGCAGCTGTAGATTAGGTGTTGTATAGCACTAATGAATGCTGTTATATATAGTAATTATTATTGTCTCTTGTATAATTATTATGAATCTGATTGCTTAATTCATAGTTGTTTTCTATATTTTATTTCACAATATTATTTCATACCTATATAATAAGTTTAATGTTAGAGTATCTTGTTTTTTAAAGTTTCCTCGCAGAATTCTATTTGTTATAATATGTATTAGTCTTATCTATTTTCTTCTGTAGCACAAAGGCTATTTGTAAGTTTTTTTTTTTTGCACTGCATCCCAAACTGAAATGATAGTTCACCTGACTATGCATTATTTACTCTAGTTTTACAAAGCATAACTTAAAAGGTGTTAGAATTTTTATTGCAATATTTTATAAAAGTATAAAGTAGATACAATTTATCATAAGAATGACACTAATAAAATTATTTTATGACACATGTATCACTTAAGTTGCATACATCATCATCATCATCATCATCATCATCATCATCATCATCATCATCATCATCATCATCATCATCATCATCATGGATCACAATAATTAGGCTGTTTACCTGTTCTGGTAAAATAAAAATAAGGTAATTTCTATCAAGATTCTTTTAATATCTTCAGTGTCATCGATGGTGATACCCCATTAGTTAAAGCAAGCATTAAACACTGTTAAATTTTTTTAAAAAAAATAATAATACACAAGATGAAATATAAATTGGGAAATGAATTATTCCAAGTCAAGTTTAGAGTATCTCCCTTACATCTGCCATTCATGAGACTGATGAAAACCCAGAAAAAAATCTGAGTCATATAGAATAGTTCTGGAAAGATTTGAACTGAAAACCTCCTGTTCATGAGTTTGACCTCAACCACATAAGTCAATTGTTTTTTCCACTAATGTATACTCCACTGCCATATAAACATATGGGCAAAGGATATATAGTCAACTCCCAATAATTTGCAGTATTTAATGCACAAATTTATGCATATTATCAAAATTCATGAATTATTCATTAAAGTTTGTTTCTTTCAATAAAGTTTGGTAAAAAGAACTTACAATTTGGAAAAATAAAATATAGGTCAAAATCAATATATTTGAAACAATACAATACATTTTAAGATACATACCTGCAGCGATACACATTTTAAAAATAATAAACATACCATGTTTCACTTTAATGCAAAAAAATTTAGCTTTATCTGTGTCCTTGAATATCATTCATTTTCCTGGCTTTTCATGCTCTTTTGTTGGAAAACAATGTTTGTGCATAAAAAGTCATCTTCATTTGCCATATATAATAGAAGTGTACTGACAGTGATACTAGCTTAACTATCTGATCTAATTATGAAACTACTCACCAGTCAAAACTACTTGCAATGCTACTGAAGGGAGTTTGGCTTCAATGCATTATGCACAAAATTTTGAGAGGAGGGAAAGACTTCAGAGGAAGGCAGAAAGATGCATTATATGCAAAAATTTGGACAAAGAAAGTGACCAACCCAATAAAAGTGAAACATTTTAATATAAAAAAAATAATTAAAAAAAATTAAAGAGAAAGAGAAGATGCACTGTGAATTACCCTTATTTGCACACAAATTTTCGGGAGTTGACATTACATTCATTCATGCTTATATAACTTCATTAATAATATACATAAATTATCAATTATTTGCTACATAAAGGTTTATATCAACATACCTAATGATCTTATAATTTAAAAATAAAAAATATTTGAATAGCCACTAAAGAAAACAACTTCTTATATTTTTTTTCTAATGTCACTGGAAAGGATCATTCAAACCATCAAAAAATTGTTACAATAATACCTCATTATGTAGCCATTTCTAAAAGTTCTTAAATTTCCAAAATATTAAGTTTTAAGAATTTTCCTCAAAGATATAAAAATGCAACTAGATGATACAAGAGACAAGAAATTGGTCAGATTTTTGGCAATGTGATCATAAGTATACAATAAGCAACAGTTAAAAGAGTCATATCACAGGTTCAGAAGCTTAGAGCATTAGTATAAGGAGGTTGGAGGTTCAAAATCTGTTTGGGTCAAGATATCTCAATGAGGGTTTTATCAAAGTTTTCCTGAATCCACAGAACACCCGATGAATTATCATATCGTTTATACAGTCCTCCATTTCATTTAGAGCCAAAATGAAAGCAAATAGTAGTTCATTTTATAGCTATCTATTCAACATCTTGAAAAGATAAATAATAATGTGTCAGACACTACTGAGTAAACTATTAAAAAAATTTGGAGTAAGCCCATAAACTATTTGAACCTAATAGCAGATATTAACATTTTTTAAAAAATTGAATGGAAATTGTAACATACACACCACTAAAATTCAATAAAATGGAAGACTAGTTTCGGGAGCCGACCAGGAACTGATGATAGGAGCGATGGCTCCCGAAACTAGTCTTCCATTTTATTGAATTTTAGTGGTGTGTATGTTACAATTTCAACTCAATTTTTTAAAAAATGTTAATATTTGACACCACTGTTACAAAAGTTCACTATATTTTATACTAATAGCAGATACCTGTGCTTCAATTAGTGTTCCCATCTGTACAAATGTATCTCTGAGCTGAGAAATGGAATCTTCTATCTTTTGTAGTTCCTCATATCTGGATTTTATTTGTGAAAGAGCCTTTTGAGCCTCAAGAGTATCAGAAACAATCTGAAATGTTATAAAATGTATTAAAATTTTATAAATTATAACAGTAAGCAACAAAAATTGCTAGCTTCAACAGCAGTGCTACCAGTTACATACTATGAGAAACAACAGGAATAAAACAATGCCATAATGTTTAACCAAGTGCAATTATATAATTTTATAATTTTTTGAGGAAATCACTCAGATTTTAGTAATTTTTCTACTTGGACATGTTTCAAAGGCTGTTGCCTTATGAGTGATTTCCTCATAAAAAATCGTAAAATTATATTTCACTGTGAAAATTCCCATTATTTAAAATTAAAATTATATCAGTTAGATGTCATTTGGCATCCAGAAATTGTGCATGGCCTTCATGACAGATCTATAAGCTATTTTGGTGAAGCAAATCTGCGCTCATGACTTCTCCTGGTAGTGTATACATGTGTGCTATTGTATAAGATTCATTATTTTTGAGACAGATGAAATGCTGCTTACACAATAAAAACATTACATGGAGTATAGTACATTTTCAATTTTATTCTTCTGGAGAAACTGATTGCAGTAAAAGTACAAGAATGTCTCAAATAATATTTAATGTAAATATTGTACTTACAAAGCAGTTGACAATGGAGTGGTAATATATCCTAAACTTAGGTATTCATTTTTTACACTAAACTCCACTTACATGAAAGTAAGACACGTTTCAGGAGAATCTCTCACATCTTCAGTTGCTCACTAAACTGCCGTTACTCAAAACGATGGCTAGACAACCAGATATTCCTGTGGTGGCCTTTTTTGGTTGAAGTAGGAAATTGCTGAGTTCATCCATAGGAGGAAACGCAAAATTCATTAGGTTTTCTCTATTTTTTAATATGAAAAAATTTTCCCAAGTGGATTACTCCATTGGGTTGTGAAGATGTTTCAGCAGTTTAATTCCCCATTTTATTACATGGTTTTTGGTCCAAAAGTGAGCTGCTACTGTTGATTTATCCACCTGTTTAAATAGAATATTCCTAAAATGTTCTTTCCTCTGAATTTCCAATTTTCTGCTTATGTAGCTCTGTTCACAATCTGCACATTTTATTTCGTAAATTCCTGATTTCTGTTCTGTTGGTATGGAGTCTTTCACTGTGCAACCTAATAAATTCTTGATGTCATATCTATTCTCTGGGGCTAACATTATCCCATGTTCTTTGAAAATTTCTTGAACTTGTCGTAAATTGGATGGTAGGTGAAACTTTTGAATTTGTATTCTTTTTTTGTGTTTTTCAGTGTGGAAATTTCCCTTATCCCTTTTTGTCTTTTAGATTTATTGATAATTTTTATCACTGTATCTTTTTTTATGAATGGTGCTTAATGCCCGTTTTTACTACTGAGGTACCACAGGCGGTGAACACTGGTGATATATGAAATGAAATGATATATTGGGAAAGCATTTTTTTTTTTAAGGAAGGAAATATTCTAGGCTTAAGTTTAGGGTACCTCCCCGGCATTTGCCTGTTATGAAGACTGAGGAAAACCTGAAAAAAACCTCAGTCAGGGAGGACGGTCCAGGCAGGAATCGAACCCCAGACCTCCCGCTCACAAGTCCGCACCTTGACAACCTCAGCCACCCATGGCAGTTCCCACAATCTTTTAATTGGACTAGCATAAAATAAAACATTTATGAAGAAAAATTATAATTAATAACTGTGTTACTGCTGCCACTTCCATGGTTTTGTCTACAATTACTAATACAAATTCAGCATTAGATATTTAATTCTTTTACTGTCTGATTACATATCTCTAATATGCAACCTAGCTGACTGTTTTGAACTTATTTATGATGGCAATGCAATTGAAACACTAATTAGTAAGCAGTTTCATTGAAACAACAATTTCTATTATTGCAGTGTATGCATTTTTTGTCTTCCATGGGGTAAACAGGATAAGCTTTTATTCTCTCTTTTTCCTCTCTTTTTTTTCTCCTATGCATGACCATTAAAGAGACTGATTTCTTGTGATTCCTATCGAGTTAAATGGACATGCTGCCATTATCACCCCTCTTCACCCAGCAAGGTGAAGTGGTGAAACTGGGTGTGCAGCTAAGAAATGGTCTCCACTCCAACCCTTTTCAAGAACAAAGAAATACTCTTGAATTCCCCTAAATTTTGGGATGCTATGAAGACATGACTTATTTGAAAGAATTGTTACTTAATATAATAATAAATAAACATTAATTTTATGGGTAAATATCTAAAAAGGTGTTGAAATGCTTACATGTTCAGCATTTCATTGCTCCTTAACAGTAACCACACTGATCTGATGAGATGTATTTCTAGGTTATATTCACTCTGTTTCCCTATAATTTGCTTTATATTGATTACATTGTCAGTGCATGAGCCCTTATGAAATCTAGCTTCCAGCAGCATCACTTTTGATATTTTCCTTAGTCTTACATGTTATGTTTTTGCATATATCTTGCATTTAGTATTAAGAATTACTGGCACTTCTATAATTGGAGAATTTATTTTTCCCTCTCTTTTTGAAAATAGAGACTTACTTATGCATCATACCAATAATTTGGTACCTTACTTTTATGCCAAGATATACCAAGAAAATATGTTATCCTTAAATGCATAAGTGTTTCATTATACTTGATAAATTCTAGATGTATTTCCTTCTGGTGATTCTGTTATTTTTCATTTCTTTTATACAGGAGCATACATTCAGAGTATGCTAAATAAGACTCCTTACCAAGACTCGCAATTCAACAGCTATTGCTTCTTTTTATGTTAATCTTCACATATGTAATGCAAACACCTTTTGTTCAATCTGTGATAAATTTGAGAAAATATATTTATGATAATTCCTACTTAATTTATTAACCATGAGACCATTTTAGAGTTTAACTATGCACTACATCCCTCTGCTTTTTTTTGCTGAATCATCAATAATTAATTGCAGAAAAAGTGCAGGAGAATGAAAAAGCTCTTTGGGTTAGATTACAGACTCAAATCATAGGAATATGAGTTTTATTTTCCAATAGTAAGTAAATATTATTATAATAAACAATAATAGATTAACTATTAGCAGTTAAAATTATCCACATACTCTAGCCCATCTTAATTATAGAGGCTCATAATTTAAATACCGTAAAATACTTAAGGAAAACATGACTTATTATAGTTGTAGTCCAGCAAAACTAATAAAATTCTGACTTACATTTTCCACAAACACTTCAGATTTATTTCTTTCTAACAGATCCTCAAGCTCTTCATTTGTGACTACTTTGTCACCTGAAAACAGTGAAAAAGATTAAGCTAAATTGGCATTAAATGTATGAGAGACAAAACTTGTTTATTTATGTATAGGCTTACAAATACAAATTACAAGCATTTTTATCTTATATGCATTACATATTAAGAGAGAGAGTGCGTGCATGCATGCGTGCATGTGTGTGTAAAAATATATATCAGGTAGCCATATTAAGTCCTCTTTTAAATGAAGGTAGATTTTTCTGCAGTTCAAGAATTTTCAAGCAAGCAATTGGCTCCTAAGGTAAAATATGGAATTTTTATTGGCTTACACCAATGTACTGCAGGGAAATCAAAAGACAGCACAGGAGAACCATCTGGTGTGTATATTAAGTACTTAATTATTATAGAATTCTTAAAATACTATAAGTTCAGAAAAGAATTAAAAAATTAGAATATATATTATGGAATTATTTACTATGACTTATAACTTGCTCAGCTTGCATAAGCATCTGCCATAAAAGATTTTTAGCTTAACTTGGAATTTAACTCTTAGAGGTTAATTTTAAATATATGTGCAATTTATTGAAAAGATTTTCCTCCTAACAAATTGTATTTCTTCTGTAATATGTTTGTTTTATACAGTTCTATAAAATAATTTTTTCTCATGGGCTATGTTTATTGTTATAGTCTAATTTAGATTTTTTTATTAACAACATATGAGATTGGATTATAAAACATACAAACATCTAATATTGGGATATTTTATTTATAAAAAGTCTTTAAAAGAACCTCACTTTGAATTTATTGATACATTTTATCTATATCCTTAGTAATATTAATAATTTGCTTACACTTAATATGCTTATGTTCTTCTAGATTTAGTTCCATTCTGTAAATGTGCTGTGGTTAAGGATTTTTTATTTATGAAAAGTCTTTTAAAGAACCTACATTTTCAATTTGTTGATACATCTTATCTATATGCTTAATAATATTAATAATTTGTTTACACTTAATATGCCCATATTCTTCTGAATTCAATTCCATTCAGCAAATATGAATGGATTTAAAAAAAAAAAAAAAAAAAAGTAATCTTTAAAATTCAGGGAGAGGTATCTTTATAAGCATTTTGAGAATAAAATTCTGGATCAAATCTTTAATAAATCTTTTCAATATACACTTAAAAATGTATAATCATATTTAATTATTAATCCTTGTGAACAGATGGATTTATTTCTAATCAAACTGCAAAATTTAATCACAATTACAATCTTGAATAAATCATCTTTAAAATACACATAATTAATCTATTTGCTAAGGGCTGTGTCTTTGGGAAAGCCATTCTAAAGTATAACCTCCCTCAAATGGGGGAAATTCCATCTTTGGAGTTCCAGAAGATAGAAATCTTCCCTGTATCTCCTCCAAGTAAAATATAAAATATTTAAATTCTAAACTTACACTGTACTGTATTGTAAAAAATAAACTTAAGCTAACAAGCATCAAATATACACAAAGACCTACCAGAAATCTTCACTAAATTTTAGACAAGAGTCTAACAGGGCCAAATACTGGTCTTTCCCATACTATCATCCCAGGATTTTTTTTGTATGATTAGAGACTCTAAAGTAAGGATACCAATTTTTTTAACACTTTTCTGGAATGGATAAAACAGTTTTTCAACATTTGGTAAATTGTTATATATTTTTTTTAAATGATGAAATCAATCATTCTACTTAAAATATTAATTCTACTAATTTACTGATACTTTATGAAAAATGATTCTTCTTGGGCAAGTCTTTTGTAGAACCCATTTTTGTGGGCAAATTTGTGACATGTTTAAGTTTATCAAGATAGCAAGAATACCATGAACAATTTCTAAGCTCTGTTCAAACAAGTTACTGTTGAACAGAGGTAAAATATTTTATCTAATGGAAATTTATACTTGTTTTCACTGTGTTGATTCCTGAATATATTAAAATTTAAAAAACAGGTAATAGAGGGTTTCCTATTAAATTGTGAGCACAAAATCAATTTAGAATCCATTTTTTAGAAATATACCCTTGCATTTTTGTGTTTACTGATTTGTAATTTTTGTTACTTATTGTAAAAAAATTATGGATATTCTTTCCACATACTTTGAACCATGTCCCTTTTAATGGAAAACCTTGCTGTTAATTGGAAGTTAGAGGATCTTCATTCATTCTAGTGCTTTCAAAAGAAACTGGGTTTATTTCTTTTTAATTTGTGATCACATATACATAGCAAAGGGCTTCTGGTTTATGAAACTTACATATTTTCATCTGTTGCTGTACAATAGCCTTGCACCTCTCTCTGTGTTTCAGCAATGCAGTGTTATATTCCTGGACTGCAGATATGAGCAATTGAACTGACGTAGCAAACTGCAAATCCTTAATTCTCATAAATACATCTGATTCTTTTTGCCATGCTGCTTTCTGTACTTCTTGTTTCAACTCTGAAAAATGTCTCATTAAATGTCTTCCTACATGGCATGTAATATTATTTTATTACACACATGTTTACTGCAGTTAAAACAAACAGAACAGAATTAGAAGAATAATAATGTATACAAAAAGATCTAAGTTTTTGGATAAAATTTCTTGGCTTGATGACTACAAAAACAAACAGTTGTTTTTATGAAAGTTTAAAGTTCCATAACCTTGTAGGCCAACAATAACTATGAAAGTTATGATTGTTACTGCAAAATTGTTAATTTTTTCATTATCTTTACCTTCAATCTCTAATCAACAACACTGCTAACCATTAACATAACATCTACCAGGGTGTATTCTATGAAATTGCTCAAAAAGGAAAGAAAGAAAGAAAAACAGAAGGAAAGAGAGGAAGAAAAATATATAGAGAGAAAGGTAGATAAACAAATAAAAAAAATGGAAAGGATGAAAGAATGAAGGAAATAGAGAGAACAGAGAGACAGACATGAAAGAAAGAAAATAAGAAAAAATGAACAAAACAAATAAAAAGAAAAACTAACTAAACAACAAAATACAGTCATATAGAGCTGTATTTATTATATCTAAGTAAATCACAGTTAACCAGTAGGTACTGCTTATTTATTTTTTAATATGTGCTTCTGAACAGTATATAATAAATACTATCATGCTATTATGAAATCAATCTTATAAGAATAATTCTATAAGGAGCTCAGAATGGCAAATTTGTTTCCTGTTAAATTGTTATTAATGATTACCATCATTAAAAACCATAAAAATCTACTTGAAAACAGAGGCTTTTCATTAACTAGCATGTTACTCTGTTAAAGAAAATATATAATATTATAATAATAAAATATCTTCCTTGCTTACCTTTAAGAATATTTTTACCATTCTTAATTAACTGACTGACAGCAGCTTTTCTATTTTCAACTTCAAAACTATATTCTGAAATTAGAAAAATAGAATAAGGATATGACTAAATATTCTCAAAAATTCCATATAAGAAATCCAAAATCTTCATTAAGTTGTGAGGAGGAGGTATAAATATATATTATACAGAGGATGTCAAAAAAGTATACACACTTCAAGCAAAAAAAAACTGTGTTAACATAACAAAACTGAATTCACACAAACAGATAATGATGAGCACTAATCATCTTAGACTTTTACAGTTACAACAGTTACTCAAAATGCCCACCATTAGTGTTGATACACTTCTGAGTATGTTGAACTACTGATTGAGCAATGTTTGCAAAAGTGTCCTCGGCAATTGCAGTCCATGCCATTTCAGGGTCATCTTCATTTAATGCATGCAAGAGTCTTGGGATGAAAACTTTCAACTTTGCTGTTTTAATGATATGACATGCTGGTTCTGCTAATCCCAGTCTCACTTACATATTGCTTTGTAGATTTCTGCAATGAGTGCTCAAAATGTTCCAAAACCATTGCCGAGGATGCAGGACTTGTTGCAGTGTGAGGTCTCCCAGATCTACCCTTGTGAACATCGCATACAGTACCATAAATCTCAAATTTGTCTCAAATGGGTGCAATTGTTACTCACATTGGCAGCTCTGTTCTGTACACACATCTCCATTGCTTTTGGACTTCCAACAACATTCTCAGTTTTCCAATACCACTTCAAAATTGCTTACCACTGTTCAAACAATAATCTTGGTTCCATTTTGTAATGTGAGTCATGTCTGTTTACAGAACATCATACTACACATTACTGTTGTTTTTTGGTCCAACTTTCAAATATATTAAATAGATATCTACTATGAAAGTATATATACATTTTTTGCCACCCTCGGTATATACGACTAGAGTTAGTTTTATTAAACAGATAGTGTTATCAGTTAGTGTGCTGTTATCCTATTTTTACATATCAAAATTGTTTGCCATGCACAAGTTGCACTTTTTTAAGATCTTATCACTCCAGGTGTATAACAGTTCAGATTTATTAATTTCTGCTAAATGCAAAGAGTTGCTGCATATTGTTACTTAAACTGTAATTACACTGAAGAGTATTTTTCACAAGCTGGTAGACCTAACAATTTTCAAAATTGAGTTATAAATAGTTTATATGGGATATAACACATATTTCATGTCAGTCTCTGGTTTTTTTAAGTCATTGTGTAGTAATAGCCTAACTCTTGAGGTTTTTGTAAATATTGGTATTGTTTCTATATATTGAATTCATATATAGAAATGCAATTAATGCAATATAGGTACTGTAAAAGCTTCCACCACCACCACCACCACCACCATCATCATCATCATCATCATCATCATCATCATCATCATCATCATCATCAGCAGCAGCAGCAGCAGCAGCAGCAGCAGCAGCATCATCATCAATTTTAGTGAGCCAATTTGAATTATTTGTACAATTTCATGTCCATATGTTTTTATTAATATTTACATGCATATGGATTAACTTTCTGCATTTTTATTATGTATATGTATTGTAATATGGATACCTATATGAACCTTAACAAAGCATATTATTTCTCATAGAAAGCAACATTCATATACTGAATAAATAGATAACAGGAAAGCCTAATTGACAGAAAGAACAAAGAAAACTTGCTAAAAACTGTTAAAAACAACTAAAAGTAGGGAGAAATAAAATCAGGAAAAGACATAACTAGACTTAACTTAATAGTATATACATAGTAAATAATTATGAGAACTTCTATGGTAAACGTGCTTCAAATAGTACATGTTCTCCACATACATAAATACACAAACATACTCACTCATGCATGCAAGTATTTATTATTAATAAGCTATAGCACAATATTACTTCACAAAAAGGCTTATGGTCTTATACTAAAAACACTAATTATATTAAATACACCCTCACAGACACCCCTTATTTTTTGACATAAATATTTTTGAATGCACATCCACTTGCTGTTTTTATGAGTCTGGAACATATCTATAATAAGCTTTTCTGTGATTTAAGCATTTAAGTTTTACTAACTTAAAGCACCAAAATATGGAAATCAAGTCCAAACATGTCATGCTGTGATCAGTCCCAGATCTGTTAGCAAATGTTACTACATAGAGCTGAATCATTTTGCTTCTTGGTTCCCAGCTATGTTTATGATCACTATTCTCTCATAACACAAATATGGGATACTTTCATAACTTGTCAAACGAAACCTACTTTATTATAATATACAAAAGTAATTGAATATCTTCACTACAGTTGCTTCAATATCTATAGCCAGGCTATCTGTCACTCTTTGTACACAGTTAGATATGATTTAGGTTGAATAGTTTACACCTATTAAATGCTCTTCCTATTTATTATTCCATATTTGAATACATGTTGTTTGTTCATGACCTTGAAACTTCACCATAGTTGCAGTTAGTATTATCTGTACAGAATGTTAAAAATCTGTGTTTGATGCTGTTTTCTTTTAGAGTCTCCAGAATGACATTTTATCCTCTAATTCTTTTATTTCTACAATGTTCACCCTTATTCTATAGCTTGCTTTAAATAATCTAACTAGAATAGGACATAGTTTAGCACTTTCATGATTAGAACCATCAGAGTACACAGTTTATAGTTTCCAGGTCAGAACGCAAGCATCTCAGCATCTCAGCATTTCAGATTGAAATACATTTGGATCAAAAGATGTGATTATGTACCAAAGTATTATTATGTGCCCTCTGTAGTTATTAAATTACATGGACTACTGCAGAATGACCTGTTATAAAAAATTAAATAATTTAATCCTTGTGCTTACAAATTTTTTAATTTTTGACAATATCTGCCCTCCCACCAGAAAATTTAGAACTACACTTCACACAATCAACTTCATATTCTGATTTTTTTTCTTAATAAATGGAAACTCATTTTTCAAGTCTCTATTTGGCATTTTTATCACAGAAATACTAAGTGAAACATTAATCAATGTTAACAATAAATACAATAGAATATCTAAAGCTCCACATCCAATTTGATCTTGTAACAGACTAACTGACTGTTATGCAATATGCACATAGGACACATACGCAGTCAACCAGCATTGAGATCAAATTTTGAGATCCCAAGCTCAGAATTAAATTTCAATCACAGGGCTGTTAATGTAAAATTATAATCAAAAATTTTGGATGATATTTTTTTATTTAAAATTTAATACAAACTCAGAAAACGAAATATTGTAAAATACAATACCAAAATTTCAATCATCATGATTCAAGCCAAATAATTTATAAAATAGGGGACATTTACAGGATGAGGAGTAAAATATAGAGTATATACGTATTTTGTTTGGACCCATAAAGAAAAGGAGATGAAATTCTCAAGCCGAACTGTCCTGTTAAATGTGGGACAGATGGTTACCTTAGCCATGTTACATGCATTTATGCAATATTACACTTACATTATTACTTTACATTGTGTAAATTATGCAGAGTGTTATTGGTAGAAGATATATAGCACCAAATAACTAGATACAAGTCGCTGTTAAATAGATAAGTATAGGCTATTTTATTTAATAACATATGGGAAATTAAATTAACTATCAATGTAAGTGCAAATCTTGTAGTTTATAAGTGCATCATTTTTTGAGAAAAAAAAAACAATTGCAACAAGATACTTCTGCATTTACAAAAACAGCAGTTGTTGACTTGTATTCTTAGTGAAAAAAATTTAAAAGAATGCATAAAAGACTCAAGCTGTTTTTAAGCTTCAAGAAGCACAGTTTAAAAACAAATTGGACAATGCCTTGCAAACTACCAAAGTGGGAGAGCAGAATCATTTTGTTTCAGTGGAAAGAGCAAAGATAATTATTTTAAGGATGTAGACAGAAAACTGATCAAAGAAGAAGAAGGAGGAGGAGCAGGAAGAGGAGGAGGAGGAGAAGGAGGAGGAGGAGGAGGAGGAGAAGAAGAAGAAGAAGAAGAAGAAATGGAAAGAGAAAACAAATTAATAGAAGAGAAAAAATGAAAAGAATATCAAAATGTGGCATCTATCTCTTTAACAGCACTTCATTTCCTATCATTTAAAGATTTAGATAGATTTGTTCCAGTTCAGACAAAAGAAAATTGCCTATGGAGTTTTTGTCCTCTTTTCAAAGGTTTTACCAATATAATAGAATCATACAAAATGAGGTACCTATCAAAATTGTTATTACTCCAAAATTAGTGGCTGCCTTAGACAAATGCCAACTGAGTAAAGGGGTTCTGTTTAAATTATTCAGGCAACAGCAGGAGCATTTGGTCCCAGTGTTGAAGATTAATTATTAATATATCTTCTATTCAATGACTGTGACAAAAGGTAAGCTGAGTCCATTAAACCTGCATTTATGAATGATATTCCTGCAATTTTCACTGTTTAACGGGATGGTAAATTGTTACCTACATTAATATCAAGGAACCAAAAGAATAAAGACTTAAAATATTTATTACTTTTGGAGATAACAAGTACCTGCTTCTGGTAAAGAATAAGCAGAAGCTGTCTATTTGGCATTAATATATTTTTGTAAATTCTCCATGCTTTCACAACTGCTTCAAACACAGCCACATTAATGGGGCATTTGTCACTCGAATCAACAATTTGAGGTGGAGTTATTTGTTATTCCCCTATTCCCATCATATTTATGAATTAGTATGTTTGAAAGAAGAATATGTGAGATATAAGTAGTACCAAAACATCCCTTTCCCAATACTTGAAAGAAAGCTGGGAAGTTCTCAATGCTAATAATGTTCAAAGACTTGGAAGAACCTTTTAATATAACAAATTATTATTGAGGAAATCATTCAAATTTCACTAGTTTTGTTCCACTTACTTGGACATGTTTCAAAGACTGTTGCCCTCAGTGGAACCATGCTGATGATGAAGGCAACAGCCTTTGAAACATGTCCAAGTAAGTGGAACAAAACTAGTGAAATTTGAATGATTTCCTGAATAAATTTGTTATATTATATTTCCCTATGAAAATTTCCACAATTCAAAACTACTTATAGAGCTTTTTAATGTTTTATAAATTAAATAAAGACTTTTATGAAAGTGCTAAAATCCCAAAATTAAGAACCGATCACTGTGAATTCATGAGAATCTGTATAATATTAGGGGAAGGAGACATTGAAAACAAATTAAAAATAATTTCTTGGGATGATCCATCAAGCTAGATGGATGATGAGCAATTTATTTTCTGAAAATGTTTTTGCTAAGCTCACAACTGAAATTAAACCATCAAACATAATAATACTTTACAAGACATTTCTCTTTTTATTATACCAGCATATGTAAATTTAAGGCATAAGCGTATTTGGTAGAAGCTCTTAAATAAATTTCTACTTCTTAAAATATTGCGATCCTATGCAATAACAGGTACAATTTCTACAGGAGCTTTAAAGAAATTTAATTGGCTTTTGTGGTATTTAACAGAAAAATTATCGGTTTTATCACTTCTTAATGAAAGCAGCATCTTTGTTGAGTGCTTAGACTACTTGCCTCCCACTGAGGCAACCTAGGCCCAATTCGAATGACTGTAAGTGAGATTTTCAGCAAATGAAGTAACATCTGGGCAGGTTTACTCTAGGTACTTCAGTTTTCTCTGACACTTATTCTGCCATTGCTCCATCATCATCTCATCTCTATCTTCACCTTCATCATTCAGCATATTGTAGTCTGCTGATCACTGGTGTGCATGTTACAAATAGACTACACGCTGCCTTCTATCATCCATATGCATAACTCCAAAGCATAACCAGCAAAAGAGATGGTATTAGAACTCATTCAATTTTTGATGATGTTGGCATACAAACTAATATTAAAATGGTGGTTAATTTTGACTCTGCATATATAAGAGATATATTCCTCACAGTGAAGAAGCGAATGGTAAATTGTTTAATAAGTCTAACTTCTTAAGTTTTAGTGCAAAAGGCTACTTCCTATCAGTGAAGAATACAGTTTTGTACTCTGGCCTACAAGATGGACATTAGCTTTCTGCAGAGATGGCTTCAGAATGGAGAAAGGACATTTAAAATTTAAAAGCTAAAGGATAGTTACCACGTTAAAAGCAGTACATGACCCAAATAAAAGAGCTGTTAAGTTAATGAAGGACTTCTACAAATTGTTGGTTATGAATTAAGAACAAAGCAGTTTGTTGTGCATTACAAACTGATCATAGGATCACCCACTTTGCAAAAAAAAAAAAAGAATATGTCCACAATATTTTTAAAATTATAATACACCATTTAAAAACCACAAATGTATATAAAATTCAATGTTGTATATGTTCTAGTTTCACCTATATTTGAAATTAATCATTTCAAGAATTCCTAGCATTCAAATTTGATACTTATTTTGGTACAGAGTAATATCATTAAATGAGATAAATTTCATATCTGAGTAAGTCTGCCTAAATGAAACAAATTGAGGAAATATGTACAAAAACTTTAGCAAAATCAAGTTTTCCACCAAAATATGGGACACTCTAACTGCACTTTGTGTATGACACATTAAATGAATATAAATAAATATTAGCCATATTCTGAAAGTACCTATATGCCTTTGTATATATGAAAACATTCTTCAGAATAATTACAGAATAAAATCTCTCTGGTGGTAGTATGCTTCTTTGATCATTTTGGTTATAACTTACATACATGTGTGAGTGTGCGTGCACACATGTATATAACACACAAATTTTCTATATTATTATTGTTGCTGCAGTGGGTTTGTCATATCATTTCTGTTGTAAACTTGCAACATCTGGGATACATAGTAATATGTAAAATGCATAGCTAATCTACTCCTAAGTTTTTTGACATTTATATCATTACTTACTATCACTTCCATGTGGTAATGATATAAGGATATTGCTTAGGTGTTTTATTTCTTCATTATGAGTCTGGATGTTATTGGTCACAGAGAGTAATTTTTCTACCTAAGGATAAGAGAAATATTATTTTGAAGAAATTAGAATTATTTTTAAAGTCTACAAAAATAGCAAATTAAAATTATTTTTATTATATAAGTTTATAATTAAGAGCTTAAATTTTATTAACATAAATTACATATTATTAACATAAATTTATAAATTAACATTTAATTCCATTATAGGAAATATATAATTAAAATAACTGCTAATTCTTGTTACTATTGATTTAACTGACAATAAGTAATAATATTTATAAGCTTATGTTTTCATTGGTTGTTTAAAACATACTGTTTTGATCACATTTTAACTAAAAAATAAAAGTAGGAGAGCTCACAGACAATATTGTTTCCAAGCCCATTGCAAAATATATGGTTATGCAATTAAAACAACAAATTTCTTTAAGTCCGAACCGAGAATTTTTAACACATTCAGTACTAGCTTCTCTGCAGGGCATTTAAATGCCTGGATCAGCTATTTTAATGCCAATCCCACCCTCTATATACCACTTTATAAAATAATAAAAATGTACATAACTCTAATAACCGTTGAAGGTGTGATATTTAGTGTCACAGATTTTTGGATGAAGGGAAACACCACATTTTCCACAGTACCAGGATATTTCACTCCTAATTTTATTTTTCATGCTCACTGTGCCCTTTCTAGAAAGGTTACTTTTAGGGGAAATTTCAGCAGAATATGTTCCCTTGTTTTCCCATTAATTCGGAAAGGTGGGTCCTTGGCTAGGGTTCTTTGTGGAGGGGGGCTTTGGGGTTTATCACTGTAGAAGATGTAGATGCTTCTAAGGGAACAGGAGATGGTGCTCAATTATTTCTCTACCTTTTGTCAGGTTTCTGCAGACTGTTAGTGCAAATGAAAGAAATGACAGGGATATGTTTTTGTTGTTTATCTTGTTTATCTTAAATGTATTTAAGAGAGTGCATTACTTAATAAAAAAGGATACTTTTTTGAGCCATCTTACAGTTTTATACAGGTATGAATACATAGGCACTGATATGCCGCATCTACTCCATGCATTTAATGGTTGTAATCAGCATTTTTACCACACCATGCCCATTTTTACCATACCATGCCCATTTTTACCACAGGCGGATGACACTGATAATACATGAAATGAAGTGGTATATTGGAAAAGGATTTATTTTAGGAAGGAAACATTCCAGGCCTAAGTTTAGGGTATATCCCCAGCATTTGCCATTTATGAGGACTGAGGAAAACCTGGAAAAAAAAGTCAGTCAGGGAGAACGATCCTGGCGGGAATTCGAACCCTAGACATCCCGCTCATGAGTTCGCGCCTTAACGACCTCGGCCACCCGTGGCGGTATAATCACCTATGCATACATAGTAGTTTTCCCAAATCGGTTTTTTGGTACTCCTACCATAATGATTGCTGATGTCATTGTTATCATTTTCTTGACAACTCAAGCATTAATTCATCACCTGAATAGATATAATAGAAAATCTCTAAAATTTCTTCTCGGTAAGACACTTCTTTGTGCGATAGCCATGGCCATTAACCCAACACAAGTACTACTCCTATACTCTTTATTCACTCTTAAAAGTGATTGCTCTTACCTGTAGTACAAAATCTCGAGAGGCTAGAGCTGCAGTCCCGAGCGACAGTGGGGAGAATCGAACTTCTCAGTCCCTAACGGAGATAGCGGAATGGGTATAAGCTATGTTCATTGCTATGGAGTCCCCGTCAATATATCATGTCCGTGAATAACGGCATGCTAAGCGAAAATATATTCACAGTATTCAAAATATCTCCCTTGTTTCTGTTCGTAGCAAAGTGGATATTCGTTTTGTCCGATATGAGTATTTTCAAAAGCTATATTATGATATTATGCCTGAAGAACTCCTTGCTACAAAGGAAGTCACGGTTCTAACCTCATTTGGCACAGATGACGCTATTCACCCTTTTACCATTGCAGAACTGCAAGCAGCTTTTGCTACCTGTCCTGGAAATAAATCCCCTGGAGTAGATGGCCTATCTGCAGAATTTTACTCTGCATTTTGGCCTTGCTGAAGAATGCACTTCTTGCAATTTTCAATGAACTGCTGTGTACCACCTTGGTTCCCTCTACATTTGTCCATGATATACTGGTTCTTGTGCCTAAGACAGGGCTGTCCAATGGCAATGCAATTGTTTGTGTTATTAATCGAACATCTCCCAATAAAATTACAACAATGCCTTTGTTATGATGGCCATTCTCTTATTAGAGCATTTGCTGATATCACTTTGATGCTCTCACGTGGTTCTATTCTTCCTCATATTCAGAAGACTGTTTATAATTATTGTTTAAATTCTGGAGCAGTCCTTAATGCGAATAAATCAAGATCTATGCTCGTTGGCTCCACTTGGCTCCAATGAGTAAGGAGACGTGTCTTCTGACATAGGCTTAGTAGGACTTTCAGATAACTTTAGAGATTTCCCAAATTTTCCACTGTTAAGAGATCTTTTAGAACACGAGCCACCTTGTAATCACGGATGTTTGAGGTGAAGTCCCTGGTTTATTATTTAGTAAAGTAAGAGCATCAAAATCATTCAAAAGAGTCACCTAGATTAGGAACCCTCAGGTACTTTTTGTTTCTTAGCCCTAGGTCATATGTTTAGCTCCTCTACATGCAAAGTACAGTAGCTACCTTGTCAGTGTTACTAGTAGGTGAGGATAAGGGAGGTATGCCATGCCGTTGCGATAACAACAAGGTGGGGGTTCATCGGTTCCAATTGAGAGGCTGGCTGGTGAGAGGGCTCGGAAGGGAGCAGAGCTGGACTAGTTAAATGGGGCTGAAAACAGATGTTTCCTGAGGAGCAATAATAATATTCTGAGAAAAGAGATTACTCATTAATTTTGGACGGGGTATATGTAGGATCTTAGAAGTAAATTTCTTGTAACGACAACTATCACGGCAGCGTAACTAATGTAAGCCTCGTAACCAGCAATTATCAAATTAGATGAAATAGGTTTTTTTTTTTTTTTTTTTTTTTTTTTCCAAATCAATTTGAATAGAACGAATGCCATTTAGCACCCGATACTTTTAGCCGAGGGATCAATGTTCATTTTGAATTTTAATTACAAAGCCAAATGCCTGTAAACTTTGGCGTATTTTATCATTTGATAATTCCGGGGGTAAATTAAACACAAGGGGATGGGTATTCCGCACTGGCGCTACAGATCCGTCTTGAAGTAAAAAGGAAGTAGTGCCCTTATGTATTATTAATAGCTGTTTGAAAACCACTCTACGTGTAACTTGATAAATGCTGCATTTAGCTTACCAATTAATTGAAGTGTATCCAATTGACCCCTGGCTCTGCGTAGGGTAGTATCTAACCAGAGACGTATATCTAATAACGTAGGCTGAAGCTTACTTTTGTCGAAAGTAGCTTTCAAAGTGTTTACTCTTATGATCTTGTTCATGATCACAATGTATTGGATAAATGTGCATTTTTGTTTCCCAAAAGGAATTTGAAGCAAAATGACAAGTAAGGAAGAAAACCTGACAGAAATTTATAGCACAAAACGAAGCGCAGTCAACTAGAAAGTGCATCTGTACTCCACGCCACTCTGCAGCAGACTGACTTACACGCAATGGCATAATAGCTCAGTTGGTTATAACGTAATACCTTACTTGTGAAGTTACTGGTTTCGCGTCCTGAAGTTTTTTTAAATGATGTTTAACTCCCGTTTTTACTACTGAGGCACCACAGACGATGGACACCGGTGATACATGAAATGAAATGAAATTAAATATTGGGAAAGGACTTTTTTAAGGAAGGAAACGTTCCAGGCCTAAGTTTATGGTACCTCCTCGGCATTTGCCATTTATGAGGACTGGGGAAAATTTTGGGGGGGGGGGAAACGTCAGGGAGGAACGTCCTGACGGGATTCGAATCCCAGACCTCCCGCTCATGAGTCCGCACCTAAACGATCTCGGCCTTCCGCAGCAGTGTTTTTTTTTTAAATCCTAGTGTTAAAGTAGATTTGGCAATTTACAATGATTTATCTAGCTAATCATACTATCATGCACACAATTCGCTTTAAATTTATATTTACGAATATTTTCTGCAGGAAATTTGTTACCTTTACAATGATTTACTCGCCTATTTAGTAACACACAATCTCGTATCAATTTATATTTACTGATTACATCGGTTTCCAGGATTTACCCGAGGTTAACGTTAAGTAGTGTGAGTATATGAATTAATTGCTAATTCCATTTCGACAACGAGTGATAAAAAGTGAAAAACTCACTTTTGTAATAAGGAACATGTTGCAGTCAGAAAGTTATGGGGGACAACGCATAAGTTACTTTACGTTTAACAAACATGCATCATTTACACTGTAGGAACTGCTGGTGCGGTAGAGCAGTTAGAGCTGCAGTTCCGACAGTGTGTCTTAATGAAATTGAATTTCGAATGGTACGAGGGCAGGTCCATAAGTTTTCGGCCTCGCCGCTAAGGATTATCGCCTTCACAAAACCCTTATCTGGATTATACCTTATCTGTTAAGTAAATAATTGCATCTGTAACTTCCGCTCCGCTGTGTTCAGTTGTTCAGATATAGTTGCATAAAGAAGGCTATGTGTAGAAGATTGTGACATGTTCAAAATGGAGTGCTGTTAAGTTTTTCACAAAAGAAGGACTTATTCCAAATGAAATTAAACAGCAATTGGACGGTGTAGATGGGGAAGCATTCCCTCATATTCTACCGTAAAAGAATGGGCCAAACTTTTTCGAATGGGCCGAGAAAGCATTGAAGACGAAGAGCGTGCAGGTCGGCCGGCCCTTGGAGATGCTCACTCCTGAAAACGTCGCTCTTGTGGAAGGAGAAACTGTGGAAGACTGGCGGCTCAAAGTTACAGAAATAGCACCAACGTTGGGCCTTTCTAAAACAACAGTCCTTGGAATTATTCATGGACATTTAAACATGAATACGGTTAGTGCAAGGTGGGTGTCTAGACTTCTTTTCTCAGTACAAAAGCAGTAACAAGTCATCTGTTGTCAGGCATTTTTGGAGCTCTGTCGTGGCAACGAGAGAGAAGTTCTGCAAACCATTGTTAGAGGAAATGAAACTATGATCCTCTATTATGAGAGGATCCCTTATCCAAAAGAGAATCAATGGAGTGGCGTAAACCTGGCAAGCACCGCCTCTAAAGGCCAAGGCCACTCAATCAACCAAGAAGATCATAGTCACAAACTTTTGGGACTGTGAAAGAATACTCCTTATTGACTTCAAGGAGAGAAACACCACAGTAAATGGGGAGTACTATGTTGGCCTACTGCGCAGACTACGTGATTCCATCAAAGAGAAAGGGCGAGGAAAGCTGAATGGTGGTGTGCGCCTTCTTCACAACACGCGCCTGCGCACACATCTCTTGTTGTAAAGGAAGCTGTGAAGAAATACGACTTCAAGGAGATCGACCATTCACACTACAGCTCAGTCTAGCTCCCAGTGACTATTTCCTCTTATCAAACCGCCAAGGGTGGCCGAGGTCGTTAAGGCGCGGACTTGTGAGCGGGAGGTCTGGGGTTCGAATCCCGCCAGGACCGTCCTCCCTGTTTTTTCAAGGTTTTCCTCAGTCTTCATAAATGGCAAATGCCGGGAGGTACCCTAAACTTAGGCCTGGAACGATTCCTTCCTTAAAAATAAATGTTTTCCCAATATATAATTTCATCTCATGTATCATCAGTGTCCATCGCCTGTGGTGCCTCTGTAGCAAAAACGGGCGTTAAACACCATTCATTCATTCCTCTTATCAAAACTCAAGAAGAACCTTCGAGGAAGGAAATTTAAGTGTGACGAAGAAATGATGGATGCTGTTTATGCCTATTTTGCAGATAACACTTCTGACTATTTGGCGGAAGGGATGAAATGTTAATTCAAAGATGTGAGAAGTGCATTGCAATGAAGTGTTACTATAGTGAAAAGTGAAATATAGTTTTTGTCTTTATCATATCTAGAAAATGGTTAGGTCGGAAACTTTGGACCTACCCTCGTAAATCGCAAGCAGCTTTTTGTGCTCGTTATTATGGCTCACGGTAACGAAACACTTGCTGCTGTTTCTACGGAGACATACTATGTAAAGCGCAAACCGGACAAGAGATTCGATGTCAGACACTTAAGTACAGAGAATATATTTTCTATTATGCATTTAACTTAAAATGCCATCAGCGAGATTAGCATGTGCTGAGGGTTCGGCTAGAAAGAAAACAATGACGTGCTGCTTATTATGTAGTCATGAAGCAACATCGCAGACTTGGAGTTACAAACAGGACCGAAAACACTAGGAATCGTATGGAATCTCCGAGCGGCTGTCCAGACCCAAGCGACAGCGGAGTTCATTCCATGCATTTGTGTCTCATGTTGAATGTTCCTAGAAACCGGTGGACCCAGTGGTTTGCAGCGGCTCGCTACGGCCTGATGGCCTACGCTCGCCTCTTTTTCGTAAATATAAATTGATAGGGGTGGATAAATCACTGTAATGCTGGCAAATCTCCTTTGATTGTAGCAGAAAAAAATGGGTCAACATCAATTTATAGTTCATTCTGTGCGTGAAACTATGTTACCGAGTAAATCATTGTAATTATGGCAAATCTCCATTATCCAGCACGAAAAAAAAGGATCAATATGGTAGAAATCGAACTATCATCACAAATACAGCATAACGCTCAAATCGCCTTAGCTATCATGCCACTCCGTGTAAAACATCTAGCTATAACTTTGTAAGTCACTGCTTTCGGTTCTCTCCGCGGTCGCTCAGGACTGGTCAGCCACTCGGAGATTCCATATGACTCCTAGTGCTTTCAGCCCTGCTTGTAAAGACAAACACATCGCAGTTTCCCCGCTACCATTCGGGACTGAAGAGTTCGGCTTTCTCCGCTGTCGCTCGGGACTGGAGCTCCAGAATTTATTCAGTGTGCAATGTTAAGTGATTTAAACATCGTTTACCGTCAACGGTCCTGAATGTGTTTAAATTATTAGCTTTTTCGTATCAAAGTGAAGGCACATGCATAATGTATTGTAATATATATGGACCAAAAGAATGCTATTTTGAAAAGATAAAATGAAATGCAGCGCTCTATGCTACTTAAGGAATAATAGAATAAAATTATCATATCAATCTCTTCTTAATTCTTCCATAAAGATGAGTTTTAATGAACTTTTTGAGAGTCAAAATCAAAATAAAATTGAATTTATATAGTCCCTGAGTATTTTCAGTAAGAATTTTGCATTTTCTCTAATTGCCATGTATGCATATTATTTCTGGTAATTAGCTCATGTGAATTTTAACATGCATATGTGACATTTATTGCTACTGTGTTATGCACATCATGCATTAAACATTTACTATTGGTAAACAATTTATGTTCCTGCAATGCCCGTTCATTTTACCCAAATATATTTTATTGTTTTTTAATATTTACTTATGTTCATAAAAGTATATAATACTTATATTTTAAACATATAACTTACTTTTTGAAGATATTGTGTTATATCGTCATATTCCTTGTCTGGATAAATGTAAACTACTTCATCTGAAGTTTTGCACCGTGCCTGCAACATGGTTGGGGGAGAGGGGGAAAAGAAAAATTATATTAAAACAATTAATATCTAGTGCTAATGAAAGGCATTTAAAATACAAAGGAAATTTACAAGAAAACTAATTTTTAAATAACTTATTTGTTATACATATATATTCAGATCTTCTGAATCTTTGATAAAAAGCTTTCCTTTCCTTATTTTTAATTTTTATAATCATTATTATAAAGTGCATGACAAATCTGAATAACTTTACCCCATCTCACTGGGTTTTGAGTATCTATTGTTATCACTTCTGTATAAATGTAACACAATGCCACGAGATATCTGGAAATTCTCTAATGTTGTCACTATTACTTTCATCAAAGATTGTGTAAAAACTATGCACATTTCCTGTTTATCTGAGGGATCCTTAATAAATAAATAAATAAGAAATAAATTAATAAATAAATAAGAAATAAATTGCTATTACTTTGCATCTGATTAGTACTAAACAGCACTGAAAGAGATTCCATAGACTTGAGAATGAGTGAATTGTGATACACTACATTCCTCATATGTACCAAGTGAACATAGCAAAATATACAGCCTGATGACTATAATCTCAGTTCCAGGAAAACAGACCATCATGGCTTGTTCTGTGCTATAACAGCTTCAATACATTTTTTTACTCTTTCTGTCTTTTTTTTATTATCATTTACAATATTTATTTTTTCAAAGATTTTTATTTTTTAAAAATCTTTCATTGTCAGAAATAACAATAAATTGTCTGTCACAGAAGACAATGTAGTAAGAACATGTGCTGAATAGCAATGAATATTATGTAGATCCCCTGGATAGGAGCCCTTGGAACAAGTGACAGTAATGCAATGCACACTTGAGCCTATGACAATAGTTTGGCCAGCACCAACTTTAACTCAAGATTATGTTTGTGCTATAGAAAACTTTTAAATTGCTTTGTACTGCTTATTTAACCTATTCTGTGCCCATTTTCCCACTCCTCCCCTATTTTTGAAATGTCTGAACAAAAATTTCCATGATATTAATACCATTATACAAATATAACTTTAAAAATTTCATTAGAATTTATTTAGCTAAATAATAGTTCTGTAATTAATTTTCAGAACAATTTAAAGAGCAAAATAAAAGGAAAGTGCTTCCAATTTTTATCTAAAAGTATCAACCTAACTGCATGCTCTGGAATTCAAAATAAGCATAAAAGAAAAGACTGCTGGTTGAGAATATACTGACATGGGAGACAGGGAATGTTAAGGTATGAATGGGAGATTTGAAATTTGAATCCTGCCAGAATTGCTCGATTGAGATTTTTTCCTAAGGTTTTCCCCAGTTCTCAGCAACAAATGTTAGTAGGTACTCTAAACTTAAGTTTGGAATGCTTCCTTCCCAAAATTCCTCTCCCAGTATACAATTTCATCTCATGTATCATTGAATACATAGTAAAAATGAGCATAAAAAACTATTAAAAATAAAGTTGAGTGTATAATAATTATATGAATTTTAATTATTACTTCTAAATTAAGTAAGATTTGTTTCAGGTTTCCAATAAAACTACAGTGCTTTAATGTTATGAAACTGATTCTTTCATGATATTCTATAAACACATTCAGAGAACATTTACTATGTGCACAAATGAAACAAAATAAAACATACAGATGTATGCTACTAGCATTTATAGTGGCATTCATTATTTAAAAGTGACAGGGAATTCAAAAACAGGTGTTGCAAACAGGAAAGTCTAGCTAAACTTTCCATGCTATAAAATATATTTCTCATATCAAGTCAATTTATGCAATAAATGCTACTATTGGGGTAGGGAGAACAACAAATAGAAGAGATAAGAGCAAGAAAGGATGTCATAAAATTATGTCACTTACCCCTCTAAGCTCAGGTAGACGATCTTTGACCATAGCTGTCTATTCACAGTGCAAGATTGTAAACACTAAACACATTCTTTACACACTCTGCAGAGATAAGCATTGTTTACTTTTCTGTGACGTCATATCAGATATTTGAAGTCAATATTTAGTATTTCTTGAAAGAGCTTTGCTATTTTTTAGCAATATTTAAGAGAGATGTTTCTTGGTTATTTTCTTTTGAATCAATGTAATCATAAAAAAACCACAAGATATTCCAACCTGTAAGTTGTGCATGGTTTGAAAATAAATAGCAGATGTAATAACTTCACAAGATTATAATAATATTCACATTGAAAGTAAGGAGTTAACCTATAACTGAATAGTGCATCTTATTACTATAATTAAAGGTATAACTCTGAATTTTATGTTATATTTTTTAAAAAATATGTTTTTTAAATAAACTCTAAAGCAAAGAGGAGGTAATCTAGAACTTAAATCAAGAAATAACAATTCAAACATAATAAAGATATATGCACAGATAAAATTGAAAATATGATGGCTAGAGAGAGAGAAAAAGAGAGAGAAAGAGAGTTTATGCATTTTTTCAATTAGGAATTGGGAAAAAATTAGACTAAGGGACCTAAAATGAGTGTAGGTGCAACTTTTCAGAAATGTTTATGTTAAGAGTGTGTAGTTCAACTGAATCATACAATGATATCAATTAAAATGTTTATGTTTATTTAAAAGTGCTGTATCCTGAGTGGGAAGTCTGGGGTTCAATTCCTGACTGAAGTATTTTCCGGGTTTTCCTCAATCATAAATGGCAATTGCTAGGAAGCTACCCTAAATTCAAATCTAAAATATTTTCTTCCTTGAAAAACATCCTTTCCCAATTTATCATTTCATTTCATATATCATCACTGCCCACCACCTGTCATGCCACAGGAGTAAAAAAGGGCATTAAACACTATTAAAATAATAAATGGTATGATTGTCAGAAATGGTTCCAAAAAGCATTGTTAATAAGGAATTAAAAGTCCATATAAAAATAAATGTCTTACAGAGAACAATCTTAGAGCTTCAGAATTAAAATTTTTTTTTTTTGCTTATTATACTTTGTCCAAATTCACATTTTTTATTTCATAACCTTAGCAATGGTACATTTGGTTTTCAATTCCATTTTAGAAATTCATATACAGGGCTATTAAAAGTTCTGCTCCACCCAAATAACTTTTGAGGCATGTGGATCAGTGATATGAAGCTCAGTGTGTAGGGATAGCCAAATATTGAAAACTCGAAAATGATATTACAGATCTACTTTTGGTTTAACTGGAAATAACTCTTATTTTATTTTAAATGGAATATCCTACATATTTTTAAAACTTCTAATAATGCTCATTAACAGCTTTTCAAAAAGTACCCCTACCAGATACTTCTGTACAAATTTATTGTTGCTAAATCAAGAAAATCAAAAAGTGTAATGAATAATAAAATGCACCTCCTTTGAAAAACACAAAACAAAACTAGCTCAGTATCTAAATTCTATGTTAAAACTGATCGTCATTGACTTGACAATATACCAGTCAATCATAACCATTTAAGGAATGGTTTTACCAGACTAGTTTGTCTTGCACCATTTCCATTATTTGATACTTCAGATTTTTAGTTGTTCAGTCTTTCTTAATATACTACTGACTTCAAATATTTGTCAATACAAAAATGACAAATTTGGGACTCTTGCTGGCCACTCTACATGACCTCTCCCATCACTCTATTATTCCAGAAAAACCCATGGTTTGATTGGATGAGGAAAAATTTGCAATAGCTGGTACAAAGTGATTTCAAAGCAAATCCAAATATTTATTATTGTTTAGCATTTCTCTGAAGAAGAAAGGAATAATGATATGATTACTAACAATACCAGCCTAATTAAGCTTTGGTGGACAATGCATATGGTTCTTCTCCATCCATTGTGTATTACATCTGGACAGTACTGGCAGATGTGTCTGTTTTAAAGATCCATTCAGGCAGAATGTGGCTTTGTCTGAGAAAACAATTCGTCTAAGAAAAACTGAATTGTTGTTAATGCACTACATCATTAATTCATGAAATTGCATTCTTCTTTCAGGATTGTTCTCTGAGGTTCCTGTAAAAATTTAATTTTAAGAGGATATTGTTTGGCACTTTTAAGGCTTTTCATCATGGAACTTTGACTTATATTTATTCTAACAAAAAATTTGTAGTAAGATCTTTTGGATTTTCTTGCCCATGGAGAAGAAAATCTAATGAAATATTCTCATCTGTTGCATTTTTTGGGTAACATGATCTTGGCCAGTCCATTATGCTTCCAGCTTCCAGTATGAGTAAATTTCTTTATGATCCTTGTTACTGCATCATAATCCTGAAATAGGATTATGATGCAGATGCATATCATTTATAAATTCACCACCTCTCGATAAGATCATTAAATAAAACTATTTAACACACTAGATGTCAGATTTAATCCCTTAAACAAGATGTTTCTACATCAATAAATATGATTCCATGGATATAAACAAAGAACAGTATTCATCATATAAAAAATTATTTATGAGAAAGTCATTCAAATTTCACTAGTTTTATTCCACTTACTTAGACATGTTTCAAAGGCAAATTTCCTTCATCATCAGCATGGTTCCACTGTCAGCTTTCCAGTTTGGTATTAAGATGTCGCTCTTTGGATTTATGTTATTACTGACAAAACACAATAAACAAAAGAAGTGCTTTATTATTTGCTACACTTTTTTATTTTCTTGATTAAGCAGCAATAATTTTATGCATAAGTATCTAGAGTAGGTACTTTTTGAAAAGTTCTTAATGAGCATTATTCAAAAATGAAAAATATATTGGGTATTCTATTTAAAATAAGAAAGTTGAAATTACTTCAGCTTAAACTGGAAGTAGAAAAAAGTTGGTAATTCTTTTTTGAGTTCTCAGTATGCAGCTATCTCCACACACCAAATTTCATTTCACTGAATTACATGCTTAAAAAGTTATTTAAGCAATGTGGGACTTTTAACTAATTTTAAATTATTACTCATGGGAATGACAAAAGATATAGAATTGAAATGGGGACCATAATTTAAGATACAAAGCATAACTAGCATAACATATCTTTTATAAATAAATTATAAAACACTACTAATGTTTGAGCTGTAGGTTTAGAACCTATTAGTATTCTTTCCCTGACATAAGGAGAGAGAGAGACAGAGAGAAGGAAATCACAGAATTATTTTACCAAAATAAATAAGCAACAACTTTTCTGTGTGCTAATTTAAAATTTATTATAAAAATCACAGTTCTTATAAAATATGTACAATTAATGTACAATAATGCTATATTTTTTCTTAAACTTCAACAACAGTCTAATAGTTAATTTCTCACAAAATATTTGTGATAACCAACATTTATTTAACATTCAGTTATAATACTCCAATTTTCAATTGTAGGAAAAATACATTTGTATGAGAAGAAATCTTTTCACTATTAGACATTTTTATTTATATGCCATATTGAAGAAAACAAAACAAAAAATGCTAAAAATTTTATTTTGCAATAATCCTTTTCTAACTACCATGGAAAACAGTATGAATTGTATTTGCAGAAATAGATGTCTAAAATTTCCAACAATGTATTAATTTAAAACAGTGAGTTCTCAAGAGCTCTAAATCTTAAAAGAAAAATGGGTTTCAGCCATTTTTCTTTGAATGTTCATACTAGCCATTACATATTAATGAGCAGTTTTACAGGAGGGAAGAAAACTAAAAACCCAATGGCAGTCAGCACGACACTTAAAGGGAAAAAAGCCAGGAAAGTCAATAGTATGCTTCCAATTAAAATGTATTTATTCTTTCTTTTGTTTCATTTATATAATTTTGTATTATTGTGCATTAATCTCATTCTAGGGAAGCTATGGAGAGAATCTCTCACCACTTTCCCTACCAGAAAATCAAACAGAAAAGTTTAATTTCTATACAGAATTCTCATAAAATAATTTGAATTTTGGGCTTATTCTGCCATTTATAAGCAGATGTGGTCAGCTTCTATGAAAATCAAAAGTGTAAATGTCTCAAAAAGCTCATGTCAAGACTTTCCTGTATACTTTGAGAATTTTAGCTAAGATCCAGAATCCACAGCAACCCCTTAAATAACATTTCCTACGTTAAAAAGATTGAAGATCTATAGTGAAATGAGAGAGTTTTCCATGCTTTATTGCATCTTAATAGAGGTCTAACCATGCATTTTCAACCTGAAGAAGTGATCTAAACAAATTAGGACTGCTTGATAAGTAGTGCAAACTAAAAAGTGGTAGCATTAGATTGTTTTCAACGTTATCATGGGAATGTGATGACTGTTGAGGGATGATGTACATACATAGTTGCAAACAGTCATGAAGCTAGTCTGTTTTGAGAGCCATTTTTATGCTTAAATTTGTAAACAAGAGTTCAAAATGGTAAAACAAAAATTTTGCATATTAAAAAAAAACATAACTTTCTGAGAGAGGGAGCACCTGCAGAAACTAAGGCAAAGCTGGACAAACATTATAGCAAACCTGCACCTTTGCTTAAAATGGTATATAAATGGTTCGGCAAGTGCAAATGTGGCCAAAAAAAGCATTAGAAATGCAAACCATTCCAGACATGTGTCACCTTAATATGGTGCTGAGCTCTCAAAGATTAAAGGGCAAGAGATTTCTCAAACTATGGACATTTCAAGAGATTGGGTGCATAATATTTTCTCAATCATTTTCAAATGAAAATGCTATTGGCAAGGTAAGTGCTGCATTTGTTTATTGACCAGAAAAACAAAAGAGTTTGTCATTTCTGTGCAAAATTTAGAGAGGTTTAAACAGAATACAAGTGAGTTTTTGAAACTGTGACAGTTAAAAAAATGTGAATCCACCATTACACGTCAGAAATGGAGCAATCAAAGCAGTGGGGTTGCAACCAAAGAAAGCACTCTGGAGAAGACAAAAACAATTCTCTGAGCAGGAAAGATGTTTTGAGATTTCCAGTTTTAATATACTTTTTAGAAATGGGAAAAACATAACTGGGGAATGTTACACAATGTTACTGGAGCAATTAAAAAATGAGGTCAAAAAGAAGTGTCTTCATTTGGTGAAGAAAAATGCCCTGTTCCATTATAATAATGTGCCAGCACAAGATTCTGCAATTGGAACCTCAAGATTATGGACTTAGGTGTGAAATACTTCCCCATATCCCCCAAATTAAGCTCCCTCAGATCACTTCCTGCTCCCTAACATGAAGAAATCAAATAAACAGGTGTCACTGAAACAAATGCATAATTTGCAGATCTGAAGCACAGCTTTTATGAATAGGATATAATTAGAAAATCTCAGGAATAGATGTAGAGATTTAAAAGGAAATTATGTTGAGAAATAATTATTTTTTTTTTAAACAAAAAGTTATGCCTTTTTTATTTTTACACGGCCATTCAAACAACCCTTGCATGTTCAAGGTATTCCTCAAAAACTTGATATGTGAACTTTGCTTTTTAATGTGTGGGTAATTTCAGAAGATATTTGATTTCCTCAAAAATGCCTGTTTAGTAGATATATAGAACTCTACCTCCTGATAGAACACTGCCAGAATTAAGTTGTGTGATTGGTTAGTGGCAGATATCTAATATATTTACAGAGATATAAAGAGATATAATATATTTACAGAGATATAAATAATGAACTATTCATCCTACTTTATACTATTTAGGAGTATTTTTCCTTGTTTCAATTAAGATTCTTTGCTTCATGCATATATTGTCCTTGTTAAACCTGAAAGCATGTTGTCTATAGACCTGACATGACAAAATATTGTCTTTATTTCCTTGTTAATCACCAGCAATTTTTTATTATGTCTGAAAATTTACTATCCTGATAACCTAGCCTAGTTTAAAGGTAACAGTAAAAATTGAAATAGGTGATGAATGTCAGTCTCAAACAATAAGTAAGTATTATTTAAGAACTACACATTTCTTGTTAAAAACATTGAAATTACCAGCACACAGGCTTTCACTCTCAAATAAAAATCAAAATGAGGTAGAAGAAATTTAGTCTTTCAGTGCCCAATGCTTGAATATGGACAAAAGGAATTCAGTCAAATAATTTGCAATTCAGTGTGCCCAAAGCCTATACACCTTTGACACTCCCATCATATTTACCACCTTCTGTAGATATTCATATCATAAAAATAAAATTGTTCATAACCATTTTTATTTCTAATATTTAAATGAAATATAGAACTTTAGAAGTTGTTTTAACCCTATATTCTAAAACTTCTATCATGCTTGAATGTAAAAACAGTAAACAGATACAATAATCTTATATCTATTCACTTTTGTGAAGTCTTGTGTTCACTGATCAGATTTCAGGTGAATATCAAATAAAATTTCATTACTTCAACATTAATTAAATTTGGAATTGAACACAGTGAAACATGCATTAATAATCTCTTCTGAGTCAAAATATTTAGAACACTCTTTATGAATTAAAATTTAAATTCGAACTTGCAAAGTGAAGCCAATCATATAATTGATATTATTGTATGATTTAGTTGAACTACACACTCTTAATGCTTCACTTACTTGTCATAATATTTAGAACATTTCATTCTCAAAACTGGTTCTATACATTATGAAAGTAAGTGAAGCATTAAGAGTGTGTAGTTCAAAAATCATACAATAATATCAATTACGCTCTTTATGGTTTCACTTACATGAGATTTACTCAGGACATGTTTCTTGGAACATTGTCCACATCATCAGCTGTTAAACGACCATTGGATCATTCATAAAAGTTGGGTAGGTAGGTATCTCGGTTGACTCTGGTGGTCTTGTGCTAGACTTGAACAAAGAACTGTCTGCTTCTGGAATGTCGAAAATCATAAGGTTTTGCTTATGTTTTTTTATATAAATTCTTTCCCATGTGTTTAGTTCTTTCCATTGTTGAACAGTTTTTCATAACTTGTTGCCTTTTTTATTTCATGGTTTTCATTCCAAAAATGTGCTGCCACAGCTGATTTATCTATTTATTGTAATCGATGTTTCTCCAAAGTTCTTTCAACCTAATGCCTAAATCTCTCTTTGTCTTTCCTATGCAGACTTTTTCACAATTCTTAAAATTAATATGGTAAATACTAGATTTTTTCTCTTTGGGCCTGGAATCTGTTTTGTTTCATTTTAATAACTTTTTTCCACTGTATTGGTTTTGAGATGCTAAGATGATTTTGTACTGCTTGAAAAATTTTTGAAATTTTTTTATTGACTGACGGGTGGTAAGTGAACTTTTTAAATGCTTTTTCCCCTGATAAATTACTCAAAGTTGTGACTTGCTTAGTTCTTTTTTGTTTCTGTAGCAGCACATTTTTGGAATAAAAACCATGAAATAGATAAAGGCCTCAAGTTATTAAAAACTGTTCAACAACTGAAGACTAAACATATGGGAAAGGATTTATATAAAAATAATATCAGCAAAACCTTATGAATTTTGACATCCCAGAAGCAGACTTTATTTAAGTTAATCACTAGGATACTAGAGTCAACCCAGATACCTACCTACTCAACTTCTATGAATGATCCTACAGTTGTTTAACAGCTGATGATCTGGATAAATGTTCCACAAAAACATGTCCTTAGTAAATCTCATAAGTGAAACCATAAAGAGTGTTCTAAATATTTTGACTCAGAAGTGATTATTAAGATTTTACTAATTATGATATACTAGGTACATACCATGAAGATAAAAATTCTTTAGTTTATTAATAATAATGTTGATATGCCATTTATGTACTTTCATTTTTGTTAATGAACACTGGAAAAAAGGACCTAACATTGTATTCATTAAAAGGTTGGTATTTACTGATTATATTTGAGAAATATCACTGTTAAAAAATGTAAGAATGAAAATTTCTTTCCTAAAAATGACATTTCCCCCCCCCCCCCCTTCATCTAAGACTGCCTCTGAAATTTGCATTATTTTAATGCACTTCAATGTTAAAAACCATTATATGGTGGTTAGAAGAGGATTGATCTTGCATTACTTTAAAAGTATCGCAATACTGGATTGTAATAAGATCACTGCAACTCTTAGCATCACAGTCACTTGGGTCTCTGAGGCGAGGAAAGACCATTGGCTTGGTGTTGCCCAAGACTGTTCAGGTACTCCACTGTAAGCACATGCTTGCCATCATGAGCAAGTTGAAGTGGTGTGGCACCTTCCTGATTTTGAAGCACTGAGTCTGCACCTGCAGCAACAAGTTGCTTCACCACTGCAACATGGCCAAATAGTGCTGCTGCATGTAGGGCACTTTCTCCATTCTGTTGTGAAAACATAAACAAATCATGTAATGTTTTGTTTGTATATTAATTAATATATTATCAGTTTATTGTTTATGCTAATTTAGAATCTGACTGAATGAGGAAACAACCTCTGTGAGACAGTTAAATTATAATAAGTGTCACAGTGCTCTGGACAATGGATGAAAGAAAATGATACCATAAACTAAACAGTTCACTGGTTCCAAAGTTCTCTCCTTAGATTTTTCTACCTTTTTATATTTTATGTTTCTCAAGCATTCCTCGAGTCTGATCCCTATATTTATTTTTATTTCCCTGATAATATACTTTTTGCAATCTGAGCTATTACATATTCCTGGTCTCTATTCATTAGGAATTTTATCATTAACTCTGGAAGTAGACTATTTAGATTGAGTTTATTTAATGGAGATAAAGTAATAGTGAAAATGTAACAAATTATTTATGAAGAAGTCACTCAAATTTCACTAGTTTTATTCCACTTACTTGGACATGTTTCAAAGACAAATTTCCTTCATCATCAGCACGGTTCCACTCGAACCATGCTGACAATGAAGGAAATTTCTTTGAAACATGACCAAGTAAGTGGAATAAAACTAGTGAAATTTGAGTGACTTGTGGAACCATACTGACGATGAAGGAAATTTTCCTTTGAATCATGTCCAAGTAAGTGGAATAAAACTAGTGAAATATGAGAGACTTCCTCATAAATAATTTGTTACATGATACTACATTTCACTGTGTAAATCCCAAACTATTCAAATTTATAATAGTGAAAACTTTGAGAATTTTTGGATATTTTCTGGTGGTTCAAGGATGGTAGGTGAATGGTTATTTATTTTCCTCCTGTCAAAGTTAGAATCTGTATTTAACTTCCTTTTATGTTTAAATTTCTTGGTTTTCTTGCCCAAAATTTCTTTGCTATATCCATTGGTAACTGCATTTTGTATTATATGTATTCAAACTCATCATGGCTATGTTCACCAGTTTATGCGCTAAGCTATTTAGATTGGTATATCAGGAAAATAAAAAAAAAGTATAAGGATCAGACTCAAAAAACACTGAAGGAGCATCAAATACAAACAGGCAGAAAATTTGGCAGTAGCATATCACTTTTGGGAGAACAAGCAAAACATAGAAAGGGGAAGCATGTTACTGACACTTTAGGATAGACTAGTGGGCCTGGGAATGTGTAAAAGAATTTAAATAAAGAAATATGCGATCCCAAGAGAGAACAAAATAAATCAAAAGTTCTTGAAGTGTCCCCAGGACAAAGACGTCAAATCATAAAGAAATCTGGCATTTGATATACAGCTGATGATGTGGACAAAGGCTCATGAAGCATGTTCTGAGTAGTTCAATGATAAGTGGAGCATAGGAGTACAAATTTAATCTAGAATATAGGTAGGATTGCTTCACTAACTTGGCTTTTAAATTTACTTATGGTTTTTTCATGCTAAATATTGGGAATATTTTTTTCTTCCCAGTATTAATATTCATCAAATTGTGGTTGTTCCACCCTTATAGATGGTTCAATGCTATTTCCAGCGAAGGCTTAGCTTTAAATGTGACAAAGATGTCCATAAAACCATGTCATCTGCAAAAAGAGCTGTCTTTATTTTTAGGGTTGATACAGTGGAGGGTAGGTCATTAATGTAGATGTTAATTAAAACTGTGCTCAGAACAGCTCCTTGAGGGAGACTCATTTATTTGTCAAAATTTTAGTGTAATACTATTTTATTATTATATAGCACAAAATCTCTAACAGTGGAATATAAAATCCAATTTAGCTTATACCATGATCTAGATATGTGAAACATTTTGCTATAACAATCCAACCTTTCTAAACAGATTTTAATGTGTATTACAATCAACTTTAAAATTAGCATATAAACTTGAATTTCTGTAATGGCCACCTTATTAACTGCATATTTGCTGTAAAGCACAAAGCGTTCTTTTTGTACTTGCTAATGGTTTTCAACAAAAGCGAATTTCACTGTAATTCTTATGCTGAATGGTTGCTCAAAATAAACAAATATGAGTCATGATTTATTTTTATATGAAATTAAACTGAGTGCAAATTATAATATATGAAATACTCACAGGAAGAAGACCTAGTGATGGTTTGTACTTCAACAGCTCTTCAATGACATTTGTGTGACCTTTGTGGGCAGCTTTGAACAATGCTGTGGCTCCATCCTGTACAACCAAATAATTTATATCATACAGACACCAATGAAATTATAAACAATGAATCCCTCTTCAGAATTTTGGTAAGCAGACATTCAGAGTTACCATATGTCCATTTTATTTCACTTTAGTTTATATACTTTCTGGTTTTGCTTAAGAAGCCTACTAATGACATGCAGTTTTTGGTATATGTAATATTACCAGTAATTGTTGAACTTCTATGACTTCAGAAATTGAATTTTGAAGATATTTTGATCCCAGAAAGAAAAAAAGAAATATTTTGATACTGCAATTTTCATATTATCAGCCTGATTATTAAAATTCTTGAACTCCAAATTTTGCTGAATTTTAGATGTTTAGACCATTCTTCTGTATATTTACACCACATTTTGTATGACTAATTTTAACTCTATAAAAATATCTTAATGCAAAATTTGAAACTTTAACTTTTAAATTAATACATTTTATAAAAATAATGCAAATTTAAATTTAAGCCTATATATAAATAATTGATATGTTCTATCTGCATATTAAAGAATACAATTATTTTATGAATGTTCACAATAAAATGAAATGTAATATTAAGTAAAAAATAATAAATAATTATAACAGTGCAGTAAACAATTTTGAGAAATTATATTTTTCAATCAGTTTGAGTTTCATGTAAAACTCTTCTAACTCTAGTAAAATGCTAATAGAAATTAAAAATATTCCTATTTGTTTAGCAGCCTCTCTCTTAGATTATAAATGTTTATATTTTCACTAATTTTATACTGATATCTAGAGAACATAAGCACACCCTTTGCTTGACTCTTGTACAACTAAATTTGTGTTTTAATGTAAATGCTATTGTATACCTAAACCTGAAAAAACCAGTTGTCCGTAAAAATGGCTTAAGGTGAATAAATACCATTATCTTTACTTTTCTCATTAAAGTGAAGATGTTCATTATTTTCATAAATTTTTTTTCAAAATAAAATATTTAAAAAAAAAAACTTCAAGGAAAATCATATAAAGATCTAAAGAATTTCAAAAATCTTTTATTGAAACCAAGATAAATTGGAATTGTGCTATTTTGCTTAATTGTTAGACATGATTGCTTGTCAGAACATCTTCTCAGGATGAAATTAATCAAGGGCAGCTATTGCCCTTTGCGTAAGAATGTGAATATCATTCTAAACAAAGGACATTTACTGAAAGGCAGTCAACTTATAGCTACAAACAAATGAAAAACAAATTGAAAGCTATTTATAGGGAAACTACGGAAAGAATGATAAATATCAACATTTCCAATGGCTGCTAGCAACCAATCTAACAGTCAATATCTTTCCTAAAATTGTTTTTTTGTAAAATATAGTATCAGTAAACTGATTCAAAAGTTAGTGTTGTATTTTGTGCAGAACATTTTACGAATACTCTTTATTGGAACAAATCTTAAGATTTTTCAACAGTACAGTAAAACTTATAGATTTTACCATGTTATTTATTTATGCTTAAATGATAGTTTTTACAACTGCTGAGCTGCTAAATTTACCTACAGTGTGTATAACATATTCAGACACTGCATTACATAAAATATTTGAAAGCCAATCAGAAGACTCACATGACGAGTGGCATCAACATTTGCGCCTGCTTTAAGTAGTTGCCTAACAATATGGTCATGCCCCATCTGTGCTGCTATCCATAGAGGAGTTGCACCATCTGTGCGCCTGGCATCTGGTGCTGCACCTTTTGCTAGGAGAAACATCAAAACTTTGAAGTGCCCATTCTGTGCAGCAATGAACAATGGAGTAGCACGATCCTGAAAATAAAACCAATTTAGTAGCTAAATTTACACAACAAACTACAACTTGGTAGGTAGAAGTGCAATTAAAAATGTGTTTATCCACATCATATACACCTTGCAATTTTATATAAAAATCCATGCTTTTTAATTTCAATTCTTTAAAAATTGTAAATCTTTAAAAAAGTTTTCATATGGAACTAACACAGTGAAGCTCATGTGAATTGAATCTGTTGTCTTAACACTCTTCATGCTTCACTAACCTTAAAAACATACGGAACCGGTTTCAAAGATATGTTATCTCCATCTTCGGCCGTGGACGACTGGTGTGAAAGGTTGTTGTTGCATAGTATCAGAAGCAATATTCCACTCTGGTGAAGCATTTATGAACTTAAAATTTATATTTTCTTCTTTCGGAATATCAAAATTCATCAAATGATCCTTATGTTTGCAGATGTAAATCTTTTCCCAAATATCCAATTCTACTGGTCCCTGTACAGCTCTTAATAATTCAACTTTTTTCTTTATATCATGATTTTCGGTCCAAAAGTGATATGCCACCACTGATTTTTCTATTTGTTTGTATTTTAAATTCCTCATATGTTCTTTAAGACGTATCCCCCACATTCCTCTTGGTTTTTCCTATGTAGATCTTATCACATTCAGCACAGATTTCGTGATTGTGGATGTGATCAGTTTCCAATCTGATGTAGAAGGTCATGATTCATTTTATGATGTTCATACCTTCTGGTACTATTTCAGAAGTGTAAATACTGTATTTCCTTTCCAGTCATGCCATTAATTTGGTTGGAGAAGATCATTTAAGTCACACATGTTGCGTAATACAGTGTAAAATTTAAAATTGAATACAGAGCAGTGATTGAATTTTTAACTAATGAAGGACTTTCACCCAGTCTGTACAGAAAACTTCCCTTTCATGTTCCACAGTGAAGGAATGGTTAAAATTTTTTGTTTGGGCAGAAGGAGCCTTGAAGATGACCCTTGTGAAAGTAGGTCAGTGAACTTGTTGACATAAGAAAATATTTCAAGGAGGAAGTTCTAAATGACAGGCATCTGAATACAAAAGAAATCATCTTTCATCATCATTTGCATATGTACAAGGTCAATACAAAATGGGTGCTCAAAATTCTTTCAACAGTTCAAAGCAAGTGCACTTGGAGTGTTGTCAGAAATTTTTTTGAACCTTTGCCATGGCAACAAGAGGGCAATGTTGGAATACATCATTACGAAGAACAAAACTATGATCCTCTTTCAAAAAGAGAATCAATGTGGTGATGGAAGAAAGGTGCAACACCCTCTAGAAAGCTGAAGGTCAGAGTCTATGGCGAAAATTAAGGAAATGTTTTGCAAATAAATACAGAAGTATTCTATAACAGACTTCAAAGAAAGGAACACAACAGGGACTGGGAAATATTATGCTGAGCTTATACAGTGCCAACAAGAAAGAGGCATGGAATGCTGAATCAAGGAGTTTGTCTCCCACACTTAGAAAGCAAGGTTTATGCTGAATCTTACTTAAGAGGGAGACCTTGTGAAGAAGCAAGGTTTGTTAAGCAGTCTGGCTTAACAAACTAGGGTCATGCATAAAGGCAAAAGGAGATATGAGTAATTGTGAATAATAACTGATGGTATTGATGGAAGTTCATTAGTGAACAAAATGAAAAAGGAACAGTTTTCCGAGTCTTTTATTCCAAAACATTGCTCTTCTTAATAAGAAAAATAACTTATGGCAATATGCCCATTATCTTTCTCCTCTTACATCTATATACTTTTCTTTATTTTGTATTACATTTAACAGGTTTACTAACAAAAACATTTGTATGAGTGTCAACAATTGATTAAGACCATCGCAGATATTAATTTTTTTTTATCAGAAAAAAAAAGTGTTGCATTCCCTTAATAGTTGCAGTTTTTTTGACAAGTGCATCAGCCTTACTCAAGATAGAGAGGAAACATGAGAGAGAGAATAAGTATGTGCCTGTGAAAAGAGAGATTTTAAAATTTCCTCTACCCTGAAAGCACCTAATACAAATGGTATAACGTTTCCATCTTACCCAGCTGCTTTACTTGATTCACATTGATTTTACTTATTAAATTTATAGTATCATGGTTAAAAATAATTAAATGCCAGCATGTACAAAAGTATACTCTACATATGTTGCTAATGTATTAGTATTGATTTAGTTTGTGCAAAAACAAATAACAAATGCTAAAACACTATGATGCTTACTTTACAATTTAGTCAACTTTACCTTCATGTGAGTGTTAACCTTTGCTCCACGCTCCACCAGTTCTTTAACCACATCCATGTGCCCACATTGGCATGCTACAAACAAAGGGGTACCACCATCCTGAAAATATTAAGTATGGATTAAATATGTTTTGCATATTACATTTATTATGTTTCACATTATATTAACATTATTTTTATCATTTTATTTGTTTGAAGAAATACAAAAAGAAAACAAGTTCCTTTGCTTATATGTTATTCTTTCAGTTGCTATCCTACTTCTGTTTTATTCCATCAATTCTTAAGGTGACGCAAAGCTTGAAAACAAAAGAATTTTGAATCATTGGAATTATTAGCTCATATGTTGAAGGAAATCCAATTACTCAATTTTTACAGATAAGGAAATTTATATGCATCATATAAATTTATGAAAAGACTTTTTCTGTTAATTTTTCCTTGATTCATTACTTTTTTTTCCAAATTTTTCACTATTGGTATCCTATAATGACTTCCTTCAGAACTGTTCTGATAATTTTAATGAATGTAAATGGGGTAATTTACAGGAGAATGTAGCGATAATAAAAATGTTAAGAAATAAGGGTGTCAAAAGCATCCTGAAAATGGGGGAGGTCGTGGAAAAAGTTAAAGAGAAGTGGGATCGAAATAGAAAGAAAGAAAAAGAAGATAAATAAAGAAGGAAGAATATGAGGTTTCTTACAACCACACAACCTGGGGGTTAGGGAGATAGGAAACAGGTTTAGATTGGTGCTGCAGGAATCTTTATCTGAAGAATAAAGTGCAAGGTTATTAATGTATATAATGACATTTTAGTTTTGATTATAATTTGAGAGTATTGTTTGTATATACACATTATTGTAATGTTAATAATGGAAATAAATTCATTCAATTCATTCATTCATGAATGGCACTTTCTCTATATGAGTCTGACATCCACTCTTTGGATTGCTGAAAATCTCCAAAAAGAAATCTCATCCAGGCTTCATGATTCATAGGACTTCTTCCTTCTATACTTTTGTAGATGCAGAAAATGAGCTAGTGGAATATATTCATATGACTCTTACAGTGCTAAAAATATATGCAGTTCAAAATAGCATTTATAAATTATTCACCTGCAGACATATAAGACCAGCTGGAAAACTGACAGTGGAACCATGCTGACTATGAAGGAAATTTACCTTTGAAACATGTCCAAGTAAGTGGAACAAAATTACTGAAATTTGAGTGATTTCCTCATAAATAATTTGTTTATGATATAAAACCATGTTTGTTTCAAACTATCAATATTGCATTTTAGACTGCCTCCTTGGTCTAGTGGTAGTGTATGTGACAACTAATCTGGAGGACCAGGGTTCAAACCTTGGTAAGGTCAAGCCTTTTATAGGAGTTCCCCCGCATTTTTTTTTTTTTTTTTACCCTGAGAAGGTGAATGCCAGATAACTTTAGGGTGCCAAGGATTCTGAGCTCATTTGTGGCATCATAAATTCATTTCATTTCACAAACCATCACAGGTGGCCAAAGTTGTAAAGGTGTGAACTTGTGAGCTGGAGGTCTGGGGTTTGAATCCCACCAGGACTGTCCTTCCTAATTGAGGTTTTTTCCAGGTTTTTCTCAGTGCTCATAAATGACAAATGCTGGGGAGGTATCCTAAACCTAGGCCTAGAATGTTTCCCTCCTTAAAAAAAATCCTTTCCCTATATAATTTCACTTTATGTGTCATCAGTGTCCACGCCTGTGGTGCTTCAATAATAAAAGCAGGTGCATTAAACACCATTAAAAAAATAGTTTCATTCACCCCTACAGACTTACACCTATAGTATTCAGTCCACAATCTACAGATGTTGAAAAAAAGAACAATAAATTAACATAAATTAGCATTACAAAAATATATAAATTTGAATTTTTTACAATGAGGACTTCAAATCAAGGAATTTTTCAATATACTATTGTCTCTGCCATTCTCAGATACTATTTCAAAAAGTATTGCATCCACCAAAAAAAAAGCAAATAACATATTTATTGTAGATTTAAATGGAGATATTTAAAAGATATCAGTGAAATATAGTATAATATAACAAATTATTTATGAGGAAATAGCTCAAATTTCACTAGTTTTGTTCCACTTACTTGGACATGTTTCAAATGGTGTTACCTTCTCATCAGCATGGTTCCATTGTCAGCTTCCCAGCATGGTATTAATTTGTTGCTCTGTGGGGGGATTTTATAAACTTTGTCATGAGGTTACTGTTGTTTGGAAGATTAAAATTAACCAAATTTTCCTTGTTTTCAGTATATGAATATATTTTCCCACACTGATATTACTATGAATTTTTGAAGAGCTTTTAAGAGTTTAGGTTCATTTTGGAATTTGTGTGTTTTTTTTTATGCCAGAAATAGTTGCCCCTGCTGATTTTTCATGTGTTTATATTTTATATTTCTCATGTGTTCCTTATACTGTAGTTTGATGTTCCTTTTTGTTTTGCTTATATATTTCATATTGCAATCTTTGCAACTGATTTTGTAAATGCCTGATTGTTTTCAAAACAGAATTTTGGTTTTTAGGAGATTTTTTATACTTCATTTGTTCACTGGAGCCAATGTTCGCATCTTTAAAAATCTTTTGGAATTTTTGATGTGCCCACAGATGGAATGTAAATTTCTTATACATGTATATGATCTCCTTTGTACCCTTTCAGTGTGGTGATGTTTTTTATTTGTTTTTGTTTTTTTGAATTTTTATTTTTTCTTCTTGACCAGATCTGTTGTGTAGGCAGTTTTCTGTGCTATATCTAAGATTTTTTGATACTCTGATTTGTGTTCTATCTTGCTTATTAGTAGGTTTGTTAATCTGAATGTGAGGCTATTGATTATTGTGAGATTATGTTGTTTTGGATTGTGGCTGTTGTTTTTTATATAATTATCTGTAAGTGTATCTTTTCTAAATATGCCAAATTCCACTATTGACATTTTTATAATTTTTATATCCAGTAAGGGAAGAATCTTGTTGTTTTCTATTTCCATTGTAAATTTAATGATGCTATCTTGTAGTTTGAGTAGTTTAATTGCATCCTCTTTCCATTTATCATTTACTATTGCAAAGACATCATGAAAATAATGGTACCAACATTTGTATATATGTAGAAAAGCCTCATCTAATTTTGTTTCTAAGAAACTCATGTAAACATCTGCTAGGGATGGTGAGAGTGGATTTCCTAATGCTAAATCCATCTTTTGTGTATGTACATATTGCCTCCGAGTGTGAAGTTGATTTGACTGATGCAAATTTTGGTGAGGTTCAGATATTGTTCTATTACTTCTCTAGTAGGTTTATTGAGGTTAGCCTTTTTTTATGATATTTATTAGTTTTTCTTTGGGGATGCTGGGAAACAGATAGACATCATAAGAAACAGCAAATTCTATTTTCCAGTTTCACATATCTAATTTTTCTATTAGTTCTAATGAGTTTTTTATGCCTTGGCTTTTTTATTTCAGTAAACTTTTGCATTTTTTTAAAAGGTAATTGAATAAATTATATGTGAGTGAATTTATTGTAATTACTATGAGTCTCATTTTATTACCAGGTTTATGTATTTTTGGTGGGCCATAAATTCTGGGTATGGTAGGGTTGTGCAGTATAATCTTCTTTTGTTCCTTGCTTAGAATGGTTGTGTTCTTCACTAAGTTGCTTATTGAACTAACATATTTCTGGGTAGGATCAATTTTTTATTTTTTCATAATTGTGGCTGGCTATCTAGTAAATTGTACATGCTGTTTTCATAGTCTGTCTCATTCATTACCCTGGTGGTGAAGTGGTTACCATACTTGCCTCCTATACCCAAGAACACGGCTTTGAACCTGGCCAGGACTGATGGATTTTTTCAGGCGTAAAAATCCTAAGCATGGCTTCCTTTGGAAGGGAAGTAAAACCATGGGTCCCGTGTGGTACATTTACGGCAAGAAAAAGAACCTCAAGCCTGAAAGAGAGGCCTCTGAGCAAAATTTGTTGGCCGTTTCACGCCCTGAGTTGAATGGGACGCTGATGACCTGAGATGTTAAAGAGCATCCATAAACAAATCAAACAAAAAAAAAAATAATCATTCATTACAACGATTTTCTTTCCTTTGTCAGTCATGCTATAAATTCTTCTTTTAGGATCTGAATACCCTATGATATGGTGTTTTTTCATTCTTTTCTTTTGTTATCAGTTGCTATAGGACTTTCACACATTGTGATCTGATACTATTTTTATCTTCTTCTGATTTATTGAAAAATGCTATTTCGATGTCAGCTACATATTCTGTTAAATTTCTCAAGTGAAATAGAAGTGATTTCCTCATAAATAATTTGTTATATTATAACATATTTATTTTTATGGGCAACCAAATTATCCAGTAACTGTAGGAATGTTTTTAGTATTCCTATGTAAAGTTTCTTATCTTATTGAATATGCAATAGCAAAGATTTTTTGGTAGCATTTCAAGTAACATTTCAACTATATTTTTGTTACACATTATGGACACATTGGACATTTTTCTGTGCATAAGAGGCCTTTAGCACTGAATTCAAATAAAAAAATAAATAAGACAAAATATAATGCATTTAATTCACTGAACACTTATGTATATGTTAAATACATATGCTCTGTGGTTAGTGTTATGCTATCTCTAATAATTGAAGAGCTTAGTACAGAAACTACTGGGCAAGTTCAAAACAATGATTTTTCAGGAAATGATAAATGGCAAAAACAAGTTTCTATACAAATTAGTTTTACCTATTGATTAGAGTAAGAATTTGGAACATATAAACTTTACCTCAAACTGATCCAATTTTAGCTAAGCTCCTCATTTGCCATTTGATAAGAGAATACTCACTACACTGGGCGAGTCAACAGGTGCACCATGGTCTAAAAGTATTTGCGTGATGTCCAGGAACCCACCCTGTGCTGCGAAGAACAGCGCAGTAGTACCTGTCTGAACAGAATAACTACAATTCAGTAAGGCACAATAGAGTAAAACACATTTTACACTCATGTTTTAAGAACATAGAGTTTTTTTTTTTTTGGGAGGGTGCAATATTTTACCAACAATTTATAAATGCTAGGAGGCTGTGTGTTTCCTCTTTCTTTTTATTTTCAAGCTTTCAGTATTCCAAGTCTTAATGACTGGAATTAAGATACAAGTCCCAAAAACTAACTGCTTGGAATTAATTTTTTCTACTTAAAAAATTATCTGGAACAGAGAACCAGACAATCAAAAACTGCCATTTGATGTATAATGATGACTTTCTGGCTTGTGAATCATCTATATAGTAATAATATAATATTTTTCTACCATAGCTAACTTGTTACTGTTACAGTATATTCCGCTAAGCACCAGCAACTGAAAGAAGGGGCCAATTATAACAATGATAAACTCATACCTCTCCATATGAAGTTTCTGTATTGCTAAATTCTAGATTGCTATTGGCTGAAGTTAGAATATTATTGGTAAGGTCAGACAGAGAATTCCTAACACTAGGCAGGTTTATTTGAGAATACTCAAAGATTCTCCAGTTGTTAACAAGGAAAATGCGGCAACTTTACAAAGCATGTGCTTATCAGGTAGTAAGCCTTGATTCGATTCCCGAAGGGACAAGTTAGCTCTTTTTTTCCCTCTCTCTCTCTTCTACTTTTTTCTTTCTTTCTTTCTTCCTTTTTTTTCACTTTGAAGAGGTGAATGCCAGGTAACTTTAGTTTAGAAGTTGACTGCTATAACTTGCCAAGTACCAATATAAACACAATAAAAAAAACTGGATAATACCATCTTTGTGAAAACTTGTTGGCATACAATATCAAAATACTTATTTAATAATACATACTTTACTAATCAGGCACCAGAAGCTTCGAAGAATGAAGACCTGATACCGATTGTGAGCTCAAACAAACCCTAATGTGTGCTTTCCAGGCGAGTCAGTCACTATCCCACTAAATTAATAAAATAGTATACCAAAATACGTAGGTAAACGGTTTTTAAAAATGCCAAAACTATATAAATCAAATGTTTGTCCATGGTTTTGCAAGTGTGGTATATTAGCACATATCTCTCCAAGTAAACCTTTTCTCAACGGGCCTACGTACTAATCTACAACAAACCATGCCGGGCTCTATAAAGGTCAAGGCCAACAGTTGACAGGTAGGTCATCAGCTCATCGCTGCCCAGACTGGGATAAATGTAGTCAACGCGTCCACTCCCCCCGCTTGTGTCGATTTACTAAGCTGGCTTGTAGCTTCCTAATTGCCTATTAATGCTGGGTCAACATCAAGCTCTGTAATGGTCAAATTCATTAGAAAACATTGGGGCCAGCGTTAGCATTTGATACACAATAGCACGAGAATTAAATTGAAGTATTGCATTGTACGAGTATATTATTGCTCGATAACGAAATTAACACTTGGTCTACCGAACATAGTCCCAGTTATGAAATTATCATGGATAATGCCTATTAAGACATATTTCCATATCGAGAGAAGTAATCCTGTCATTTAGTTAAGTTGTCGGACGCCTCTAGTTCTTTTGTTTATGTCTGTAAAATTGACGTATCACTTTGGAACACTTCCTTGGCGTGCATTCTTATAGTTGGCTCTTTCTTTCAGTAAGGTTAAAATGTCTAAATTCTTTCTGATAATCTGCTCACTTCCGGTACTGAACATAGGGATCCCATCTCCGCTAATTCAATAATTAAGTTAATATCCATTTTGTAACATTTCATTAGTGTGACTTACAATATTTTAATGTCCTTTTATTATTACACACATAATGTAAAATGCATTTTTCCGCATCCTATATGGAAAGTTAACTTTTAAGAACCATTTTATCTTGTTTTGAAAGTTGGACTTTCCTTACTCATACTGAAGAGGGAGGGGGGGGGGCATTGTTATAATTAAATTTTCCGGTGCAAATACGTGAAAGTTCCCATACAAACATCAACACAATGGCGTCATTTTTAACACATTATCAACACATGACCAACTATGAATACAGTTTTATCTCAGAATCACCAAGGCAGTCTCCACAGAAGCAGTTTTGATTTTGACTGGTACAGAACTTCTTCACCTAACATGTTTCTTTCGGACTACTGTAACCAAAATCACAAAGGGATATGTTACTTCACAGTTTGTTAGACGGGCACATTTTTCATCATCCTGTTATCCTTATGATTTATTACAATTAGATTACTCACTTGATCACGATCGTTGTATTTACACAAATAGCTCACAAACGTCATCAACAGATCTATAAATCACTGTTGGTTTCACTCTAGTTGTACATTCATCTAATACTGAAATAACAAATTAAATATTCCAACGACTTCTGTTTTTCAAGCAGGACTCTTGGGATTATAGAAAGAACTGTACAATGAAGTGTTGATAACATGAACAATGCGCGTATTTTCTGTGACTCCAAATCAGCACTTAACTGCTGTAAATGATAACTCTATATGAACCCTTATGCGTCGAAACTAGATAGATAAATCTAACTGTGGAAAACATTCAGGGTTTTTCAAAAGTAATGTATAAATTGTTTGACATGTAGATGGAAGACTTTAGAAAAATTGCAAAGACACTTTAATTATTATTTCTTAAGAAGGACTTATTTTATAAATGCAAAACCTTGCTGTAGGCATTGTTGCATGAGCTATGGCGATATTGCAGAAATTTTAAAATCAAAACCTTCTATTTTTTCACATTTGCTGATTCATCGCCTTCGTGTTTACTACTTTACATCGTTTGTTTTATGCACAAGCATGTGTTACGATTAGTTTGTTTACGGGCACTCTAATATCTCAGGTCATCAGAGTCAATTCAGGCGTGAAAGGGCCGATAAATCTTATGCCCCTTCTTTCAGGCTTGAGAATCCTTTTCGCGTCGTAAATGTACGACACGGGATCACAAATTTACTTCCCTTCAGAAGGAAGTCATACTTAGGATTTTTACGCCCTATAAAATCCATCCAACTGGCCGGGATTAAACCCGCGATCTTGGGTGCATGAGGCAAGTATGGTTACCACTAGGCCATCAGGACCGATCTAATGTTACGATGACAGCAATAATTTAGTCACAGTAACAAACGCGCGTTTATAAATTGGTTAGGAAAGCAGTTTAATTAAAAAAAAAAAACAAATGCAGTTTCTGTACGAAATAAATGAGGGTGCACAGAGATAAAACCAAGGACGCTATATCAGAAATTGTGAAAAAAAATCAAAGATTCTGATTTAAACATTTCTTTGATGACGTCATTGCACATGAAACGATCATTACTAGACGTTTTCACATTTATAAAATAAATCCTTTTAAGGAATAAGGTTTGACGTGTGTGCGTTTATTCTAAAATCTTTCATCTACCTGTAAAATAAATATGTGTATCCTGTATGTGCTTATCTTGGGTTCGTGGTCATGTGGTAAGTAAAGGAAATGAGATAGCTGATGAGCTTGCTATGATTGCTGTATCCTCTGAAATTAAAATTGAACACGTTATATGCTATATTTCTTACTAAAGAAGGAATTGAGGGTAGAAATTGAGACATTGTACAATCAGATTATCATCTTTATCATTATCCTCTTGATGTGGAGACTAGTGCACTCAAGGTATTCTCCAGACATTGTACCATCAGATTATCATCTTTATAATTTTTTTCTTTTCATTATAATTAATTCAATCGCTGTCTTCCATCAGTTTTGTATTATTATTTGATTTATTTACGAACGCTCTTTAACATGTCAGGTCATCAGCGTCCCATTCTATCCAGGAGGTGAAACGGCCGGTAAATTTTGCTCAGAGGCCTCTTCTTTCAGGCTTGAGGTTCTTTTATGTAGCATAAATCTACGACACGGGACCCACGGCTTTACTTTCCTTCCTAAGGAAAATATGCTTGGGATTTTTACGCCCTATAAAAGCCTTAATACCAAAGAATATGTTTTGTTCAGAAATGCCTGGTGTGAAACCTATAACTTTTTTGGACATCTTATAATTTTGTAGTTTGCAAAAAAGAAATAGCAGAATAATTGTATTAAATACAACTTGAAATTGGGACTTTGTGTGAAAAATTACATTTTGTTCTTGTTCACCCAGGCTTAATTTTGACGATATAATAACAATGTTTAAGACATTCAAACATATATTACTATATGTTATAAACAAATAATATACTTTTTTGGCTTAACAGATACTTAATGTTGCATCCATTTGTGCCTTCTGTATATCATATCAGCATATGCAATACTTAAGTTCGTTTGTTCTCCACAAACAGGATATTGTCAATTACCTAGAGATATCCTTTTTCGTTGTTTTTTGCTCAACTTGATAAACTTAATTGCGCTTTGGCAGCCCCTTTAATTAAATTGGCGCCGACCCTGCTACTGCAGTTTTAAAGAATGAAAGAGGTTTCCTAGCAATAATTTAATATCTGGATCTCTGGCATTAACCAGTTGATAGCTGCAGTTGTAACGGATGTGTTACTCCTCTCAATTCGATGACTTCCGGAAGGTGGAGTTGAAGCGGAACTCTAGAGTGCAGTACATGCCAAATTTAATTTTAATATGACGTGGATTGTGGGCGGAAACCGCAAGGCCGAGGGTCAGTTGAACATCAGGTTGAACAACTTCGCTTTATGGTAGAGGACGTGGGTGAAACAACTTCACGGGATGCGCATAACGGCAAACTTGCACAAACATCCAACAGAATTTTGCTGCTAAAAATATTCAGCTTCTAAAAACCATTTTAGACAGATTTAAGTTCGTTGTTATGATTTTGATGCATTTTCATTGTTGCATACAACGTTTTGAGATTCATTTTAGAAAAGAAAAACACTGTTTAGCTGACGCTATTTTGAAATGAAGAAATTAACACTAGAACGTCTAATGGCTGTCAATTGACCACTTTTGATTTCCGAACGCTCATATTTTCACTGTTTTTGGAAGTATTTTTCTATGATTTTGTGGCTTTAATCCATTTCAATGACGTTTGGCTCACCAGTATTTTTAATGCATTTCAAGCGCAACTTTTTAAAATACTAGCAAATTTACCGTCGGTTCTCGGAGGTGGCCAATTGACCACTTTCTTACCCAGGTTTCTTACGTGGTCAGTTGCGTAGTTGTAACCGACAATAACCCTAACTGCACAACAAACATGTTTCAAACTCATTGTAGCGTAGTGCGTGAGTCATTGTTTATCGGTTCTTGTATCAGTGTCTAAAATTTCGCTAAGCTTTACATTTTCACGTAGCTTTCATCGATTACTGTCGCCATCACTCATGGCTGATTATAGACAAGAAGCAACATCTAAGGCCGGTAAACGCAAGACTTGTCAAATAGGGTTATGTACGAAAAATCAAACCAAAGACAGTTGCGTGACATGTAAAAAATTTATATGTGGTTCTTGTATAATCAAAAACTCTGTAAAAGTGTCATTCCGATATCTCTGAGAATGTTTCAACGTAACAGCTTTCTGCACAGAAATAAAGCGTATTTGTATAACTTATGTCTTTTTGTACAAATAATTTGTTACTACATAGCATAGAGCAAACCCCAAATCGTATAATAATACGTTTCTTATTTTCGAGAAAACATGCGTTTATACTTGCAATAAAAAATAAATAACTTTTTTATTAAAAAGTATTTAGCCTGAGGTGACATATAAAGGTGAACAAAAGAATGAACGAACAATGTGAATTATTAACAAATTACTGAATAGGTACTGAAGCCTGGGGGCATAAAGCGCTAAATTCGTGAGCAAAAACCATGAACATAAAAATATCTGAAACCAGAAGCTCGAGTCAAGCTGGATTCGAACCTGGTTCGAAGTTCAGAAGCCATACTGTTTCCTCTACATTACTTCAGTCGTCTGGTAAGTAAGAAATGTCATCGGCTTGAGTCAGAACAACACTTAAATATGTGATGCTGAGCAGAAACCAAATATATAAATTCGCCCCGGAAGCTAAATGCATTTGAACCTGCTTGCAATTTAGAAGCAAAATCGTTCTCTCTATACCATCACAATAGACTAGAAGACGATAAGCGGGAAATTCCATAGTTTTCAGTGAGAAAAATGACTAAAAATGCATAAGAAAGTTAGTAGCGGTCAATAGACCGCTAACGGGCATTTTAAGGGATACTTGCAGCTTGGACGTTCTAGTGTTAAGCGTTGATGACAATCATTTTACCAAGATCTTCAAATCCTTGTAATTAAATTGCTTATTTATAAGCACGCATTGTATTTACATGTTGATAATTGCCTGCAGTAGCTTCAGAATGATAAGCGAGCGAGTAATGCACAAAAATGTTCTCTTTTTTACAAATTTCCAGTAAATATGGAGTTATTAATTACTCAAATGAACGAACATAAATGATTGCTTTTGCTACCGATTTCCAAATGGAAATATAAAGTGACGAAAAAAGGATTTACAACCGCAATTTTTTCAGTCTACAGCAGCTGTGACAGATTAAATTGCTAGAGGTAGGGACTTGCGAATTTATTTAACTGCAAGTTTAAAAAGTTTTGTTTTTCTATATAAAATGGTTACTAAATTTAACTAGAAGCATCTTTTAGAGAATGAATTCGTGCACAAGAAAATGTGTGTGTGTTTTTGTGTGTAAATTTTAAAAAAATAAGACAAATCAGTCTATCACTGTTAGCACTTGTTAAAAGTAGATGTGGTCGTAATTTAGAAATCTAAAACGCAACTCTTCATAATGAGCATGGAATATGATGGAACCTTGGTAAATGAATGTACAATATGTTCTATCGGGTCATCCAATTATGTGATGACCGACGCGACGGCAGGGACTCTATCACCGATAAGTATTGCTCACGGACAGTTGGACTACACAGGCGGCGGTGTAAACTCTAGCAGAAACACTAGAGAGACAGTAGAATAATTTTAATGCCTTTAAAAAGTTATATGCTTATATATGTCGCACAGGAAGATGCAATAACTGCCTGCTTTGTCTGGCATCTGCTTAAGAAATTCCTATTACGTTTCTTAATTCTTTGACTTGGAACTCCACCACATGAAAATGTTTCTTCAAATTATCTCAGCAAGACAAACTTAGCAGACTTCGCTCCAATATTAGACATTTGTTGTTTCTTTCACTGTTAAATCGACACTGATTGAATGGCGTGAGGCTCAATGCCAACATAGCAGTTCATTAAACCCCATCACCGTCCACCGAGACTCGTATAGCCAGAATGGCGTTGAGTGCTGGTTTATCGGCCGATATAATCCCCCGCTGCAGCGTCGGTCATCAGAAACTGAATGGCCCGATATTTGAATTTCTTTTCGTGTCAGAAACCTCCTTTCACATTCACTCGTTGCTGGTTCGATCATATACTCCGACTTTAAAACAAAACATCTCTAACCCCCTCCCCCAAAAGGCGAATATTTTTAAAGAATATCCGTTCCCTATCAGGAATTATTTGCTTTGGTTTGTAGAGCTCTAGATATGGTTTGCAAATTTGTTCAATTATGGTCCTAAGACAGAGCCACCTTCACTATCCACGTACTGTGCTGCAGTACATTTACATCCATTTAGTTAGAATCTCATGCTTGGCGAGGAGCTAAGACTTCTAAAACTTCTAAATAAATAATATAGATATATTGTCACGATTCTTGATTCTTTTGTCTACAAATATTAAGTTATTGTCATCGTGAAAATGCAGGCCCTGTGAAATTTCATCTTATAAAACATGATAAATCGCTTGGCAAGGAAATTTAGGCAAATTTTTGTTAAAATATCACGCACACTTTTTCACTAGATTTATTAAATTCTTCCAGGTTATCAAAGAATGTGTGTTACAATTGCTACATACCTGGTTTAACTATCTTACATGATTCCAAGGTGAAGAATGGAAGATGTAACATATGCCCGTTTGGCGATCTGTTCTTCCTAGCATTTCCCAGGACATAGGTCGAAATCCTAACCATCAGTTAGGTTAGAGCACAAGACTATATAATTGACAACCAACCGCCACTAACGGACATTCTCCTCAATGGACTTTTTCCCTACAATAATTAACGAATATTCTACAACAATTTAAACAGTGCATATGCCACAACATAAATACCAGGAAACATTCCTTAGCTCTTATACGTTTTTTTTTTTTTTTTTTTTTTTTAATTTTGTATTTTACCTAGCAACACAAGTTTTAATTTACCTTCTTGGTTGGAGATAGACTTTCATTTTGATTTACAGATTAGTAACGCTGTTTACAGCTCGTTCGTTCGGCCATGATAAGTTCAGATCTAATCACATTATGCAGATGTTTTACTAATGTAAAGATTTAATTCAAAGAATAATAACTTATATTACCTGTATTGAATATCATCCACCACTGAGATTAATGAAAATTATTTGAACCTTTCAAACTTATTCTGTTCAAATAAACATTTTAATATTGTCGTATTTCAAGCAGCTATCACCAAATGCAGCTTTCATATTTTCGTGAATCTCTCGCAATTGTTTTTGTTTTGTTTTGTTTTGCTGCAGCTGTCTTTTGTTCCCACTCCTTTCTATGCAGGACTGTATTAATGCTCTGAGTATACGACATTGAAGCTGTATTCCGCGCTTTTCACATCGATCCTGAAGACACTGAAAGGCGTGCTGCTTAGGTATTTCAAAATAACACTGATACTGCATATCGTTAACGTTAAGATGTTTAGTCATTTACTCTGCAGTACATTTATGACAGCCTTTACTAAAACAAAACAAATCCAGTGTAATCTGACCTACATTTTATGGTTATAGAGAAAGCAGAAATTTAATATTTTGAATAACCATTGACGGTTTTCCTGTCAGACCCTCTGGAGCGTCCGTAAGATATTTTGCATCAGGCAACTTACTGTCAGAAACCTAGCTGGCCTCTTTCAACCTATGAAACACGGAGAAACTCACAGAAATTGCGTTTAAACAAACCTAAGCACTCGTGCGAAGCGCATTTTTGGTCAAACAAACGCGGTACTTATCGAACGAAAAGCATTCTCTTCTTACCCAAAACTTCGTTTAAATTGTAGTGACAGGCCAATTGCAATGTCAGCCTACTCGCGTACCTTTAGTGGGCGATAAGTGAATACGCATAATGAATTATTGTCACCGTCGGTTGTAGGAGTTTTAGGATGCCCTGAGCTCTCATCATCTTGAAGGAATGTATGACCACTCTTAATAAAGTAGCCTTATTTTTAACCATCGAAAACGAAGGGGCAGAATCTTTTAATGTGGAATCTAGCTTCTTTTATATTTTTGATGAGATTAAACCCTTCAAAATTAAGTACTTTATCACAGCTCCATCCATCTTGAAGAAAATGTTAACACTGGTTTGTTTACACGAATTCACAAACAAGTTACTACACTTACGCATTTGAAACTTTATAGCGCGCCATCTAAAGGACTATACTCAACTATCATAGTAATTTATCTATCTTCACGACATCTATGGCAGGAGATTTTAAAATGGTCACACCTTTCTTACATCTTTTTAGAAAACTGTCATTTACACGGCTTTTTCATCTTCCGAAATTGAATAATTTAAAGTTGAAAGCATACAACGTCAATGTTGTTCACGCATTGCAAGCAGATTATTCTGATATTCTGGTAAATTTCTGAAATTGGATGTTATGGCACGTTAAAGATAAGAACAATTTATCCATGCTTAATATTTTTAGAATGTAACATGGTTCCATTTACGTGTTATGTTACAACGCAAAATAAAAGGTATGGGCGTACATAAAACTCCGACTGTTGAAGTAACCCTCTTACATGACGAGGAAATTGATGGAACTATTCTTCATCAGTAAAGATTATTAATCCTGAATCATTTACGCTTGTCAACGTTCGGTAACATCCAATTACAGAAATTTACCCGAATATCAGGACCACCTGCCGCAATTCATGGATGAATTCGGTGAGGCCGGAAACTTACGGACCTGTCCTCGTAAGAGTCATCTAATGACTTTCGATAGTGAGAAAATCAGTTCAAACTTTGTTTTACGGAGGTATTTGGGAAAATGTTACTCAAATATCGTACACATATAAAACAAACATATACTTTGAACTGGGATATGCACGTCTCTCTTTTGTTCTCAACAAGTGGAAACCCGCAAAAAAAAAAAAAAAAAAAAAAAAAAAAAAAAAAAAAAAAAAAAAAACCCCTGAACACTAATCATATTAAAAAAAACAGCAGTAATGGTAGATTCGGCCGGACCACAATAATCTGTGGCGATTGCAGCATGGAACTTTGATTTATGTTCTCTCTTGTACTCCAGTCGTGAGTATAGGTTAGATCGAGGGTATAGATACGGTAGGCCATACTCGATGTAGTCACCTCAATGCTGGCGTATTTCTAACGGACCCGGTTGTATTCATACATGAATTTTTACACTAACATCTATATAGGGTGTACGAAATTTTCCTTCTAAGAATAAATGGACATGATAAAGGATATTTCGCTGATGAAATGCAGGCCAAGAGTTGCTGCTCTATGCTCAATAGTTAACGGAGATTTATTTTTTTTTGTGAAACACATACAAATGAAATACATAACTCTGAAAAAACTGTGGACTTATACAGAGTGATTCACATAAAATGGGTAATTTTTTTAATATGTTATTTGTATATTGAACAATTTCGGATGGAATTTCATTTCAACGGCGCGGGAACTACGCAGTTTTGTGTTATTAGGAGTTAATTAAAGTAAATTAAATTGTGTAAGATGTTCGAGTGATGTAAGAGATATTAATTTTCCCTCACTTGAGCTCATTATTGTCTATAGCTGAAGATGCCGTATGCACAAGCTCAATGCAAACTTGCTGGGTGTCGAACCCCATCGTTGCCACACAAAGGGATTGTAGAGAAAATACGGATGCACATTCCTCCCAAGTGAGACGAAATACTTGTCTTAGTGAAGAATTGGAAACAATGTAAGGTCTGCCTACGGCAATCTCCTCTAAAAGTACTGCGTCGTTTGTCTCTTCATGTCTGCATCATTGTGACAAGATAGCGAAAGTGAATTACTGCTGTTCACGAGTTCCTTATTGCACGTGTTTTTTGGGCTTTCCTGTGCAATCACAGATGAAGTCGTCTGCAAATGCGAACTCCCAAAATACACGCATTTGGGCCTCACATAGTCAAACACTAGTCATAAATTGCAGCTGACGGTAGAATGTTAGAGTTTGAAGTGTAGAATAGACAAGCCCAAGGCAGCTGGACGACTCTGAACCCACTCAATGCCATTTTCAGCAAGACGGTTCAGCTTATTTCTAGCTTTAAACAGACGTTTCTTTAACAATTGACTAATTTCTAGGAGTTTCTGGCTACACAGCTTACCATTTATGGGATTATATTATTATCTACTTTATCGAAATTGGCTACGTAAGTTGTTGACGATTTGAAGAACATAGTCATCAAAATCTACATATTGCCCAAGGCATACAGCAGCTATCTGCCAGAAACATAAAATGACGGGAAGGAGGGAAATTTTATCTTCTACTGTGAAAGTAAGGAATTCTCTGAGATATTAGCGAATTCCGAAGAAATTGCGGTTGTACCCATGGAGAGATTTTTGAAAAAATTCTTCAAATCTCCATCGACCCAACCTACTAGGCATCAAAAATGACGATGATATATATATATAATATAAATGAAAAATAAAAATAAAGTAACACTATTAACAAAGAAACAAATTAACAGTAATAATAAAAGTAGATAAGGATAAAACACTGAGAAAAAGTCACACTTGAAATTGCAATATTACTAATTTATATATATTATATAAATTAGCAGTAATTATGATAGCAGAAAAAGATAAAACACAAAGAAAAAGTCACACTTATTTGCAGCAATTTCATTTGTCTAAATTAATTAAATTAAATAAATTAAAATAAAATAAATTAATTAGTTTTATCAAAATTATTTTGGCATGTTCTCCTAAATGTATTACTACTGTTAATAATATCTTTATGAGTGCGAATAAATTATTATATTCTCTGAATCAGAAACATCTTCTTAAACTATCGCGGTTATATTTACAATATTTAAGAGCAGGTATTCCTATTCAGTTTACAGCGCCTTTCTTCCAAAACTTTTCCCCGCCACTCGTAGCGTCAGCTCCTGACTTGGCTTCCATTTTCAATTTATCCCGTCCATCTAAATTTTACTCCGGTATTTCATACCAGCATCCCAATAGCAAATGTGCCCCTTGTACTTCTACTATTAATAGTGCGGTTGTTAATTTGCGATCTCAAGTGTGACTTTTTTTTCTTTGTGTTTTATCTTTTTCTGCTATCATAATTACTGTTAATTTGTTACATTGTTGATAGTGTTGCTTTATTTTTATTTTTCTTATGTATGTATGTATGTATGTATGTATGTATGTATGTATGTATGTATGTATATACATATATATCGATGGTGCCAAAATGTATACACACTCTCACAGTACATATCTAATATATTTCAAAGATGAACCGAAAAACAACAGTATAATGTGTAGTATGATGTTCTGTAAACACATGTGACTCACGTTACGTTATGCTAGCTTTGCTATAACAAAATGGAGGCAAGATTATCGTTAGAACAGCGGAAGGCAATTTTGAAGTGGTATTGGTAAATCAAGAAGTTCAAAGGCAAGGGGGATGTGTGAACAGAACAGAACAGAACAGAACAGCCAACACGAGTAACACTTCCGTCTTACCCGCCATTCATACACTCAATGGAAACGAGGAATTTTACTTCCAACAGGATGGTGCATCACCATTTACCGCCGAGATGTACGTGCGTACCTTGATGACAATCTTCTAAGGCACCGGATAGGGCGAGAAGGTCGGATTAAGTTTCCACCGCGTTCTCACTTCCAACTCCGTTGGACTTCTGCCTATGGGGAACTCTTAAGGATGTTGTATACCGTAGAAAACCAGCTACATTGACAGCACTTTGGGAAGAAAGTGAAACGGCATGTGCTGCAATCGCTAAGGACACTCGCAAACGTTGCTCAGTTCAACGTATTCATAAGTGTATCGACGCCGATGGTGAGCATTTTGAGCAACTGTTGTAATTGCAAATGCCTAAGATGATTAGTGCTCATCTTTTTCTGTTTGTGGAATTCAGTTTTGTTATGTTAACACAGTTTTTTATTTGCTTGAAAGTTAAAAGTATACGATAGTAGAAGGAACAAAGTTTCAGTAAACATGGATCCGCAAACGAGTCATATGCGAGATTACTGTAAATGTGTGGTTACAAGTCGCCACTGACTTAATTAAGAAGCAGCGTTCTAGTTAGTATAAATGAATTTGAAAATTAGACTTTTCGTTTAATTTCCATTCAAAGTGACCCAAAAATCACCCATAGCTTAATTTAACAAGGAATACAATTTTACTTTCATATGTTACATGTTATGCAGGTACACTGTTATCTGTTAAAGGCGTTCAAAGTGTCGTCCTTGTATCTGAATGCAACACTGCACCCGCCTCTGCAGCGAGTTTCCAATTCTTTCAAACACACCCCGGATCATCTCGGAATTCTTGACAAGCATTACAATATATTATCCAGTACTTAACCGTATCAACGGGAATGCTGTACACAACACTTTTGAGCTGACCCCAGACAGAAAAATCCAAAGGATTGAGACCAGGTGATCGAGGAGGCCAAGATACAGACCCTCTTCTACGTATCCATCTTGGACCATATCTCGCGTTAGCTGTTCAGTTTTGTAAACAACAACCACAGCGCGGACAGCTTCTAAGTGCGCAATGAATGACGCATATGATAGTACAACGAAATGAAACCAGTGATCGCTCATAACCACAAATTCGCAATAATAAATCTCGCACACGGCTTGTTTGCGGACTATCTTTACTGGACATTTTTTGCTTCTATTATCGTATATGTTTAACCATTTCAATTTGCGCTATTAATTTTGATACACCCTGTTTATATAGCTCTAGTAGCCACAGTTTTTTTTTTCCCCCTCAACGAAACTAGGCATATAACGATCAATTGACAAACGATCCTTCGATTTCGTTAATCAACAAAATTGGGCAATTGGGGTGGGGTTTAACCTAGAGCAAAAAGTTAAAAAACTGCTCTAGCGGCAGCAATTTTTTTGCAAGAAACTCAGTATATCCCATTTAAATAAAACAAGAAAAACATTTTCTGAAAAACAGGGAAATTGGGCCATTTGGAGTGAGGGTATACTTGAAACCAGAAATTTAAAAAACACTCTAGAGCTCTACAATACTCTTCACAAAATTCGACTTGCTGAAGAATTCGCTTAGTTTACGCAGCTCAGGAGCTGCGTGACGGACTTTTTATATTTAGGAAGCAGTTGCATGCTCATAGTTGTCATCAAACAGAAATGCGCCCAGTTAAAAAAAACAACCCGTTTTTATGTTACTTTTTACACCGTGCGATCAGTTTTGTTTTCCCCCGGAGTGTTTTGTCTATTGGCCTCGTTATCCGACTAGCCGACCAGCCTGGTCTCGGTGATTAGCGGGAGGGTAAAACCATAAAATAAACCAACCACAAACAAATTTAAGAAGCTCGCCACTTACTAAACTATCAAATGAAGTGTTGAAACTCGTCTTCATTCTCCACATATATTTGCCATTTCTTTAGGAAATTATTCATTACTCGCTATTGTTCATTTTGAGAAGTTTGGACAATTTCCTGAATGTTACCTTTGAGCTCTTGTGCAGGTTCATCCTTTTAATTTACCCCAGAGATAATAATCGCAGACTGTTAAATCGGGGAACCGAGGGGTCCATAAATCTCTACTAATAACTCTGTCTTGTGGAAACACTTTGTGAATTGATCTCATGGAATTATTCGCAGTGTGAGCAGCGGCAGAATCCTGTTGTAAATTGCACGAACACACTCCCTGTCGGTTAATTCCCTAAAAAAAAAAGGTTAGTATGGTATTCACATAAGTAAAAGAATCAACTGTATGCTAAAAAAAATGGCCATATGATTCTTTCACCACTGATAGCGCACCATACGGAGGGACTCTTCTTGTACGAAGACTCCAAAAAGTACATGGAGGTGGAACCCAGCCTCGTCCAAGAAGAATATTAAATGTGGTTCCATTTGTCCATTGAGCAAATCTTCCAGAATCCACTCACAAAATGAGAGCCTACGTACGGGGTCACCTGGCTGAAGAGCATGTGCTATAGTTATTTTATACGGCTTGAAGTGCAATAATTTAATAGCCTTTTGCATAGATCCATTTGAAATTTCCACTTGTGCAACACGACGAAGAGTTTTTTCTAGGGGAATTTTCTGAACGATTACCAATGTCATGTAATCTTTCTTCTGGCTTTTTTGGTTTCTTAGGCTGGACATTTCCAGTTTCCTGAAACTTATTATATTGGTTGTGGACTGTTTTATGATCTGGAACTTCTATACCCGGGAATCTTGCTTGAGAAAGCATCCGAACTTCAGGAACTGACTGAGTTAACACTTATAAATCTTACGCAAAGACACAATGTGCCATTGTAAACACGCATGGCATAATATACGTTATGTATACTATCGAATTAATAAACGAAAACACAACGCAAACCCGGGAACAGCTGTGCTACGACCGCGACAAGTCAACAAATGACTACCCCCTCCATGGCGCGGCAGACGAAAGGGGGTTCTCTCATAGGAAAAACCTCGCGCAACGAGGTACTGATTGCAGGGTAAAATGATTTACGTTCTTCATGGTCATCTTCATTTCCTTTATAACTTTTAGACACTGAAATTAATAAAATAAAAAAATGAAGCGCTAACTACTGAGTTTTGCTTAGTTCATATTTAGATACAAACGTTATGCAAGAAAAAGTCGAAAGTAGACAACACTGCAAACTGCAAGTACAAGCTGAACCAACTGTATGGAGGTGAGACCAGAGATATGAAAAATTAGAAGTCAAGACGGGAACTTCAACCGCGAATCTTCGGCTTGCCGTTGCGATAATCGTACCATCTGAACTGTCCGACCTTAGCCTCGAATCTCTCACTGAGCCTACTATGCCCTGCAGATCTCTAGGGTTATCTCGTTACGGTTATTCCTAAACCTTCAACTACTTGTGGCCCCAGTTATGATTCCAACCTTAGTCTAACACAAGGCTTGTGTGACAAAAATTATATTTCATATATGTAGGTAAGTTCATACTGTAAAGTCACAAATGTAAGCCTTTTATGCTTACTAAACCGTTTTCGAATTTAACGTGTGGTGTGCGGTGACCCCAATGCGCTCTCGCCTGTGGAAAACTTTTACCAAAAGGTTTTAGAATGAATAAAACAGATTAACAAAGTTGATTCGCTATGCTATGCTATGCTATTGCATAGATCATACATTCTCAATTCCCTTGCTCCTTTTGATATGAAGGAGGGGGAAAAAAACTAGAGCTATGGGTACGTTTTTAATCTTATGTTGTGGGAGGTCCATGTTCGTACACCCTGTACATTAATCTATTACATCACACACAGTTAAAAGCGAAAGGCAACACAAACCTCTTCAACATCAAGTCATGGCACCATTCCACACTGCGGAGATATGATGTAATGATGATGTGCTCCATGATCAATACTGACTGCAAAAAGGAAATTTCTCTTGGAAAACCTACCTCAACGATCGTTAAATTCTTCCGCTCCTTTTAATCTTCATTCCTGCCAACAGTACGGAGGCGATATATAAAAACAGTCAAGAGTGACATAAGAGTTAGATCTCTTCGGCAGGTCTGAGGTGGGTAAGGAGTCTATAGGGTATCGAATTCTTTGTGTGCTTGTGCACAAAAGCAGACAGACAAATACTGAGGTACAATATTTTCAGTGATACTGTTCGTAAGATGAGAGAGAGAGAAAGAGAGAGGGAGAGAGATTTAACTGCTGGATAGTACGTAAAATTTTTAGCAAATAAGATAAATTAACATATGTTTTACAAACAACAAATATTTGACAGGTCTACTATAACTAAACGTAAACAATATATTTTACATTAAAAAAAATGTTGTGCGATTACTGTATAAAAATAAAACGAATGCTCAATTTTAATATTACGACAATGGTAGGGCGCAACTCGAATGTACAAGGATTGGTCCATAAGTTTCCGGCCTAACCATTTTCTAAGTATGATAACAGACAAAAACTATATTGCAATATACTTCTCACATCTTTGAATAAACATTTAAAACACTCCCTCCCCCAAAATAGTCAAAAATCTTGTCTGCAAAATGGGCATAAACAGCATCCATTACTTCTTCGTCACACTTGAATTTCCTTCCTCGAAGGTCCTTCTTGAGTTTTGAGAAGAGGAAATAGTCACTGGGATCTAAATCTGGACTGTAGGTTGGATAGTCGATCTCCTTGAAGCCACATTTCTTCACACCTTCCTTTGCAACAAGGCGCGTTGTCGTGAAGAAGGCTCACACCACCACTCAGCTTTCCTCGCCTTTTCTCTTTGATGCAAGTTCGTAGTCTGTGCAGTAGGCCAGCACAGTACTCCCCATTTACTGTAGTGCTCCTCTCCTTTAAGTCAATGAAGTCTATTCCTTTATAGTTCCAAAAGATTGTGGCCATGATCTTCTTGGTTGACTATGTGACCCTGGGCTTTAGAGGCAGTGCTTCGACAGGTTTACGCCACTCCGTTGATTTTCTTTTGTATAAGGGATCATAGTAGAGGACCATAATTTCATCTTCTGTAACAATGGTTTGCAGAACTTCTCTCTCTCGTTGCCAAGGCAGAGCTCCAAAAATGCCTGACAACAGATGACCGTTGCTGCTTTTGGAAAGAAGACTAGGCACCCATCTTGCACTAAGCTTATTCATGTTTAAATGTTCATGAATAATTCGAAGGACTGTTGTTTTAGAAAGGCCCAACCTTGCTGCCATTTCTGTAACTTTGAGCCGCCTTTCTCCTTCCTCAAGAGCGATGTTTTCAGGAGTGAGCACCTCCAAGGGCCGAACTGCACGCTATTCGTCTTCAATGCTTTCTGGACCCATTCTTTTACGGTAGAATATGAGGGGGATGCTTCCCCATACACACCGACCAATCGCTTATTAATTTCATTTGGAGAAGTTCTTCTTTTGTGAAGAACTTAATAACTGCTCGATACTCCATTTTGAACATGTCACAATCTTCTACACATGGCCTTCTATGTGCAACTATATCTGAACAACTGAACACAGTTGAGCGGAAGTTACAGCTGCAATTATTTACTTAACAGATAAGATATGACACCAGATAGGGATTTTGTGAAGGCGATAATCCTTATCGACGATGCCGGAAACTTATGCACCTACCCTCGTACATCAAACTCTGTATATGTGCCAGGTTTGAATTATATATTGCTTTTATGAATTTACGTAAATGCAACAGAATGTTAAGCACTATCTGCTAGTTTCTTAAGAAACGTGGAAAGAGAAGCTGCTGCGCTACATTTTCCTCGCCATATAAACGTCACCATGACAAGAAGCCAATTTTGTCCGCATGCAGTTCAGGTTGGCACCAGATGGCAAACGCGTCCCTCTGACCTGTTTTTCTTGATTCTGCAAACACATTCTTCTGCATACATTGGCTGCTGTCTGCTTCAAAATATCAGCGCTATGATTGACGCGGTAGTGCTAAATATATATAAAAGCTTTTAGGGCTAAAAGTTTTCCTTCGCAAAAGAGGATGCTATTGCAAAATGTTATTTTTTTCAATAAATAAATGGTTATACTAAAAGCAAGGATATTACTGTGCTGAACACTGTCACTTATGATTTATTTATCGGTTTATTTACGGACGGTCTTTAACATATCAGGTCATCATCGTCCCATTCTATTCAGGGCGTAAAACAAATTTTTGATCAGATGTCTCTTCATTATGTTTGAGGTTCTTTTTCGTGTCGTAAATGCACGACATGGGATCCACGGCTTTATTTTCCTTCCGAAGGAAATCATAAATAGGATTTTTAGACTTGAAAAATCCATCCATCCTTGCCGGAATTGAACCCATGATCTTCGGTAACTAGATCACCAGGACTGACGTCACATATGGTGACATTAAATGAGATTTTTTTTTGACAATGATGACTAAACGCGCGTGTTAACTGTTCAATTTTAAGCAGATAACAAAATAAATTTAAAATCAATCTTCAAATATACAGCTGATGAAAGCAGACTATAGGCTAAACACGAAGAACAGAACTTTTTGGGATGGAATACCAGCCAGTTTCGTAAAAAAAAAATCTAAAATTGTAATAATGCATGCATTATCCAACTAACAAGTGGTTGCCAAAACTGCCATCGTATCCATTCTTTCCTGGATTAGACAAGCAATTCTCAATCCTTCCTTGAGAGCGTATTTCTAAGATTTAATTCAAAGCTTAAAATCCTAAATTTGTATCTTATAATATTTTTAAAGTTGTTCATCATAATTTACAAAATGTAAAAAATACACACAAAGAAATAAATGTACATTTTTTCAATATTTTTACTGTATTATACGACCGTAGGTCCATAAGTTTCCGGGCTCGGCGATAAGGATTATCGCCTTCTCAAAATCATTATCTGCTGTCCTACCTTAGGTAATTACAGCTGTAACTTTCGCTCCGCTGTATTCAGTTGTTCAAATATAGTTGCATAAAGAAGGCTTTGTGTAGAAAATTGTTGCATGTTCAAAATGGAGTATCGAGCTGTTATTAAGTTCTTCATAAACTAAGGATCTACTCCAAATGAAATTAAAGAGCGATTGCACGGTGTACATGGGGAAGCATCCCCCTCATATTCTACCGTAAAAGAATGGGCCAAACTTTTTCGAATGAGTCGAGAAAGCATTGAAGACGAAGAGCGTGCAGGTCAGCCCTTGGAAGTGCTCACTTCCGAAAACATCGCTCTTGTGCAAGGAGAAATTATGGGAGACCGGCGGCTCAAAGTTACAGAAATAGCAGCAAGGTTGGGCCTTTCTAAAACAACAGTCCTTTGAATTTTCATGAACATTTAAACATGAATAAGGTTAGTGCAAGATGCGTGCCTAGACTTCTTTCCTCAGTCCAAAAGCAGCAACGAGCCATCTGTTGTCAGGCATTTTTGAAGCTCTACCGTGGCAACGAGAGAGAAGTTCTGCAAACCATTGTTACAGGAAATGAAACTAAGGTCCTCTAATATGATCCCTTGTCAAAATAGAGTCAATAGAGTGGCGTAAACCTGGCAAAGCACCGCCACTAAATGCCAAGGTCACTCAAGTCAACCAAGAAGATTATGGTCACAATCTTTTGCGACTGTGAAGGAATACTTTTCATTAACTTCAAGGAGAGGAACACCACAGTAAATGGCGAGTACTATGCGGCTGCTGCACACACTACGTGCTACTATTAAAGAGAAAAGGCGAGGAAACTGAATGGTGGTGAGCGCCTTCTTCACGATAACGCGCCTGCCTGTGCATACAGATCTTGTTGCAAAGGAAACTGTGAGGAAATGTGGCTTTAAGGAAATCGACCATCCACCCTACAGCTCGGATCTAGCTCTCAGCGACTATTTTTTATTCTCAAAGCAGTCAAGACTTCTGACTATTCGGGAGGGGGGTTGAAATGTTAATTTTAGGATGTGAGAAGTGCACTATAATAAAAGGTAACTATGCTGAAAAGTGAAATATAGTTTTTGGCTTTATCATAGCTAGAAAATGGTTACGCCGGAAACTTATGAACCTACCCTCGTATATTTAAACAATGGTAATAATCATATTACAATAAAAAGTACATAAAATGCTTAAAGTATTAATAGTAACTACTACATAGCTACATGACTTCGTGTTATTAATCACAACTAAATATTAACATCTTAATTGTACATCATATTTACAGTTTCTTTCTTATTACACTATAGCAATATTGCTACTCTTGGTAGCCAGGTCACATGGTTTACCCCATTTAATCGCCACCCTTCATTGTCCACAAGTGGACCGTTTGCATCTCAGCATTCACGTGAGCTTAACAGATGTGCGAAGTATTTTACTGCATTTGTTGCAATTTCTTCATTTTTAGATCATAATGCAGGTCGTTATTTCGAACATGTACAATTCCTGGAAGCCCTTTATTTTGGAATATGTGAATCATCTTGACATTAGCTTTACTGATACGGTCTCATAATTGAACGCTATGGCTTCAATATCTGTTTATAGATTAAGAGGTTGACCCATATTGACAGTTCTGAATTATGTCCAAGAAGCCAGCAAGGTTTACTGTACTTGATTTGAAGTTCTTCTTGACATTTTAATTTAGCATCTCTTAAGATGTAATCTAAAACTGAGGTGAAGTTTAATGATCCAATCGTTTACATTATTTAGTGCATTTTGTAGCTTGTAAGTAATTTCTTAACATTACATAGCAATTTCGGCACTGAGAATACCTCGAGTATATAACAGATCATGGTACATTTCACTTACACTCCGGGCTTGATTTGATTGATTTATTTACCGACGCTCTTTAACATCTCAGGTCATCAGCGTCCCATTCAACTCAGGGCGAAAAACGGCCGACAAATTTTGCTCAGATGCCTCTCTTTCAGGCTTGAGGTTCTTTATCGTTCCGTAAATGTACGACACGGGACCCACGGCTTTACTTCCCTTCCGAAGGAAGCCAAACTTAGGATTTTTACGCCAGAAAAAATCCTAACCATAGTGTAGTGGTAACCATACTTGCTTCCTAAACCCAAGATCGCGGGTTCGATACCGGCCAGGACAGATGGATTTTTTCGGGTGTAAAAATCGTAAATATACCTACCTTTGGAAGGGAAGTAAAGCTGTGGGTCCGTGTCGTACATTTACGGCACGAAAAAGAACCTCAAGCCTGAAAGAAGAGACCTCTGAGCAAAATTTGTCGACCGTTTCACGCCCTGAATTGAATGGGACGCTGATGACCTGAGATGTTAAAGAGAGCCCGTAAATAAAACAAATCAATTCTCAATGGGCAAGCAGTCTGCAACTAATCCTCTCTATATTAGTTACTTTTTGTGTTACACCTTCTTCCTTTATTAGTGAATTCCAAAGGATTTTTTTTATTGATTTATTTATGGACGCTCTTTAACATCTCAGGTCATCAGCGTCCCATTCAACTCAGGGCCTGAAACGGCCGACTAATTTTGCTCAGAGGCCTTTCAGGATTGAGGTTCTTTTTCGTGCCGTAAATGTACGACACGGGACCCACGGCTTTACTTCCCTTCCGAAGGAAGCCATACTTAGGCTTTTTACGCCCGAAAAAAAATCCATCGGTCCTGGCCGGGTTCGAACCCGCGATCTAGGGTTTAGGAGGCAAGTATGGTAACCACTACACCATCAGAACCGACTTTCCAAAGGAATATAAGCTATTGCGATTATACTAACAAAATTCATTTTTAATAATCTTTACTAATCTCCATCGATTGTACCCCCTAGGCACCGAAAAAGACAATATATATATATATACTAGGAAAATGTCACGGATTAGTAATCGCTATATTTCGAACTGTTAGAGTTCTTCTATGGTAAGAAGACAAGTGAGGGTGATAAAATAAATATTGAATATCGAAGGTAACGTTATGCATGGAAACAGATGAAACAAGCAAGAAGAGTGTGTGAGAAAAAAAAGTAACATGTAAAATTTAAACCAGGTGGTTTACGCGCTTTATGTACAAGTGTAGCTGCCATTTCCCTATCTCTGATTAAACTTTCAGAGCTATGAGTAGCTAACATATCAATTAGTGTTTTTTTTTTTTTCCTCACTCACTCTTGTTGCTCGTTTCATCTGTTTCCATGCATAACGTTACCTTCGAATTTCAAAATTTGTTTTTATCACCTTCACTTGTCTTCTTGCCATAGAAGAACTCTAGCAGTTCGACATATAGCGATTACTAATCTGTGACTTTTTCTTAGTGTTTTATTATTTTCTGCTTTTCTAGTTATTGTTAATTTAGTTACATTGTTTATGTGTTACATTATTTTTCATTTATATTTTGTGTGTGTGAGTGAGAGAGAGAGAGAGAGAGAGAGAGAGAGAGAGAGAGAGAGAGAGAGAGAGAGAGAGAGAGAGAGAGTCTGTTAATGTTCCATTGGTCGCAATTTTTTTCCAACGAAACTCGGCACATAATCATCAATTAACAAGCAATTCGTCAAGTTCGTTAACCAGCAAAATTGAACCATAGGGAGGTGGGGGTTAACCTAATGTGAAAATTGTTTAAAAAATTGAAAAATCGCTCCAGTTACCGAAGTGGAACGTTCTTTTTATGTTCTGAAAACTATGTTATTTGACAGTACCGACAGTTTGAAAAAAATCTGTAGCTTTGTGCAACAAATGAAAAACAGCATTAAAAGAGTAAGTATAGTTAGTATTTTTGCCATTTTTATATAAATTATAATTTAACACTTAGTAATCATATTAATAGAGTGCTTATATCAATTTTGATGGACGATATTACTAAATTATACCGGTATTTTAAATTTTGGGGGGAAGGGATGAAAATGAAGTTCTTGAATTGAATAAAAAAAAAAGAGTGACTATGTGCTGCTTTTCTAACAGATATATGTGAACATTCAAAATACAAACTTGCAGGGCTAAGACCAAAAATATGACTTATTTAGTGGAATGTTGTGAATATTTCATGGCACAATTAACACTGTGGGAAAGACAACTGAAATTTGCAAATGTATATCATTTTCCGTTGATAAGTTCAGTTTTTGGTATATACATAATCGTCATAAAAGAACCACGCGATTATTTCAGATTCCATTTTGAAGATCTAATAGAAATGGCCCAAATATTCTAATTCTTATCATTCCTTTACACTTTCTATGTTACAGTTACAAATAGACCGAATTGCACGGCCATACAATGTTGTATAAAAGATGGTTGGGAATTGTTTATACCGAGGGTGCCAAAAATGTATACACAATTTCACTGTAGTAAACCATGTAATATCGGAAAACAACAGTAATGTGTAGTATGATGTTCTGTAAACAGATGTGACTCACATACATTATGACAGAGTTGCTACGTGACAGGTAAATCAACAATGAACAAATGCAGCCAAGATTATCTTATGATGTTCTCTTGTGACTGACATTACGTTATGCTAACGCTGCCAAAACAAAACAGAAACAATTTTGAAGTGGTATTGGAAAACCAAGAATGTTGTTGAAGTTCAAAGGCAATGGAGACGTGTGTACAGAATAGAACCGTCAACGTGAGTAACAATTGCACGCATTCGAGACAAATTTGAGACTCGTGGTACCGTATGCGATGTTCACAAGGGCAGATCTGGGAGACCAGCTACACTGGCAGCACTTCGGGAAGAAATTGAAACGGCATGTGCTGCAATCGCTGAGGACACTTTCGCAAACGTTGCTCAATCAGTAGTTCAACGTACTCAGAAGTGTATCGACGCCGATGGTGGGCATTTTGAGTAATTGTTATAACTGTAAAAGTCTAAGATGATTAGTGCTCATCATTTTCTGTTTGTGCGAATTCAGTTTTGTTATGTTCATACAGTTTTGTTTTCTTTGCTTGAAGTGCGTATACATTTTTTGGCAATCTCTGTATTGCTCTGTAGTAAATATCCTAGGCTATGTTTGTTTTAATCAAAGTTTATGTAGTCTTTGTGTGTGTATGTTTGGTGTTTAACGCTCGTTTTTACTACTGAGGCACTACAGGCGGTGGGCACTGATGATACATGCGATGAAATGATATATTGGAAAAGGATTTTTTTAAGGAAGGAAACGTTCCAGACCTAAGTTTAGGGTACCTCCCCGGCATTTGCCATTTATGAGGACTGAGGAAAAGCTGGAAAAAACCTCAGTCAGAGAGGATGGTCCCGGCGAGATTCGAACCCCAGACCCCCCGCTCAAGAGTCCGCGCCTCAACGACCTCGACCACCCGTTGCGGTAGTAGTCTTTGGTTCCCCGTACATTGCAAGCAAACTTTTTCAAAAATAAACTACATTGTAAACCAGTATCGCAAGATGAACATCTGAGCAGTAAAACTGCACCACTTCGTTTCATACAGATATTGAATTGTAAAAGCAAAAGCATGTTATAGTAGACATCCTCAGAAACACAAAACGGGATTAAGATATGTAGAAAAAATCTGCAAGTTGTTTTGTTTTATTTTTATAAATAAAAATTGCTTTGCAACCGCCTAAGTCCCAACTGAAAAAAATAATCTCGGGAGATTTATTTAGATATTAGGGGTGCATAAACGCAATGACTGGAAGGAGGTGATTTCGCACTCTCCTCTCCTGGCAATGTTTGGGAACTTCGAAATGAACAGAGATCATATGTTACAAAAACAGTATTCATTTTGCAGTTTTTGGCTGGAGCCATATTATACCTTGCAGCAGTTCATCTACAAAAGGCCGCACTTTGTGTTTCTTGCCATCCGCACACAGGACGTGCTGGTAGATGTCGTCACCCACTGCTGCTGCGTAGGAATCATGATTTCACGTGAGGCAGACTGCAGTGCGAAAAGGGGATAAGCGAATCACAGAACACAGATTTAGTCAACTGACTTTCGGGTACTCACAATTGTGTTTGGTTTGATGTGATTGCACGAGAAGCCAATAAATGTGCAATTTACTTGCATTTTGTAAAAGAGCTACATTTTTATATAAGTAGGCCATTAATATATCCTGATGATAGTAACAGCCAGGATCATAAGAGTTTTTTTGTTGTTTATTTTCGGACGCTTTTTAACAGCTCAGGTGATCAGCGTCCCATTCAACTCAGGGCGTGAAACGGCCGACAAATTTTGCTCAGAGGCCTCTCTTTCAGACTTGAGGTTCTTTTTCGTGCCGTAAATGTACGACACGGGACCCACGGCTTTAGCTCCCTTCCGAAGGAAGCTATATTTAGGATTTTTACGCCCGAAAAAATCCATCGGTCCTAGCCGGGTTCTAACCTGCGATCTTGGGTTAGGGAGGTTACCACTACACCACCTGGACCGACATAAAGGATGGTAAAACCATAGCCCCAAAATAAACTGGAAAGCATTATAAGAAAGTATTTACAAGAAGATTCGGAGGATAAACAAGGTTAGTAGCTGACAGTGCAGCTGGGTTGCATTTACATGGCGTAAATCAATGATGTGCTACTTAATACCATACCATACAGAATAGCAACTCCCATGCCGGGCTAAACTAACTAGCACATATGTTGTGTTGAGTAAAATTCCCCCTAAGTATCCCTTGGTCAGCATTTCCTGTGATACACATATACTTTACTGTTCACGAAATTGTCTCTAAAGCTCTATCTTGTTGTTTATTCGCTACTGTACTTCACTTCTAATTGGTCATATTTTTGCTTCGCGGGACCGTTTACACGCGTAACGGCCGGCCGGTCTGTCGGTTCAAACTTGCGGTGAACGGGAGTCAGAAATTCCGCAAGTATGACTGTCGCTTAAGTTAAAATACGTAACACTTAGACACTTAAAATGTACACTTATTCACCATTATCAAGCATGGAGCTGCTTCCCTTCATTTTCCATACATTTCTGGCATCGGTTTATGAAATGAACCATTACCCTCTGCAGTCCCTCTGAGAAAAGGAAAATTTTCCTTTAATGGAACCCAGAAATAAAAATTGTAGGGCGTTAAATCGAGAAATCGAGAGATCGAGGGAGGCATATGTTGTTAGTGATGACTCTATCTTCGAATATTTCACGAATTGCATGCAAGGAGACATGGGCTGTGTGTGCTGTTGTACAGTCCTATTGGAAAGTTGTAAACCAACGTTCCTTTACAGTTAATTCAAGGAAAAAGCGTTGCAAAATATTCTACACATAAGTATCACTATTAATTCATTCTTTTAAAAAAATAAGGCATATTATTCTCTCGCCGCTAATGGCGCACCTCTCTTCTATCGTTTGATCATGCAGGAATTCCTCGTGAAGCAGGTCAGCTTCTTCTGAACTCCAGTATCGGCTGTTTCGCGAATTAACATACCCACTTTGGTGGAGACAAGATTCGCCCGTAAAGAAAATTAGATTAGGGTCAATTTCTCCGTCATGCACACTATTCAAAATCCATTCACAAAATCTACTCCTTGATGCAGGGTCACCCGGTTTAACTTCTTGCACTACAGTAATTGTATAAGGGTTTAACTTCTGTACTTTGTGCGTTCGAACAGAGGAATAGGAAATTACCGTTTGCTGCGATTTTTTTTTTTTAATAATGTTTAACGCCCGTTGTTACTGTTGAGGTACCATAGGCGGTGAACAATGATAATACATGAAATGAAATATATTAGGAAAGTGTTTTTTTTTAAAGGAAGGAAACGTTCCAGGCCTAAGTTTAGGGTATCTCCCCGCCATTTGCCAGTTATGAAGACTGAGGAAAACCTGGAAATAACCTCAGTCAGGGAGCACGGTCCTGGTGGGATTCGAACCCCAGAACTCCCCTAACGAGTCCGCGCCTTAACGACCTCGGCAACCCGTGGCGGTGTTTGCTGTGAAAGACTTCGAAGTAATTTTTAGATAAACGTTCCAGAGCATATCCAGGGTTGCCTTACGTTTCTTCTGTGTGTACTGTACGTGTCTGTATACGCCTTTTTATTAGGAAAGCTACTCGTTTCACGAGGAAGATTGTTATCTTATTCTTTAAAAGTTTTATTCTTGCTTGTATGTTTACTTGCCTTAACTTTAATTTGTATGTAAATAATTAAAGCAAATCCTCCTCCTCCATACTCAACATTAAAACCTGGATCAAACTACCTTAAAAAAAAATGAAATCAAATCAAATTATTTACCAATCTGTGGATCGAACTTCGACTGTATGCACGTACGAATCGTAAATAAATACTGTTTAGAGAATAGAATACCTGAATTAAGCCATATTAAAGTAAAAAATATACTGTATTACGCATTCTAATGAATACTTAACATGTCACACAACACATAAACACGGCCATACGTTCCTAGAGTTAAACACGTGCTGACCTCCCCTCCAGCTCCCCGGCCGGCTGTAGAGCTCGGTCAACTGCGGCCACCTTCACGTGGAGCGGTTACGCGAAAGTAAAATCATCCTGTATCACACCCAGAGCTCTCAGTGAACATGTCTTCAAATGTCTTCATGCATTTCGGTCTTGAGATCCTTGACCAGTAATCACCAGCTATCAAGATTACAAACATTTGCATTTCCCATCCCCTGGGGTACCACAACTTTGTTGCATGCCTATATGGAATACTTGGCATGTTCTCATTTCTACTACCATACTTGCTTCCTAAACCCAAGATCGCGGGTTCAAACCCGGCCAGGATCGATAAATAATAAATCCTAAGTATGGCTTCCTTCGGAAGGGAAGTAAAGCCGTGGGTCCCGTGTCGTACATTTACGGCACGAAAAAGAACCTCAAGCCTGAAAGAAGAGGCCTCTGAGCAAAATTTGTCGGTCGTTTCACGCCCTGAATTGAATGGGACGCTGATGACCTGAGATGTTAAAGAGCGTCCGTAAATAAATCAAATCAACAACAATTTCCACTTCAACACCTTGCCTTGTTATGCGCTGTTGGTATCGGCTAGACTTTTAACTTTTCTGCTGTTAGAGACCATGTTTGGCAACTCTATAGCACAAAAGAATACAGAGAGTTATTTTAATGTTTACTTATGGCATCAGTCCTGTAGAAGACATTTCAGGTTCCAAAATGTAATACCACCTTTTAAGTATAGACTCCCAGGGGGACTATGAAGTTCTTCTGAAGGAACACAGTGCATGCGGGGTTACATATGTCTAATTAGAGTATGTGTAAAAGTTTTAAATTAAATATCATAATGAGTTAGATAACAATTAACTATATACATTCTAATTACGGTGTATTAAACTATACTGATGAACTTTATGAAACACTCCAATTATACTATTTGTTAGGGACAATCTCCATCTTTAAGCTTGTCTTTACCACTTCTCTTTTCCCTATTACTGGAAATTTACGGTTTGTAAATTTAGGCAGGGGTTTATTGCTCTAACTTTCATGGCTTTTAACCTCCTTCATTTTCTTCTGTCATTACTTATATTTTTGACATTTTGATGTATACAACACTTTCTTCTTTGTCTATAGCAACTGGTTGTCTCAATTTATTCCTATTATACTTCACCAGCTCTGATTAAAAGTGTTTTAAAATAATTTAAGCTAGTTCTGTGGTCCATTTATATCATTTTTATAAATTATCTTCACTTGACTACTATTTAAACGTGATTTTTAATGCTGTAGTGACTGGCGCTATCAATTGTAGCGGTTTTAATAAGAATGACGCCGCCGTGAACGTTGGATGCCAAATTTACAACGGTATCCATATGTCGTTCCTAACTACTACCACAATATCCTCGGCTAGTTCAGGGTTTGCTATTATAGCTGGATTTTTCAGATTGATGCTTCTGGGGTGAAAGGAGTGTTATTTTAAGTATAACAAAATTACAATGAATAGAAATCTACGAATTTTATTAATGTTTAGTTATTATCACCAACAGTACAATTTTCTGATAACGATATGCTCTGAGAATATTATTATAAGCAGACTGAATACGAGACAGATGTGTTATAATTTATATTTCTCTCCCGAAAACTGTGCTTATTGTCCTGTTATAGCTAGCACACTATTTTTCATATGGATATTAATTCAAACTCACAACTCTATCATTCACCATAATTAATAATTTTGTAATTTCTTCCACGAAATGTTAATCGCCACATATCTTTACGTAATGTTAAAATGCCGCTTATCTATACGGAGTAGGAATCACGATTTCTGCTAATGGAATTTAAAACACAATATCTCAACAACACATAACTAACAAAATTTGAGATAAAAACAATCACTTATTACAATAGGATTGTAATAATACTATACATTACAATTCAATATATTTTCAATATACGTACACTAAGCGAATGAAATTCGTTCATTTCTATTTATTCGCAATAAAGCTGTCTGCCTCGTGTTTCATTCTTGGTACACATTATTAATGTTGTTACGCTTGCCATTGGTTGATTCACTTAATATTACAATTTTCTTATCTGTAGTTTTAATCTTTTCATATTCTTAGCTATGTATGAGTTCCTTTGAACCGTTACATTGATATTATATTATTCGGTATTAATGCCAACAAACATTAAGACATACATTGTAATAGCCCTTATCTGATATATGAAATCTATACAAATGAGCTTACTAGATGTATACGATTTAAAACATATTATCAAGGAATATTTGTTATTTGAATTGAAAATTAAGGCCATTATCTGGCATTAAAACATGTGCAAATGAACTTATTAAATTCATATAATTAAAACATATTATCAATGAATGTTCTGAGTTTTAAATAAAATATTATAGCCTTTATCTTACTTATAACAAACGTAAATGAGCATCTTAAATTAACATAGCTAAATGACTATTACTATTAAATGTTTGTGGCTTTATATTGAGAATTATAGCCTTTACCTAATACATAAACATGTAAATAATGAACTTATTAAAATAATATAGTTAAAACTACTATCAAATAGTGTTTAGGGTCTTAAATAGGATATTTTCCGTTCACAATTTTGCAATTAAAATGGTTGCTTCAATCCAAACATTTGCCATCTGAATTTAACTTATTTTAGGGATTTCCTTCAATTTAAACCCCTTTATACTCTGGAGTATATGCTACTTTCATGTAGATTATCTGCTAGTGAATTACATATTTAATTTGCAATATTATATATTTACATTCTAGCTGGATAAATAGAAACAGCATTCCTGAATAGAAGCGGTTTTCTGCTACGAAGGGTACTGACATACCTTTGGCATAGTTATCTGAAAAACTTGATGCACCCTTAATGTTTAGAAAATCTCCAGAGATTTAGTCGAGAAAATGGATTCCTAAATATCTGAACACTGAGAAGAATTGACTCCAAATGACACTTTTCAAATCGTATTTTGTATTAAGTACAAGTTTCTTTGAAATTTTTGGATAACATTACAGGATATATATAGTTCCCTTATTATAATCCACAAACAAAACGAAAATCAAAAGAATGTAAATACAGTTGTTTCAAGCATGAAATAATTATAACAGACTTCGTAAAATAAGACAAAATATGAGGCAGCGTAAGTATTTTCTCCTTAAGCATGCTGAAAAGGAAGGGAAAAAAGTGGTTAAACGTTGTGGTAAGTACACTCTTCTAATAAGGCAATGATTCCTTAATTGACTCAGTATCTCTCATATTAGCCAAATTAAACCCTTGAAACGAAAGAAAATATATTTTATTGAATGAAGCATTAGGTACTAAATATTGCGGAAAAATGGTTTTTAGATTATACAAAATGAAGTTTTTAAAGTCTTAGAATTGTTTTATTACTTATGCCAAGGGTAAAGAGTTCAAACATGTCTATGTTTTAACATAAAATTTAAATTTAAATTTAAAAAAAAAACTGATTTCAAATACAGAGGGTGCCAAACAATGTATACTCACTTCAAGCAAAGAAAAAACGTGTTAACATAACAAAACTGAATTCACATAAACAGAAAATGATGAGCACTAATCATCTTAGACTTTTACACTTACAACAGTTGCTCAAAATGCCCACCATCGAGTCGATATACTTCTGAGTACGTTGAACTACTGATTGAGCAACGTTTGCGAAAGTGTCCTTAGCGATTGCAGCACATGCCGTTTCAATTTCTTCCCGAAGTGCTGTCAGTGTAGCTGATTTTCTACGGTATACAACATCCTTAAGAGTTCCCCATAGGTAGAAGTCCAACGGAGTTAGATCCGGAGAACGCGGTGAAAACTCAACCGGACCTCTTAGTGAGTGCTTTGCAATAAAGTGCTCAAAACCATAGCCGAGGACGCGGGGCTTGTTGCTGTGCGAGGTTTCCCAGATCTGCCCTTGTGAACATGGCATACGGTACCACGAGTCTCAAATTTGTCTCGAATGCGTGCAATTGTTACTCGCGTTGGCGGTTCTATTCTGTATACACGTCTCCATTGCCTTTGAACTTCAACAATTTTCTCGGTTTTCCAATATCACTTCAAAATTGCTTTCTGACGTTCAAATGATAATTTTGACTCTGTTTTGCTGTAGCAACGCTAGCATAACGTAATGTGAGTCACATCTGTTTACAAAACATCATACGATAATCTTGATTTCATTTGTTCTTTGTTGATTTACTATAATGTTCTTCATTTGTTCATTGTTGATTTACTCGCGTTGGCGGTTCTGTTCTGTATACACGTCTCCATTGCCTTTGAACTTCAACAATTTTCTCGGTTTTCCAATACCACTTCAAAATTGCTTTCCGCTGTTCAAACGATAATCTTGGCTCTGTTTTGCTGTAGCAACGCTAGCATAACGTAATGTGAGTCACATCTGTTTACAAAACATCATACGATAATCTTGATTTCATTTGTTCTTTGTTGATTTACTATAATGTTCTTCATTTGTTCATTGTTGATTTACGTGTCGCGTAGCAACGCTTTATGAGTCACATCTGTTTACAGAACATCATACTACACATTACAGTTGTTTTTCGGTTCAACTGTGAAATATTAAATAGATATCTAATGTGAAAGTGTGTATACCCCGTATAGTATAGGTTATGAACTTATTAATATTGTCGTGTAAAAGTAGAGTGTATCAATCAGTCGTTCAAGAGCTGGAGGCTAAGACGGGATCAATGTACTTACCACGCGTCTTGCCCTCGGATCAGCTCCTTGGTCAAGAAGTTCCTTCACGCATTCCAGGTGACCACTTGCCGCAGCCAGAATCAGCGGCGTCGTACCATCCTGCAACATGACTCTGTAAGCAACTTGTCCTCGAAAGTGGCATCAGTAACACACACATAGTCTAGGTACTAAGCGGCATAACCACTATCACTTTAGGCGATACGTCAAGTTATTTTAGTGATACTTTATTACCTTATTAGTTACAAAGAGTGAGTGTACTGTTGAAAATACATTCCAGAAGAACCCAAAATTCACACAGTAATTTCTAAGAAGACAAAAGGTTATTATAGTAAATATGAGGACAGGTGGATTAGAAGATATTAATTTAATTTGTAATATAATATTTACCCAATTTTTATAGGCTTAAAAGTTCCCTAGCCGAATAGAAATAAAAAAAGTACTAGAGCATGTACATGTGGAACTAATTTCATTGTTATCACTTACGGTTCCCGCCTATGAGCGGCCTACAAGTTGAAACATGTTCGTTACAGCCTACAACAAAATTGCGATGAACAATATGATGCTCTGAAATTCTGCTTTTCTCTCAACAAATCTTCAGTTGAGGTCTATGCAATGTAATGTGACAGTTTGATATTCCCTAAAGTTCAGTTGGAAGAGCGTTTTTAAATGTATAAAACGGGGAGGCAATCAATTTCCAGTTTGTGCTCTTAAGGGGAAAAACATCAACAGTGCTGCTGTCATTATGAGAGAGTATCGTCGAGTATAGGGGCACTTTCATAAATTCTGAACATTTAAAAGTTGCATATGAGACGTGTTTGTGCCGGTAGGTTCCAAGACTGCAGATTCCCGTTCGCGTGTAGGTTTGCATGCAGTTGAAGATGTGTTACAGGAAGATGCGAAGTTTCTGTCAAAGGTAATCACTGCTGATGAAACTTGACTACATCATTTCCATCCTGAGAGCGAACAACAGCGCTCTGTGTGGAAATTTCCATCGTCACCAAGTGGTTGCTTCTGCTGGAAAAGTTATGGTCATCTCATATTCAAGGAATAGTTTACTAATATATCATACCTGCACCATACTACAAAGATGTCCTGGAAACTCTGCAAGGCCATATCACAAGCAACAGATCAAATTTCTGTGGAACAAGCTGGTTGCTGCACAAGTGCGAACATCGCAAATGTTGCTGAATGTCTCACGAAAATCAATTTGAAGAGTATTCCTTACCCTCTGTAAAGCCAAGGATTATTCCCGTTTAATTTTTTCCTTTTACCAAAATTGAAGGAGTGGGAGGCATTTTTCATCATCAGAAGCAGTGATTAAGGCTGCGGAGGCGATTCTGAAGGACCTGTCATAAAATGGTTTCCAGCCTGTCTTTGAAGACTGGCAGAAACTCTGGAATAGCTGCATTGCATTCAATGGGGACTACAGTGAGAAAGATCACCAAAAGTATGAAAATGAGTAAAAGTATGCTATTAAAAATTATGAACTTGTTTATTTAACAGCCCTCATAAATGAACATCCTATATAAAAAAAATAATCCTTCAAAATAAATACTTTCCTAAAATAAAATAAACATATAATATAAAACCTAATACCTAGCTGGATGATGATAGTCTTTGTTTGTCTCTGCTTTCTTGAAGTTAGAATGACTTTCTCAGATACTTATGCGAGAGACATACGATTATATTCTACAAGGGTAAAAAATGCTAGCAGAAGTTTTAATTTGTGCTTTTGTTCTTATCTCATAACAAGAATGCTACTTGTCGTCTTCATCTTTTTGTATATCTGCGTGGTGTGCAAATGTTTTTTTTTCCTTTCTTTTTTCCACGCATACTAGTTTTTTACTGCCGCAAAATAGTTACGATAACTAACGCAAATAAACCAAACGTTTCTTGAGGTGCCAAAAATCCAACTCTTTTGTTACATCAAAAATCGGAGCATTGGCTGCTGTCCTCTTTGAAAGCATCGTGGTCGAAAACGGATCCAAAATTATGATACTTGCCTTAACAACGTAAGGAAAAACAAGTTCAAACCCAAGAGCATGGTGTGGGAAGCAAACACTGTTACTTGAACAGTGCCAATTGAATACAGAGCAAAGAACGCTTGCCAAGTCGTATTTGCAGCCTGCACACGTCGTGGGATACAAGTTGAACTGTTCGATCAAGTCACGTCGCAAACCGAGAAGATAATGCTCTCAACGATGACTACTACATCACATTTATATCCTCCAAGATGACTCTGGGTTACCCTGGAAGAAAATTACCAGTTTCATTCCTTGCTGCACAAAAAAGTTTTTTTTTTTTTTTTTGAGTAGTGTTTAACGCCCGTTTTCACTACTGAGGCACCACAGGCGGTGGACACTGATGATACATGAGATGAAATGATAAATTGGGAAAGGATATTTTTTTTAAGGAAGGAAGCGTTCCAGGCCTAAGTTTAGGTACCTCCCCGGCATTTGCCAGTTATGAAGACTGAGGAAAACCTGGAAAAAACCCCAGTCAGGGAGGACGGTCCTGGCGGGAATCGAACCGCAGACCTCCCGCTCACGAGTCCGTGCCTTAACGACCTCGGCCACCCGTGGCGGTCTACAAAAAAGTTAGTGACATGGTTTCAGTTAATCATTCGAAAGTACATATTTAAAAGTTCACAGATTATTACTCTTGTAAAAAAACACTAAAATAAACTTTGTATGAATAGATAAAACTATCTGAAATGTATATGCAGATGCAATATTTTAACACATAAATATGAGCGTGCTTTGTTCTCATAGAGGGCAACATCAGTATATATGGTTATGAGTTAGCTTTCTCACAAGTCATTCTCATGTTAATTTACTGTGTGGCAGGTGTTTAAACACAAGAGTTTAGAGTGGCAGTGAAAAATGAATAAGATTCGAATTCGTTTTTCTGGAAAGGAAGACAACCCAATAAATACATGAGAGAATTTCCTTGCATTGGATGATGCATGACAGTCCTATGAAATGATTCGACTTTGGACAAATCAGTTCAAGCGTGGTAGAACAAGCATCGACGTCCTGGAGCTCCAAAATTAGCTGTGAGACCAGAAATCATCGCTAATGTTCGTGATATTGTTTTGGCTCACAGACTGAAACTGCACTAGTTAACACAGACCACGGACATCTCAACTGAGGTTAATTTAATTTTGCTTAATGAATTACACGTGAAAAAAGCTTTGCACAACTTTTATACGCTGTTTTGCGACTACTATATACTGGAAACGAAATTTGGGAAAATTATGGCTTTTTTCTTTTTGAAGAAAAATGAGTTCTCTTTATTGACTATTTGGAGAAGGGGAAAGCAATTATTGGATAATGATATGAAGTAGGGCTTGAGCCTTATAAAGTTGCTCAGACCTCTGGACTCTCAAGTAGTAATAGAAAGAATGGTATGTATAAACAATTTATTTTGTTTTTAATACCATTACTTGTTTTTTTTTAATTGCCTGAATTTGATTGTACGAGGGTGAATTTCTTTCGAATTACTCGTTTACCTCCACATGACCTCTTTACTTGACTTAAATTTGTGTCCAGTTAGGAAAGTTTAAAGTTTCAGAAAGAGATGATAATCCGAAGGAACGATATCAGATGAACAGGATGGATGCAGAAGCATTTCAAATTCCAGTTCGGTCAATTTGTCCTGAGCGACGCGGCTTGAATGCACCAGAGCATTGTAATGGTAAAACAACACCTTTTTTGCCATTTTCCACAATACAAAGCTTCACTTTTGAAGAGACTGCAGAAAACGATCGGGGGAAAATAATCTGAAAATGACCAAAAATAATGTGTTGTTTCACCTGGCGCATTCAAATCGTCGCTCAGGACAAATTGACCGAAGTACAATTTGAAATGCTTCCGCATCCACCCTGTTCATCTGATCTCGCTTCCTCGGTTTACCATCTCTTCCCGGAACTTAAAACTTTCCTGCCTGGACACAAATATGTCAAATGAAGAGTAATATAGAAGGTAAAGGAGTATTTTGAAAAAACCCACTTCCAGGAAGGAACCAAGAACCTGAGAAATGTTAGAGCAAGTGAGTTGAACTTCGAGGGGACTAGATGAAAAAATAACGTGTTACAAGACTGAACTTGTCCTCTTTAATACCAAATCAAGTTACTTATCAAACCATCCTCTTACAACCAAATGCATGCAATTAAAACAAACAAGTAATGGTATTAAAAGCAAAATAAACACTTTACACATACCCCATTTTCTGTTACTATTTGAGAGTACAGAGGCTTCGGCAAATTTAGATGGCACTAAATTTGTCTTCGGAGCTCCTGAAGACAGGAGGCGGTTTTTGGAGGTAGACTAGGGAGGCCGGGCCTCGTCCTGGTCTTTCCCCTTCTCTTATTTCTCAAACATTAAAATTTTGCTTTACTAATCTCAAGCATTCATTCAGTATTAATAATGTTATTATACATTTCCATTCTATCACTTGATAGCACGTTCCACGCAGAGTGCGCGATCATAGTTGACTGAGGCCACCAGAAATTTGCCTCGTACTGAAGAGATGATGTGTGTGTAACGTCATGGCTGCCATGGTTACTAGGGAAGATCATTCACTCTTTTCCCACTAGTGAAGTTGGTTAGTGAAGTCCGTGAAAGCAGACCAGAGAGTGAGAGTTCTGAGCACCTGCATCGTGCTTTAATTATAAACAGTGGATGTATTGGTAATTTCAAACTGGTATGTATGTTAAGCTTGTTCTATCTCTACACTTTTTATTGAGTGAATTTGGACAAACCTAGCTATAGTGAATCCAGTAATGAATATATCAGAACTAGTTTGTTGAAATTTCCTTTACAAGAATAACGGTACGTAAAAGGAATGAAAGTTTGAGATGTGCGCGATCTACATCAAAACTATTATTGTTACTGATGAGGATAATATCAATGCACTTACTACAACAATCGTAAATAGTCATGTGGAAGCTCTTCGAAAGGTAAATTATTTTGCCGGCCTTGCATGCTGCTAGCACAGTTAAAAATGAACGGTATTTTGTAGGGTATGATAACTTAAGATCACATAAACTCTATCTTTCGTTTAATACTTTGTACACACAGATTTCCAACTTCTGTGACTTACTTAACGCGCACATAAATTGTTAAAAATACTCCATAATTAAGAATTGGGAGAAATTTTGGAAATTAAAAAAAAAAAAAAACTCTCCCTTAGAGGGCAATTGAAATTAAAATAATAAGGAAATTTCAAAGCTCTATTTCATTTGATACTAATTAGAAATATACAGCTAAACGAACATTGAGAGGAAAATGGGTTACTTCAGGGGACTTTCGAAAGCAATTCAGAATGATCTAATCGAATATATTTCAAAACAAACCCAGTGTTATATTCATAATGAAATAAAAAAATGTTACTTTTTAATTGCATTGTGAATGAAACTGCAGATATAGCAGGAAAATATGTTTAGAAATTTGTTACACTTGTAGATGCTTTAGGGAATATTCTAGAATGTTTCCTGGGATTTGATATCATTTAGAATAATTTTTTTCTTACGTAGGGAGCTTGTAGAGTTAATAAATTAAAGTTAGTTTAGTCCTGTAAAGGTATTAGCATTTTATGGTAGTAATACGGGGCTACTATAAAGTATTAATTAGCGTTTTCAAAACGCTATCTATTCCAAAGTATCACAAATATGATTGGTATATGAAAAGAACCGTAAACTCACAAAGTTTTCTTCACACTCTGTCCATTGGGTCACACAATCCAAGCGGCCGTTCCACACATGTAGTAGAACCAATCTGTCAATGGTCATCACTGCAGCATTGATGCGTTCCCTGAACGCTACTAGTGTTCTTAGTGGTGGGAGTGCGTAAACAAGGTTCTTAATGTACCCCCAAAGAAAGAAATCACAAGGCGTTAGGTTAGGCGATCTGGGGGGCAAGGGAACAGATTTACGTCATCCTCACCAGCACGCCCAATCCAGCGATGCGGAAATTCATCGTTTAGGTAGCGGCTAACAATAACGCTCCAATGAGGGGGTGCTCCATCTTGTTGGAAGACAAAATCCTCGGAATCAGCAGCCAGTTGTTTTTCTGTGACATTGCAAAGAGAACCTTCAACCTTTGGTGAATCTCTTCCAAGTGCTACAATTGCGTGAGAATTTTCAGTTCCCCACAATGTCACATTGTGACGATTAACCTTCCCGGATAAATGGAATGTTGCTTCATCGCTGAATATCAACATGCCGGAGAAATCTTTATCCTCCTCCAATGCTTCCTGCATAGTGACGCCATAATCTTCCGGATTTAATTGTTGCAGGAGCTGCAGACGGTACGAATTGAAATGAAACAGTCGCTGGTCGCAAAATCTTCCATACAGTTTGCTACGTTCGCGACTTGCTCAGGCCGTTGATTTTTGTGAACTACACACAAAACTTTCCCCCACTCTCTTCACTGTTTCATCTGGCACTTTTGATCTACCAGTGCTTTTCCGTTTACACAGATAACCAGTGTCCTTAAATAGACGATACCACTGCAAAATGCTTTGTCTACATGGCGGTTCTTTTCCGTACACTCTTCAGAATGCCGGGTTGCACTGCTATAACAGACTAACATCTCGCATATTCCAACACACAAAAACTCTTTTCTTTCTTTGTCGCCATTTTGTGAAGACACGGCACTCATGCTGCCAACTGGTGCATACAATGCAAACTTAGTGCTTTTACGGTGCTTTTCATATATCAGTCATACTTGTACGTGTAATGCTTTGTAAAATTTAGCGTTTTGAAAACGAACATTGTAGCCCTGTATTGCGCTATTTTACCGCTCCTTGACTCACAATTTGATTCCTTGAGCCGCTATTGCTACTTATACCTAAATCTATCTTAACATTTGCTTTACTTATAGATCTTTATACCTCAACACCAAGGTTGTTGGTATATTAGGATGTAAATATAAGCATTGTTTCTTCTTAACTTTGGGATAAAGATCTACTACTACTATTCTGCTACTTGTGTTCTTATTTTTCTTAACAAAATTTCAAAAAAAAAATCTATATTATTAATATCCATATTCCCTCTTTTACTCAGCACAGTTCTTAATACCATTTCATCTTGTACATGTTCCAACTTTCTAACCATATTTCTTTTCTACATATTTTTGTAAATAATTGATATATTTTCTTGGAATGCCATCAGTTACCTTCACCAAATTGCTCAATGTGTTCCGATAGCTTCTACCTGGCCTCGCTGCCCACTTAACCGTAACAATCTGAGCTCTTCTACTGCTTAGTAATTCAAAATTCATCATTTTTTTTCATTAAGTTTCGCACCCTACTTAATTTTACTTGACACATACTAAGTTGTTTGCTAATATTACTACATGTATCGTGATAAAACACAAGCAGTTTTTATACATTATTACTGTTATATCAACTTTCCCTTTAATTTCCAATCGTGAGTTTTATGTAGCGGTAGTTTATTTTTATTACTGCATAACTTTAAACACATTTATTTCTTCGCCTTTCAAAATTAATGATTTAAAATAACTTTATTTGGCTTTGGTTATGTTCCGTGGTCCTTCTTTTCGTTCACAAGGCCTACACTAGGATACTACCATCTTCCAACTTCGATTTCAAAAGTAAGTTAATCTTTTCTAAGGAAGAAAAGAGCTCAGCAGATAAACTGACAACTTTCAAATACAAACCGGGCTAAGAGATAGCATAATTCAGCACGCGACACGCAAACATAGAAGAAGTGCAAGGTAAGCCAGGTGTCAGTTCCTCCCGAACTTGGGAAAATGCAGCTACGTTATATTTTTATATTGACGACACTGCTTGGCGCTGAAACCGAATGGAAGTAACATCGATAGTATAACCTTCCTTCAACTCTTGGAGCAGAGGAGCAGGACTGTGTTGACATTCAGACGAAAGGAATTGAGATACTAGTGTTTGGAGTACCATTTTAAGCTTCCTCAGCAAGGACTGGTTGTAATATTACAAGACGGATGTTTTATTTCTCTTTCAGGATTACGGTTGGCCAAACTGTACTGAGTTTTGTGAAAGTCGTAATCGACATGTCTGAGTCTGCAGTTGTGGCCTTCAGTGAGTGGCGTCTGAGGCAACTTCAGCTGTTAATTTTTATTATGAGGTGTGAAAAATGGTATATTCATTATGACCAACTATCTAAACAACAGTTTAGTGTGTAGAAACATTCCAATTCGCCTCCTCTAAAAATTCCCTTCGTTTCCCTCGGCGGGTAAAGACATGTCTGTGCTCTTCTTTGATGCGCAAATGTCTTGAAAACGCATTTGTAGAAGAAAAGACGAAATTCACTCAAGAAAAAGAAGTATTTGGATCCAAGACAATGCCCGGCCGCATATTGCTAGCACTAACTGCATTTGAATGCCCTCCAAATAGCCCGCACTTAACGTCATATGATTGCTGGGCAATTTCCAAAACTGGAAAAGCAACTGCGTGGTTCTTATCAGATGAACGGAACACACTACATCTTCTGTGCTAAAAGGAATGTCACAGAATATTTGAAATATTAAAAACTATGTAAAAATGTATTGCACGTTACTTTCAAAAAGAAAAATTGTAGAACCTGTAGAATAAACTGACTATATAAAAGAAAATCAATCTTGAAACTTTTCAATCAGCTTTAGTACTTGTGAGTTTTACAGGAAGTGTCGGAAGGAAAATGTACATTATGACGAATTTCAAGTGAAGTTGTTCTGTTCGATAGTACTTATCCTAAATCTTTTAATAATAATAATAATAATAATAATAATAATAATAATAATAATAATAATAGTGTTTAACGCCCGTTTTTAATACTGAGGCACCACAGGCGATGAACACTGATGATACATGAAATGAAATTATATATTGGAAAAAGATTTTTTTTTTAAGGAAGGAAACGTTCCAGATCTAAGTTTAGGGTACCTCCCCGGCGTTTGCCATTTATGAGTACCGAGGAAAATCTGAAGTCAAAGAGGATGGTCCTGGCGGGATTCGAACTCCAGACCTCCCGCTCACGAGTCGGCGCCTTAACGACCTCGGCCACCCGTGGAGGTATATATCCTAATTCTGTCTGGCAACGCCCCAACCACTGGATGCAAGACCCGTCTTCGAATTGTTTAAGCGACTTTTTCAGTGAGCATTAGAAAGCTTCATATTAGAAGTAATTTGTATCACTCACACACTTGCTTCTGGCTGAGTACCACAGTAATAATGAAAATAAGTACAAAGCGAGGTGTGGGTAAGACAAGAGGCTCCCTGCCAGAAGCGCGTGCATTCAGTTCGCGAAGAAATTGAATGGTTTCCAGCAGATGATGCTCCAGAGCCAAGATGATCTAATACATCCGGAGACCGGCTTTAGATGAATGTCGATACGCCATGCGCATTCAAGCGCGTCCTGGCCTAGAAAGAAAGCATTCGATATCATGCAAGAATGGCACGCAGACATTGATGACCAAAGAGAATCGTAAACGTTACATTCCCTTATCCTGCTAAGTAGAGTGTGACGGGGGTTACAGCATATCCTGATCATGATAACTGTAAGCTCTTCCGTTACATATAGTGCGTCAACAATAACGTTGTACAGTACAGTAATTGTCCCCACAGATAACTAATAGCGTTAACAGAAAGAGAGAAAATCTTTGACAATACCAGAGGATAGATCCATAAATTTCCAGACTAACCGTTTTCTAGGTATGATAAAGACAAAAACTATATTTCACTTTTCAATATAGTTACCCTTTATTGCAATACGATTCTTACATCTTTGAATTAACATTTCAATCCGCTCCCCAAATAGTCACAAGTCTTGTCTGAAAAATGGGCATAAACAGCACCCATCACTTCTTCGTCAAACTTAAATTTCTTTCCTAGAAGGTCTTTCTTCAGTTTTGAGAAGAGGAAATAGTCACTGGGAGCTAGATCTGGGCTGTAGGGGGATGGTCGATCTCCTTGAAGTCACATTTCTTCATAGCTTCCTTTGCAACAAGAGCTGTGTGCACAGGCGCGTTGTCATGAAGAAGGCGTACACCACCTGATTTCCTCGCCTTTTCTCTTTGATGGAAGCACGTAGTCTGTACAGTAGGCCAGCATAGTACTCCCCATTTACTGTGGTGTTCCTCTCCTTGAAGTCAATGAAGAGTATTCCTTCACACTCCCGAAAGATTGTGGCCATGATCATCTTGGTTGACTGAGTGACTTTGGCCTTTAAAGGCGGTACTCCGACAGATTTACGCCACTCCACTGATTCTCTTTTGGACAAGGGATCACGGTAGAGGACCATAGTTTCAACTCCTGTAACAATGGTTTGCAGAACTTCTCTCTCGTTGCCATGACAAATCCTTTCCCAAACCATTTCATCTCATGCATCATCAGTGTCCACCGCCTTTGGTGCCTTAGTAGTAAAAACGAGCGTTAAACACTATTAAAAAAAGTTGCCACAACAGAGCTCCAAAAATGCATGACAAAAGATGACTTGTTGCTGCTTTTGGACTAAGGAAAGAAGTCTAGGTAGCCATCTTGCACTAACCTGTTTAAATGTTCATGAATAATTCGAAGGACTGTTGTTTTAGAAAGGCCCAACCTTGCTGCTATTTCTGTAACTTTGAGCCGTCGGTCTTCCGTAATTTCTCCTTCCACAAGAGCAACATGTTCAGGAGTGAGCACCTCAAAGGGTGGACCAGCACGCTCTTCGTCTTCAATACTTTCTCGACCCATTCGAAAAAGTTTGGCCCATTCTTTTACAGTAGAATATGAGGGGGATACTTCCCCATATACACCGTCCAATGGCTGTTTAATTTCATTTGGAGTAAGTTCTTCTTTTTAGAACTTGATAACAGCTGGATACTTCATTTTGAACTATCACAATCTCCTACAGATAACCTTCTTTACGCAACTATATCTGAACAACTGAGCCGAAGTTACAGTTGCAATGATTTACCTAACAGTTAAGAAATGACACCATATAAGGGATTTTGTGAAGGTGATAACTTTATCGGCGAAGTCGGAAACTTATGGACCTACCCTCGTATTTCGAATAAAAGGAATCTAGTTTTAGGTAGTTCCGATTAACTACTACGGGAGAAATTCATTCGAGTTCATTGTCACTTTCCTCACGTACACTCTGCTGCCGAAGATCTTCCTCAATTAGTCCGATCAGCAAATCATTGGCGTCCTGGATTTCTTTCACAGATTCTACCGTCCCAAAATGTTTCTTTAAGTTCATATATTAGAACCTTGTCTCGCCCATTTCCATTCTAAACAACTGTCTGTGATGACAGCATCTTCAATGCCTGTTTTCTTCCTTATTTCCTTGTTTGGTATTTTGTCCTTTAGTACAATATGTGATATTTTTCTGTCCAGTTTTCTTCGACAAACTGCCATTGTTTGTTTTTTTTTGGGGGGGGGGAGAAATACATATGTTCATAGTTTCTCTTTAAATGTATTGTGAGATCTATCCAAAAGCATGACTTTCAGATTCTAAAATTTTGCCAATTCTGCTGCAATGTGGAGCAAGATACGTTATTTCCTTTATATGATCCAATTTCATGTTATTGATTGTTATGCCTTCCTCCAATCCTTTCCTTCGCAAAATTATTTCCTAATTATGAAATTGTTTATTGTAATGATATTATTACAAGTTACTCCAGTATTATACTCCATGGATTATAACCATTGTTTTTAGTTCTTAGATATTTAGTAACAGGGATAGTTTTATTTGTCTGTTACAAGGAAAAGATTTTGAAGCGCGTGTCAGGCGAAGAAAGTGAAAAAGTCTCAAAACACTTTCAATTTCTATGGTTTCCGACTTCAAAAATGTGTCATCGAAAGGAAGCTATTTAGTCACCTCTTCATTTGAAATTCGGCGAGAAGGATGCACTGCCTTGTTTAAGATATTGAAACTTACCCTATAACTGTGCGACTTATAGCCCGCATGGAATTATATCACTACATAACGTATTTCAGTAATATAAAAAAGCAATTCTCACTGTTGTGTTTAGATTAAAAAGTGTGAAATGTATGATAGGGAAATATGAGATTGCATTATTAATTTACAGCTTAATGTTTTAAATATAAAATAATTGCATACGTATTTGAACTTATTTATATGTAGTTTAGTTTTTTGGAAGAGAATGCTAATTAGGGGCTCTTTACCACAACTACAGCAATCTTAAGTTAATTTAAGTTTTTTTTTAACATAATATATATTGATAAGGGATTCCCTCAGCTAAGATCCTTAAGAAGGAATTTCGCAACTGCTCCAAGGCACATACTGCGGCCCTACTTTATTATTAATGGTGGTAGCAGGTATTAATTCTCCCTTTGGAGCGGATGCTACAAACAGCATGCACGCGAGACGCGGTTACTGTGTCTGATCTGAATTAAGTTAATGATGTGCACATACATCTATCTATTTAAAAGTAGGCAGAGATATAGAACAGTTTGTGCTTCATTTAATTTGATAGGGTAGCCAGTGGTGTTTCTCTTGTATGTAAACGGCATTAAATTAAAATAAAATTGGATTCATTTCATAGACACTATTAGGCTGTCTGTTGATTAACAATTACCTTCACTCATAATCATGATGTCACTTATTAATCAGAGTGTAAGGCTTTGAAAATTATTTTAAAAATGATTTCATGTAAAGCAGAAAAAGCACTGAATGCTGCAGGTGAGCTGTTACTATGCAAAAAGTCGAAAAAGAGACATGAAAGTACATACACATATTTATTGCATACTTCTCCGTGAGACGTATTTTCAGTCGAATCTATAGCAACCAACACTATTAAATTTGGTGGTCTATGTCGGAGGAGAATACTTTTGGTACTTGAGCCTTGCTAATGGCTGTCCGTTTGTGCCTACACCTCTAATTGGGGCACCTCCGGAAGGAAAGGGTGAGATGAGGCAGACACCGGGAGGCCAGAATCTACGGAGGTGACGGCGTGGACGTAGATAGGTTTCTAATATGTGTAACAAGGTCTAACTTATTCAGTTGTGTTAAAATAATAAAGTGCAATACAACAATAAGAAGCAAACCAAGGCAGTAGTGTGTGGCATAATTATTACTCAAATGTACTTAGGTATTAAAGTGCAATAGCAAGAGACAGCAAATCAAGGCAGTAGTGTATGACCTATGTCTTACTTAGCTGTACTAAAGCAATAAAGTGCAATATAGCAAGACGCAGTAAAGTATATATAAGGTCCACTTTACTCAGCATTGTTATAATTGATCAACAAAATACCTTACTCGGGATGTTAAGAATGAAAAATGCAATTGTAATAATGAATGCTTTTAGTCGCATGTTTGTGTCCAGTTAGCAGGTCATACAGTTCAGATGTAAGGGCCAGCCAGGACAAAAGAAGCAGGAGAAGACGAGCTGGGCTTCCAGGAACTATGAGCTCTAAACTTACTTTACCATTAAACCTTTCTTCTTTCATTTTTGGACTCGATAGACGCATCTCTTAAAAGCCCGCAGCATCTCGCACTTCCTGAGGGTACGACTTAGCTCTGCCCCAACCCTACACCTACTATTCTAGAATCTTCTCACTCATCTTCGTTACCAGGGAGAGAGTACGGATTTGTGACATCAATCATCTTCAATCGGGGTTGTTAACATGTTTCCAGACGCAGAGCGTGCCCTTTACTCTGAAGTACAGATCCAATGTGAATTATGAGAGGGGAAATGTCTTGGTTTGTAAATGTCCATTCCAGTATTCGCCTCACTAGGAAAACCACGGGGGAAAAATCGAAGATCAGGAGAATTGAACCCGGGACCTCTCGAATGCCTTTCTGAAGTATTACTGCGTAGCACAGTTTCTTCCCTAAAAGCAACATCATAATAACACACTATAGTAAGAATACAAAAACACACATACAGGATGCCTTTCTATAGATTTTCAAGGACTTTTCTACTGTACACGGGGGTTGAAAACTCGATTTATTGACGCTCTTTAACAACTCAGGTCATCAGCGTCCCATTCAACTCAGGGCGTGAAACGGCCGACAAATTTTGCTCAGAGGCCTCTCTTTCAGGCATAAGGTTATTTTTCTTGCCGCAAATGTACGACACGGGACCCACGGCTTTACTTCCATTCCGAGGGAAACCATACTTAGGATTTTTACGCCCGAAAAAATCCATCGATCCTGGCCGGGTTCGAACCCGCGATTTGGGTTTAGGAGGCAAGTATGGTAACCACTACACCACCAGGACCGACCGGCGGAGTAAATGAAATGAAAGAACTTAAGTCACGAGCTATATATGATAGTCGTGCGTGAGATTAGAAAGAGGAAATGGAAGAAAAGCAGGCGAAAGGCATCCTTGCCTGGCATTATCAGCGAGAAATGGAAGGGGATAGTGGATACGGAGAAAAAACAAAAGGATTGCTTTTGGTGGCGATACAAGTGGTAAAAGCTTTAAGACGTCGTTCTCTCGTCATTAATATGATTACCGTTACTTCTTCTTATTATTTTACAGTCAAATGTTCCTTTGAGTCCAGGAGAAGAAGTCAAACCTTTCTTATCGTTTATGAAACAATGCGCTTTCATAAGCGGACTACTTAAAGAAAGAAGCGTGGAGCGATAGATTATTTACAAATTAATCTATGGAATGGAGAACACAGAAGGGATCTTAACGTTCACGAGATATATTGCTCATAAAACAAGAAATCTCTCGTTTTTGCGCAAAAGGCGCATAGATATTAAATTGGAGAAAAAAGGGCTTTAACAGCCATAGAAACCCGGCCTAACCCTTGGGAATCGACTCTGCGACCTACCAGTATCGATCTACATATAACTGCACAGCCATGTCACTGGCTGCCTTCTGCTAGAGCATTCCACTTTACGAGTTTCAATGGAAAATAAAAAGATTTAACCTCTGTTTCTGGATCACTGAATGTCGCTTTTCTACCTTACAGTGCCCGAGTCACACAAACAGAAATGTTTACATGGGTGCTTTCCACATACAAAGGTATTTTTCCTAACAGATAATTATGATTAATATCAGTTAAACAATGGTGACATTTATTGTCACATAATATGATACATTTTATATTAGTGCATAGCAAAAATTACAAATGCTTTACAGCAATAAATTTTCATTCCTTCAACACTTAATTCTTTTTCTTCTACCTTTTCATCTCACTCACCATTGCATTTAAAAACTTCTAGTTTCTGATCACAGGGTTTGAAGAAGGTCGGGCTTTGCCTGAACCGGCCATATATGAAAACTCGGAATTAGCGGAGAGAGAAGGGCCATTGCCTTGGATTCACTGACTTTAGGAGAGGCTGCGATATTTGGCCTGGAGGGGCTGTAACGGTGCCTTTGGGTGTTAGATACTGGCTATCACGTCAGCGTGTTGCTCTGGGGTTCCATTTATCTCCAGTATTCCACATTGAGGTTAACTAATGGATCCCTAAAGTCGCAGTGCTCATGGCCTGTTACCCCATTACCCCCGCCCAAGCCAAAATGGTTGCAACTCAGCGATTTCCAGATTAATTCGGACCTGTACTAAAATGCCCTCCAAACTTTGACGGCACTTTACTTAGACAAAATACCACAACAGAACATTTTTAATGTTAATTGCTCATATTTACATGAAGCAAGATTTCTCATGCAACCTTCTGCTATTCTCCCCAAAGGATTGTCAATCTTGGTGGTCTATGGTAACATACTTACCTCCTAAACCCAAGATCGTGGGTTCAAACCTGGCTAGGATCGACTTTTTTTTTCGGGCTTAAAAATTGTAAGTATAGCTGCCTTCGGAAGGGAAGTAAAGCCATCCCATACCGTAGATTTACGGCATGTAAAAGAACCTTCCAGCAAAATTTATCGGCTGTTTCACGCCCTGAATTGACTCTGATGAACTGAGACGTTAAAGAGCGTCCACAAATAAACCATTAACAAAATCAATGGAATTTGGAATTCCTTCCACCATTCCTGGTCGATTCCATAAAATTTAAAAGACGTTCAACGAACGATGAAGGTGCGCCAACACGTTTACATTTCCCAAGACAGCTGCAGTCGACGCTGTTCTTACCATGTGGCCGGCATCTATCAGTTAAGTTAGACTGGAAAGCTAAATGGGCTGATTCACTTACATATACAATCAAAGCTATAGCTGAATTGGAATCTCGTCGGTTCTTAGTTAATATTTTATAGGAACTAGAGGTACAAAACTACTATTAGAAAAATGTAATTCAATTAAATAGTATTTTATCCTTGTAATCGTAAGGACCCTGCCTAAGACAAATGAACTTATAGTATATGCTGGGTTTTGGATTACGAAGGTTTTCATTAAATTCCGGGATTCGAACCATGGATGTTTTATTTACGCGCTGCTGATGAACCAATAAATACTCGGTCGCAACCGTGTGCTTCTTTCATCTGACTGTACATATTCTGGAGACCTTGACGTGGATCATCTTGGGAAGGAATAAAAAAAACTTGCTCTGAGAAAGGTACTGAACTACTTTCGCTTACAGTTTTACGCACCAATTAGTGTTTTTTTCCCCCTCCCTCGCTCACTCTTGTTGCGTGTTTCATCTGTTTCCACGCATAACGTTACCTTCGATATTCAATATTTATTTTTATCACCTTCACTTGTCACCACACAGCTCCAAAAATGACTTTGTATAGGCAAATAAATGCAACGGAAGCGACATAAAAATTCAAGGTCACGTTACGGACACTTCAAATACCTATACGGGTGGTCAAAGGGGCTGCGTTTGCATCGGACATGACTGTACTTTCTGACTGAGTTTTTCCCAATTTTCCATTAGTTCACTCTAAACTTAGGCCAGGAAGGCTTCTTTCTCATAATACCTTTACTACTTTATAATTTCATTTTATGTATCGTTGTGCCCACCGCCTGTAATACCTCAATAAAAACTTTTCAAAAATGAAAAAACAAAGTTTGCTTTATGAAATATATGGTCAAGACATTTCGGGGACTTCAATGACTTTTGGTACTGTTCCTTATAAACGTTCGAGTTACATTATTAATATCTATATTTTATTCATTTTTTAATTTTGATTCCTATGTGCATTCCTCCTTTTATAATTTTCCATTAAATGTGATGATTTAAATATGTACTTCATATTTTAACATATTTCACATTTCAATATCTAGGATGCCAAAAATGTAGACACACTTTCACAGTAGATATCTATTTGATATATTACAAAGTTGGACCGAAAAACAACAGAAATGTGTAATATGATGTTCTGTAAACAGATGCGACTCCCATACATTGTGATAGTGTTGCTACGTGACAGATAAATCAACAAAACAAAAAAAAAAACAAAAAAAAATTAAGCCAAGATTATGTAAATCAACAATGATCAAATGAAGCCAAGATTATCGTATGTTGTTCTGTAAACAGATGTGACTCACATTACGTTATGCTAGCGTTGCTACAACAAAATGCAGCCAAGATTATTGTTTGAACAGCGGAAAGTAATTTTGAAATGTATTGGAAAACGGAGAATGTTGCTGAAGTTCAAAAGGCAATGGAGACGTGTATACAGAACAGAACCGGATCTAACTCCGTTGGACTTATACCTATGGGATGTTGCATATCGTAGAAAACCAGCTACCTGGCAGCACTTTGGAAAGAAATTGAAACGGCACGTGCTGCAATCGCTGAGGACACTTTCGCAAACGTTACTCAATCAGTAATTTAACGTACTCAGAAGTGTATCGACGCCGATGGTGGGCATTTTTAGCAGCTGTTGTAATTGTAAAAGTCTAAGATGATTAGTGCTCATCATTTTCTATTTGTGTGAATTCAGTTAACAAAGTTTTTTCTTTGCTTGAAGTGTGTATACATTTTTGCACCCTCTGTAGAAAAGTCTACTACTAGCATCAAAGCTGGCCTTTGCTTCATAGTACTTGGAAACTAAGCAATGACATTCACGCCATGAAATATTATTATTATTATTATTATTATTATTATTATTATTATTATTATTTAGTTAATTTAAGGAAGCTCTCTAGTCATTAGCATCCCATTCAGTACGGGCGTGAAACGACCGATAAATTTTGCTCAAGAGGTCTCCTCTTTCAGGCTTGAGGTTCTTTACTTGCCGTAAATCTACGACACGAAACCCACTGCTTTCTTGCCTCTCAAAAGAAGTCATATTTAGGATGTTTACGGCCTAAAAAAATCATGGACCCTATGTGTGATGTGATTTGAGTACTTTTAGGGTAACATGTACTTAATAACAGATAATTAATAAACAATAATTATGAAGACTAAACGAATCTGCAGCCGAATACGTTACCTGACGGAGGCCACGGAGTTAAGATGGCCGCAAGCTTGGTCTATGACTTACAACTTATTCCGCTGCGGACCCGTGAAGTAATTATAAGCAACTAACACCGAGAAAGCTTTGAATCTTATATTAAATAATAATTAGTTAACACGTTTGTAAATTAAAACTCCTTTCACAGGCCTCTTTTCACCATTCACAGGACAAATTATATTTCTTTTATATAACAAAGCAGACTTCTTGGGTACTGGTGAAGAGACATCACTTAAAACATCTTCCGTTATAAAAATATCATTTTCTTCAAGCAGGTTCATACTTTCACAAAAATTCCAGAATACTTGAAGATAACATAACGAATTTGAATGTCATTGGCAACAGACTGCTGTGATTTAACAACGGCAAATGTACATAATATTGAATTGAAATGAAATATTACTTTCATTTAAATACTACTTTAATGCTAGCAGTGGAAAAAGTTGCATAACCAATCCTATTCTCGTCACATAAATATTATACGCGTTGCCAATAAATTTCCTTGTGTATATATACCCAAGAATGTTGATCTCTTAATCTGCAGTATTAATAATGAAATTAGTAAACTATATACTCATTCAGGTGATTTATAAATAAACTATGAATAAGACATCCATGACACATGACTATTTCATTCCGAATTACCAAATACATACCAAAAACCATGCATTACAAGTAAATCTCAAGTTGAATAAAAGGTATCTGAATGAAACTATTTGGAGAAATAAATATACACGTCAAGTGACCAAAAAAAAAAAAAAAAAAAAACAACAGAGAATATAAAACAAGCAGAACAAATTAGCTCTTGGATAATGCTGAAATAAGAAGTTTCAGAAAAACAGTTCACGCAGAAAAGGAAGAAATCCAAGATAAATGTGAGATACAGAGCAGGGTAGATCCATAAGTTTCGGGCTTCGCCGATAAGGATTATCGCTTTCACAAAATCCTTATCTAGTGTCATACCTCCTCTGTTTAGTAAATAATTGTAGCTGTAACTTCTGCTCCTTTGTGTTCAGTTGTTCAGATATAGTTGCATAAAGAAGGCTATGTGTAGAAGATTGTGATATGTTGAAAATGGAGTATCGAGCTGTTATTAAGTTCTTCACAAAAGAAGGACTTACTCCAAATGAAATTGAACAGCGATTGGACGCTGTATATGGGGAAGCATCCCCCTCATATTCAACCGTAAAAAGAAATGGACCAAACGTTTTTTTTTTTTTTTCGAATGTAGTCGAGAAAGCATTGAAGACTGAGAGCGTGCAGGTCGGCCTTTGGAGATGCTCGCTCCTGAAAACGTAGCTCGCTCTTATGGAAGGAGAAATTATGGAAGTCCGGCGGCTCAAAGTTACAGAAATAACAGCAACGTTGGGTCTTTCTAAAATAACAGTCCTTCGAATTATTCATGAACATTTAAACATGAATAAGGTTAGTGCAAGATGGGTGCCTTGACTTCTTTCTTCAGTCCAAAAGCAGCAACCAGTCATGTGTTGTCAGGCATTTTTGAAGCTCTGCCGAGGCAACGAGAGAGAAGTTTTGCAAACCATTTTCACAGGAGATGAAACTATGGCCCTCTACTATGAAGGAATACTCTTCATTGACTTCAAGAGGAGTGCTATACAGGTCTACTGCATAGACTACGTGCTTCCTCAAAGAGAAAAGGCGAGGAAAGCTGAGTGAAGGTGTGCGCCTTCTTCACGACAAAGCGCCTATGCACACAGTTCTTGTTGCAAAGGAAGCTGTGAAGAAATGTGACTTCAAGGAGATCCACCATTCACCCTACAGTTCAGATCTAGCTCCCAGTGACTATTTCCTTTTCTTAGAAATGAAGAAGGACTTGGAGGAAGAAAATGTAAGTGTGACAAAGAAATTATGTATGCTGTTTATGCCCATTTTGCAGGCAAGACTTCTGACTATTTTGGGGAATTGAAATGTTAATTCAAAGATGTGAGAAATGTATTGCAATAAAGGGTAACTATATTGAAAAGTGAAATATAGTTTTTGTATTTATCATACCTAGAAAATGGTTAGGCCGGAAACTTATGTACCTACCCTCGTATTTTTCATTCATACTTGACAAGTGCTAGAGAAATCTATGTGAACGATCTGTTTTATCTGCCTTATGCACTGCACTGTCTGCATAAGACCAGTGTCCTTTGAGTCTGTGATACGCCACTCTGAATGTTATTACGGAATGTTGGTGGTTGCTAGTTAATCGCATAAACGCTCATTGTTTAAAGATGAACACCTGTGAAGTGGAACAGGGTGATTTGCAAGCGAGCGTCATTCAGAGTTACGAGAACCATTTGGTGATGGAGCTCTCACTTGTTGAACAGCGGCAAATTGGCATGAAGCCTTCAAACGTTGACGGGTTATCTGTCGGCTTGTCACGCAATAAACGCCCTTATTAAAGGATGATTTCCACATAGATGTTTTCGACTCTCCCTGTCGATGGCTCCTACATCTGCTCATGACATCAGAAGCACATAGTACAAACTTTCAAACATTCGTTTAGCGACTTGCGTCACTATCAGAACACGTGAGTTTAGGCATTTTAGGAAGGCAAAAAGGTACTTAAAATACTGAAAATGTGCAGTAATATAATTAAAATAGGCATTTACTAAAAGTGAAAACAGAGAGTAATATTCATTTTTAATGAAAATGGAATTTAAAAAAATGAATCATTAAAGTACTTAGGCTTACTTTTCTTGGTTACAAGCAACAAGAAGATGTTTTTTCAAGGTATCGACTGTCATAGTCCACTGAAGCGAGTGGAACATCATTCACTTTTCAAGAAATCATGGAAATGTTGATCAAGACAAAGTAAAGAGTTCTGAATAGTCCTGGCGAATGAGTAAAAGAGTCACAGTGGTTTCTGTGCGAGCTCAATTACTGTTTATGTGTTTATAGGGGAATCAGGCTAGTATCTCTGTTACTTCCGTGCTGAACACGTTGCAGGGACGATTTATAGCACAACTATACCACTCGCATAGAATTGTCTCACGCAGATCCATACAAGATCATTCGCCAGGACTATTCAAAACTTCCCCCAGCCTCTCTATTCCTTAGTATTCAGGTAACCGTACGTTCCTTTCAATAAGAAGGTTCTGATATTTAAAGATCTTAAGTAAATGGATTTAGAAAGTTTTTGAGTGCTTGAAAAGAAATAAATGTATAACAACATTCTCAATAGATATTTTTGTGAGGTGAACAAGTAATTTAATTGTTAACTTTTTTCACTTTGATATATTGAAATTTTTATGTGGCTTTAAAAATGTATAATTAATCGCAGAAAAAGACAATAAAGGTAAAAAAAAGTGCCAAAAAAGTTTTACACCTTAAAATAGTTAAAATAGGCAAGAGAAGTCAAAATGGGCACAAAAAAGGGCAAAATAAAAGCTGGTCCTACCGATCCCAAATGTAAGGAAATATGTTCTTTTCTATCCGACTGTTAAATATACCCAAATAGAGAAGACATTTTGCCTAACTTTCGGGCTCTGGTCATTACTAATACTAGAGACTAAATGTTGGCGTTAAAAGGGGGGAATGAGCTTGCAAAAACTTAAAAGGTGTAATATAGGCAGAGAAAAATACGTACACACTATTACTGCTACTAAAAATGAATTTAAATGAGATTATTGTTAATTTGGAAAAATAATTACTCTTTAAAAGTGTTAGTTACAGGAATTTGTAAGTAATTTTTTTTTTTTTTTGTATAGTAAGAAAACATTTTAAATAATGGTTTTTATATTTTCAAGCAGCAAGTTTATTTGTAAAGAACATCACAAATACACGCAAATCATTTACTAAACAATTGACTTTATCTTCAATATTTTATATTGTGAATTGAGAGCCTTTTCTAACAAAAGAAGTATCCGGAATAATGTTATAGGTCGGCCTTTCAGTGAAAATTAAGATGACGAATCAGGTATAGTAGCTACTTTTTCATTTCGTAAGAGTGGCATTTAAGAGATTTCCCTTATCACGTTATTGTTACTAGTTTTTGTAAACAGAACCTTACAGCGCTGTAACTGCAATGATTATTTTTATAAGTCAATAATGCAATCTCAGATCGGCAGCTCACGAACAAATACCGCTCGCCCACAAGAGATTACTATAGCGAGATACTACAAAAAATGTTATATATATGGCATAACTTTTGGTAGCCTTTTTTTTTTTTTTTTGATTGATTTATTTATGGAAGCTCTTTAACATCTCAGGTCATCAGCGTCCCATTCAATCCAGGGAGTGAAACGGCAGACAAATTTTGCTCAGAGGGCCTCTTTTTTCAGGTTTGAGATTCTTTTACGTGCCGTAAATCTACGACACGGGACCCATGACTTTACTTCCCTTCGAAAAGAAGCCAAACTTAGGATTTTTACGCCCAAAAAATACATCGACCCTGTTTGGATTGAACCCGCGATTTTGTGTCTACGAGGCAAATAGGTTACTACTAAACCACCAGGACCTACTTTACCGGTTACGACCAAGCACTAAACCAGAATAAAGTGGAGTGAAGTTCTGTTTGTGCTGGACTGTAGGCTATAGGCGGAAGGGGTACAATAAACCACGAGCTACAAATCATCCTCTCCCTTTATTGACACTCATCAGTTATTGTTTATCTGCCGGACGGTAACTCATAGCTTTGCTTTGTTTGTATCGAGCTTATAGTTCGAGTGTACCTAACTTGATGTTAAGTGCTTAAGAATTTTCAATGCCTAATACTTAACCGCATAACACTATGGTTAGCCAGTAATTTCAGTTCCAGGGATATTGCCCCTTGGGAATAGTTTATCCATTCCACCTGCAGCTGTAAGACCGAAGAAATTATAATTGTGTGGAATTGCTACACTGTGCGATTAGGTTCCACGTTAACTATTACGTCAGTACTGGCACATCTATCTTTCTCTGGGAGGAACAAATAGGGAGCATCTATTAATTGCGAGGGAACAAATCATGCTTCCATTGTGAGAACGGATAGAATTAGTGAAGTAACTACAGCAGTAGCGGAAACGACCCAAGAGGAACAAAGAAGAAAAAGAGCACAGAAGGAGAACAGGTTGATCCCTTGATTTGCTAGCTCGGTCTGAAGTTTCCAGACGCACTAGCCTGGAGCACACACTGAGCCCCGAGGTGTAAAGCTGAAGGTAGAAACCGGCTAAAACAGCCTGAGGAAATAAACTCCGGTCTTTCTTATTCAGTAGTTCTGGTTTTAACCTTGACGTTTGCAAGGACAGCCGGTGTTCCTCTACAACTTAAAAGCCTCGTGCCGAATTTTATTAGTACAGTTGTTATAATTTATTTATGGTTTTTAAATAACAAAATGTTGTTAGAAAATTCTGATTCTATACTCACTCCTGTGCTAATGCCGGTCCTGGCGGTGTAATGTAACCATACTTGCCTTCTAAACCCAAGATAGCGGGTTCAAACTTGGCCGGGACCGATGGATATTTTCGAGGGTAAAAATCCTAAGTATGGCTTCCTTCGGAAGGGAAGTAAAGCCGTGAGTCCCGTGTCGTACATTTACAGCACGATAAAGAACCTCAAACCTGAGAAAAGAAGCCTCTGAGCAAAATTTGTCGGCCATTTCACGCCCTGATTTAAATGGGACGATGATGATCTGAGATGTTAAAGACCGTCCGTAAATAAACAAAATAAAAAAATATCTGTACTACAGCATCGTGTAGAAGCGAAACAACTCCGTAATTAGAGAAAATTTAAAAGTAACACCTTTTTATATTCTTCAGTTTTTTGTAACCACTGGTCTAGTCTTTTAGAATTAATATTCCCTTTAAATCATTAATAAGATGACTTAAGCTTCAGGCTGGCCATTCTAAACTAAGCCACCCTCCTCAATGGGTTGCAAGGCAAAAGCTGAACTTTCAAGTATTTGATGATTAATGAAAACGGTCTAAAATAGATAAAAATATATCGTGTCTTTAACGGCACTGTCGCCCTTTTCACGGCAGCTCGCACATCGGCTATCAGAGCGGGAACTCCCGGCGAAGCAGAAGTAATATCCGCGCAACTAATTCAACTTCTCGCAATTACAATTGCAATGATCTTATGACAGCACATGTTGGAAGAGTCCTTCTATATCCACACATTTCTAATATCTTGTTGTGCACAAGCATGTCTCAATTTCTCTATGGTATTTTTTTTTCTAGTTCTTCTAAAGTGTAGGAATTTATTCCATAAATATTTTATTTTTCAACTTCGCCCATAAATAAAAATCACATACTATTACTAATTCTTGTGTTTTTTTTTCAAAAAAAGTTAAATCCTCTGTAAGCATTTACTGAGGATCAAAATCGATTTTCTCGTCATGCAAGGAAGTTTCATGTATAAAAACCCAATACCTGTACTTCGTGTTGAAACATCGCTTCATTCGTAAAATATGACTAGATTAATTGACGTTCCGAAACATCATATTAAGACCAAGGTCGCGAGTTCAAATCCGGCCAGAGCCAATGGATATTTTAATCCTAAATGTGGCTTCCTTTGGAAGGGCAGCAAAGCAGTTGGTATTATTTCGTAGATTTACGGCACGTAAAAGAACTTTAAGTGTGAAAAAAGACGCCTCTGAGCAAACTTTTCGGCCGTTTCAAGCCCTGAATTGAGTTAATGGGACGCTAATGGCCAGAAGTTCGTGGACAACAATGACCTTGTATGCTTTCAAGTTTAAATTGACTCAATTTCGGAAGATAAACTGACACGTGTGAATGACATTTTTGCAACAAAATACCAGAAATGTGTGGATGTAGAACAACATTTCCATCATCTCCTGCAGCGGTAAATGGAGTTGAGCTTCTTTTATCAAAATAAAATTAAACATCTGAACTATTTACATATTTAAAAAAAAAAACATAGTTGGAAGATTATGAGGCCAAACTTAAGCTAATCAGGGAAATAGTACCCATCATTAAACGAGAAAATATGTTTATGGCTACTTCCCAAATGTTCCACTGTTACCTGATTTACTCCCGGTGCCAAGTAAGAGAAAATGCAATGGAACTTGAACAGAAAAGAAGCTGCAAAAATAAATAAATAAACATATTCAAATCACCCAATATTATAGTGCGGCGATATTCGATTATAAATTATTATTATTAACTTCTTGTTGTTTTTGTTTGTAAAAGCGCCTGTTTTCAATTTATTATGTAAAATATTAAAATAACTTATGGTATAGCCATGTTTTAGTTTTAATAGCATATATAATTTATGGAAATCTATTGGCCTAATATTAACGGGAACCACTATATTTGCGTTTCTATATCAAAGGCAATTTTTCACAAATACAATGTGTACTAATTCTTGGACGAAATCCAGTGTTAAATAAGAAATTCCAGATTGTTATTAAAATGTATAGCTTTGCTTCCTTTATGTGCTACAATAAACGGCTACATGATATGAAATCTTGGACAATAGTAAGCTAAGAAATCGTCAGATACATGTTAAGTCTTGTATTCTTGTCAATCATTTGAAGTGCTCTTTACACTGATGCTTTATCAACTAGCACGATTGTTAGGTTTCTTTACGCATTTCTCATACTCTGACTGCTGTATGCAAGTAAGATTGAGTCAACCGAGGGTGGTGGCTCATGCGATAGAGCTTGCAACTCGCATTCGAGATGTCCCATCCGACCATCCTGACATTGAAGTTTTTATCGTGGTTTACCCTCGTCACTTATGCGAATGTTGCGGATGGATATTTACTTTCCACAAATTTCCCAGTCCCTCATTCCCACCATTTCATTTCCTTATTCATCGTTTCAGGATTGTAGGAGATGGGTTAACGTGTTATTTAGAAAAACTGCCCTGACCTCTGGTATGGCAGCAACTCTTTCGAAGTGCTCGAATTTCTTGGAGAGAATTTTCCTCCCCAACCTAGCAGATCAACAAAGAAAGAGGAACTAAGAGCCCCAATTGCACCCTCCGTATTCATCTGTCTTGGTGGTATAGTAGCAATCATACCCCCCCCTTAATAGTGTTTAACCTGTTTTTACTCCTGAAGCACCACAGACGGTGGCCATTGATGATATATGAGATGAAATGATATATTGGGAAAAGGATGTTTTTCAGGAAGGAAACGTTCCAGGCCTAAGTTTATTAGAACTGAGGAAAACCTGGAAAAACAATCCGGGAGAACGGTCCTGGCGGGATTCGAACCCCAGACATCCCGCTCACTTCGCGCCTTAACGACTTCGGCCACCCGTGGAAGTATATATTCTCGCCTCGTAGACTCATCATCATGGGTTCAATCTTGGTCAGGACCGATGGATTTTTCCGGGCGTAAAAATCCTAGGTACGACTTCCTTCGGAAGGGAAGTAAAGCTGTTGCTCCTGTATCGTAGATTTATGACACGTAAAAGAACCTCAAGCCTGAAAGAAGAGACCTCTGGGCAAAATTTATCGGCCGTTTCATGCCCTGAATTGAATGGGACGCTGATACCTGAAATGTTAATGAGTGTCCGTAAAATTAAACCAAATTAAAAACCCCCCGTAATCCTCAAAAATATTATTTCCTCCCTGAGGTTCGGTCCCTCGTCGGAACTCAGTGTCTGAAATCCTTCTCCGCCTCACTTAACCCACAAAGCTATAACAGATGAACGTGCGAGCGAAGTAAAAACACATTGGTATGTATTGTAGTGCAAATTGTGCCAATTAAAAACCTGAATTCTTTCCTGCACTACTACTGGGTGAGCAATGCTTGACGCAACCGCGGAACCGGCCGGCGGAAGCGGGGAATATATTTGCCTTCCGCTTCGCAATGCTTCACTGTGAGTTGAAATCTTGCGCAAGTAGTCGTATTTGTTAGGTATCCTATTCCCCAAAGAGTATTCATACGTGCGTACAGAATCAGCGCATTCTGTAAGGAGATTATTTCAAGAGGAATTTTCTGATGTTCGTGTTCCTAATCCGAGTTCGATTCATCGATTAGTAAGTACATTTCGTGAAACGGGAAGTGTTGCTTTATCTAGGGGGGGGGCATTAAAAGAGAAAGTGTACAAAACAAATCCACATACTTTTGATGAACTTAAACCTAACATTAGTCAAGAAATTGCTGCCATTTCTCAGAGGGAACTGTAAAGTGTATTGAGCAATTTCCTAAGCAGGTGTCGGAAATACTTGAACGAAGGGAGGCAGCTCCAGCATCTCCTTGCTTAATATACATGAGTAATTTACTTTTATTTTTAAGTGTTTATGTTATGTATGTTAGAAACAACTTACGCGACAAACCGTACTACATATGCTGAGGACTTGCTGTCACCCGTACAGCCGACACAGCAGCCAGCCTCGCCGGCCAGCCGCACGCCGCGAAACCGGTTGCATGAAGAATCGTTCGCCCCGTAGTAAGTTATACGAGCATCTAATCATAAGTGTCTAACAAGCAGAACGCGCTTAAAAAACTCTTACTAATTGTTAGCTCTTCGGTTTCAATGCATTCGTTAAAAAAAATGAGTCATAAGCATTCTCTGCAACACACATGTTGCTTAAAGACGCGAAAACAAACTGTACAACAGTGAGATAAATCATGCAACGAAAACAGCTCTACAAGAGGACAGCTTCCCTCTATCAAGTTTCTCACTACCGGTTTGAGTCACGCAACAAGTGATCGGACTATGGTTGAGCATTAACAGCGAACATTTTCGTCAAAACAGATTCATATCCTATTACATTTTCGCTGAAATGAGCGTAGAAATCAATGAAAACTAAGAAACTGGCTATTTGATATTTCCTACTGAATGGAGGAAAAAATAATAATTTTAAAAGAGAAACCGTTAGATGTGAAAGCGCTCCATGACGGATTCATCACTGCAGACATGCTTCGCGTGCCTTCTGCTGCACCATGCGAAAAAGAATTTAATATGTTTCGGTCTTTCCCACCCATTACAAAGACATTCCAGCGCTACTGCTCGTGAGACGGTAACATGGACTCCCACGGCTGTAAATTCCTTGCCACTAGCTACTATTATTTACTCCGTCCATAAAGCACTGTTTGCTTGCTCCGGCAGCGAATTCCGTTCTTTGCTTTCCTATTTTCCGAGCGTAACTGTCCAAATTCCAAGCTAGTATTGTGTACAATTAGGAAGCGCAGAGTATTTGTTGTAAGTGTATATGCATTCTATATGTATAGTAACGGCTCAACTGTTTTGTGCATAGAATACATTCCCAGTAAATAGCAGTTTAATGATGAGTAACATTTACAGTTAACAGTGTATATGCATTCTATATGTATAGTAACGGCTCAACTGTTTTGTGCATAGAATACATTCCCAGTAAACAGCAGTTTAATGATGGGTAACATTTACAGTTAACAGTGTATATGCATTCTACATGTATAGTAACGGCTCAACTGTTTTGTGCATAGAATACATTCCCAGTAAACAGCAGTTTAATGATGAGTAACATTTACAGTTAACATTTACTAAAATACAGAGTCTAAGTCATGATTAAAACGTTATACAAATTTATAAACAATTACGCCTTTAAGGATTTTTACTTAATACTTAATTTCTATTTAAATTCACATAAAATAGACATTGTCTCGTCCAACCATTCATACAAGCCTTACAATACATATTTAAAATAAAGTAAACAAATAAGAGGGTTGTTTAAAAAGTACCGAGTCTGAATTGTTCTAGGAAGATGAAACTTTCGTACCTCTTTAAATTATCTACCACAAGTGGTATGCACTTCTTCCAACAACTCTCCAGTTTTACCAACCGATGAAGAAAAAAAGTTTTCTTAGTCATCGCACCATTCATGAACAGCGACCATCACTGCGTCACCACTTTTGAATCGTGTCCTTTCAGATGTTGTTTGAGTATTGGGAACAAGTGAAGGTCAGACGGTGTCAAATTCGGTGAGTAGGTTGGGTGAGGTGACAGTTCAAAGCCACATTCATGGATTGTCTGCAAGGAGGCAAGAGTAGTGTATTCTTGTATAGCGTCTAACGCTCGTTTCAACCGCTGAGGCATCAAAGGTAGCGGACACTAATAGCCAGAGCCCGGAAGTTAGGCAAAGCGCCCCTTCTATCTGGATGAATTTATTGAATAGTTAGATAGAAATGAACATATTTCTGTACATTTGGCGTACGTAGGACAGTTTGTATTTTTTCCCTCCCCCTTTTTCCTATTTTGGCTTCTGTTGCTTATTTTAAGGTTTAAATTATTATTATTATTATTATTATTATTATTATAAAATTCAATATATCGAAGTGAAAAATGTTATAAGAATTAAATAACACGTTTATCTCACAAAAATATCAATTGAGAATCTTGTTTTACAATTGTTTCTTTTCAAGTAGTCAAAAACTTTCACCTCAACCCATTCACTTAAGCTCTTTAAATGGCAAAACCTTCATTAGTGAAAGAAACGCATATTACCTCGGGCATATGAATACCAGGAAATATAGAGGATGGGAGAAGTATTGGAGTTTTAAATGGTCCTGACGAATGACCTTCTATCCATTTGCGTGAGACAATTCTAAAAAATCTGTGACGGGGGTAATTTCTCAGCTACATAAAACAAATTTAACATTTGCAAGCGAAAAAGATGAGAGCGGTACAGCTGTGCAATAAACCGTCCCGCAACATGTTCAGTACGGAAGTAAGGAGAGGTACTAACCTAATTCCCCTATAAACGCATAAATAGAACACGAACTCCACCTGAAACCACTGCGTATCTTTGCTCATTCTCCAGGACTATTCAAAATTACTTTACTTTGTCTTGATCGACATTTTCATGGTTTCCTGAAAGGTGAATGTTTTGCCCTAACTGGTATGAGTCCTTCCGAAATAGCTTGGCTTTAAATATGATCCAATCAGTTCAGTGGTAGTAGAACATTCCTTTTCATGATGAAAATTTTTCTCTCTGACAAGTGGCTGATTATGACAATTGATACCTTGAAAAAACATCTTGTTGTTCCTTGTAACCAAGAAAAGTAAGCTTAATTACTTTAATTATATGATAAAGAAATTATAAAGTATATTATATACCTATTTTCGTTAATAATAAATGATCTGAATGTCTTAAATAAATGGAGTAATCTTCCTTTTAATACATCAAAAAGTAAGGCTATGTCTCTAGACTCAAAAGTAATGTTGCTTTTATTTACACTATAGGTGAGACAAAATTATAATTAGTCGACACAAAGAATGATTCCAGAGTAATTTTCAACAAAGACTTATTTACTAAACATACTAATAACATTATTAGTGCAGCACATAAGAATCTCGGATTTATTATTCGTAATTCTAATTATCTTATTTTAACGATTTCAGAATTCTATTTATTTTATGCAATTCATTTGTCAGATGTAAACTTGAATACACTTCTATTATATGGAGTTCTTACGTTGACAAATATGTTAAACTTATTGAAACAATTAGACACAAATTTCTAATGTATGCATTTTTCAAAACATTCCGTTTTTTTCTCTCTCTCTCTAATTTAATTTCTTATGACACGTTACTTCAATTATTTAAGTGCCAAAGTTTATCTCATAGAAGAAATCGTCACTTGTTACTTTTCCTTTACAAACTATTACACAATAAGATTGATGATTCAAACCTAAGACAATCAATATGCTTTTATGTTCCAAATGTCACATCAAATCGATTTCGTAATTTTTTTTTATTCCAAGGGTTAATACTGATGCTTGTAAATATTCTCCTATGCTTAGAATGCAAACACTACATAATAAATGACATTTTTTAACTATTGATATATTCAATATGAATCTGTATACTCTCGCTTTATCCTGTGATCATTTATTACAAAATATACATTGATTAACTTATCGTGTACCAATATTACCAATTTTTTGTTTTGTTTCAGTTCATATTTGATTTATTGTTTTTGTTTTTATTTTGTTTTATTTTTTCATTGTCTTATAATTGTAAGGATTGTATCTGATTAGGTGAACGTAATTGGGAAATCTGTAATGTTCACAAAATAAATAAATAAATACTTTCTGTTTTCACTTTTAATAAATGCTTATTTAATTATATTTCTGCCTATTTTCAGTATTTTAAGTGCTTTTTACCTGCATATTTTAAACAAAATAAATGGTTAAATTTCCAGATTCGATGATGTATCAGATGAAATGGTAAAATGGAAAAGTATTTTTAGGTCTAAGTTTAGGCTATCTCCCCGGCATTTGCCATTTGAGAACTGAGGAAAACTTTGAGAAAAGGGGGGGGGGACTCAGTCAAGGAGAAAGGTCCTGGCGGGAATCGAATCCCATACCTCCCGCTCACGAACAGTGTGACAGAGCGCATGCTCTTGGAGGAATAACATGCCAGATTGCATTGTTCCAGGACGCTTCCCGGTAACTGGATGTCGCCATCTTTACTGCACGAGAAACAACTTTGGAAGTGGTGCCCTGGCATGTTTCCAATGTATCGATTGGGTCAAAACGATGGACCCATGTTTCGTTTTCGTTACCACACGATGAGCTTGGCACATGTGGTTTGTACACGTGCTTGCACAGCTACACTCAGACCTTCGTCATGAGTAGATGCCATGGATGATGATATGGAATTTTTGAGGTGTTCCGCTGTAGTACTGACTGTCATAAATCACTCTTTAGGACACCAATCATCATTTCATTGATGATCACAGTTTTTGGATGACCACGATATTGATTTCGGCAATTCACCTCATAAGATGGTGCGTGTTCCTCAACGTGATATGGAATTCCGTTGCTGATATCACCTTCGTGACTGCACGGCGGTCTTCCCTCGTCCAAGTTGTGTTGTTGACACTGCAGGACTGTAGATCTAGGAATTACTTGTAGAGGGTTAGGCGTCAAAACGCAACAATTTCTTCATAGCTAGGCTCTCTATCAAACAACCATCTTATTAATTATACAGATGATTTTGAGGAACATTTCGAGAATCAAATTCACAAATGTCATCATTATTACCGTACACCGTATACAACAATCTGCACCTAGAGACATCAAGAATCATCTCGATCAAAATCTGCATTAGCCAAATGCCCATACGCACAGCACTTCAGGTTTAGAGAGCGAAGCTCTAACTCGGATCAACCTGTAACCACAGTTCCTGCCAGAGCTTCGCCTTGCCAGTACTAATGCATATGCATGCTCATAATTCCTGATCGTTGTGTACTCTGGTCTGGTATCCTACTAGCACCTGGCATACAACACTACAGTCGACTTATTATTTTATATTATTTCAACAATGGAATTGTTACTTCATTGATCAATCTGCATTGTTCCATATTTTTATCAAAATCGTTAGCATATTTTATATTTTGTGGGTGCGTTTTTAATAAACTGACACAGTAGATTAATCTCAATAATCCTATAGGTCAGCGCATCTCACGCCACAAATGATTCTCGGGGTCTGCTTATAAGATCCTTTAGAATCTAGATTAAATTTACAAGGGTGAATCAAATATACCCTGGATTTTGTATTTTAACGCTGGGTGAGATATTTCTTTGAGAGCATTGCATGAGGTTCGCCTCGCACAGCTGTTTCGTTTTCAGCAGCATCATGTCCGCACAAGCGTTACACTCGTGGATTGTGTAATTCATTAATAAATAATAATAATAATAATAATAATAATAATAATAATAATTTTCGTTAACTTTTTGGTGTGGAAGGGCGAAAACCCGACAGAAATTTTGCAAAGATTAAGGGCACACATAGAGGACAAGATGCTAAGACATTTGTATGGTACTACTAAAGTTTTACGAAAGGCAAGAAATTATGGAAAAAGAAAGTCACCAACATTGACCTCAGAAAAGTGTAACAAAAATAAACTTTCGTTTGAGGCCTTATAGAGCGTGACCGACGTTTGAGTCTTTCTGAAATCGCTTCTGAGATTATGGAAGTTATCAATTTATCAACTGAGATGAATTGGATTACAGAAAAATCAGAGCAAGGTCAGAACCTAAAAGTCTCACTGAGTATCAAAAGCCTATACTTGTGGTACTTAGAGACTTTTGGATGTTTCTGCATCGATAAAACATGGGTACATCATTAAGCTCCTGAGTTGAAGCAAGCAATCATCGAGTAAAGGAAAAGAGGGAATGTGCTCCTTTCAAAACAAAGATCACCTGTCAGCTTGATAGTTTTCTGGGACTCCAAAGGCATTTTATTTATAATTTCTTGATGGATGTAAAACTGTCAACCCATTGCTGATAGTTTCCAGTTATCAAGCAAAATGGGTTTATCGAGTCGTCCAAAACTAATTTGAGAAGTTCCTCTCCTTCAAGACTACTCCCGTCCGCATTGGTGCTATGGTGGGATCACGAGACAGGTGGGCGGTTATGAAGATGCGGTTAATAGTAAAACAAGGACGGTGAAGCTATATTTCTTCACAGCTTCCTTTGCAACAAGAGCTGTGTGCACAGACAGATGCGTTCTTGTGAAGAAGGCGCACACCACCACTCAACTTTGCTCGCTTTTTCCTTTGTTGCAAAGGAAGTTGAGAAGAAAAGTGGTTTCAAGGAGATCGACCATCCACCATACAGCCCAGACCTAGCTCCCAGTGACTATTTCCTCTTCTCAAAACTCAAGAAGGACCTTCGAGGAAGGAAATTTAAGTGTGACGAAGAAGTGATGGATGCTGTTTATTTCCATTTCGCAGACAAGACTTCTGACTATTTGGGGGGGGGGGGGGGTTGAAATGTTAATTCAAAGAACTGAGAAGTGTAATGCAATAAAGGGTAACTGTATTGAAAAGTGAAATATAATTTTGTCTTTGTCATACTTAGAAAATGGTTAAACCGGAAACTTATGGACCTAGCCTTGTAGTAGCTGTTAGTCCTACTAATTTTGCAACGGTTGCTACAGATGCACCAAACATTTGATCTCTTGGAAGTCTGTACGGTCCGACATAGCGTTGATCAACATAACATAACGACGATCACAGGCTTGGTGATGATTGAAGTTTATAGTACAAGGAGAAAACAAAAGACGTGTTCAGTGCATGACAGACCAGTCAGGGAAAATTGGATTGTGGATACATGTAACGGGATGTTCATATTGTTTTATCCAGCCCCTGTTCGTAACATGTATATCTTTAATTAATTATGATTAATTAAAACAAGGAGTGCAATTAGTTGGTGTTTACACCCCGTGCAGAAAAACAGTATTTACTAACTTCAATTGAATTCTAATAAGAATGCCATTGTCGTAACGATATGTCTCAAATGTCAAATATCGCTGTTTGATAAGCCTGTTGTGTGCTGTGGGCCACACTTGCCCATTCTTCAATAATCGTGCATCCCAGATCCCAGATCCAGTTTCTTGCGACTGCTGTCTCTTAGCCTCATAAGGAAAACGAGAGGAGACAGCTGAGGGCTTTGTAGACCGCTTTAAATAGCGCCAGGGCTGCAGAGGTGCAAGGCCCCAAGGGAAGTTGTTTGAAGAGAACTAGGATGTCATTGTGCTTGGTAAGCTATCTTTTTAAATATTCAAAAGGTTGATATCTCTGTAAGCGTCACACAGCAAATAAAAACTCATCTCAGCATTCATTTGGATAATGAAGGTTATCAACATTATTCCGCCGTTAAAGATGCCTGTATGAAATAACAAACAAATAATTGGGCAAAGTGTACTTTACAGAAAATAATAATTATGGTAATATTTGGATAGAAACAGGTTTTCCATATTTTGAGAAATAATTTCAATAACTATCACACCTTATAAAACACATAATTTTATAGAAAGGATATCTTAAACACCAAAAGAATACATGGAAGGTGTAAATGTGTTTTATATATTTTATATTAAAAACGTCTTAATAACTACCCTCGTTGTAATTATTAGAAGCAGATTTTTAGTAAAAATTGATATTTTACCCGAGTTGCCTGTTCAATTGTAGAATTTTCTCCAGCCTTATGTTATAAAACCCACATATCTTACGAGTGAAAATTTACGATTTTTGATAAAGAGGTAAAAGAAAAAAGAGATACGAAATTCCACAAGCACCCGAGATGTGGGTGCAACACGAAGTCTGGAGATAACAATCTCTTACGGTAGCTAGAGGCCTTTTACTGATTTCCGTCACAAGCGAAGCGTAAACAAAGTATTTAAAACTACTACCACAAAACGTGCGGATTTAGCGGAGTAGAAAATTATGGGAAGAGACGTGACTAGCCTGAAAACTCCGTGAAGAGATACACCACACACTTCGCCATCCGCTGCCGTTCATGATCTCAGTTCCAACGAGATGAAAGGAGCATGCGCAAAGAAATTAGAATCTCGGCTGTTTGTTGGCACAGCGTTATGAAAGAGCCTCCCACTTGAACAGTAGCGTAAACAAGCTCCCGGAGAACATCGCGAACGAAATGAAGATCCTTGACATATACGTTAAGCTCCTCGCATGTTTTAATAAATTAAATTCCCTTACTGTCAAACGAGGCAAGCAAACACAAAAATAGAATATTAAAATGCATGTACTGTCAAATAAGCAAGTTGTTAAGTAATAATGCTAGCTAGATGATCCGGAAGTAAGAGATGAGAACAAAGAATCCCGTATTGTGAAACGAGCACAACAGATCCAGAGAAAGGGCATTATTTTCTTGTAATAAATACTTAAGCAGTTTCTGCCATAACATCTGGAGGTAGGTTTTTTCCTTCCCTTTTGATAGAGTTTAACACTCATTTTTACTGCTGAGACATCAGAGGCGATGTTGTAAATGTGATGAAATGATAACTTTGGAAATGATTTTTTTTTAAGGAAGGAAACGTTCCAAGACTAAACCTCCCCGGAAATGTCCATTTATGAGGACTGAGGAAAACCTGGAAAAACTTAAATCAGAGAGGACGGTCCTGGCGGAAAACGAACCCCAGACTTCTCGCTCATGAGTTCATGTCTTAATGAAGAACAGTTGAAGATAATTATTCTAGTTCGAGAGGAGACCGCTAAGGGTGGCCGAGGTCATTAAGGCGCGGACTTGTGAATGAGAGGTCTGGGGTTCGATTCCCGCCAGGACCGTCCTCCCTGACCGAGGTTTGTTCCAGGTTTTCCTCAGTCATAAATGGAAAATGCCGGGGATTGTTGATGTGTTTTATTTACGGGCGCTCTTTAACATCTCAGGTCATCAGCATCCCATTCAATTCAGAGCGTGAAACGGCCGACAAATTTTGCTCGGAGGCCTCTTCTTTCAGGCTTGAGGTTCTTTTTCATGCCGTAAATGTACGACACGGGACCCACGGCTTTACTTCCCTTCCGAAGGAAGCCAAACTTAGGATTTTTACGAAAAATTCCATCGATCCTGGCCGGGTTTGAACCTGCGATCTTGGGTTTAGAAGGCAAGTATGGTTACCACTACGCCACCAGGACCGACAAATGCCGGAGAGGTACCCTAAAACTTAGGCCTTGGACGTTTCCTTCCTTAAAAAGAAAATATCCTTTCCCAATTTATCATTTCTTCTCGTGTATCATCAGTGTCCACCGCCTGTGGTGCCTCAGTAGTAAAAACGGGCGTTAAACAATATTAAAAAAAGAAGTTCAAGAAGAAGATCTTAGACCGTTTTCTAGAAAATTATCATCTGCGATCTACAAATTGGTTAAAGCCAGTACTCAAACCAACTAGCGGGATATTAGACACAGCAACTAGTAGATGTAAATATTTCACTTATGTTTTACCAAATATATAAACTAATTATCTAGCGCACGGTTCTACACAGGCACTTCATGTATCTATTTAAACCTGAGAAACGTTGAAACAAAGTAAATAAATGCACAGAATTACAATACATACACTAAGTAATGTATTAAAATATTTATGAAATAATCTCCCTCCCTAGACCTTAGTTCAGGACACTAAACAAAAGAAATACACACATAAACACTAAAACCAAATAGAAATACATTTAAAATACATTAATAAAATATATACTATGTTCCCTCTAGCTACAGATTTTCACTTGCATATCTTTATCTGCTTACATAACCCCTGCCAATACCAAATTTAGGCAAGCCACCACACTCATTTCCGATCTCACAAATTTTCACATCCTGCCACATATACGACAATTTCTTTCCCCTGCCCTTTTCTCCTCGCGAATGGCAGTTGTCGTTCTGTTTTCTCTTGTCATTATGTTTACATAGTTCCCTTTTAGCTCTGATTGTAATTCTAGCGAAAGCTTGTTAAAACACTCATCTTCCACTTCGTGATTATCAATATCACGACTTCTGACTTTCCTTCCACACATTTCTTCTTTTCTAATAACTGGCATTTCTCACATGCATCCCATTCTTATTCTTTCTAAACCCCTCTTTTATGGTAGGTGTCCAGTTCCTAGTTTTCAGGTTTTTCAGTTGTTCCTGATAGCAAGATAAAGGCAAGGAATAAGGGAATGATGAAGGAAAGGAAGATATCTAAATTTATAATAGACGGGGATACTTTTGATTTACAACCTGTTGTAGAGAATGGAGAGGCAAGGTGAAGGCTTTTACCTACAAGAGTTATGGGACCGGGAAGACGATGGAAGAAGAAAGATTACAGAAGAAGATTAAAGGGTGTTGAAGATTGCAGGGAATGAGCGGCGGGAGGAGATGGAGGATCGAGAAGTGGTGTCCGGAGAGGAGGAGCAGAGCGCGAGAAATGGTGCAACCAGGGGTCCAGGAGGATAAAAAGAGATGGAGGAAGGGATGGTTGAGAAGAAAAGATGGAGAGTGATGAGGTGATAGTGTTTAATGAGTTAAAATGTTATGATAAATAAATGAAACGAGAGGGAAAGATTAATAGTGAAAAATAAACTTTAAGTGAAGTACGTTGTTAAAGAGAAGGATATTGTTATGATTGAGATGAGTTAAATAGACTTGAAAGTTTTTTAAATGTAATGTACAAATGTTGGTCCACTTCCTTGGTCTAGCTGTTAGCGTTGCTGACTGCGGGCCGCGAGGCCCGGGTTCATTTCCCGGTACCTACTTAGGGAAATATGGAAGGGGTTCCGCCCAACCTCGTAAGGACAATTGAGAAGCTGTCTGATGGAGAGATGGCGATCTTCGATATAGTAAGCCGAGATAAAACAATCGGCGGGATGCAGTGTGTTGATAACATGCCTCCCCCCCTTCAATGCTGCCCTCCATGTGGTGGAGGTAGAGAACGCAGCGGTCGTCGCGGTAAGCTAAGGCCCATATAGGGCTGTAAAAAGCTAGAAGAAGTTTAAATGTTGAGTGTAAATTTAAGAAAAATTCTGTAAAAGTACTAGATACCAGTACATACCGCCGGTAACAAGTGGTTAGTAGTAATGTAATAAATTAGCATAGAATAGCTGACTACCAGTTATAATTCTTACTGCCTGCCAGAATTTTGTTTAATTTGGTAGATTTTGTAATATTAAATTGGGAAGTAGTTTAGTAAATTTATATTTTGGTTTATTTAATTAATTTGAGTTATTTTTATTATTTTATTATATTATTTTAGTTTAGTTATTTGGAAAAACTGTAAAATAATGTAGTAAAATATTATTGTATTGTATAGTTTATAATAATAAATAGAAATTTTGATATACAAGTATGGATTAGGAAACCAGGTATTGGGGGGCGTATACAGATTTTATTTGTTTATTGTTGCTGATAACAAACGTCTTCCAACTTATTAATTCTAACTAGTATTTTATGGCCATGCTTTTGAAACTGTTTGTATCACCAAAAAAAAAAAAAAAATACCAAACTCTTTTCTGACTCCACAATTGCCGCCCTCCTATCAACTCTTTAACATTATTTGCACTAAATTATTCTGAATTTGTCCTGGAATATTTATTCGCTCCCCCCCCCCTCCTTGCATTTCTGCGCCATAATTAGATAACTGACAATGGCAAATCTACACTGGATGTAAGTAAAATGTAAGTTATTATTGGCAGGAAAAGGAATTCTATGCAGAGGTTCCGGAGCCCTGCTTTTGATTGATTGAGGCAAGTAGCTACAGCAGTAATTCCGTTGATGATGCTTTCACACTTGCGAACAATCACTTTACTCGAACAAACGGTGCTTTATACACCCGCACTCAGCTTCTAGATGTTACATGTTTCCGGTTTCTAAAGCATGTGATCGATTTGAAACGTCCTCAAAACAATCAATAGATGGATCACCTGATATGTATGCAACAGGCTAAACGTACCAGTAACTATGGCTGCGTCTTACTGTACCAATTTTACTAGAGCGAAATATACGGTGCTTTACGGTATAATACGGTTGCTTTACAACTCCAACTGTAGTCAATCGCAACCAACCTTTCCTGCAGCTCTGCTCATTGCTCTTGGCCACTAAATACTTAAAATATAAGACAAGAACTAGTGCAAATGAAATAAATCGGTTTGTATGAACAGAATGTTAGTATTCGATTATTAACTTACGCGCTTTGTTTCTTAGATACTGAGCCTCGGTCAACTATTCCAACAGTCAACGCGATTATTATATATATATATATATATATATATCCCACACAAAGAAGTTTCTTGGTTAATGTCGCAATCACTCTTCCACTTCACGATCGCCCCTTTCGTCGGTCCAGGTGGTGTAGTGGTACCATACCATACTTGTCTCCTAAACCCAAGATCGCGGGTTCGAACCCGACCAGGACCGATGGGTTTTTTTCGGGGCGTAAAAATCCTAAGTATGGCTTCCTTCGGAAGGAAAGTAAAGCCGTGGGTCCCGTGTCGTACATTTACGGCACGAAAAAGAACCTCAAGCCTGAAAGAGAGGCCTCTGAGCAAAATTTGTCGGCCGTTTCACGCTCTGAGTTAAATGGGACGCTGATGATCTGTCGTCAACAGTCGATGAACAATTGACAATCTTTGCGGCAGGTATAAAGGCCGTTAGGACCTTTGCTTAAACAATGAAGGATGAAGTGTGGATTCCGATGTATCGAACATTAATTTCAACATCTCTAATATTTTGATATTTTTCACAGTGTTATTTGAAGGAAATAACAACGTCGCAATATTAAAGCGTGTAGTCATTCAAGTGTAGAAAACGACATGGTTGCATACTGCGTCAGCTGTATAAATAATGAAGTAGCCCCTTCTGCTTCATGGCTTTAGGCTTCCTCTCGTTCCGGCCCTAAATGGTCGTGCCCTCTCTTCCTTGTCCTTCTTCGATGTCTTTCTGGCATCTTCCTCCTTATTTGTAAATCATGCTGTTCTTGCAACACTGTCAACCAATGTTCTACATATTTTAATATCCTTATTAATTCCTTTAGTTGTTTCTGAATATCTTAATTTATTATTGTTATTATTATTATTATTGTTATTATTATTATTGCTTCTTTGTTTAGAAGTGTGTGCAGCTTTATGAAACGCAATAGAGCGAACACAAGTATTGTGATTTCATTGAACGGATCTATTTATTTGAGAAGAGAATAGGATTGAACAGTTTGTAACTATTCTTTCTCATATAATGTAGACAAATATCATTACAGCTATCGACTTGAGAGGCATATTGAAGACGATGCAGAGGCAAACGCTGGTCCTCCAGATTAGGTACTTTTCATGCATAATGCAGTGCAAGAAACCCTTTTTATTATGAGGGCTGTTCATGACAAATGCTGTAAAGTTAAAAGTTGGTAACTAGATTGTTATCAATGATACCTTGGCAGCGTGGGGACTGTTAAGGGACGGTGTACATGTCTGTGTTTCAGAGTCATTTTCCTGCTTGAATTTGTAAACAAGAGAAACACAAATTTCGCTTATTATACCCTGTTGTCAGTTCTGTATCACTACTGTAACGCTCTTGTAAGCCCCCCCCCCTTTTTTTTTGCTTTAATTCTGACGAACCAAAGCCATATTGCTGTAACAACAACTATAAAAACAAATATAAGAACTATAAAAAGAATAATAACATCGTTAATTCCTCACACACTAAAGAAACCAGGCTTGTTTTGAATCAGTACAACAAACAACTGGGCTCACGTGCTTCGGTTAAAACAGAGTTGGCAACATAGTGCAGAATGCAGCACGAGAGGAACGATGATTGGTGCTCCTACATTCACCACCGATGCGTGAGTCATCCCCAGTAATGCAAACCGTGAATTAATTGTTTAGTGCGTAGTAGAGGTCAAATCTTGTAGCATAAATTATCTTTATAAAAAACGTTACAGTATATCCAACCCGAGTGCCGGTTTTATAGTATTTATCGGTTAAAACGTATCAAAATTGCTTCATTTACTCTAGAATTTAGATATTCTATTCACGCCTTACGTAGGTTACTGCTGACATCTTCCCTCTCTTTCTTTATCCTCACGAAACGTCAGGGTCGGAGAATGAGCGGCCAGACTATAATAAAACATTGCTTTTTGAAAGGAACAACGCCCGCAGAAATATTACGGCGAATCTGCACCTTCGCTTAGAATGGCATTAAGTTTGATAGCTTCAGGTGTGGCCGAAAGAGCACAAGCGATGCGGACCGTTCCATATGTCCTGTCGAGGCAACGACTCCCGAAATGATTTAAAAGGTCCACGACACTGCTGAACGACCGGAGACTGAAAGTGCAGAAAATTGCTGAAACTGTGGACGTTTCACATTTGCAAATGAAAAAGTCATTCGCGAAGTGGGTGCCGCATTTGCTAATAGTTGACCAGAATAGAGAATGATTTGTCACTTACGTGCAGTATTTGCAGTTGTTTAAAGTGACTGTCGATGGAATGTGGATACACCACTAGACGCTGTAAGTATTGGAGCAGTCGAAACAGTGGATTGCAACCGGAAAAAGCGCTCCCAAGATGACAAAAACAATTCCTTAGGAAAGTGCATGGCGCCTGTGTTTTGGGATCGCCACGGCGTAATTTAAATTTACTTTTTGCAAAACGGCAAAACCATATCTGGTAAATATTACGCTATGCTACTAAAGCAATAAAACGAGTGATCAAGAACAAGAAAAATACCCTGTTCCATTATGATGACGCATAAATTACTGGGATAAATCACTGTTCCCCGTTATGAAGAAATGGCTAGCAGGAAATAAATACGCATCAAATTGAGAGCTATCGCCGAAACAAATGCGTATTTTGTAGAGCTGAAGAAATCGCATTTTATGGATGGGATAAATGAACTAGAAAATTGCTGCATGAGTATATAGATTTGAAAGAAAATTATGTTGAGAAATAAAACTTTTATTTTTTTTAACAGTACTTCATTTTCTCGTCTTACTCGCAATGATAAAATGAACAATTTATTAGTAGTTGTTCCTACATTTTAATGTTATCATCCTCCCACAATTCAACCATGCATTACTTTCGCATACATCAGATGACCGAGTAATTGTTGAAATTTAAACCTCATCACGATTTTTAATGGTATTTAATGCCCGTTTTTACTGCTGAGGCACCAAAGGCGGTGGACACTGATGATACATGATACGAAATGATATATTCGGAAAGGATTTTATTTTTTAAGGAAGGAAAAGTTTCAGGCCTAAGTTTAGGGTACCTCCCGGGCATTTGCCATTTATGAGGACTGAGGAAAACCTGCAAAAAACCTCAGTCAGAGAGGACGGTGCTGGCAGGATTCGAACCCCAGATCTTCCGCTCACGAGTCCGCGCCTTAAAGACCTCGGCCACTCATGGCGGTGCTCATTACGAATTTCACCTGAATTTTCTATGATGGACATTAAGTTTTTACTTACCCAGAATGTGAAGAAATTACTAACCAAACAATAAAATGCATTTTATGTCTTGCAAGTTTCAAAAAGGAAATAGGTGATCACTTTGCAAAGGACGCTGCATCCCTTTGGTGTTATGTTAAGAGTACTGTGAAATCATCTACATTGGGCACAACGATTTATGAGCTCAGAAATCGTATTGTCATGGCTGTGAATGCGGAAATATGGAAGGAACTCGGCAATCAGATGGAGCTAAATGAATGCTCGTGTAACCAGGACAAGTCACAAAGACTTAAAATGTAACAGGAGCGTCTTGGACAGTTTTCTAGATTGTCTAAACTTGCACAGTTCATCAAGCAAGTTGTATAATGTATAAAAAGTAACATATGGTTGGTAGATATGGAATTTCACCCATTTAAAACCAAATGAATCATTTTGAAAGAGCCTGTACAAGCTAAATTCTTAAAGCATTATTGTACAGTTCAAAAGCAATAAAACTAATGTGGATGGCACAGGAAGACTATTCGCAACCGCTGCCATCTATCAGTCAAACTATGAAAGCAGCTGGTACATCGCAACAAAGACCTGAAAAATAACTGAATATTATTTGAGATTTAAATAATTAATCAGAAACAAACAGAAATCGCGATAATATCAACATTGTTAAAGCTGATAAATAATCAAATAAAAACAAGGAAAAAGTCCAAAAAGTTGTGGATGTGTCGTAAATGAGAGTGAATCGATGCTTCTAAAAGCAAACAATATACATGGACAATGCTGCGTTTGAAACATTTTTCCTTTAATAATGCATACCAATAATTTGTTCTATATAATTTGCGCCCTGCCTAAAACCGTATTGGCATTCCTCAAAAACATACATATAAGAATATCAAACCGTGTTGATGTATCCCTTTTCTTAATATGGGTTATTGTATCTATTATTGTTAATATGTTGAATAAATATATGTGATACGTTTACAACTTTCTTTATTTCATTAAGAATGAATCTAACAACAAATTTATGCATGTAAATGTAGAGAATCCCTGAGAGATCATTAACATATATAGTAAATGTTGAAACTGCCCTCTCAAGTCCTCATCTCGTGTGTAATGTTCTGTCTTTCAATCAACTCAAATCTGAAGATTTCGGCAGCCACGGGTTCTTGGAAATTATCCGGTTATCACCTAAACTTTAAAAAATATCCGTAGACATAGATGATATATGGAATGTGGCATTATCTTGTTGTAAATGCCCTAAACGCAGCTCTGAATCATCCAGTTGCTCAACAAACTGAATGAAAGTGGTCGACACTACAATGTTCATGTACCAGCGCCAGTATTGTTTCTCTCGGGAGGGGATTACGAACACCCAATTCCCTTTGGTAAGCTGTTTAATTGATTTTATTTTGGTACAATAATTCTTCATAAGGAAGTGCTGGTGCTCTAGGTATATTGCATCTTCCTTGAAAGTAAAATGAATAATTGTGAAGTATCCGGATAAGTAAAGAAAGAAATTCGAGAGTTTTATATGAATCATTCTGTTATTTCAATTTAATTTAAGGATTATAAGTTAATTATATATACATTTCCAAAATGTAGTAAATGCTGGTGAAAAATAACACGAGCTTATATTTACTTTGATTATTGCTAGTAAATTTCATGAAATTATTTGAAAAAGAGCTCAATTTCTTTGTCTAAATGTTGAAATAAATTAAATACATTCAAATATAAGCATTATAGTTGATCAAACGAAATAATATTATAACTTATATACACAGTGACACAGGAAAATAAAAATCGTCATAGAATACGGTGTAAATACGGTTGACTGATTGACTAAATAGCTGACAGTTTTTGGAGTGTGAGTGTATAAATTAACAGTAATTATAATAGTACAAAAGGAAAATAAAAAAACACTAAGAAAAAGTCACAGTTCAGATCGCTATATTTCGGACTCGTGGAGTCCTTCTATGGCAAGAAGACAAGTGACGGTGATAAAAGTAAATATTGAGTATCGAAGGTAACGTTATGCATGGAAACAGATGAAACTAGAAATGAGAGTGCGGGGGGAAAAATTAATACGTAAGATTTAAACCAGGTGGTGTACGCGCTTTATGTACAAATATAGCTGCAATTTCTCTATGTCTGAGTAAACTTTCAGAGCATTGTGTAGGTAACGCATCAATAAGTGTTAGATTAAAAGCACCATCAAAATCCTTACAGTGAGATAAGGCATGTTGGGCAACCGGCAAGGGAGACTTGGTTTTAACAGAACGTCTATGATTGTTCATACGTAGCGAAACAACAGTAGAAGTTAAACCAATATAAAATGCTTTGCAAAGCTTACAAGATAACATATATACGACGTTCTTGGAAGAACAAATAGCAAATGAAGAAATGTTAAATTCCTTGGATAAATTAGGGCTGTGGAATGAATGGCAAGGCATAATTAGCGCACAGGCTTTACATTTAGGGCGTTGGCAAGGATATGAGCCAGCAAAGGGACGTGGAAAATTCGGAGATTTTTTTTTTTTTGAGTAGTGTTTAACGCCCGTTTTTACTACTGAGGCACCACAGGCGGTGGACACTGACGATACATGAAATGAAATGATAAAATGGGAAAGGATTTTTTTTTTTAAGGAAGGAAGCGTTCCAGGCCTAAGTTTAGGTACCTCCCCGGCATTTGCCAGTTATGAAGACTGAGGAAAACCTGGAAAAAACCCCAGTCAGGGAGGACGGTCCTGGTGGGATTCGAACCGCAGACCTCCTGCTCACGAGTCCGTGCCTTAACGACCTCGGCCACCAGTGGCGGTCGGAGGAGATGGGTTTATATATATAATAAATTATATAAATCAATATATATTGATTTATACTTGGCACTTAAGCCACAAGGGTATTTTATGTACTCCTTTAATCCTAACCTTGCATTTCAGATTTAGCGCTTTATTAACACCAAGAATCTTCTAGATAAGCTTAGGAAATAGAATTGAAATACAAATGTTCTTTGTTTTTCCAGAATTTCACACTCTAGTAAGATGTGTTTTGCACCCTCATTAGACTGTTCACATGAACGGCTTGTGCAATTTCCATGATCAGCATCCTAAGTGTCGGTCGTATATCGGAATAGCCAATGTTCAATGATTATTTCAATAGCTTTCCTAGTTTGCTTTCTATCACTAGTCGGTAAGGTGCAATCGGATGTTTTAAAAGAATTTTACCGGGAAAGTTCTTGATCTTATCTAATGTTTTGATTCTGCTAGTTTTCTTGCTAACCGCAGAAAATTCTGGTGCTATAAAGTAAATGTTTAGTTTCTTCTTTTGCCCCTCATTGCCTTAAACGCCCTGATACCCAGTTCTAGTTGATTTCTTGTGGAAAGGTTAATGAGAGTTTGAAGACATTCCCATACAAGTTTACATCTGATTTAAGTGCACTAAATGTAACTTTACTGTCTTTAAGGATGAGTACATGTTGATTAACAGAATTTCTCTTCTCACGAAGAAAAGGCAGGTCGAAATGCGATTATTTCTGCCTAAAAAAAAAAAAAGCAACAAAGTTCCAAAGACTTAATGAAAAGCTTGGATTTTTGGAAACTATTTCACTCATGTGACGTCATCTTAAAATCGATTAAGAAACGAAACAAAAATTTTAATTATGACTAATCACAGCAAAATTACGGAGTAGAATTATCGAAAAAAAAAAATTATCAAATCCGTTTTATCGCGCAATGTGCATTTGTCCTGTGGTCAGTGTAGCCAACTCTATACCTCCACTATATAATTCCTGAACACGAATCACTGACCACTTTTGCTACAGGTGGCGGGGAGCTATTGATAGCAACAAAAGCATGGACAATCGACAATCATAACGCAAAATGGAGAGTTCTTCAAAGCATTTTGGTGATGCGTCAAATGTGCAAATTGATCTGGGAATTCTAAACCACAGAATACCAACAAAAAAGAATGACAGACACTGTATGTTATATTTTTCCTTTCTCCCCTCAGTTTATATTAAAAGATCGAACGGTGGCGATAATAGTTGACATTTGCCCATTTCAGTCTCACGGTTTCTGAATAGAATAGATATTCATAAGTATAATAAGTGTTAATAATTCTGTGCGTGAATTTTAATTATATATCACTTTCATTGTTATTCTATTCATGAAATAGTCCTAAATACTATTTTTCTCCTCTCTATTGGCATTACTGGCAATCGGCATTCTTCTGTCGCAAGATTGCTTGAAAAGGTTAAGTATAAATACACAATTATTACAATTTTGTAAGCCAAAATTAGAGGAATTATATTTAATTGTTTTATTTTATTCGTGAAATAGTCCTAATAAATATCACTCTAAGGGTCTGTTCGTGAATTTATCGGTAATCTCAGACCCTCTCGTGATATTACTTATTATTACTTGATATTACTTACTCCAGCTTCTGAGCATGTAAATGGGATAGAGGATTCATTGCCGCCATCTGCTTAACTACAAATTAAAATTGACCCTGAAATCTTCAACAAATGCAAAATGCACGCTATGATTACATGAACGTGGAAAGGAATCACTTAGCTGTATTGTATGCGTGACGTAATTAACGGTAGCATCCATATTCTTTGCATGTACACACTCAATGGTGTGCTTTGCGTTTAAGCGGCACTTTAATCTATTTCCTTCTCTCCAAGGTAAACATTGCGAAAAATTGCTCTAAATGGGCCAAATAGTAAACCATTTAGAGCCTACATTGTTTACTTTCTAGAAAGAAACATTTACTGCAGATGATGTACGAGGTTAGGTCCATTAGTTTCCGGCCTAACTATTTTCTACGTATGATAAAGATAAAAACTATATTTCACTTTTCAACATAGTTACCCTTTATTGCAATACACTTCTCACATCTTTGAATTAACATTTCAACCCCCCTCCCCAAATAGTCAGAAGTCTTGTCTGCAAAATGAACATAAACAGCATCCGTCACTGCTTCGCCACATTTAAATTTCCTTTCTCGAAGGCCCTTCTTGAGTTCTGAGAAGAGGAAATAGTCACTGGGAACTAGACCTGGGCTGTAGGGTGGATGGTCGATTTCCTTGAAGCCACATTTCTTCACATCTTGCTTTGCAACAAGAGCTGTGTGCACAGGCGCGTTGTCGTGAAGAAGGCACATACCACCACTCAGCTTTCCTCGTCTTTTCTCTTTGATGGAAGCACGCAGTCTGTGTAGTAGGCCAGCATAGTACTCCCCATTTACTGTGGTGTTCCTCTCCTTGAAGTCAATGAAGAGTATTCCTTCACAGTCCCAAAAGATTGTGGTATGATCTTCTTGGTTGACTGAGTGACCTTGGCCTTGAGAGGCGGTGCTTCGCCAGGTTTACAGCACTCCATTGATTCTCTTTTGGACAAGGGATCTTAGTAGAAGATCATAGTTTCACTCTCTAACGATGGTTGCCACAGCTGAGCTCCAAAAATGCCTGACAACAGATGATTCGTTGCTGCTTTTGAACTGAGGCACCCATCTTGCACTAACGTTATTCATGTTAAACGCATGAATAATTAGAAGGACTGTTGTTTTAGAAAAGCCCAACCTTGCTGCTATTTCTGTAACTTTGAGCCGCCGGTCTTCCATAATTTCTCCTTCCACAAGAGCAATGTTTTCAGGAGTGAGCACCTCCAAGGGCCTACCTTTACGCTCTTCGTTTTCAATGCTTTCTCGACCCATGCATTCGAAAATGTTTGGCCCATTCTTTTACGGTAGGGGGGTGCTTCCCCATATACACCGTCCAATTGCTGTTTAATTTCATTTGGAGTAAGTCCTTTTGTGAAGAACTTAATGACAGCTCGATACTGTCACAATCTTCTACACACAGTCTTCTTTATGCAACTCTATCTGAACAACTGAACATAGCGGAGCGGAAGTTACATCTGCAATTATTTACTTAACAGATAAGACAGGACACCAGATAAGGGTTTTGTGAAGGCGATAATCCTTATCTGCGAGGCCGGAAACTTATGGATCTACTATTGTATTTGTTAGAAATATTCAAAGATAAAGACAACAAGTGAGTTACTCGACTAGCAATGCTATGTTATATTGACACTAGGTAACAGCTGTTATCTCGCTAAATAAAGCTTAGGAGACATCTTCTTGAAAAACTTGTTTTCATGACAAATATTTTATTCTTCGGCTTAAAACAATGACTACCAGAGGAAAAAGGAGTTGGCAAAATACAAGCTCGGCTTCTTAATTGATTGTATTATTATACTGTCTTCCTAATGATTTATTTATGGACGCTCTTTAACAGCTCAGGTCATAAGCGTCTGTCTTCCTAAAAACGGCAAACCAAATCAGGAAGAAATAACTAATATCGGTAATGATGACAGAAATTAAGGCCTATCTAATCATATTGTAGCACTGCAGCTCTAAGACTTTTGTATACTATTGAATGAATGTCTTCTACAGAACGTTTAAAAAATTAAATGAGTATTTCCAAAAAAGAAAAAGTACATTTAATATTTGCTGTCCCTACAGTTGAAAATAAAAAGATGAGGAAAAGTGAAATATCCAATTTACACGAAAACTAACATTTAGTTATGAAACAAAGAAACAGACCAAAAATAGTCACTTAATTATGAAATGTTTGTTTATTTTTGCTCGTCAGTTATTCCCCTGACTGTTATATGAACAGCAATTGATGTTAAACGTTTATCCCTTCAGTGCACTCTTGTTCAAGACACATTTTCTATTTTGAACAACGTCCAGAAACTTTCAATTGCCATGGGAAACATAATAAAAACGACAATTTTAATGTGATTATGGCAAATGATGTGCTAACTTGCTTATGCAAGTAAGATAAAAACAGAGGAGAGATGCAGAGGGAAGGGAAATTATTAGAAGACGTAAAAGGAAGAAAGAAGAAAGGACAAAAAAAAAAAAAAAAAAAAAAAAAGAGAGAGAGAAGACGAATAGAGAGAAGGGAAAAATTATATTTCCTTTTCTTTAATATTTGTACTCCCTAGAATAGAGATGTTTCCTGTGCTTTATTGATCCCCAAAGGTATTTGAAATGCTAACTGCAGTGTATTAATGTCGCCAGCATGCTTACCTTCCTACCTTCTTGGGATAATCTAAATTGTTGGGCATGTCCCAATCGCTCAAGCCGCCTCTCTTACAACATACAGAGTTCTGGTCTGTATCTTGGTCCAGAGCTGGTCGAACGGGTTATTCACCTATGCTGCCGTGCCGATCTACTGTTTCCTTTTATCCGGGCGCTACACAGTGCCAAGCAGATCGATTTTACAACGGTGTTATTGAACTATCGATATCCCTTATGCATGAATTGATATGCACTTGAGTTGGTCATTAACAGGAAGTTATTAAAAGAACGAGTTACCCTGCTTTCTAACGGACAAGAGGGGAACGTGTGATGTAGTAACAAATTCTACAGTGTGTCCTACAACTCAGACGTAATATTTAACATCAAACAGTTGACAATAATCGGTAAATCACGACGTATCTATCAAAGAACGTTAAATAAATGAATTCAACTTTGTCTGTTTCTACCTAATATTTAAAACAAGGATGTAAACTTGCATTACGATTACTTTTAAGATTTGACGCTTTTAAAATATTCACTGTTTACAATTATTTTCATACTAACTTTGGTTTAGATTAAGACAATTTTAACTGATAACTTGTAATCAGTTACATAATTTAGCAGACAAAAAAAAACCCTCCTTTGCATTTCAAATACCCTAAAACCTGGCATAAAAGTTAAGATATTAAAATTAGATAAAAAGCAATTAAAAACACTTTAAAATGTGTTATTTACTAACGATGTGATCTGCATTTGCTTATTGTAGAAAATAGTGGGAGTATATGCAATCCGTCTATTTTTCTTTAAAACTTTTTTTATAAGTTTAGGCTGAGCAGAGCAGGTATCAAATTGGAATAAAATTAATTCAAGTTCTCCTTTTTCTAAACTCAAATTTTAGAGGCAGTTATAACAAACTCCTTTAAGGAAACAAACAACAATTTTCATCTCATACCACTCCGGGAATAGGAATAAACGGTCTCGGACACTTCTTTGTGTTAACTATAAAACTAGGAATATGTTTATGGATGGTCAAGAGAACTGAAAACACAATAGATTACCTATATTTAAAAATAATTTATTTTGTCAAAGACAGAGCAATACTTCAGGGGTTTACATTAATTGAAATCGCCGAGGTCGTTAAGGCGCGTACTCGTGAGCGAGAGGTCTGGAGTTCGAATACCAGCAGGACCGTCCTCCTTGACAGTTTTTTTTTTTTTTTTTTCCAGATATTCCTCAGTCCTCATAAATGGCAAATGCCGGGGATGTATCCCAAACTTAGGCCTGGTACACTTTCTTCCTTAAAAAAAAAATATTCCTTTCCCATTTTATCAGCAGTGTCCACCTCCTATGGTGCCTCAGTAGTAAAAACGTGCAATCGATCATAAAACTTCATACCACTTTAACGAAGACATTGACTGACTGTGCGAGTGGGAATATAAAATATATCAATACGTAACATTGAACCTGGAGGTATACGCGCTTTATGCAAAAATATAGCTGCCACCTCTCTCCCTCTCTATTTCTCCATCTCTCGTTTTAATTCCGCATATCTCTGACTAACATTCAACGCCATAAATTACACAATCTTCGATTTTTGAGCCCAGAATCATAAGTTCCCTATCTCAGAATTTTTGTGCATCATCCCTCTGCAATTCTTCAAATTTGTGTGATCGAATTCTTAAACATTTTGTATACATGGATTGTAAACAAACTCAAAATTAACGAATATATTCGTCTGGAAGAACTGGTGTTTTCAAACTTGTACAAGAATCCCCCTTTCATGTATATATTAATATTTTTATTATTTTCTCTGGCAGAAACACGAGTTTCTGTTTTAATTGCACGCACGAGCTAACTACATAAACAATATTTACTATATATGTAGAACAGGCAAAGAAACAAATAGTCACAAAAAAGTGCAAATACTTGCTGGTCTATGAATTGATACATCCTATTTCTGGCTTTGTTTAGCTGTGAGGCATGGCATTCGCCCACAGTAAAATATTTACCGGGAAATTAATCGATTTGGCAGTATTAGTTTTATTCCTTGAACCATCTCCATTAAGGATTAAAACACGTGAAAATCGAAGAGAATATATTAAATAATTTAAATAAAAACATTTAAAAAATACGTTTTTATTTTCTTAATTATAAATGAACTAAAAAGTGTAAAATAATTCATCCTAGCCAAATGTAGGCTTATAACCCCATGCAAATTCATAATCTCATAAACTTTTTTAGAAAAATTCTTCCAAACGAAAAAGTGGGGCGCATGCAATAGTTGGTCCGAATCTTTTGTGATTAATTTAAACTATAAATACCCTTAACAGTTGTTAATTTTATCTAATGCATGCGCCTCACGTTTTTCGATTGGAAGAATTTTTCTAAAAAAGTTTATGAGATTATGAATTTGCATGGGTAAAGCTGCATTTGGCAAGGATGAATTATTTTATACTTTTTATTTCATTTATAATTTAGAATATAAAACCGTGGTTTTTAAATTTTTTTATTTAAATTATTTTCTACTTTTTAGTCTTGTATGCACGTAATTTTTCAATCAGTATTAGACATCTCGATTAAATAATGACAAAAATTGAGCAACTTTTAGTTTAGTTCATTTTATTTTCTCTTGATCATATTTAAAATAAAAATTTGTTTTATTTACTCCATTGATATATCAAAACATTTGTTAATTATTGTTTTCTTTAAATAAAAACAAAATACAGAAACACAAAGTTAATTTTGAAAAATTTTATTTCAGCATTAAATACATTTGTACCAGATCCTCAATAATGAAGTCAAAATCTTTGATAATATATGTAACTCATTATATTATATTAAATATAATACTCATTCACTACTTATTTACACAGTTGAAATTATTAACACATTATTAATACACATGTTACACATTAATGCTAGCGCAATTGAATTTTTGTAATAGAAATAAGATTTATTAAATGTTATTTGTAAGGATTTAATTGTGAGGATTTAAATTTGATGTTTTTATTTGAAAAGTTGCCATGACAACTGTATTATCAAAATATTTAGCATGTCGTTGCGTGTCATTAGCGAGTCGAGAAGAACGTTTTTCCATCGTCTCAGTTGATCGCGCTTGAGCCATGCGTTTCTTGGAATTTGCGCGTTGGACATCGTGCTGTTTATTTGAATAGTTGCCATGGCGACTGTATTGTTATCAAAATATAAAAAAAAAATTCTAATCATTTTAGATTCAAATAAAACGTTAAAATTAAATATAAATCAAGTTACACTATAATTTATTTATTGTATTGATAAATATAAAATACAGGCATCATAGCAACTGTTCTTATTTTTAAACAAAGATTATTATAAATTTTATATTTTTATGCGTTATTAACGAAACTACAGAAATCTGTTATTACAATTTAATCTTATAGTTTTTAAAACCTTCGTGTGTGATATTGCGCTGCTTTACTTTCAAAACTGCGGAACCATATTTTTGAACCGTGGAACCATTGAACCACGATAATTGCCGTATTATATTGTATTGTCGTCCATTTCTGACCTATGTGCATATTTTTAGGTCTCTATCTCATTTATAAGTGCATGAAAAATTAATTACAAAATTCCACCCGAACAGACAAGAAAGCGGTTTAATAAAAACGTTTGAAAAAAATGGCTGCTTATAATGATATTTCCGAGTTGATTCTTATTAACTTTCATACTGGAATGAAGGAAATATTGCAATATTTTGTTTTATAGTTTATTAATTTTAACTGTTGTAACAAAATAAATACTCAATAAATACGAAAGACACCATCCACTCTGGATCAAAAAAAAAAAAAAAAAAAAAGTAGCCAGCTTGCTATAAATCTAAGTCATAGAGTACGATTTTATAAATGGTTAAGTTCCAACATGCCCAGAGCATTTAAAACAGCTCTTTATCTTGAACTATTTAGTGAAGCCTGTGCATTTAACATTTGGGCGAACGAACCAACTGCTTACGAAACCACCCTCCATTTGCTGTGACTGCAGCGCTGCACGACACAAACTAGCTGACCTCCCTCCAGCGACTATAAATGTAAATCATTGAAAACAGCATTCCTTTACTCTCGCTTGCAAAAACTCCCATTAAGGCTCAACCGGTATTTTTTAAGGGGCATTAACAGTACTGCGAATATGCTTGCTCGTTTTTAACACAAGCAATTTACATGGAAGCGTTTAGTAGCTCGCCCGGCTTGTTCGTTTTGTTTTAAATATTTCCGTGCACTATAGACTGAGATTGACTTTTATATACAATCAATAAGAAAAGCCATTTTTTCTTGTTCCTGCCAAATTACAACTCTTTTTTAAGTTTTGTTGGGTTGGTATGGACGGAAGAGGAAATGTTTTGGTATGGAAGCAGATCTTCTGACGTCGAGGAGGTGGGGTGTTCTATCTGGAAACTTATTCGGGGTATCCGTCTGCATCCGCACCAACAGCCCGGTGTCTCCTTCACATCATCCCTTCCTCCTCTTAGGCACAAACGGCCAGCCATGAGCAAGGTTCAAATACCCAAACAGTACAATATGGTAGAGACAACTATTAAAGTACCGACCATTGCGCCATGCATAATACACAGAACAAAGCTTTCCGTGCACCGTCCCTTGTTACGCCACCGAACCACCAACGTCGAATATTTATGTATAACACATTTTCAAAAATATATTTTATACACCTGCTCAAGCATTGAAAATGAAAGAACTTTGCTCGAGTCACAGATGTTTGCTTTACCTTTTCGAATCGATGCTCTACTTTGTTCTTTCCTAGCTGCGAATTTCTATCATCCGACTCCACATATTCAGAAAACCTCGAAGGTTATTTCAGTGAAACATGTTTAGCTAGAAGTCTGAAACAAAAACACTTAAAGTGTTGAACTCTTTCGCTATTACGCTAGCAAGAAATTCCGAATTTCGACATCTTAGAATATGAAATACTTCAGAAAATGATGTTTTAACTAATTTAAATAAGTACCATTTGCTTTTACGCATTCATATTTAAAAATATTTGGATAATCTGCTAGTTCATTCGTTTTTAAACTTCAAGTATGCATTTTTAAACAGATAAGCAACAAGGATAGTTCCTTAAACTAATACTGTTTATATTCGCAGTAGGAAAATTAATAATAGTAATGGACGTTTTATTGTTCCATTATTGTACAACTGTCGCATGGGCCTTACGGCCGTATATGCTAATATCGTCCTTATAACAATCAAAATGGCCTACACATCATACATATATACATACACACATACCTATATACATACAAATATCTACATGCATATAAACAAATACTTCGATATATTTACGTTTCCTATTAATAATTTTATATACAAATACATAAACATGAATAGAACCCTTACTCTTGAGCCTCCCTTCCAAGTACTCACACTCTTCCCCAACTCCCCTCTCTTCTCTATTGCCATTAACTTTTTTTTTGTGGGGTTTTCTTTAGAAATATTTCCAAATTGTGTGAGTATCTCGCATGCTTAAAACACTCCAGGGCAAATTTTCGAACTTCTATTGGAATTTAGAAATTGCGGTGATAAATGCTCATTTCTTAAAATCTCCGTTTCCCTGAATTCTGCCAGAATATGCCTCCAGGTATTGCTTTCTCGCACAATGGGCAAATTCTTTCCCCGAGAGCATCAGCTGTTTTGTTTCCTTTACTAATCTGAACCATGCGAGACCACTTCTTTCTTCTCTGTCACAGATATCTAAATAATACCCCCTTTCCCCACACCGGATAGGCAAATTATAACAAATAACTTCAAAGAAAATATCGCAGAAATATTTCTATATGAAGAAGAGCGTCGGAAGTATGAAAGGTAGAGTTAGTCACGTGAAAACTGATGGACTACCAGGGCACAGCGCAAAGCCGGACTTCCCAAAATGGAAAGTCAGTCAAACCTTACTACTTTTCTGACTTTCTATTTTTAGCCTATATACGGCTTGTGGATGCTAACCTCAAGAAAAGCAACGTCAGTAATTAATAAAACTGCACAGACAAATGCCTAGGACAGATTAAAAAAAACAAATATTTTTTATTATAATATCATTCACAATTCAAAATATAGCTTACATTTCAATGCAGTGCAATGAATTCTCAAGCATTTGCGGTCATATTTTTTTAATCATGAGTTCCGAAATGGGTTGTTATTACTATAATATTAATAATTTAATTTTACTAATATAAGTTGTTTTTTCGTCTTACAACTAGCGGAATTAATATTTATCCTGTCAAAATTCAAACAATAACAGTCCAAACAGTTGCTTGATTGCTGTTTGAGATTTGACAGAATAAAAAACAAGCCAGTTGAAGAATAAAGGAAAAAATAAACAATTTTAAACCACAAATTATTAGTGAAACAGTAATACACTAATTTGTAGTTTAAACACTATTCTGAAACTATTTATTACCAAAATACAACTATTATATTAAATGCTCAAGTTCATAGTATTATTTTGTGTACATTCAAAGGTATAGTTTGTCAGACACGGATAAAAATCAAAGGATGTCATAATATCTTGAATGCTTTTTAAAATTTAAGCATCAAAAGGTTAGGGATGCAATTTGAAATTCAAATTGGGGAAATCTGGAGGTATAGGAGTGAAATCTAAAATATAATCAACATTGACTTTAAACTTCCTTTTCAATATCTAAACAGGTGTGTTTTTACCTTACATATGTTAAATAGACTGTAGTTTTAAAATAAAATTCCTTTATATGTATGCGGTGCAGTTATAAGAAACAGGTCAGGTTAGAAGTTAAATTCTACAGTTAGTTTTAAGAAAATGGCAAATTAATTTTTTTCATTGTCTTCTTTTATTTTGTTTTATTATACTGTGTTAATTTTTGTTTTTATACGTTTCTGATAGTATTACTACGACTCTGCCTATCTTGAATGCCTTTAGAAGATTTCAGGACTAGATAGATATTAATTTCAGATCATAAAGATAGTTCAAACAATACTTTACCCATCTCTTACAACGTGTATGGGGTATCTAATATTCTGAGCATAATATGCCTCGAACTTGCTACATGTCTTTGTTTTGAATTCTTTATAATCTTCGTACGCTTATGTACATTTGGTGCAGGGGGAAAAAAATATTTCACTGGTGTAACGGTAACCATACTTGCCTTCTAAACCCAAGATCGCGAGTTCAAACTCGGCCAGGATCGATGGATTTTTTGGGGCGTAAAAATCCTAAGTATGGCTTCCTTCGGAAGGGAAGTAAAGCCGTGGGTCCCGTGTCGTACATTTGCGGCACGAAAAAGAACCTCAAGCTGAAAAAAGAGGCCTTTGAGCAAAATTTATCGGCCGTTTCATGCCCTGAATTGAATGGGACTCTGATGAACTGAGATGTTAAAGAGCGTCCGTAAAAATAAATCAAATCAAATTCATATAGTGCTGATATTAAATCATACGGCTGAATCCACTTCAAATTCCTTAAGAAGCGTATCAGCATGTATAACATTTTACAGTTGTTTCAAGGGACGCATTAAGCTATAAGATTTCATCTCAATCTTGTATGAATGCAATTTGAGATAAATAACCCAAAAGTCATATCGGGGAAAACCTTTTAAGCCTGCATTAGACAAACAGAATAAGCTATTTACGTAGCACTGGAGATTTTAAGAAAGAACTGCCATTGTCTTTCGGAGTTCCTACAAAAACACAATATTACATCTTCAAATAAAAACGCTGCAATAATTTTGTTATTTTCGTTTCCTTCGTCTGTATTTTCTTTTAGCGATTCAACTCGATATAAAGCAGGGCGTTTTTATAATTTTTATGTTAGTAATTATTTTCCTTTTACCATTCAAAAACCTTTCATTATTTCTAGTACTTGGTATTTAAAGTGAATGCAAAGACATCTGCGATGTTTAACGTCCCACCTAAAGTAGAGAGGCTGTTCCAGTTACATAAAATCGAAAATGCTAATGATGTTGTTAGACAATTGTTTGTATCTGTCCATGACCCAATTTGATTGTTGCTACACTATAGCAATCTGCTTCAGCGTAAGAGCAAAAGCATGACGATGCAACAAGACAAAGGAAAATTGTTTCTTTCACGTCTGCTGTAGGTTTGCTTTCTAAATATATACCCAAAAGATGCAAATAATAATAATAATAATAATAATAATAATAATAATAATAATAAATACAACGTATTATGTAGAAAATTAAGCAGTATATTAATGAAGAATATATTGTAGGAAACGCTATAATCACTATGCTAATTCACCGCTTTCATCTGAGATGTAACAAGTATGGTTTCTAATTAAAAATAGCTCTAATTACATTTTCTAAACTAAAAGTGAATCATTAAGAACAAATAGACTTAATAGGTTGAAATTGCGGCAACCGCACCCCGATACATCCTTTCATTATGTAAATACGGGGGAGCGATTCTTCACGCAACCGGTTTCGCGAAGTACGGCCGGCCGGCAAGGCTGGCTGCTGTGTCGGCGGTGAGGGTGACGGAAAGTTCGCAGTACATATAGTACGATTTGTCGCGTAAGTTGTTTTTAACATACATAACATAAACACAAAAAGAAAAGTAAATTACTCACGTATATTAAGCAAGGAGATGCTGGAACTGCCTCCCTTCGTTGTTCAAGCATTTCTGACACCTGCTTAGGAAATTGCTCATTACACTCTACAGTTCTCTCTGAGGGCAGCAATTTCTTGACGAATGTTAGTTTTAAGTTTATCTAAAGTGTGTGGATATTATTTTCTACACTTTCTCTTTTAATGCCCCCTAGAGATAAAAATCGCAGGGGGTTAAATCGGGGGGAACGAGAGGGCCACATGTTGTTTGTTATAATTTTATCTTGAAACACGTCATGATTTTTCCTTAATGAGAATACTCTTTGGGGAATAGAATACTTGTATTGCCTCATTTCACCTGATACACTTTCACTCAATACACTGTATTGCGTCGCCTAAAAATACGTGCCACTTGCGCAAAATTTCAACTGCCACTTAAGCCTTGCGCAGCCGAGGGGAAATACATACCCCGCCTCCGCCGACATAGCGCTGTCGGTCGGTCCTGCGGTTGCGTCAAACATTGCTCACCCAGTACTACCAGCGAGTTAATAGATACTTTCTAAACAGAACTGCACATAAATAAAAAAAAAACTGTTTCACAATTATGAAAAATTATATCTGGCAACAAGGTATGAGACAGCATTAGAATTAAAATGTGTGGGGAACTCGCCGGGTTTAATTCCACACTGTGTTAAGAACGCTATGCCATATTACGGTCGGTTATCGTGTTGCCTATTCCAGTATTTGTAAAACTGCAAGATTATGTATATTAACAGATATCGCCTTATATAATTAAAACCATTGATTATATCGAATTTAATTATAGGAAATCAACTCGGCGCTAACCATCTCGATGAAAATGTAGAATGACTCGGATATACAGACTTAATGGTTTCAATCCAAGATCAACAGCTTTGGCCAAACTTGGGAAAACCAAGTTAACAATAGCTCACCAAAGATTGAAACGTCGAGAAACAGTTCTTTCCTCTTTCGCTCCATCCGCTATCCAAACAGGTGAATGTCACTCACATCAAAAGTATATAAATATGCATTATAAATTGTTAGGTTACTCCCTACAGTGAGCATTATCCCTTGCTTCCATTTCTGACGCAGCTGCGCGCGACAACCGCTGTTCAGGGTGGCAATAAAAACAGCGGCCATTATTATTATTATTATTATTATTATTATTATTATTATTATTATTATTATTAGAACTTGGCTCTAAACTTGACAAAAATATTACAGAACGATCTCTCTACAACAAAATGCTATCAGCCCAAGGAAATATGAGCAAGTTGTGGCGTAAATGATTCTTTGATATGCGGTTATCTCGTGCATAACCTGAGATGCGCTGTTTTGCGATAAAACCAACTCTAAACGTCCCCGGTGCTGAGTTCCTAGCAGATTTACGTTTGCAGGCTGGCGAAATGCATTGTCAGGGGTTCACTCTAGACACAAAGGGCAATGAAATACGAGCTATTTTAACCTACGAAAATTTACGAAACTGCAATTCCACTAAAACATTCTCTAAGAACGAGGTCTTAAATTCATTTATCCATAAAGTAGTTCGCCTACTAACATTAAAATGGTTGAAAATAACGTCATTTACATCTGAATTGGTTTTTAAAAACGTCTTATTTATTGGTTTTTGCAGTCTATATATTTTTTTTTTGAGAGAGGCAGAGTTTGTGTAGTTAGAATATGCACAGGAGTTGTAAAAAGTCTCGTCCTATTCCGCAAGAGTTGCTGCTTAATATAAATGTAGGAAACAATTACGAATATGCAGGAAAGAGAAAGTCCGCGAGTGGGTCGGATATGTAACAGAACTCTCCCGCCGAATATGCGATTGATTTAGCTAAGAATACATTTATTATGCTCATTGGTACAGAGAGCTACTTTATTGTAGCGTGGAATCAGGTTGGTCATTGTTTTTGGAGGAATTATAGAAACAACTTTAAAAATTATAAAACAAAGCATAAAAGAGCATTATACATCAATAGGTTGGAAAATGCAGAATCATGAGTTACAAAACAGGAAGGCACTAGCTCAAAACCTTCTATCAAGTTTTTTTGCATTTGGTTTATCACAAGTAATATTACGAAGGGGTCTGAGATTGCCGATAAATTCACGAACACAGTGAGTAGTGAATTTATCTGAAAAGCTCAGACCCTCGAGTGATATTTATTAGAACTATTTCACGAATAAAATAAGAATTTAAATATAATTCCTCTAAACTTGGCTTACAAAATTGTAATAATTGTATATTTGTACTGCATCTTTTCAAGCAATCTTGCGACAGAAGAATGTCGTTGTCAATATGTTAATAGAGAACAGAAAAATACGAGTTTAGGACTATTTCAGAATAAAACAAGAATAAAAAATATATATATTTAAAATTCGCGGACAGAATATTTAAAACGTTATACTTATCAGTGAGACTGAAATGGACAAAAGTCGACTATTACAATCGCTACCGTTCGATTTTCTAATACCAACTGAGAAAAAAATAATAATGTCTCTATTTTTCTTTGTACTCTGTGGTTTGGAATTCCCGTTGATAAGATCAATTTGCACATTTGACGCATCACGAAAACGCTTTAAAGAACTCTCCGTTTTGCTTTATGATTGTCGATTGTCTATACTTTTGTTGCTATCATCCCCACAGCTTCTAGTAAAAGTGGTCAGTGATGCTTGTTCAGGAATTATATAGTGGAGATATAGAGTTGGCCACACTGATCACAAAACAAATGCACGTAGCGTGATAAAACAGATTTGATAGTTTTTTCCTCAATAATTTCACACCGTAATCCCGCTGTGATTGGTCAAAATTCAAACTTTTGTTTCGTTTCATTGGTCTGTTTTAAGATGGCGTCCCATGAGTGAAATAATCATTATAAATCTAAGAAAAAGTTATTCTAATCCCTTGAATTAGGCGAGTTGGGAAGGGCCAAACTTCAACAATGAAGTTCGAACTCGCGATCTGCATACAAACAGCTTAAGATTTATGTCACAGGGATTCTGTGATCCTAATAGGAGATTTTCAAATTAATTTAACTTTCGCTAACCGAGGAATGGCCTCATCAAAAACTTCCTAATCTAATCAATAGGCAGTTGATCCCAGAGGCAATGTTGTTAGCGAGTTCTGATGAGCTACCTGAGCGATTTCAAGAAAATGAAAGTGGAAGGTTCATTCGTCGACCTTTAACAAGCTCCTCGTGACATTTGCCAAGACTACGTTCCGTGCCAGCGGACAAAGCTTCTTACAGACTGCCCCCACTTCCATCTAACTTGTTGTTTTTTTCTTTAATCGCACTTTGAAAAGTAAAGGTCGAACAGTCCCCAAGTGTCTTCCATTCAAAAGACTGCCAGCAACATGACGATGTTTAATGACTTTTCCCTTTAAGTTCTGCAGCTAGACACTCCAGTTTTGTGTCTTAAATGCATAATTCAATGGGACAGAATTCATACCTTTTTCTAGTACAAAACAGAGATGAAAATCAACCTGAGAAATTTTCTTGAGGCCTGGAATTCCAGTAGCCGCAACTTTCTGCAATGATTTATACAAGATGTTAACGAGCTACGCCGCAATAAATGCAGAAATTGTAGAGAGTCTTAAGCATTTTATAATCTGCCTGTTCAAAGTTATGTCATTAAATTTCTATTCGAAATAACACACAATTAAGAAAGGAAGCTGAGGATCAAGTCTCTTTGGCTGAGCCAGTGTGAAGTTATATCAGATTATTATTATTTTTAACTTTTACTCATATATAAACATATTTCAACATCTAAAAACATAGTTAACCTACTCTTGTCGCTTTATCTATTAAGTCACACACTAGACTTTTTTAATAGTGTTTAACGCCAGTTTTTACTACAGGCGGTGGACACTGATGATACATGAAATGAAATGGTAAAATGGGAAAGGATATTTTTTAAAGGAAGGAAACGTTCCAGTCCTAAGTTTTCAGGTACCTCCCCGGCATTAGCCATTTATGAGGACTGAGGAAAACTCGGAAAAAACCTCAGTCAGAGAGGACAGTCCTGGCGGAAATTCAACACCAGACCTCCCGCTCACGAGTCCGCGCCTTAACGACCTCGGCCACCCGTGGCGGTCACACTAGACTAAGCGACGTAACACGATACATCAGTAAACTGTTGTTCAGTGCCGTACTGTCACATGGCTAGTCCCAAAGTTAACTAAATATTGAAAATGCTGATAATGGTCTATTGAAAATGGGAATTTCCTCGCGAAGCAAATCAAACCTGCATGCATTATAGGACAAATGTTTACTAAATTTCATTTTAAAACCTTATCATCATCCACTATCATGCCAACTTCATTATCAGCACATAAATTCGTTATTCTTCGTGGATCGTAGATCTCTATCTCAATTTTTTTCGTCGAAGACCTCTCTACGATCTCTGAAATTATTGTGGTGTAGTTAATTAACATCCTGTATAACAATTTCTAAACTCTTAATAACACGAACTATAAAAAAAAAAAAAAAAAAAATTAAACGAGTTAAGAAAGCTAGAACTCATTAATCAGACAGATTCACAATTACACAAAGTTTGATTTCCATGCTTTTTATGTATTATATTACTAACAGAAATTATTATTTGATATCGCCTAAGGTCATAATATAAGTTTTCCGGGTTAGAAATTATAGTTTTTGATAATGTTGCTATTTGGATATGTTTATGTAGCATTTATAGTTAATATAATTGCGCAGATTTACAAGGATCGGTTCATAAGTTTTGCATCTTAAGTGATATTTTCCCAAAAATGCCATCGTGTTGGTTTATGTTGTGTTAATTTTCATATTGTATTGGGCGACGGTTTCATTTAATTTGTTCGATGTAGTCGATCTGATCGACTACAAATAAAACAATGTTTAAGTAATATTTCCTGCTTTAAAGTGTTTAGTTGAACTGCCTTGACATTACTGAATGACATCGTCAATGCAAATATTAAAAAGTGCAAGAAACAAGGAACATCCTTGTTTAAATCCTTGGTTTGTACATACTGTATCACAATTATTCCTCCTTTGTCAATGTTAGTCATAAAGTAAAGGCTTTTAATAGTTCATATAAAACGTTTCGGAATGCTTCTTTTTGACACGGTGTTCCACAACTTAGTTCATAATACCCTATCGAAATCAATAAATATGATACAGATAGCTAGATTATATTCTTGGTGTTTAGTTGTGCCATAACAAAAATTCTATCTGTAAATGAACGAGCTTTTCGAAATCCATATTGTTCTTTGCTTAATAGGGACACTAATTGTATTTAGTCTGCATGTAATTAATAATCTTTGAATATATTTTATACGCCACATATAATAGGACATACAACTGTTTTCTTCCATTCCTCAGGAATGCTATATTTTTTCCAACATATATTATTAGTTGCAAACACAATTACCTTATTTTAAATTCTTCTGGTGCGTACTTAAAAAGTGCAATATTTACAAAGTCAATATCTGGTGTTTTCCTGCTCTTTGAATGCTTAAACACATTTTTTAATTCTTGCTGTTTAATATACTTTGCATGTAGAGTACGGTTAACATCTATCACTTCAGTATTTGTACTTAGATTTTCACAATGCCTTAGTCATTTGTTTTCTCCTATATTTTTAATTAAAGCATAATCTTTTTTCAGACATGTTTAAGTGTTTTAAAATTTTATAAGCTGTATCTTGGCAACCATAACGCTTTTGTTTAATATCATTTATGCAGTTATTCAAAATCTGGCGTTTAAATTTTGTTATTTCTCTTTTAACAACAGCACATTTGTGTTTCTATTATATTTTATCACTGTCAGAGCTTCTCTGAATTCATTTGAGATATGCTTGTTTCTTATTACTTATTAATTTCTGAATTTCTTCGTTACACACACGCGCGCGGGCGCTGCTTTATTTTTACTTTTCCTAGCATAATTACTTTGATAATGTTTCATTCCTCATTTATATTAGTATTTAATGCACGTAGATCAAAATATTGTTTCATTCTTAATAAGAATGGTCTCCATCTATTCTCTTGCTGCAAGAAATGTATTCTGAAGTATGCTATGTGTTATTTTTCTGTGGTACATTCAGTTTGGAAATAACAATAAAAACATGGACTTCTCTATTCCTGAGCTGAGGTGATAATTTGATGTTGGTAAGAATGCAATCAATAACAGAATTTGAGACCCTTGCTGCCCGGATGAATTTGTACATTGTTATTTTAATTTCATTGTATACTCCAAACTTTAATTGTTTATGTTATAATTGATGACCTTTAAGCATTTTCTATGTTTCGACCTTTGAGAAAAATGCAGTTTTCCGAAACTATGCATTTTATGACCTACTAAATCACATATCTGAGTTTAAAATCATTCTGAAACATAAGTCGAACTCTCCTGTTTTATATCGTATAATTCCATCATCATTTTTCTACTTTTAATTTTCGGTGGTAAGACTTTGTCATTTGAATCGAAGACCTAACACTGGCATATCATTTTTATCACATCTGGACACACTTTTATTATAGGGGGAAATAACTGTGGGAAAATTTTATTTTATTTATTTTTTTTTTAATTCCATTTCAATTCTTATGTGTCACTACCTTGCTAGAGTAATGTTCTTTTTCAATCTTTGCCTCATAAGACCTACAAAAGCTTAGATATTGTTTCTCCAATCGCTTGTATTTAATTTTCCTCTGAGTGTGTAATATAAAATTTGTTCTGAATATCTTATATTACTCATTTGGTCCAAGTATTCCACTAATTTTGTCCGTACTGTTCTATCATCTGTGTTTTATATTTGTAACTATCTGCTCGCTTTTTAATGTAATGCTTTAAACGGACTAACAACTTTCATTTTCACTCCTAGTAGTAGGTCTTTAACTCCAATTGTCTATATTTCGCTGCCACGTTGAACACGTGATCTTACAGAATCATATTGTGGTGTATTTCTTAACTTTCTTCCTTATATATCAAATTGCACACATTTTTGCAAAATTTCTAGTTTAGTTTCTGTATCTATTTCCTTTATATGCGGCAGGCATTAGCTCCCTATATAATTTAAAATATCTTTGTTTAGCTGCTTTAAGGCTCATAACACACTTAAGCATATGAAATAATGCCGTGAATCTTTTTTTAATAGTGTTTAACGCTCGTTTTTATTACTGAGGCACCACAGGCGGTGGACACTGATGATACATGAGTTGAAATGATATATTGGGAAAGAATTTTTTTTAGGGAAGGAAATGTTCCAGACCTAAATTTAGGGTACCCCCCCCTCCGGCATTTGCCATTTATGAGGACTGAGGAAAACCTGGAAAAAACCTCAGCCGGGCAGAAGGTCCTGGCGAAATTCGAACCCCAGACCTCCCGCTCACGAGTCCACGTCTTAACGACCTCGGCCACCCGTGGGGGTACGGTGAATCTTATTTTACTTATAGGTATTTCAATTATATGCGTAAATGCATTATTTTCTCAAGTTCAAATAATGCCCTTTGCAACATACCGAAATGCTGATAAAGGAACGTTTTATAAAGCGCTTTCGCTGTTCCGTCGATATGTGCAAAACATGGTTTATTCCTAAACAGAATGTCTTGTATAGATTGAAAAGAGTTCAAGAGGCGCTGCACGCCTTTCTCGTTCCTGTATTTATTTCAGTTCTTCTTATATCTCCATTTCTCTGTTTCAAACTTACGTTTGAATGTTTAAATAGTTGTACTATAGAGGTAGACATATCTCTATGAGCCTCACAAATTACTTTTATTCACTCTATCAAAGGAGTTGACTAAATCTATGATTAGTACGTAAATAGAAGGTGTTTTTTTTTCTCTCAGTTTTAAAGTAAAGATGTATGTATACGCTCTATATTTTTTGCAAGCAATTGTCCTTCTAAAAGAATGTACTACTATTACAAAGTCTTGTATAAAGCCTCTAAACAGCATTGATTTAATATATTATAATTTATTTTAATTGGTTAGTGCCTAATAGCTGTATATAAACGATTGTTTGTCTTTCAGATATATACTGGAAATATACAGAGAGTGCCAAAAATGTATACACTTCAAGCAAAGAAAAAACTGTGTTAACATAACAAAACTGAATTCACATAAACAGAAAATGATGAGCACTAATCATCTTAGACTTTTACAATTACTACAGTTGCTCAAAATGCCCACCATCGGCGTCGATACACTTCTGAGTACGTTGAACTACTGATTGAGAAACGTTTGCGAAAGTGTCCTCAGCGATTGCAGCACATGCCGTTTCAATTTATTCCCGAAGTGCTGCCAGTGTAGCTGGTTTTCTACGATATAAACATCCTTAAGAGTTCCCCATAGGTAGAAGTACAATGGAGTTAGATCCGGAGAACGTAGTGGAAACTCAATCGGACCTCTTCGTCCTATCCAGTCCCTTGGTAGATTGTCATCAAGGTACTCACGTACATCTGGGTGGTAATGTGATGGTGTTGGAAGTAAAATTCCTCATTTCCATTGTGTGTGTGTGTGAATGGCAGGTAAGACGAAATTGTTACTCGCGTTGGCGGTTCTGTTCTCTGCACACGTCTCCATTGCCTTTGAACTTCAACAACATTCTCAGTTTTCCAATACCACTTCAAAATTGCTTTCCGCTGTTCAAACGATAATCTTGGCTCCATTTTTTTTGTAGCAACGCTAGCATAAAGTAGTATGAGTCACATCTGTTTACAGAACATCATACGATAATCTTGGCTTCATTTGTTCATTGTTGATTTGCCTATCACATAGGAACGCTATCATAATGTATGTGAGTCACATCTGTTTACAGAACATCATACTACACAATACTGTGGTTTTTTGGCCCTGATTTGAAATATATTAAAAAGATATCTACTGTGAAATTGGGTATACATTTTTTGGCATTCTCTGTATTTATCCCACATGATTGTCAGTATCTCTGATGAAGTTCCTTATTTCCTAAGTTTTATTAATCTTTTGGTGATAACAATAATAAATACACTTCTTTTATTTCTGTGTAGCCGTTTCCAAAACTTATCCCAAATATCTAGTCCTTTAGGTCTCCTTTATACTTTTCTTTTCCCCAACACTTGAAGGCAAGTTTTCTATTAAGAATATTTACCTAAATTTAGATCATTCTTGTGCTTTATTTAAAGTGATAGATCTTTAATCTAAGTACGATAATATTTTAGATTTGCATAATATTTTAACGGACCATTATTTTAGTAAACTGTATTTCTATATGCTTACTTACCAACATAAACATTTTTGATTCTTCTTAGTTTGTATCATCTTCCTTTGAGATTTATATAGATAGTTACCAGAACAAACACAGAACTTATAATACTTTCATATATTTAAAAAAAATCCCAAATTTTTCATTTCCATGCTTTTACTATAGATGACGAAGTATCTGAGCAATTTCTAATTTTCCTTTACGACCGGTCTCTGGTGCCTTTAATAAGTGTGTTCGCAAGTTTAGGTCACCATAAATAACCGTATAATTATTACTCAGTATTAATTGTAGATGGTTATTCAATTAAATTTGCCTTCTGCTAGTAAGTAAACACTTGCAACTGTGAATACCCTCTCTTCATTTTATTATACGCTATCTCTGCCAATTAAAAGTGAAATATGGAATATGTTTACAGATTTCGTTTCACGCTTCTCCTCAGGCACACCGCTAAAGCCGTTCACATATCTTCCATTTTTGCTTTGCTTTGCATTGCTTCAACATTAGCTGCAGTAGTTACCTTCAATTTATTTTAAATAAATGCAATTTTATTACACACTTTCTACAGGTTTACTATTTTTAGTGACATCACGAAACAATTTCGGGGAAATTTGTCTGAAACAAAGGCTTGTTTTAATATATAAATAAATGTTGCTATATATATCTTGATTTGTAGCTTTTTCTCTTTCCATGTTAACTATATCCTATTAATTTAAATCGATCTCGATCTCAAAAATGGCGAAATATAGAAAACTATTTTACCGCTTAACGTAAAGGTTTATCGTTTGTTCTAATAAGTAAAAACATCATCAGTAAGTTAGCATTAGATATCGTTTTTACGTATAAAGTTGTTCTTTTCGATGAAATTTAGATGTAATGTATTAAGAAGGGAAAAGAAAACCGAGAACAGTTGTGAAAACTCTTATGCAGGTACAAAAGAACTAAAATGAAAGTATGTTGAATTGCTGAACACATGAAGGTAGGAAAGCGTAGCGTCTGAACGCTATCTGTTTTGATCCGGTTAATGTTGTCCCCCATAGCTATCAGACCTTACTATACTTTTCTTTTCTCACGTAGAAGTGCCTGCGACAAGCTGAAATATGAAACCTAGGCAGTTAGGAGCCTGATAGATCATCCTCCTTATGGCTGTTTCTATTTCCTCATCATTTGTTTACTTACAGCGCCCACTGGGCCTTGTTTACAAAGGTGTGTTCTAATACATTACAAGTGTATGAACTTGTAGCTTGTAGTTATTAGTAAAATTCTGTTCCACAAAGTTTCTGCTCCACTTGTACTTTACTACTCCATACTTGCAAATGGACATGTAATGTTTCGTAGTTCTATTACAGGGGCACTGGTAATTTGTATAAATTTCTCTACAAGTGTAGAAACATTGGTAACTTCAAATATTAGACAGCATTGATTATCTTTTTAACGATTTTGGGAGTTAGTTGACCCAAATGTGCTAAGTATTTGCGAAAGTGACAATGATAAGTAGAAATATGTATAAAAAAGAATAAATAAGCATTTGTGTATAATGACAAAGTTAGGTTAAGTGAAATAAAGTACAACTTATGACCGATATTGACCTTTCCTGTTCCAGATGTATGTTTCAGATCAGCATCGTAGTTATTGTAGTTAAGGTTCCTGCTACATGCCACGAAAATAATTTCTTTTCATTCTTCATTCTGTTTTAAAATAACCTCTTTTGGAACAATTTTCCAGGGTTTTTTTTTTTTTTTTTTTTTTTTTTTACTTATGAGAGCGTGATTTTCAAGCAATATAAACAAATAAATACAATGGATCAAATGGACTAATAAAATAAATGACCGAGAGCAATCGGTAAGCTAGAGTCTTCTGCCAACACTCGACGGCTGAAATTGAATGCTCCTAAATCGAAATGTAGCCTTATGGGACACCAGTCTCAAAGTGTATTATCGCTTGGATATCCATAAATATACAATAAATTTTTTAAATTATCATTATGTTTGAGAAAGCACCCATTTTATTGAAATGACAATGATCTGCTCCGTGCATTAAAAACCTCTAAAGAATGGACATAACCTAATTCAAGGTATGACGACGCATGGCAAACGGCTGTTCCTCCATCTTGCTCTTACATGACGTCACTTGTAACTTTTTACAGTGCAACATTTCTTTCGTGGAACAGAAAGTTACAAGACCATACTCTACAAGAACCTGCACTAATACAATTGTATGTATTAGACGATACGTTTGTGAAACAGGGCCCTGGAGGACGATTCAGCAACAAGAAAGCATATCGCTTGCACCAGCAACGAAAGATGGAGAAAATGGAAGGGACCGGAAATGTGAATGGTAATAAACAGGAAAACATATGGAGTACTTTCACCGGCACGTCCTTCGGCAGACAAAAAAGTATCGAATTAGTCGATAACGGATTTCCTAATCGATATCTCATGCTAGTCGCTAATAAAATGTAGAGCATCTAGAATGGCATCTATTCACGAAGAATTAGAAAGGTTAATCAAGTAAACAGTGATTCGTTGCATTGACGAGCGAACACCTAGTTTCCAATTTTGTGTTCTTTGTTTGTTTGTTTTTTTTTTTTTTTTATTTCTTAAAAGTGATTTCAATGATAGAAGGACTTGGTTATAGCCAAAACATGTAATAACTTGCATAATTAAGTTAAGTTAAACAATTATACACTCTATTCACAAACATTTTGTTGTTTTTGTTGTTTGAACATCGCATTTATTGATATTTTTAAAATGCCAATGTGGGACCGTATTTTTACATCATTTGTCATGCTTGGAATCAATATCTTGTTGAAAACATTTAGCCACACATGGATAGTGAGATAAAAATAAAGTATCTGAAAAAGTTTACCCTTTTTTCCCAAGTTTATAACGCCTCAGCAAGTTATATACTTTATTACACGGAAAATAAGTCATAATTTCATACAAGGGCAAGACTTTGCGAATATCTTTTCAAATTTTTAAAAGAAAATGGCAAAAACAAAGTTAAAAAAACACTAACTCCTGAGCCCCCATCGCTGTAGATAAATTATGTAAAACTATTTTAAATGGTTGCAAAGAAAGCTATTGAGTTTTAGAGAACAATTCATTTAATAAATAAATTACTTTTAGTTTAATGCCCTTAAAGATTACGGGCCGGCAAATTCAGTACCAATAATGCTCATCAACTTTCAAGTGCAACAACATGCCATCATTATACCTAAGCAGATAACCAAATATCGATGTTAGTATTTAGATTAAAGACTAAGGCCCGGCTTTACAGTTCAAGCTTAAGTCCTAGCATAGTTAAACTTTCTTTCCGCCCCTCGAGTTTTACAGTTACGTTATAACCTTTAGCTTTGGTAAGTTGAACATTGTTTAATACAGCTGAAGTTGGCAATGCATGGGCATGCGCAGTTAGTTCAACGCTTGCCTATTTTGTTTGTTGTTCACGATTCTGCTAAGCTAAGAAAATAAGGCGTGGGGTTATAATACAGGGTGATTCAAAATGAACGCTTTCAATCTGTTACATTTTCTGCACTCTACATTGTACTTGAATGTTGTCAAATATATTTGAAAGCGCATGTTGTAAAGTTGCGATTACTACCACTAGAGCGCTCCAGCACCGCACTGTATCGTCAGCTGTTCCGCATACGTATCGCGTTGGTTGTATGCGAAATGGCTACAACAAGATTTTCTGCATTCGTGAGTTCAGTAAAAGCGAGTGCATTTCTGTGTACTATGTTTAACGTTGAACCTCCAACGAGCAAGAGCATTTATCGTTGGAATAAACAATTTGACGAACAGGCTCTCTGTGTAAAGGCCGATCGCGTGTATCGGAGGAGAACGTGAAGCGCATTCAGCGTGATTTGCACGTAGCCCAATGAAATCAACTCGTAAAGCGAGTAAGGAACTTACACTACGCAAACAACTGTCTGGCGTGTATTGAGCTGTCGGTTAGTGTACAAACCATGCCATCTACAACTGGTACAGGCTCTTCGCGCAAACGATAAGGTAAACCGTGTAAAATTTTGTGACATGGAAGGTGAATTGTTTCTGCTTCGTGTAATTTTTTGTGATGAAGCCACGTTTCACCCAAGTGGGACAGTCAACAGGCACAACGTTCGGATTTGGAGGCTACAAAATCCCCATGAAACACTGGAACATGCGCGGGACAGCCCCGTATTGTTTACAAAAGTTTATGGAACTTTCTTTTTTGACGAAAAGACGGTTACTGGAAGAAGATAGCTTAGCATGCTGAAAAACTGGCTTTTTCCTCAAATGAATGAAGATTCAGGAGATTAAATTTTCCAACAGGACGGCGCTCCATCCCACTGGCATCGGAATGTTCGACGTTTTCTGAATGGATGTCCACCTCAACGATGGATAGGCCGCATGGGGAAGGAAGACTTGGCACTTCTGTTCTGGCCAGCGAAGTCTCCTGATCTCACACCCTGCGATTTCTACTTGTAGGGGTTCGTGAAAGATGCAGTTTACGTACCACCTCTTCTCACGAATTTGAATGATCTAAGGAACCGTATCAGAGCAGCGGTGAATGCAAGGCATTCTTCATCGGGTATGGGATGACCTCAGCTACCGTCTAGATATTAGCATTGCAGCCGGTGGGGGCATATTGAACAATTGTAAACCTCCATGTACATGTAATCAAATGTAATTTACAAAATTAAAATACAGCATATATATTTCAAGAAACATGGCTAACTTAAGTGTGTCCATCATTTTCAATCACTCTGTATAATATAATATTTATTTTGGAAATAAGTGACAAAAAAACAGCAAATTTCGCAACTAGAGAAATTATCATATTGCTACAGACTGTTAAAAAATACAGACACATCGTAGAAAGCAAGCAGTCTGACAAAATGTAACGGCAAAAGAAACCCCAGTTTTGGGAAGGCATTTAAAAAGAGTTCAACGCCAACACCGGTACTGTTTTTACAGACACGAGAGTTCTAAAAAAAGTATAACAATATGAAGAAAATTACAGAAAAACGCGCCACATATGGTACAGGTGGAGGACCCAGTGTGCCTTCATCAATAACAATACTTGAGGAAGAAATCAAGACACTTATCGGAATACAAATTGATGGCCTCGAGTCTGTATATGACTGATAAAATACAAGGTAAGTTAATTAGGTTTCTTTAAATCTTTTCGTTGTGATAATTTAATGTAAATATAAATTGTATGTAGATACCTATACCGTACTCGTTGGTGAATAAATTAGATTAGGGCATTTTACACGATATTCTAGTGCTGGTAAGATCATTTCTTTATTAATACAGCGTATGTTGTGCAGAACAGCTGTGGCGACTACCACGCTTTGAACTTTGCTAATGTGGAGCCGGATGCCTGTGAAGAGTATGGGGAATCTTCTCTTCCACACACCGTAACTTCTTTCAGTGCAATTTCTCGTTCTAATCAGCGATTCGTTAATAAATGCTCTTCAGGAGAATTGGGGTTGTCTAGTGGCGTCATTAAATAAAGTTTATTTGGATAACCACTACCAGCAATGATTAGTCTACCGTCACCACCATTTTCAAAACTTATAATACATAATAATAATAATAATAATAATAATAATAATAATAATAAAAATGTGGTTTCTCTTTTGTGATTCTTATAGACTGCAAGAATTCTAATTTTTTTCTCCTAGTACTACACAGTAATGAGCTAACTTATTTTATTTCATTAATTAACAAGGCTGAAGGAATAGCAGGCTTTCTTAACCGAAGACCGCTGGTTCGAGTGTTAATCCGGCCTATGTTGCTGGATGGCTAAAAGCAGTTTTGCGAACATGCATCTACATTGAGATTATTTGAATTATGGGCCAGAAGGGCGCTGCTGCGTACTGGGAGAAGCCAATCGTATAAGGCCTAAATACATGTGCAGGCAGCAGCCTGTAGTTATAGGAAAATTTAGCCAGCGAATGGTTATGTGTTCGTTTGTTACTCGGTGCTTTCAATGTATGCAATTTGTGTTCTGGTTGCTATTTGTAATATTGTCTTGAAGAACCAGCTTTATGTGCAATGCAAATGTGAGGAGTGGTAACACGATTCACAAGAAAATATCCGGTAATTGTGTTCCAGTTAGAGAAACTGTTCTTCCACTTATTAAAAAGTTACAAGAGAAAAGTTCTCTTAGTGTTCCGAACCGCAATTTCTTAGGGAAGGAAAGCTAAATGCAATACAGAAATGCAGATGCCGGCAATGTATTGCCGCTGAGGGGCATCCTTTTCATCTCATATAACACAGGCTAGTGCATATTGTTATCAGTTTTAAACGCAGTACCATTCTATGGTTTCAGTAAAGTAAAAAGATTAAGTTCAGCGACTCTATCTTCCTTTTTCTAGTTGCGGAGTATTAACGCTCAAGGATCACATCAAAACTGGTCTGGAATTGTCTACACAACCTTAGTGAATTAGCAAAGGACGAGCTAGCTGTACCAGAGCATAAGGGAATAGTGGGCAATGAAAAAAGTAGATGCCTTTGCCAGGAAAGGATCTGCAAAAGTGTATAATGGACCTGAGTCAGTATTTATAATCCCACTGTCCACAGGACGAAGATTGATGAGTGAATAAGAGATGGACATTATCAGTTCTGGATAAACGATAATGCAGTAGATTGGCATGGCAAGCTAATGGTGTATAATGCAACTTCAACGCTTGCTAATTATATTCTGGGACTGGACAGACCTATAACTGGTCTAATGCCAGTCACTGCATCAAAGAAAGCATCTGAGTACTACAGGAATAATAAAAGAAAAAAACTGCAATTTATGTAAAAGAAACTATCTCCCATATTATCTTCTAATTAACTCTCGCTAATACAAAATACAATCTCCTTGGGATTACAGGCCTAATGTATATATCCTAAGAAAAACGTAGTGAACAGTCTCCAGACCTTGTGCATGGTATCAATTATGCAATACTTGACGCCGCTGATACCAATGATTCACTCGAACACTCATCCCGTCCCCACCTTTAACCACAATATAAGACAATCGCCTTCTGCTTTAATTAACTTCATAATTCGATTTCCTTATTTCCACACACCTGCTCCTACTTAAGACGCGTTGTTTCTAAGGAGATGACAACCTTAATAAGCTCTTTATAAATTTCACAAAGAATGGAAATAATGTAAGGAATTGACATGTTTATTTACATGTTTTATTATAAGAATAATCGGATTACTCTTGACTACCTGGATTCGATGATGGCTTACCAATTAACGAGCATCTGGCAAGAGAGCCAGACGCTCTTAATTATCACATGCCTGCTTCGATCCTTCTTATCGCTAGGCAGGCTATTTAAACCTCCAGATTCACTATCTTTCTGGGGCACACATGATATAGAGTACGTAGGGATTGCGACTATAAGTGACTTGTACGATACAGAGAATCCTTACTCCTTGCTTTTTATCCTGATTCCTCTACTGGGGACTTAGAACTTCGTAGAGAATATCTCGATTGTCTCGCTAAGTATTTTGTATTCATCATTAATATTCTTCTGTAAATAAATCTGTTACTTGAAAGAACTCGACGTTGCATTTTCATACTCAAGTGACTAACTTGTTCTCGCAGCCTTCGGCTTGCAACTTGGCCATGTTTTAGTCCTTTAGCTACAGCTGGGCCTTTTCCGGCGCAATCTCTACAAGTGTCTTCGCCGGCATTGGGACAATCGGACGAAGATAGGAGACTATAAGTGACTTGTACGATACAGAGAATCCTTACTCCTTGCTTTTTATCCTGATTCCTCTACTGGGGACTTAGAACTTCGTAGAGAATATCTCGATTGTCTCGCTAAGTATTTTGTATTCATCATTAATATTCTTCTGTAAATAAATCTGTTACTTGAAAGAACTCGACGTTGCATTTTCATACTCAAGTGACTAACTTGTTCTCGCAGCCTTCGGCTTGCAACTTGGCCATGTTTTAGTCCTTTAGCTACAGCTGGGCCTTTTCCGGCGCAATCTCTACAAGTGTCTTCGCCGGCATTGGGACAATCGGACGAAGATAGGAGATAATAAGGGGGGAGCCCTTCAGGGCTTCAGTGCTAGCCCTTGCTTCATTAAAATCTAATCTTATCTAATGGTCGGACCGGATTCCCGACAGCAATCGGATTTCGTGCTTTTGATCTTTTCAGAGATATTCTCCGGTGTTCCTGGCGTGGGAGACTGCGGGTTGGATTCCAGTCAACAAGAAAGAAATGCCAGATATAACAATAGATATGAAAAGGGGAAAACTTCAGTAAATGTATTGCCTGCAATTTCTGTGCATTATCCTATAATTTCCGAACTATTCTTGGGACAGTCGGCTAGGTAACCTTCAAAATTCAGTTCATCCTATTTTCAGCTGAAATTAACTGAACAGGACAAGGTTAATTTACTGTATTCTTAATTAGTCTATGTGAGAAATAGTGTCGTTCAAATAAACTTAAATTATAAGCATGAATTCTACATTTAAAAATCATCTAAGGGAGGATTTTATATTTAGCTTTAAACTGAGCATAACGTCCCTCTCCCCTTAAGACTGTCAGTCAGGGATCGAAGCTGGTCGCCGCACTGAGGTGTTAATATTTAAGTGTGTGTGTGAGCTGGAGGGCGCCAACCTTGTGGGGAAGCCTAAGTGGTTTTTTTCCCCTCTCACTACTACAGGGCAGCTCGATTATGAAACCCAAGCATGGTTCTTGCGGGCACATTAATATTGCAGAATTCACCCAGTCCTTGCAAAATGCAGTTGTGGTGCATGATTTACGCAAGCTCATATCATACAAGCTTTCATTTCCTCTTTTTTAATTATTCTGAACTAGATCACATTTTATGCTTCATGAAATCTTAAAATCTGCACACTGCACAATCATAAGAAGCTTTTTTTTTTTTTTTTGAAAACGCTAATTTGTGGATCAGTTTTCTTTCTGATTAAGATTGTGGCGATTTACAGATGCTGTATGAAATGATATTAAGGCATCAAACCAGTGAGTCCATATTTTGTCAACGTTTATAGAGAACACGGGTATTCACGACAATTTCGACAAGCTACAGAACGAGTGTTGGTTGGTTAGCTTTACAGCTTTATCTCCATTTAGATTAAACAAACAGTTTGAGGAAGTACTCCTTGTTTCAGTTGCTAGTTAAAGTTCTTAAAGAGACTCTGGCCTAGAGTGTTTCAATATATAGAATATTCCAAAAGTTACCTTTAACTAAAGGGTAATAAAAAATCCCTATTCCCGCCCAAGTTAAATTTAACAAACTCATTTCAGAAACTATTAAAAAAAAAGTTACCGGATTTTTGCATGGTGTATACTTATGGACACTTTTTCATGTGATTTATGAAAAACGAAGTTTTATTGAATAGTTAGAAAGTTACAAATTTTTAAATATATGCATTTTTTACTTTAAAATTTTGGATTACTTTTGTTTTAAAGAATTATTGTGCAGAATTTTCAAGCCTTTTCAGTAAATTAGTTGTTACTGTTTTAAAAATAATTAGTACATTTTTAAACTTTTTGTGTTTTCAAGAAATAAATAGAACCTCAAAATTCTCCATTTGATGTGTTTTTACTCTTTTAGCGAATTCCAAAGAAATTGCAGTTGTACTCATGAAAAAAATTTTGAAACATTTCTTCAAATTCTCATCGATCCTATTTACTAGGCACAAAAAAATGATGATGAAAAAAGTTTTTGCCTAGCTGCAATTTTTATTGTTCCCAGCGAAACTCGGTATATGCCATTGAAGTAAAATAAGAAAAATAATTTCTGGAAATCAGCGAAATCAGACTATTAGGAGTGAGGGTTACCTGATATCCAAATTTTTGAAATCGCTCGTGTCATCAACATTTGTAATGAAATTCTGTATATACCATTTAAACAAAAGAAGAAAAACAGTTTCTCAAAATAAGGGAAATCGGATCATTAAGACTGAGGGTATATCTGAAATACGAAATTAATAAAGCGCTCTAAGGCATAATTTCTCAGCTCTAGCGCTCTGAAATACTTCACCAACTCAACTTGCTGAGGGATTCGCTTAGTTTACGCAGCTCCTGCGTAACGGACTATCCGTTGTTTCATGAAATTGTGGGCTTTTCCCCATGACAAGACCAGGATGCCCATAGGACGTTGCTACGTTGTCCCAATAAAGATGATATCCTTATAGTGCACCAAGGGGTTCTTAAACCTTTGAATGAATGAAATGAATTAATGATGGGGCATAATGAGCTCAAAGTTCTTGGCCCCTAAAACCTATCTGGCATTTTCCTTCTCAGGGTAGGAAAAAAAAAACAGATAGCTTAACCTGAAATCGAACCAAGATCCTTGGACCAGCAATTGTAAACGCTACCACTAAAAGACGTGAAACACTATTAAAACATGGTTAGGACTATTGTACTTTAATACATCTATTAAATTTTATGGGGGAAAATCTAAATATTTAAATGGTATGAAATCCTAAATGTTAATAAATTATGAAAAGCCAAATGACACCCCTTAAACCTATAAACATAACTGAGGATAGGAAATATACTGTGTTAGGTAAACAATGAGGTTAGGTTTTAGAAAACACTGGGAATATGTCCTCATGTTCTTCATAGACAACTTTTCAGTAAGCGGGAGGTACCGGGTTCAAATTCCTTGTAGCCGGCCATCCTGACCTAAGGTTTCTTCTGGTTGCTTAGAGGAATACTGGAATGGGTCTTTGCTTTTACTAGTTTCCCTCACTCCTATATCATCTAATTTCATTTCCTTGGTTCTGTTACAGTGTATTTTTATTTGGTTTATTTACCGACGCTCTTCAACACCTCACGCCGCCCCACACCGAAAAAATCCATCGGTCCTGGCCAGGTTCGAACCTGCGAACTTGGGTTTAGTGGTTTATGGTAACCACTACACCATCAGGATCGACAAATGTCGTGAGAAGATCATTGCAGTCAAAGCTACAATAAATATAGTATGAGTGAAGCATTCTCGCATTGTCACCTCATTAAAATTGGACAAAACAATGTCTTAAAACAACGGTGCTCTTCAAAATAGCCTGGATAAAAACTTTATTCAACGTTCTCCTGTACATCTGAGACATTTTAATGTACACTTTCTTCATTCCAAATTTTTTTTACCTATTTTAAGAACACAGTTTTCTCAAACTACTGATTAATGCTGGTATAAGTAATATCAGCTTTCATTTCCTGCTTTTATTGCTTTTTCTACCGGAAGCCACAACATGCGAAGTTTTTGTTTGCACTGCGGTTTAACAAGTTCCTTTTGCTTGCTGCATCGACTCTTTCGTTTTTATCGTGTATGTAGAGCAATAAATAATACCTGAGAACACTTAATATACACGGGGAAAAAGAAAAAGAAAAAGAAAAACATCTCAGCAAAAATTAATGCTACTGACTCGCACATAAGATGAAAACATTCTTCTATCGGCTCAGTGGCGCAATCTTCAGGCCTTAAATTAAACTAGTTTTCGCAAACAGTTTGTAACACGTGACAAGTGGAATTCATAATAATAATAATAATAATAATAATAATAATAATAATAATAATAATAATAACCATGACTGATAACAGCAATAATAAAAATAGCGTAGTCAATATCTGCAATTAATAAACTCCTTTCCATTTAGTTTCATTAGGACTAGTTCGCGCACTTTTATTTTAAAACCCTAAGTTACTCTGTTTATAACAACTGGAATATTTGGCTATTGCATAGGTGATAATTTTATTTCACGTTGTTCAGCATACCTGCAATGTCTGACTTCAAATCTTTACTATTTCTATATAATGACATTTGTTTGCGATAGACAGATAAAGTTATTACAATCTCTTAAAGTGCACAATTATTTATAAGAGTGAACAATTCTTCATGCAACGGGTTTCGCGGCGTGCGGCCGGCCGACGAGGCTGGCTGCTATGTCGGCGGTGTGCTACTTGCGCAAGATTTCAACTCACGCTGAAGCCTCGCCCCGCCTCCGCCGACATAGCACTGCCGCCCGGTCCCGCGGTTGCGTCAAGCATTGCTCACCTCTATACATCAATTACCTAAACGGCTCAGAAAAAAAATGGATATATTTTTTAAAGTTCTCATTGCATTTAACATGGTCTTTGGATGTATAGTGAGTTTTTGTATTGCATATGCAGAGGGAGCCAAAAAATATATACACAATCGCAAAGAAAAACCTGTGTTAACATAACAAAACTGAATTTACACAAACAGAAAATGATGAGCACTAATCATCTTAGACTTTTACAGTTACAACAGTTGCTCAAAATTCCCACCATAGGCGTCGATACACTTCTGAGTACGTTGAACTACTGATTGAGCAACGTTTGCGAAAGTGTCCTCAGAGATTGCAGCACATGCCGTTTCAATTTCTTCCCGAAGTGCTGCCAGTGTAGCTGGTTTTCTACGGTATACATCATCCTTAAGAGTTTCCCCATAGGTAAAAGTCCAACGGAGTTAGATCCGGAGAACGCGATGGAAACTCAATCGGACCTCTTCGTCCTATCCATTGACTTAGAAGATTGTCATCAAGGTATGCACATAAATTTCGGTGGTAATGTGGTGGCGCAGCATTATGTTGGAAGTAAAATTCCTTATTTCCAATTAAGTGTGTGGCTGGCGGGTAAGATGGAATTGTTACTCGTTGTTAGCAGTTCTGTTCTGTATGCATATCTCCATGCCTTTGAACTTCAACAACATTCTCGGTTTTACAATACCATTTCTAAATTACTTTACGCTGTTCAAACGATAATCTTGGCTCCGTTTTGTTGTAGCGTAACGTAATGTTAGTCACATCTGTTTACAGAGCATCATATGATAATCATGGCTTCATTTGTTCATTGTTGATTTACCTGTCACGTAGCAACGCTAGCATAACGTAATGTCAGTCACATCTGTTTACAGAACATCATACGATAATCATGACTTTATTTGTTCATTGTTGGTTTACCTGTCACGTAGCAACGCTAGCATAGCGTAATGTGAGTCATACCTGTTTACACCGCCACCGCCGAGGTCGTTAAGGCGCGGACTCGTGAGTGTGAGGTCTGGGGTTCGAATCCCACCAGAACCGTCCTCCCTGACTGAGGTTTATTCCAAGTTTTCCTCGGTTATCATGACTGGGAAATGCCGGGGTGGTACTCTAAACTAAGGCCTGGAACGTTTCCTTCCTTTAAAAATCCTTTCCCAATTTATCATTTCATTTCATGTATCACCAGTGTTCGCCGCCTGTGGTGCCACAGTAGTAAAACGGGCGTTAATACCATTAAAAAAATCTGTTTACAGAACATCATACTACACATTATGTTGTTTTTCGGTCCAACTTTGAAATATATTAAATACCTATGAAATGTGAAAGCCTATATATATATAGCACAATCGGTATATTTAACATTTTTTAATATCTAGAACAGCTAACAGACGTGATTCCAGATATTAAAAACGGACAAGGAAGTCTCTAACCCGTGAGCTACAAAAGTAAATTTTATTTTCCCATCTTTAATTTGCCTGTAACATGCAGGGGGAAAAAAAAATGAACTGGAGACCAGATGACTCTCTTACTAACAGAGAGGGCCCACACATCACAAGCATCCTACATACAGCGATCAAGTCCAGGTAGATAGCATCTGTTTTCTTCGATTGGGACATCCCACTACATCGAAATCCCAACTAAAAGGACTCCTAGCTATGTATAATTATATACAATTTCAAATAGGCTTAACGCGTCAGATGTCTACAGCTAAATATTTTTAAAACATTTGTTTTTTGTAAAAGAAAAAGAGAAAAACATTCGGTGTAAAACGAAGTAAATAGAAAGGAAAAACCAAAACTTCCACAGAAAAGGAAAGATGTAGAGAGCAGAAAATTAGGAAATACAGAAAGGGTGGTCAAAAACGACTATAAATCTGCATGGCAGTCAACACTTGTTTTCCTAGGAGAGGCAAACTTCTGTTTCCGAACTCTCAAACGTTCTTTCTCCCTTTTATCATTTACGAAATTTATCTTCTTGAGCGTTCCCTCGCTTTCTAAGATTGACGTAGCAGCTCAGCAGCTCCGAAAACAAGCTGTAAAGATTTTTCATAGGCATTTCTCCTCCAGTTTTCTGAAGATAAATCTCAATGATAAAGTGTTTTCCCCTCTGAGAGGAAAGAAGATATCTTCATAATCGTACCCAGTAGAATTATATCTTATAAAACGGAAACATAAATTAGAATAAAAAAAAGATCTTGTCTTAGTTTCAGATTTCTTTTGCTTTTTCATCTTCTTCGGCTTGTCATTTGAGTCCTTAGATGCGGTATTTGCATATTAAATCGGACACTGAGCCCTACAAATTAGTATTTCTTTAAAAAACTATTATTTAAAGAGGCTTAAGAAATACTAGCACGAGGGTAGGTTCATAAGTTTCCGACGTAAACATTTTCCAGGTATGATAAAGACAAAAACTATATTTCACTTCCGTTAAGCTACCCTTTATTGCAATACACTTTTCACGTTTTTGAATTAACATTTTAAACCCACCCCAAATAGTCAGAAGTCTTGCCTGCAAATTGGGCATAAACAGCATCCATCACTTCTTCGTCACACTTAAAGTTCCTTCCTCGAAGGTCCCCCTTGAATTTTGAGAAGAGGAAATAGTCACTTGGAGCTAGATCTGGGCTGTAGGGTGGATGATCGATCTCCTTGAAGCCACATTTCCTCACAGCTTCCTTTGCTACCAGAGCTGTGTGCACAGGCGCCTTGTCGTGAAGGCGCACACCACCACTCATCTTTCCTCGCCTTTTCTCTTTGATGGATGCACGAGGTCTGTGCAGTAGGCCAGCATAGTATTCCCCATTTACTGTGGTGTTCCCCTCCTTGAAGTCAATGAAGAGTATCCCTTCACATTTCCAAAAGATTGTGGCCATGCTCTTCTTGGTTGACTGAGTGACCTTGGCCTTTAGAGGGGGTGCTTCGCCAGGTTTACGCCAATCCAATGATTCTGTTTTGAACAAGGGATCATAGTAGAGTTCCATAGTTTCATCTCCTGTTTCACCTCCCTCTCTCGTTGCCAAGGCAAAGCTCCAAAAATGCCTCACAAGAGATGATTCGTTGCTGCTTTTGGACTGAGGAAAGAAATCTAGGCACTAACCTTATTCGTGTTTAAATGTTCATGAATAATTCGGACTGTTCTTTTAGAAAGGCCCAACCTTGCTGCTATTTCTGTATCTTTGAGCCGCCAGTCTTCCATAATTTCTTCTTCCACAAGAGCGATGTTTTCAGGAGTGAGCACCTCTAAAGGCCAACCTGCACGCTCCTCGTCTTCAACGCTTTCTCAACCCACTCGGAAAAGTTTGGTTCATTCTTTTACGGTAGAATATGAGGGCGATGTTTCCCCACATACACCATCCAATCGCTGTTTAATTTCATTTGGAGTTAAGTCTTTCTTTTGTGAAGAAATGAATAACAGCTCGATACTCCATTTTGAACATGTCACAATCTTCTACACATAACCTTCTTTATGCAAATATATCTGAACAACTGAACACAACGGGGTGGAAGTTACAGCTGCAATTATTTACTTAACAGATAAAATATGACACTAGATAAGGGTTTTGTGAAGGCGATAATTCTAATGGAAGAGGCCGGAAACTTATGGACCTACCCTCGTACCTGTATGAATCTGTTGTATTCATACCTTTCTTTACCAAGTACTTCATAACCTCACATGTTGGATATTTGCAGGTTTTCTCCTAGCTATATATATATATATATATATATATATATATATATGTCTGCACTGCAACAACAGCTATGTACTACGATTTTTGACTAATCCATGTATTACAGCATAGATGTTTATATGGAAGATGGCGGGTTTTGAAACCAAAACTGCATCGAAACTACTGCTGCAATCATTGAGTCATTCCGATAATTTTTAAAATGACTCATATTATACATATTTTACGTTAAATTAAAGCTCGTCATTAACAGAATTTTAAGTTCCGCATTTAGATATAATATTTCTAAATCTAATTAAATATTGTACCATGCTTTTGTATGCAATACTTATTACAAACGCGTGCATTAAATGACATTCGTTAGGTTCACGACACCAACAACTGGAACAAAGGCGACTGGCTCGGGATGCCTTTATTTGCATTTCACCTTTTTCACACTTACGGGGGTACCCTCCCATGTGTAGGCTTTTAGTATTTATTAGAATAACAACAATTTTTAAATTTAAATTTAATATTTCCATTTTTGAACGTTTTACTACAGCTACAAAAGTTAAATAAAAATTCTAAATTGAACAAATAAACGTAAATACAACTGATTCCTTGTAGAGTATAAGCGGACTCACAAATACTCATAAAGGGACCGGAAAAAATCTCCCTCTATTTTAATAATGCTCACCCACGTTAGATCTCTTAGTAACTTACCTTGTCCCGACAATCCACATGCACCTTGCCCGAGTCAAGCACTCGCCTCAGCAGCTCTATGTCACCCTGAAGTGCAGCCAAATGTAGCTGCACATCCGAGGGCGATTCTTTCTGCAATAAAAGTTTTTTTCATTAATAATTCTGGAGCACCCTTGATCAAATGCAAATATAGTTAACATTTCATCGATTCAGAAGTTCCTACAATACTCTTCTCCAAAAATTCGTTTCGAGACAGCGATTACAGTGATTGTTTCACTTTTAAGTGACATTATCTTAAAATCGATCAATGAAACGAAACAACATTTTGAATTTTGACCAATCACAGCCGGATATCGCTGAATATTCCCTGGTGAAAATGGGTTCCCTGAGAAAATAACCCAAGTGAATGGCGTATTATCACTGACAGTGATAAAGGTAATTTCAAAAGTGTTCTTTTAAGGAACAGCAACAAATGTGGCTGTTCCTTAATTTCAATAAATCACTCCTTCAGGATGAAACAAGAAACACCATCTCTTTCGTCTTGGAAAACAGAAATTACAAGAAACTAAGAATGGGTGATTTGTGCAGGCCACTGTTCCTTTGGCCCCACAAAGTGATTATAAAAAATCCTTGCTTCATATTCCTTTGGGACATTTGTTGATTTACGGACGCTCTTTAACATTCGAGGTCATTAGTGACCCATTCATTTCAGGGTGTGAAATGGCCAATACTTTTATAAGAGGCGTCGTATTTCAGACTTGAGGTTCTTTTACGTGCAGTATTTATTTTCTTTCCGAAGGAAGCCATACTTAAATTTTTTTACACTTGAAAAAGCCCATGGCCGTCCTGGATTGAACACGCAATCTTGGGTCTGCCGAAAAGAAAACTGCATATTGAGGCTGCAATTGTCATTACCTCACTACTGTAGGTTTTTTGCTGTTTTCTCAAAGGTGTATTTTTCAAAACTGTTTACATCAAAACTTTTACAACGTTTAACATAATTACATGAAATTTTGTTTAGACATTCTTCTTATTGAGGTAAACAATCTGAATTTCAAATCTTTCATCTTAATATGTTAAATAGAAAAAAAAATGTTAAAAAACTTATAATGCAAAAAGTGTGTTTAAATTCAAATTTAAGAGAACATGTTATAAGTTTGTACTGTAAAATTAATTTTTAATTTTTAGATTTAGGTTTACGTTTATAACAAAGAAAAATTATTCAGGAAGAGTTTTAAAAATCTGGAGAGCAATGAATGCATATTTGATGCAAACCTAACAATGGATGTTTTGAGAGTTAATGTTTTTAAAATGTCATTATGTGTTGGAATACATTTTATTTTATAATAAAGAGAAATTTTAAACATTAATCATACAACATTTCATTTTAGAAGCGTTCATAGAAACAGAGAAAGAAAATGTGAAAATTTTATATGCATTTATGTGTCAAAGATGTATGTATATACAGCGTTAAGCGCTCATTCTGCCCATAGTTTATCATATCTATGCCTATACCTTACCTTCACCTTATCAAATGTGGTACCGTCACGGGTGGCCGAGGTCGTTAAGGCACGGACACGTGAGCGGGAGATCTGGGGTTCGTCAGGACCGTCCTCCCTGACTGACTGACTGTTTTCCTCAGTCCTCAATAATGGAAAATGCCGGGGAGGTATCCTAAACTTAGGTCTGAAACGTTCCCTTTCTTTAAAAAAAAAAATTCCCAATATATGTCATTTTATCTCAGTGTTCACCGTCTGTGATGCCTCAGCAATAAAAACGGGCGTTAAATATAATTAAAAAAAAACTTATCAAATGTATACCGTCGGAACCTCTACAGAAATGAAGAAAATTTCCGAGGACGACTTCTAAATTACTTTTCTACCAATTTCACCACCAATTGTACATTTATTACTCCATTTCTGTATTCCAACAAAAGTACCCAACAGCTAGAAGGCAAGAGCGCACCTCTAAAGCCATTTAAAAGAAAAAAGTGCTACATAATTAAAGCTGGGAGGCTGGAGATCGATGGCATCCGGGTTATACAATTATTATTCTGGGCAGAGCTAGGGATTAATTGAAACACCAACTTCCGCATTTAACTTCACATACGTGCTTGGTGCAGGTTTCTACAACCTTCACCATGTAAGGGCTTATAAATTTAGATGCTGTTTTTTCCATACTAAGTTATGTGTAGACAAGGGTTTGAAACTCGAATCAGACAGAGAAATTCCATTTTTAAGAGAACGTAAAAATAAAGCGTGGCAGCAAATATAGTGCACAGAACATTTATTGCAGATTTAATGCATTAAATGGAGTTAAACACGTCTACCATTTACATTAATTGTAACTTCAATTGTTCTGATATCGGTCCTGGTGGTGTATTGGTAACCACACTTGCTTCCCAGGATCAACGTTTTCTTCCAAAAAAAAAAAAAAAATCCCAATTTATCGTTTTATCTCATGTAGTAAGTAAAATGTGTTGTCTCAGTAGTGATTTTTTTTTTTTGAATGGTTTATTTACGAACGTTCTTTAACAGCTCAGGTCATCAGCGTCCCATTCAACTCAGGGCGTGAAACGGCCGACTAATTTTGCTCAGAGGCCTCTCTTTCAGGCTTGAGGTTCTTTATCGTGCCGCAAATGTACGACACGGGACCCACGGCTTTACTTCCCTTCCGAAGGAAGCCATACTTAGGATTTTTACGCCCGGAAAAATCCATCGGTCCTGGCCGGGTTCGAACCCGCGATTTTGGTCTCAGTAGTGAAAACGGGCGTTATGCACTATTTAAAATTTTTCTTGCTCACATACAGATTTCGTCCTCTCCCTCCCTTACAAAGACATTGAACTGAATTTGCTTCAAAACCGCCCACTAAGGTGGTGGGTTTCTATAAAATTGTTAGGAAACATATAATTGAAACATTATATATTATCTATACATTACATTTATGAAATATTTAAAACAATGAAAAATTAAGCGTTCTAGCTATTTTACTGCATCGATGGGAGGAAATGCTTCTGTTAGTGCAGTCACATACTTCAGGAAATTTCTCCATCAGTCACAAATGTGCTGTTTCTTCAACCGATCGTCATGTTCATCACACGAACAGTAGATTATGGCTGAGATTGCTCTGAGAGTGAACACGTGGTTTCTACAGGAACTTCTTCACATAGCCCATTCCATAGCTCCATGACTAACCAAGAAAGAAAGAAGGACTAAATAAGCGGAACCGATTCCATTAGGTCAAGTGCGTTATTCGTGAGAGTATCTACACATCGCTGACAGACCCGTTAATTTATGTACGCAGGTTATTCTTCAACCGATCGTCATGTTCATCACACGAACAGTAGATTATGGCTGAGATTGCTCTGAGAGTGAACACGTGGTTTCTACAGGAACTTCTTCACATAGCCCATTCCATAGCTCCATGACTAACCAAGAAAGAAAGAAGGACTAAATAAGCGGAACCGATTCCATTAGGTCAAGTGCGTTATTCGTGAGAGTATCTACACATCGCTGACAGACCCGTTAATTTATGTACGCAGGTTATTCGTGCATGACGCTAGGCATGCATTCGGCGTGCTTCGGAGCTATCTCACGTGCTGCTGAAAACTGCTTGTTTCTCATACTTGCTAGTGTTTCCGGAAGAAAGAAACAAACACACAGAACAGTACAAGTAGATTGATGCGACGAAGGAAGAAGCAAACGCGTTAAAGAAAATAAAAGTTATATACAAGTAACAATGCGATAAGATGAAGAAAATTTGTCATAAAAATGTTTGAAGTTATCTAAAACTATTGGGATACCAGGTTTTGCAGATATATCTGCAAAAACAAAAACAAATAAAGAAATAGGCTTTACGTAATATTAATAAATGGTACAACAAAGTACTTTATAATAATACAAATGAATGGCGTTTTAAATGATATGAAAAGCATATGGTTATTTGTAATTTTACCTAAAATTTTTGACCATGTATCTTAATGACTAAAAAACATATTATTTCAGTCTGGGTCTAAAGATAGGCAACTGTTGGCTGATAGGCACGCTTCGACAGGATTTTATAAAAGTACAGATGGTAGTAACATCAATATTGTCATTGAAATATGATTACAGCCAAAACAAACATTTCACTCGTTTCACATCATGACTTTATAATAGGAAAAACACTAACCTTCGTGAAGAACAAAATAAAATGCGCAAATATATCGCTTTAATGGAGCCAAAACTGCATGCTTTTGTTTAGAAGACAGTTGCCTTGCTCATCCGCATTTATTTCAACAAAGTGCAAATAAAAAGCAAAGAGTGCGTTCTTTTGTTCGCTCACGCCTACAATGATTGGCCATGAGAAGCAAGCCCACGAGAGAAATCAGAGCCGTTTAGATTCAAGCAATGTTTAGAACAACGTCATTTGCGCTACAGTTTCAGTAAGGTAATAATGAACTATGTTGGATACAAGATAGCAATAATTTGAATTTCAGTTTAGTTCTTGCCATTTAAAACAACCTTGAGCTTATAGTTCAGACGCAGGTCTCTAAGCCAGCCAGGTGCGCTTCGACGCACTGGACGAGAGTCTTCTCTCTTACATGTCGGACCTGGTGGCGTGGTGGTAACCATACTTGGCTTCTAAACCCAAGATCGCGGGTTAAACCCGGCTAGGAACGATGGCTTTTTGGGGCGTAAAAATCAAAGTATGGCTTCCTTCGGAAGGGAAGTAAAGCCGTGGATCCCGTGTCGTACATTTACGGCACAATAAAGAACCTCAAGCCTGAAAGAAGAGGCCTCTGAGCAAAATTTGTCGGCGGATTCACGCCCTGATTTGAATGGGACGCTGATGACCTGAGACGTTAAAGAGCGTCCATAAATAAATCAATCAAAAAAACTACACCACCGATACGTAGCAACTACACAGTAGACTCTAAGGTGTAGTGGTAGCTGTAAGTCGAATCGAAGTGAATAAACAAACGTTAAAACTACCTTACAGCAGTAACTGCCTTACATTGCGACCAGTTTCCGCACTCTTGCCATGTCCCTTGCTGGGCTGGGAGCGGAAGTTTGCATTTGAAAAGAAGCGTTAATCTTAAGAGATACATATAGTTACTTGTTTCGCGCGATTGCGCACTCCCGCTATGTCCGACAACGTGTAAGCATAGGCTTGAATGGTGTGATCAGCCAGAGAGATATACCATAAGCGGAGTCGCAAAGCAAAGAAGTGCCATCATATCTCGTATAGAACTCCTCCATATCATGAACAGAACCAGGCGGCCACTCGGCGCTGACGCTCGTAAACTTTTCTTCAGCATCACATGTCACCTGTGGCATAACCCTTACCATTAATATACACGCCCCGAAGATTGATGGGTGTTTAATTTCCATCTGGATGCAATCTAATGCACCTACAACCGTTGGTAAATTAAAGCGGGTTTGCCGCATCAACTTTGCAATATTCATTTCATGCATTGTACTGGGGAAATGAATCAGTTATGAGTTTTTTCGAAAGTATGACCCAAAACGTAATTAACAGTTTTGCACACCGTGGAGTGGTCCACTGCAAAATCTTGTGACACTCCACTCTGAAGCCAGAATCAGCAACATACCGTAAAAATATTTCCATGAGGTTAGTACTTTTTCATCGTTATTTGGAAGAAATTCTTATGTTGCTTTCAGTCTCGAAAGGCACCTACTAATAACTCTTCTTTCACCGTATGTTTTTCTCTTCCTCATGCTTGAACATCGCCATGATGATTGACATAACTACAGTGGGGTGTGCCCTTCCTTAGACTACAAAATAATGAAGTTGTAGCTACACTTATCCTTTGCACATCAAAAGTTCGTTTGAACAGTGTTTAACGCCCGGTTTTTGCTACAGAGGCACCACAGGCGATGAACACTGATGATACATGAGATGAAATGATATATTGGGAAAGGATTTTTACATCAAAAGTGAAATTATAACTACCGACGTAGAAAAACGAAGTTACAGCTATAGGGGATTGTTGCTACTTTTATTCACACCAAAGGAAGTTACAACTTTAAAAAAAACCAAAGCGATAGCATCATCTACTTTATATTCACTTCGCCCGATGCGTATGGATGTATCTTTCTTTTTTGTCTATTTTCCCTTCCTATTTCATCTCATTTTATTCCATTTTTCTGTTTTAGGATCAAAAATAGGATGCGTTATGAATTGCGCGTTACAAGTTTATGCCCCGGCTTCTAGTGTGAAAGTGATTCTTCTGAAGAGCTTGGACTTCTTGAGGGGGGGGGTCAGAGAGTTAATCTGTGCCTCACCACCCCTGGATCCTGCCTCTAGCCTTATCCTTTCCTCCGGGAGGTGCTCTCATTGATGGCTTTAACACAAACGGACAGTTCGTGAGCACCGCTGAAGTATCGAACTGTGTTTAACGCCCGTTTTTACTACAGAGGCACCACAGACACTGGTGATACATGAAATGAAATGATATTTGGGAAACGATGTTTTTATGTGGAAACGTTCCATGCCTAAGTTTAGGGTACCTCCCCGGCATTTTCCATTTATGAGGACTGGGGAAAACCTGGAAAAAACCTCAGTCAGGGAGGACGGTCCTGGCGGGATTCGAACCCCAGACATCCCGCTCACGAGCCCGCTCCTCAACGACCTCGGCCACCCTTAGCGGTGTGAAGTACCGAACATTTCTTCTCCGTCCCTATGCAAACCGACATTACTCACACAATTCCTGAAACCATACGATGCTAGTTGTCTTATTTCCACAGCATTTCAGCACTTTCACTTCCAGATCGCTGAGGAAGATAACAAGTAATCCACGTGGTCCTTATATTTTCTACACCAGCTGCTGCAGTAACTTGCTTCTGTTGCAAATCAGAAAAAACATAAAACTGCTGTTATGATGCCCTGACGATTACATGCGGAAATTTTCTGCAAAAAGTGTTAACACTTTATAAGTCCACACTGTAAGTTAAGCTTAGCAAGTTACTTGGTCTAACGTAAGCAGCACTTTCGTTTTCGTCAGTACTAGATAAAGGTGAACGCTAGTAGTTAGCGAAAGGAAACAAGAGGTGTCTGTCCTTGGCCTAGTCCGATAGTGTGCATGAACTCGCTATTGCATTAACCGTTGTAATGGCATTACTTGGCAACAAGGGGAGAGACAACGACCCAGTTCCTATGTAGTAAGTAGAGGTAAGTAACCCCAGGTTTTCGGTACCAATATGAAAATTAACACGCGTTTTAATCCAGGCATCAGATTAAAACCATTAGGTCGTTCCATGATAATAAAAAAGTAACCAGATATTAATATTTGCTTTGTCGCAACGAAATTCCATATTTATCATTTAAATAAAAACATTTCTTGAAAATCAGGGAAATCGAGTTCCCAACAAAATTCGGTATATACTATTTAAATAAAACAAGAAAAATTAAATTATGAAAAATGGGTAAATTAGACCATTAAAAGTAGAGGTATACCTGAAAACCGAAATTTAAAAAGCGCTCTTGCGTTTAATTTCCTCTATATTGTTTTAAAATAAAAGGACTGATTAATTCAGCACTTTTGCTGTAATTGTAACGATGCCTTTGTTTTATATTTAATAAAAGCATCGTCGTGAAGATAGCAAATGTAAAATATTTATGCGCTATGTGTTTGAGAATTATATATTTGTATGTAAGAGCACTCTGTAATAACCTTCAGAAAACGTTTGCGTCACATGTTTTTTCTACAATAACATTTAAATTAAATTTCAAAGCCCATGAAAATCTATGAAACTTTCGATTGTTTATTGTTAACAGTCTCGTTTTCATTATGGGCGAGCGGCATTTGTTCGTGAGCTGCATATCTCAGTTTGCATTATTGACTTGTATAAACAATCACTGCAATTAACAGTGCGGCACGGTTCCGATTACAAAGACAAACAGCAACAAAGCGTGATAAAGAGAATATTTTAGATGCCGCTGGTCCATAATAAAAACCAGACTACTACATTACTGAAACACGGACTTAACAACATTATTGCCTTGCAAATTCCGACGGCATCCTTTGATAGATTCAACAAGGGAAAACTCTTTAAATCTGCACGTTGTTAGTAGAAAAAACCTACCATTATTTTGGAATGTTACTCACCATGAAGATAAAACTTCGTCGACGGTATAAATTTCTCCACTACAACACAAATGAAAATCAAATTATAAAAATTAAGTCTGCTGACGTTATCACACTACGGTTTAAGAAGTTTTGCAGCTGTTGTTGCTGAGCTCTTTAGTGGTCCTGTCTCTTGTGACAAACGTCTGAGATATGTGTTGAAATCTCGCACTTATATCATCTAATTTCGCGTCTGTGAAAAAATAACGCATTTTATCACTTTTTTTTAAAGATTCATAAAATATTAATTCTCTCTATTTTATTGTTTTGCTAGTTTGAAGAGTCTATTAGGAAATTTTGGCCGTAATTTTCTTTTTGGACTGCTATAAACTTTGTTTTATTGTGCGTATCGTACTTTACATTTCACTACCGGCGTCGCTAGAACCATGACGTAACTGTATTTAAATCAGCTGAGGTACAGACACGATCGGCTATGAGTGCAATATATGAAGCTATGTGAGATACCGGGCAACTGCAAGCGAGCTGATGACTATGTTTTCATCTACACGCTCGACTTTGCACGACAACGACTTGATAGACCATCGGAAACTATAAAAAAAAACATGCAGAATGACAAATAAAAGCCGCATTGTAGTTACCAGCTACTGGGGAGGGGGGGGGGCTCCTGAGATTGAGATTTAAAAATGAATACATTATAACAAACTACTGTTAATTCTGTAGAGTTATGTGGACGATTGAGTAGCAAGTGTTCTTTGGTTAGCAGAAAGCAGGTCTGTAAACATGTACAACAATGAGAATACACTTCAAAGACACGATAGTATCCTGACTATAAGAGACTAATGGCCTGGGATACAAGGTTCGAGCAAAGAGAGAGTTTGTTGCCGAAAACTGCTAAGAGTTCTAAGAAAACATGTTCGAATTAATATTGAATGCATTCGAAACTACTTTACAAGAAACCCAAGAAATCGATCCGAAAAGCTGGTTTGAAGCTCTAGCTTCCCAGTACGGTTCATACTGGTGTGCACAAAAGGCTCCATCTGCGAGCTTACAAAATGTCTTGACATGGCGGATCAAACCGGCGATAAAGACAAATGGTTGGCTCATGTTGCGAGTGTCTTGGGACAAAATTGGTGAAGACAATTGCTACTTATATTATGTGACGAGTCAACCGACACATTTGCAGAAGCTTGGGAAAAGAGTGTTGTGTTTGAACACGAACGTGATTTGCTCAAGATCGGGTGATAGGTCCCTTCCTTCTTACTGAACCTACAGTGACTGACAAACCTACCTAGATATGCTCGAGTTCTACGTTGTGTCATAATTTCCTACTGGAACTATTTATCAGCAAGACGGCACTCTTCCTCACTTCACAAGCCGGATATGCAGTTTTCTTAATGAAACCTTTCCGAGATAATAGATTGCTAGCGAACCCAAAACCATAGCTTGGCCGCCTAGGCCACCAGATCTAACACCCTTGAACTTTTTCTTATGGAATTCGTAAAGGATCAACAGTATAGAACGCCAGTGGCTGAAGCGCAGAATCAGCCTTGCAATTCAAAAGTTAATAACCGTTGACAACAGGCTTGACATCTGCCGTGCTATAATTGGTTCTCGTGTTGTAAACTATTGAAGAATAACATTGCACATTACAATGTATCAGAAAATGTTAAATTTTATTTAAATTAGTTTTTCATTTAACAGACTATTTCTTTTTTTGTGCGTTTAAGCGGAGCACTCTGTATTTTGATAGGGAGAGGTGAGAGGAAGCGATTGGTGGAACCTCTTTCCCATAAGTGGCATGAAGTGCATGCACCACTTGAAACGTCATCTCTTGTCACGTGCATTCCCAGGAATGTTTGCCTCGAGTTTTATACATACTGATTGTTGCTGTGTTACAGAGTTAAATAATACATTTTAAAAAATAAGGGAAACGGTATATTAATAGCAATAGTCATATATATGGATATACTTTAAACGTTGTGAAAATTTTTAAGTTCTTTCAATATCAAACAATTCATTTGAAGAAACAACGCTCTCCAGCAGCGATAATCGCTATTTCGTTAGTAGTAAGCTATTGCTGAATGACAGGCTGATGAAGTAACGTAATTCCTTTATTTCGTTTCGTCATAATTGAATGTAAAAATGATGAACACTGCACAAATCTTATATCCTAAGTTTTTTTCTTTGCGATCACTGCAAGAGAAAACCGAAATTTAGATGAACCAGCTCCAAGTATTAATTTGTGTCAAACTGTAATTTCAAAAAATATAAAATAATGCTACCTGTAGAGACAGGCTTCATATTGCACATTGCAGAATTTAATCAAAGTTGCACAGATAAAGTTGTTGTAACCGCCTCTGTTTTCTAGTTGTAGCGATTGCAAATACTAATCCGTAGGTCCTGGTCATGTCAAGCTATCAAGGTAAGACTTTTTTTTTTTTTTTTTTTTTGTAGTTTTTCCTTACCCCGAGAAGGTGAATACCAGAGAGCTTTAAGGCTCCATGGACTCTGAGCTCATTTGCGCCATCACTAATTCTTTTCATTTCATTTTATTCAGACTTACACCTGCAGAATTTATATCCATTTTTTATTAAAATTCTCTCTCTGTTTTGTGTGTTCAGATATGCGTGTATTGAATGGTATTTAACGCCCATTTCTATTACTGAGGCATCACAGGCGATAGACACTGATGATACATGAAATGAAATGATATATTGGGAAAGGAAACGTTCCAGGCCTAAGTTTAGGGAACCTCTCCGGCATTTGCCATTTATGAGGACTGAGGAAAACCTGGAAAAAACCTCAGACAGGGAAGACGGCCCTTGCGGGATCCGAATCCCAGATCTCCTGCTTACGAGTCCGCGCCTTAACGACCTTGGCCACCCGTGGCGGTTCATGTATGAATGTTAATTCTAGTTATAAAAGGTTCTAGAAGCTTATTACCTATACTTTAGCAGTAGTAAAAGTTGTGCACCCCCAGCTTCATGACGCCACGAACCGCCGCTGCCAGCAACTGTTATTATGCACTGAAACTACTGCAAAGAACGCTTAATGCAAGACCTGTGCGCGGTCGGATGCTGTGCGAGGGTGTGGTCCACGAGTCGCCTTGACCGGTGTCCATCTCTCTGCTGGTCTTCCGCTTTCACTATGTAGACGCGCATGACCATTAATATGTACGAATTCTTGTGGTTTGCTGCAACTCGTAATGCGCTCCAAGTGCCATTTTTATTCTGTGATCGAGCTCTGGAAAGCGACAACAAGCGATTTCAAATATTCCAGCAGTAACTCGTTAAATACATTGTTAATGGTTACAGTTGCGATGCGAAACGCTAAAAGAAGGAGTACGAATTTTAATAGAATAGTCGTCCATCGCTGTGGTTTAGTAGCTAACAGCTGTTTACCACAACTAGTGAGCCGAGACTCGCTCACCGTTATTCAGTTTTTTTCCCCCTCAATATTTAAACAATGAACGTAAAGAAATATTAGAAATCAGAGATTCCTTGATTCGTTTTCGCCATCATTAATGATCATAATTAACTGCACTACATTCATAGTCCGCAGGATTAGAAAAGAGACAAGTAATATCTCATACATTCATTAACAAAGCTTCAAACCAGTATTAAGCCATTCTTTTACCTTTTCCCTCCATTTCCTACTCGTTTTTGATGATTTTATGAAAGCATTTCAAGGATGAACGAATACGTTTTCTTCTTCTTCTTCTTCTTCTTCTTCTTCTTTAGGTTTCGAGTTGGCTGGCTATTTCTTTTTTATCAGCTTTTGTCCTCCATTCATAACCACATTTGTCCATGAAAGAGCCAACAAAAGCATGGAGGAGCTGTATTTTTGTGCAGTACGTTTCCCACCGGTATCATCTGCGGCTTGATGTAATACGATCCAATCCTGTGGGATTCGTGGACGCAAACCGCAAAACGTGACTATCGCAGACTTGAGACGAGGCGGTTTCCAACTTCATTATTTGTTTTTTTCTGAAACTAGCACGTTACAGCAGTACATTTCTTTTATTACAAATCTATAATATTTAATATAGTTTTCCTTTATTCTCAAGCAGTTATAAAACAAGAATATTTCGTTCAATACAAATACGCAGGCTTTTGTTTTTAAATCAACAATCTCCTATATTCACAAATGGGTGTTTAACTGTTTTTCATGTGTCTTTCAAAATTTCTTCGCCGTTGTTATTTCATTATTAAATTATATTTAGTTCTGCAAAACAGAAACCACGATCAATGTCAGACTTCTTTGCACAAACGATTGCAATTTACTAACGATGCAAACTGCGGGCGATGTATCGCTAATGTCAGCCACTAAAAGGTGAATCTACACAAGGCTGTTCCAAAACGGAAAATAAATAATAAATAAATGGTGAAGATATTTAAAGACTGTTCTATATACTCTACATGAGAAGTAGGTCCTGGTGGTGAAATGGTAACCATACTTGCCTCCTAAACCCAAGATCGCGGGTTCAAACCCGACCAGAACCGATGGTTTTTCGGGCGTAAAAATCTTAAGAATAGCTTCCTTCGGAAAGGTAGTAAAGGGCCCCGTGTTGTACATTTACAGCACGATAAAGAACCTCAAGCCTGGAAAAGGAGACCTCTGAGCAAAATTTGTCGTTCACGCCCTAAATTGATGAACTGAAATGTTAAAGAGCATCCGTAAATAAAACAAATCAATAGACAACAATCTACATGGAAAATGTTTTACATAAATATATGGCACATTACTTTAGTAGTATTTCCACAGTATATAGTTACATTAGGTACAGCTTGTGTCGGCATCTTTGACATTCGTTCTCCTGAATTCCGGCTGCGAGTTGACTAGTTCTCAACGAATTTATTATGTGAAACTTTATCACTGCAGTTAAACTATATTTAGCATATGTGGAAGTTAGAAATTCGTTAGTTAAACCTTTAACCGTAAGGAAAATGCAGTATTATTTTTATAATATATGTAATATACACACACACACACACACACACACATACATACATACATACATACATACATACATACATACATACATACATACATACATACAATTCTTGTATTTGATATTGAAATAAAATATAATTATGTAGAACACCGCATTTATTAAGAGATGAATTTTATTTTTTAATCTGGTTTTAATGGTTTACTAGTGGTTTCTGAATGGCGGTCAAGCATTTTTAAGCATTGTTATTCTTTCTTTTTCTCCCAGATTTCTACTTTATATTTAGCTGAGAAAGTATCGCAGCATTTTTTAATTATAACGGTTCGGATATAAAAAATTAGGTTAAGAAGCTAGCGAGCGTAGCGTATTTTATAAGTACCTTAAATGAAGATCTCTGAAATGCGTATATTGTATTTTCCTCGCGTTTAATAGCAGCTTTACCATATGATACCCATTACTGATAGTCAAGCAATAGGGGGAGAAAAGAATATTCGTAGAGATATAAGTGGTGTTACTGAAAAATTACTATACAAAATAAATCATTATGCAAGAGAAAATTTCACTGCATAAATATCGCCTTGAATTGTTTTATTTATATTAGTTTTCTTGACAGCATTTTAACACATAAGAATAGCCATAAACAATAATAACATAGAAAATATCGCGCAATTTTTAGTATCAGTATTAACTATTATTCGGTGGAACACTTTGCAATGATTTTAATGTTTTCAAGTAGTGTTTTCAAGTTTTCAAGAACTTGGAACTTTTAGGGTCATTTGATCAGAATTATTAAGAGGAATTAGATTCTGCATCATAATTTGTGTTATTGCGCCGTAACCTTTTCAACCAAAATTATGCACAGGATTTAATTCACGGGAGTGGGAAGTGCCAACATAATCACTAATCGGGTGACTAAATTTTAGCAACAACAGTAAATGATTAGGTATGCTTACATTCAGCAATAATTTTACTTAGAGTTCCGACGGCATACGAGGGTAAGTCCATAAGTTTCCGGCCTAACCATTTTCTAAGTATGATAAAGGCAAAAACTTTATTTCACTTTTCAATATAGTTACCCTTTATTGTAATACACTTCTCACATCTTTGAATTAATATTTTAATCCCTCCCCCCAAAAAAAATTCAGAAGCCTTGTCTGCAAAATGGGCATAAACAGCATCCATCACTTCTTCGTCACACTTACATTTCCTTCCTCGAAGGTCCTTCTTGAGTTTTGAGAAGAGGAAACAGTCACTGGAAGCTAGATCTCGGCTGCAGAGTGGATGGCCGATATCCTTGAAGCCACATTTCTTCATAGCTTCCTTTGCAACATGAGCTGTGTGCACAGGCGCGTTGTCGTGAAGAAGGCGCAAATCACCACTCAGCTTTCCTCGCCTTTTCTCTTTGATGGAAGCACGTAGTCTGTGCAGTAGGCCAGCATAGTGTTCCCCATTTACTGTGATGTTCCTCTCCTTGAAGTCAATGAAGAGTATTCCTTCAAAAGATTGTCGCCATGAACTTCCTGGTTTACCGAGTGACCTTGGTCTTTAGAGGCGGTGCTTCTCCAGGTTAATGCCACTCCATTGATTCTCTTTTGGATAAGAGATCATAGTAGAGGACTACAGTTTCATCTCCTGTAACAATGATTTGCAGAGCTTCTCTCTCGTTGCCACGGCAGAGCTCAAAAATGCCTGACAACAGATGACTCGTTGCTACTTTTGTACTGAGGAAAGAAGTCTAGGCACCCACCTTTCACTTACCTTATTCATGCTTAAATATTCACGAATAATTCGAAGGACTGTTGTTTAGAAAGGTCCAATCTTGCTGCTATTTCTGTAACTATGAGCCGGCAGTCTTTCATAATTTCTCCTTACATAAGAGCGATGTTTTCAGGAGTGAGCATCTCCAAGGCTCGACCTTCACGCTCTTCGTCTTCAATGCTTTCTCGACCCATTCGAAAAAGTTTAGTCCATTCTTTTACGGTAGAATATGAGGGGGGTGCTTTCCCATATACACCGTCCAATTTCATTTGGAGTAAGTCCTTCTTCTGTGAAGAACTTAATAACTGCTCGATACTCCATTATCAACATGTCACACTCTTCTACACATAGCCTTCTTTATGCAACTATATCTGAACAACTGAACACAGCGGAGCGGAAGTTACAGCTGCTGTTATTCCTTATCTGTTAATTATTTACTTAACAGATATGACCCCAGATAGGGGCTTTGTGTAGCGATAATCCTTATCGGCGAGGCCGGAAACTTTTGGACCTACCCTCATACACTACCAGATATTAATTAAAAGAGTAGTAATAAATGTTATTGGTTTGTATGCAATTATACCATTCCGTTATTTATTCAAGGTCATCTATAGGAGAATAAGGTGATAGAATCAATTTCCTGACATGCGCACTCAAAATAGTATTTCATGAAATACCCAGCCGTCCCTAATGTATACAGTGTGGTTCTCAAATGCATCATTACCGGAACCCAGCTATGGGAGTGTTAGTTATTAAGACCAGCTAAAGGGGGCAACCTGAATTATTACATAAGTGTAATTAAATGCAAATTTGGAGCAATGCACTGAATAATGTTCATTCGTTAACAAACTTGAGTCACCACATAAAACATACTGGAGAAGATTTTTATGCCAAAAGAATTGTGTTCATAGTGTGACAGGTCTTCACACCCACGCATGCATGGGAGTGAATGTATTTACATAATTTAAATAGTAATAATTATCAAATATTTTATATAGCCTGTAGTAACATGCAAGAACATTTCATGTATATTAGCAAAATGTATTTGGCTACCTGCCTGATACTTCCTTGATGAGAGGGAAAGGCTGCCTATTGTAATCGTTTGCTTGTTTGTTTTTTATTTGTTTATTTAAGGACGCTCTTTAACATTTCAGGTCATCAGCGTCCTATTCAGTTCAGGGCGTGAAACGGCCGGCAAATTTTGCTCTGAGGCCTCTTCTTTCAGCCTTGAGGTTCTTTTTCTTGCCGTAAATGTACGACACGGGACCCACGACTTTACTTCCCTTCCGAAGTAAGCCATACTTAGGATTATTATGCCCGAAAAAATCCATCGAACCTAGCCGGGTTCGAACCCGCGACCTTGGGTTTAGAAGGCAAGTATGGTTACCACTACACCACCAGGATCGACTAATCGTCTGTGCCCTCACTTGCTGAAAATGATCCGAGCAATGAGTCTCTTTATTGTGACAAAGGTAAGTGCATGCATGTGTCCGACATGAACCGAACAACAGATCTTTTGGATCTTCAGTTGCTAGAGATGCTCTGAAATTCGTTAAAGATAGAAAAGGAGCAGGTGTTGACGATGACATCATTACATCGAATTATCATGAGCTCTCCAATGAGGAGTCAAACAGTTGATAAATTTAAAGTGAGAGCGTTTGAGAGCACAAGAGTTCACGAATAATATTTGAATATTTTGAAGGCTCAGCAATCCGTGGGCGCTATTCTGTGAATCCCGTGAGCTTTCACCAACACGTGGGGACACGTTGAGATTAGTATGTAAGGTGAAAGGCGACACAGTTCCAGATAGAGTAGAGGCATTTTCAGAGGCATCTTCAGAAAGTAATTTTCCAGAAAGCAATTCCAGATACAGTCCGGACCTTGAGTTTACACATTTTCTAGATTTCAAGCCAGCAGTGTAGGCAAGTGAAAGACGAAAGGCACACAATATAATTTTAGGGCGGTAGATGTAATTTCAGACAGCTTATGTAGCTTGTGGTGTTAATGTCAAAGAGGCAAAGAACCAGGTAGCTGACAAATTATCGTGTGAATAAACAGTTCTAATGAAACAAATTGTGTGATTTGAATTTTCCTTTTCATCTGCCTTCTCCCGTGATTACGAGAGCACAAAATACAACTTAGGGCTCATGAAAGACCCGGGGTACGAAGTGGGACCCTCGGGTAGCTATCCAACAATAACTACATAGGCACATCAACTGCTAAAACCACTTCAACAATAAATTGTAAACATTATTAACAATATTTATTTTTTACCATTGTATTTTTCATATTAGCCTAGAATTCTGTGCTGTGTCTGTCATATACTTTCTAACACTATACTTTTATAAACTCCAGACTGTAAACTCTCGTGAATTTGAAAAGTTTAAATTAATATTTTAATTTATGTGCCTGCCTAGCAGCTAAAGCACCAGAATTTATCACTAACTACTCTTCCAGTGCCGAACTAAGATATACAGAGCCTTTATTTGGACACGTGGGCGGCTTAACGGGGATTTACCAGTCCTGCTCCCCCTCAACTTTCCCTCCCCTCCGTCAGCTTTATTTTTTATTTGTTTTATTTACGGACGCTCTTTAACATCTCATCTTGTCTCATTCAATTCAGGGCGTGAAACGGCCGACAAATTTTGCTCAGGGACCTCTTCTTTCAGGCTTGAGGTTCTTTTTCGTGCCGTAAATGTACGACACGGGACCCATGGCTTTACTTGCCTTCTGAAGGAAACCATATTTAGGCTTTTTACACCCGAAAAAAATCCATCGATCCTGGTCGGGATTGAACCCGCGATCTTAGGTTTAAGAGACAAGTATGGTTACCACTACAACACCAGGACGGCCCCTCCATGTGTTGATGCGAAGTCTTTGTGCTGTACAGGAAGTGAACGTTTTGAGAGCACATGTTTCAGTGTTACAGTGTGTTAGTGCTGTTATAATGCGAAAAAAGTCCGTATGCTTTAGCATACAGAATGTTCCTATGTGATAACAAACTCGGATAGAGAAGTGAGACCGCGATTTACAGACTTATTCCGTGCTGTTCATGCGCCTCACAGAGAAACGCTTTGTAACCTTGTGAATAGATTTAGAGAAACGGGATCTGTTCTTGATAAGAAATCGAAGGTAAAACGCTGTGTTCTTATAGAGGAAAACTGGATGATATCGGACGAAGTCCAAAGAAACCTCCGAGAAGGATTACACAGGAATCAGGAATTTCATAAACTTCGGCTTGGAATGCCACCAAACTTTTAAAATTTAAACCCTATAAGATAACTGTAGTTTAGGAATTGTAGTCATGCGGCACGGGTGGTTGAGGTCGTTAAGATACGGACTCGTGCGCGGGAGGTCTGGGGTTCGAATCCCACCATGACCGTCCTCCCTGAATGAGGTTTTTCCCGGTTTTCCTCAGTCCTCATTAATGGTAAATGCACGGGAGGTGCCTTAAACTTAGGCATGGGACGTTTGCTTCCTTAAAAATATCCTTTCCCAATATATCGTTTCATCTCATGTACCATCAGTGTTCACCACCTGTGGTGCCTCAGTGGTAAAAAACGGACGTTAAACACTATAAAAAAAAAAAAAAAAAAAAAAAAAGGTAACCACGCGATAATGTGAATGGAGCTAATTTCTGCAATTAGGTGTTGGACAATGTTAATGTTCGTTCTAGTGACCGGCAATTATTATTTTTTAATTTTATTTATTTATTTTTACGGACGAAGCCTGGTTTTATTCATATAGTCATGTAGCGACACAAAACAGTAGATACTGAAGTGCTGAAACCCCCGATCTTATACACGAAATGCTACTGTATGACCAAAACATTTATGTTTGGTGTGCTGTAGAAATCTGTGCGCTTTAATTTCCGATTCCGCCGGCAAACAGCGTGCTTCCCGGTGCCAAGCAAATCCCCATTAAGCCGGCCACGCGTCCAAACAAGAGTTCTGTATATTGAATCCGCTGTTATATTTCCAGAGAACCCTTCTATGATGTCATCATTTGCCGTCATTGGTATTTCCATCTGACACAAAAATCTAACTCCTAGGTCAGGTTTAAGTATCATGGGCTATGGAGTTTACGATTAAGTGTTGATTTGATAAGGTTGAAGTTAGCTTAGCTTTATTTCTAAATGTAGGAAACTGAAAGCCTGCAATATTTGTACATTTGCTACTAATTTGCTCCATCATACTAATATCGTGCGATAGCAAAGTTACAAGTAAACCTCGGATTTTTAGGGAAATTTCTATTTAGTTCCTGTAGAAAAATGTGCAAAATAATCGCAGGTATTTGCAATTCATGGAATGTGATCCTTATGGACGCGCTTTTATAGTGCCTAAAATGACATAAATTAGGAGCCAGTGTCTATTTCAGCCTTTTTGTGCCTAAAACGACGTAAGCAAGCAATTTTAAGATTTAATTTAGTTGTAATAATACAGTTATTAAAAGTGTCTCATGTACGGAACGGCATTACATTATCGTGCGAAATCTATACACGAATTCTTGTCAACAATGAAAAGCTGACCGCGCCAACATTTGGCATGCTTCTGATTAACGTTTTACCTACCACGTTGAATGTTTCAATGACAAAGATATATATATATATATATATATATATATATATATATATATATATATATATATATCGTATTTACATTTAATTTCTAGTTTTCTTCTCTGTGTGAATGGTTTGCTGCTCATGTCCTATATTGTGTCAGTTGTATTGCATAGCATTGTGAAGACAAACAATGTCAAAATACAAGTATTCGAAAGCTTCTTTCATTCATTCTTAGCCGGTGGATTATGTTGATCTTATTTCGACGGGAAAATATTTTTTTGTCGTTCATATAATGAACAAGTAAGAATTAGACATTTTCTTTGTTATGGTAGGCACGCCGGTAACTAATTTTTAAGAAATGTAAAACTACATGCATGTTCTTCTTCAATAATAATATACTTATTATTATTCAAACCTCAATTTGAAGGAAAATTAAATGAATTAAAACTACTACCCGCATCATACTTGCAAAAGCCATCCATTCTTTCAACTTTAACACGATAGAAAATGTTACACTAAGCAGCATGTAGATGGCGCAGGACATACAGGAAAAGTTAAAAGAAAAGATTTGCCGAAACAAACTTCCGCGAGTTTGGCAATAAATGGTGATTTCAATCAGATCTTTGCAGCTTAATGATACCTGATAATAGTCCATGAAACACACTGCAAGATCAGATTTCCGTAATTTTTTGGAAAAGTATACTGCCAAAAACCAATTCCATCTGAGTCCACACTCAGGAAGACAAATTTGGATATTGAGTATCAGAAAATTGGGAAGGGTATAGAAGATACCTGCATCTGGGCACGTGTCGACGAAATGATCTCTACAAATATAACAATTGGTAAACTCGACTCCCTTCTCATCTTGTAGTAACCAGAGAACCCCATAAAAAAGAGAGTAAGGTTCTTCTTCTCTGGACGCTGGTTCCTTCAGCCCCCCTTCTCTTCTGAAAGCATTCTACCCTAACCTTACATACGTCATCTGTTTGGTCTTTCACCGGATCTCAGAAACCATAAGGAATGAATTTAACGTCAGCTCCGATATGAAGAAAACTTTCTACGAAGCTCCATCCTGCACTGCATTCTTCAAGAAAAAACATCCAGAAAGTTCTCTTCCTCCTTAACCTATTTTAACACCCTGGGGCACTTGGTTTGAGACAGGTTTATATTATTCGGAACATTGGGGTAATGTTTTCGCTATGGTAAAAGAGCACAGCTGTATTTTGTCTGCAATGGAACTGTTAAAAATTTCAACACTGAAGCGAGATCTTGTTTACATAAAGACATTTTTTTTTTCCATTCTTTCCCTCAACAATAGAAGCCAGAACGCACAGAAAACCCGTTGTCGGATCAGGTGTTAGTAGTGCAAGAAGCTGGCTTGAAAAGCAATGCTGCTAAGGGAGAAGTTGAAGACAAAGTAAGGTGCAAATGGGAGAAAGTAGAATGGGAAATAAAAAGAAAAAAATCCCGGACATGCAGTAATGGTCCGTGTGTGGCAAATGTTTCGGTTGGGGAAGGTGGAGAAATTCCAGCAGTGGGCTAGAAAAATGTAACAAAATAGATTGGCTCCATAACATCTCTCCGTGGAAATGCCATTTTCAGCCTTTTAAAATGATTTTAACATAGTATAGTTGTTGGAGAAAATCTTTATAATATTTTGTGCTGCAAATTGTGAAAATAAATAACGTGCAATGCTTAGAGCCATACTTACTTCCCCGCATTATTAAAAAAACTAATACGTAATTTAATCACTTTGTAGTCCAATTTAGATACCAAAACATAAATATTTTATTACCTAAAATTAAAAAAATATTGCTCAATTAAACTTTTTTGTAACCTATTTTAGATACCCAAAATATCGATTTTTATGTCTAAAATTCGGAGGTATACTCCTCAATTACATCATTTATACTTAAAGACCCTTTTGCTTTCATATTGGCATAGTTTTTATTGCTGAGTTTAGTAGAACTGTGCAAAAATATTTTTTGTGTGTATTCTGTCATCCAAGAAGAGCTGTTCTAAAGGCTAATATTCTCATTTCTCTTCTTAAACGCGATGACACTATTATTTTAAGGCTTATTAAAGACGAAAGTAATGGTTGAGCAATGCCTGATGCAATCGCGGGACCGGCTGGCAGCGCTATGTCGCTATGTCGGCGGTGGCGGGGAGTACATTTCCCCTCCGCTGCGCCAGGCTTCGGTGTGAGTTGAAATCTTGCGCAAGTAGCACGTGTTTGCTAGAGGACGTAATATAGTGTATTAAGTGAAAGTGTATCAAGCGAAATGGGGCAATACAAGTATTCATGTATGATTCATACGTGCGTACAGAATCAGCGCATACTTTAAGGAGATTATTTCAAGAGGAATTTCCTGAAGATTTTTCAGTCTCTCCTTGGTTAATATACGTGAGAAATTTACTTTTCTTTTTAAGTGATTGTGTTATGTATGTTAGAAATAACTATGTTTATAAGAATGGGCCAGAGAGAAACATAAAATACGATGATCCAATAACCCAGGGCAAGCCCTTGGGAAAAGCCTTGTCAGTGAGCCTAATCCCACACTCACCAGAATACTCCTGATGTTGGGAAGAAAAAAACTGAGGAGAGTGGTGGGAGTAATTAATAACATAGTCAATTTAGGAAGCATCTCCAGAAAATGGGACTCTCTCAGGGAGAGCCCATATGTAGACTTTGTGGCCAATCTCACGAGACTGCGAAGCATTTACTGCTTCAGTGTGAAGCCCTAGAGAGAAGAAGATATCAACTATCCGGTCCACAACCATATCTCAGTAGGGATGATCCCCTTATAGCAAATAAGGTTCTGGATCTGACCAAGAACACAGACTTTGGAACACTATAAGAGACTTGGAGGTGGCACAAAAAGCCTATGGCTGAAGTGTGGAAGATATGCAAAAGTTGAATACCCTCTCTACTGCTACAACATGCTGGTAACTCATCAAAAGAGTTAGAAAAGTATTAAAAGAAACAAAGATTCAAGTGGCTACAAAAGCATAAGACCTATATACATTCTGCAAAACAATTGAGGCTAAACATAGTTACTACAGAATATTTAACATTTTAAACACGGGATTGAGTTATGCTATCCCTATTTGAAGCTAAAATGGGTCTTTATAATGGCTCCCATTTAATAATTCTGCATTGGCCAGTCTTCTGATCTGTTTAATCACTCCCTCTAGCTCAAGTCACAATTTTCTTGGGCCTGCGGATGTTTCTTGTTCCGCTTGCGATCTACTGAATAGCTATGTCCTTGAATTTTAATTACCTATTCAGTAATTATCGCGTACTCGTTTATGGCGCAAGTCCACTATCTCTAAGAGCAACTCCCCTAACTATACGAAGTAAATTCTTGTTACTGTTCTCGATTTGTTCTGAACTGCTTTGTACTTAAACGGATTCGACTGTAGTTTGAAACATATTTGTACCTAAAACCCACTAGGGACATTGCGCAAATTTCGAAGTATTTATCTAAGATGTCTGTTGTCGGTGCTTGCATGTAAATACGAGGGTAAATCATTAAGTTACAAACTAATGTGGAATTCTATATGCCTGAATGAAGCACCTGAAGCTATTGTCACTAGATAGCAGCATTAGTCCGGAAGAAATTTGTGTCATTCAACATTAAACAATCGGTGTTTACAATAGTGAAACAGCAAGCAGTTCAAGACCCCATTATATTTACCAGACCCCAATACGGGGGAAAAAATGGTGGCCGAGGTCGCTCAATTACTGCCAATAGTAAATATGACTTTTACGCCATAATATGTTTGCAAGATGTCATTATTTATTATTATAAAGTATTTTGATAGTTTTTAACAAATTATTTACAAAAATATTTCTCGTGTAAAAACGAAATATACAATAATATGAATTATAATCTTCTCCTCAAGTAAGCACAATCCTTTATGAAATACACGAACTTCCAAATAACTGGACACCTTAAAACTAATCGACATTGTTGGGACATCATCATATTTATCATCGTCTATTTTAAGGAAAAGGGCGTACTCTTCCCTGGCAATAATTTCCTTAACCTCTCTTGCAAAGGCGTCGAAACGCAATATCCTGCACACACCATTCATTAAAACTCTCTTCATTGCGCTCCGAAACTCGCTTCATTCGTTCTTTCGGATCTTCTTCTACATAAGATCTACATAAGACAGTAGAACTGCACAAAATTGTCCTTCCTAACCACAAAGGAAATGTTTAATTCACACTATAGTTTCATCATTAACTACAAAACTTGCACGGTGCTATACTCTTTATCCACTCCTCCTTTAATTACTGCTATGTATTTAGAAAATGTAAATATGGTATTATGCGGTGCACTGTCATAATTAGGACATACAAGAGCAACCCATGTTGTGCTGAACACTTTTTATTGCGCAAGTTCCTACGATTTCACTAAACCAATATTAACTTAATAAAGACTAACATGCTATTGTTGATTTACTTTCAAGATAAACCACTGTAATGAACTAGGTAATTGCAACAAACCAAATAAAAAATACATGTGTTTTATAGCAGCAACATGAACTATTTTACTATCAGTGTACCTGTCTCTTCATAATCTCACTTGCAAACGAGTCGAAACATGTTATAACTTCAAGGTCACTAAAATTCTTCATCATTTCAATCCAAACCTCGCTTCTTACGTTTTTTCGGATCTGTCTTTTCGTTGATAACCCACACCGTCACATACGATGGTATATTTGAGAAATTGCTGGGAAAATGTGCTCCCTAACTTTAGACTACAGCTCGCATCACTAATGATGAACGAAATGCAAATGAAAATGCTTCAAGTTTTCAAGATTGATAGCTCACGACGACCGAGAATGCTGTAGACTTCATTTAACCAATGGCTTCGCATGACTTTCACAAATAAAATAAGAATTACTTTTCTGGTTGTAGACAAAATGCGACCAATTTCTCTGAAATGCAGTGGTCAAGTTTGTTTTAGAATACATCAGCACTGCATCTCATAATAAGAAAGCATTAATTTTGAAATCTAGGTTTGTATGAAGCAAAAATTATTCTGACCTTAAAATTTTATCTTCTTACTCTTCGAGATATTTCTTATATTTATTTCCATTTTCATTCCTCCATCCAACTTTTGACAAATTTCCTCGATCTTCTCCACATGATTTCCATATTTGTATGTCGTCATTAATTGCTGAAGTCGTGTTCTCTACTTTCTATTTTGATATAAAAATGCATTACTTTGACAATAATCTCGATAATCCTAATAAAGATCTCAAAATGTTTCGTCTGGTTTCTCTCTTGATTTTTTTCAAAATCTCGTTGTTTAGATCTTTGTGCATCCTATCATTATCATCACCACCATAATTTGTTTCCAAAGTCGCGACTCCAGCATTAAGTCTAGTTCTCATCTAGGGGTTCTTCGATTTTCGGCTGGAAGAAGTTACATGGCTGAGATCTTTTTCTTTCGCTCTGTAAAGTCCAATTCCGAAAGTCTTAGTCGCTTCGAGGCCATATCATCAATAGTTAATATCGTACATCGACTCAAAGATCGGTTTAATGGAGAGGCTTACGTTATTATCATTATATTATTATAATTATCATTATTTTATTGTATACCTACATTATCTAATCCGAAAAGGTTTAGACAGCATTCTTGGTTTTATGAAAAGCAAAATATTACGCCAATTTCCTAGACAAATCTTTGCCAATGCGCTTTTTATTATTTTCACAGTGTGTCAAATCTCTTCTCAGATAAACCGAGATATCTGTAAAGTCCTACTGCATCTTTATATATCATACCCAGAGTTATTAAGTTATTAAAATAACACAATACTTCTGCGATACGAAAGATATTTGTAATAGAAAATATTCCTTGTGTTCCTTTTAAAAAATATAAATCTTTTATCTTAGTGTATGCAAAATATTGTGTACTCCACCGCAAATTTGGTGACTGACTTTCCATGGATGTATTCTTGCTGACACAACATTTTAAACCTAAATTGTGCCGTTCCAAGATACTTACGCCCCTTTCAAGTGCAACCAGAGCAAAAAATTCTATCGACTATGGTGAGAGTGCATTTCTGAACAAAACTGTTGCCCCATACAGACATTCCGCGACAATTTTCAATACCAGTTATGTTCAAATTCATTTTCAAAAATTTAAATCGTTTGCTCACATAAATCAACAGAGAATGCAATAAAAGCCATGCAAAGTAATAAATAATAGATCGGGGATACATGAACGAAATAAACGACGTATCTAGTCTCTTAACAAAATCAAGCAAATGTTACAGACTGTTAAAGCGGAAAATGTAATCAAAACTATTTGAACGGGCTATTTGAGCCAAAAACATTCATGCCTTTCATTCTAGTTTTGTGTGTATATTAAATCTTCAGAATATTTTTCAAATCACTACGCTCCTATTGTGCTCTATTAACTATGAAAAGTAAACATATAGAATAAATACAATTAGTTAACAAGACATTATGTTCAGGTATATAAAAATGAGAAGTTTAAAACTGATACACAAATATTTCGCATAATTACCTTCATAATATCGACATGACATTTATCCAGTTGCTTGTACGAATATATGGAAATCTCGACATCAGAAGAATGACCTGTTACTAACATTTTCTTGCTTTTTTAATTTTGTATACACAGATCGAATGACTGTCATAGCAAAACAAATGCAAGTCAACGCGTTTACAAAAACTATTAAGAAATTAATAATGATTGTTGTCCAAGAGGCATTCAACTTCAGTTAACTGCCGCTGTTAATTCTGCATTACGTGGAGCTACTGACAAGAAAGTGTCAAAACAAACCCTTTTTGCAACGAAAGCATTCAAAATTTTAACCTTGCACTCTGTACCGCATATTTTCCGTTTATACTTTCACAATATCACTAACATTTCTATATTCTTCGCAACAATCAAGTACACAACACAGAAATAAGGAGACGGTTCTATGAATGAAAAGGTTACCTTCATAGACATGCTGAATACGTTGCCAATCCTTGCATGGCGTGTTACACAGTGACGTAAGATTGTTTATGTCGTGCTCTTTAACCTCCCTCCGACGCTTTCCAGTTACATAATAGCGCGAAAATAACACTCCAACGTTCTTGAACTACCGCTGAACGCACACTGCCGGGAGCTGACACCTCGGCATGTTCCGTGATACGGTCAATACTACATTCAAGTAACCATGGCATGTCCCGACCAGCAGTTTGGATTACCGTTTGCTGCGCCATCTGTTATTTAATTTTTTAATTCACGTTTGACCGTATTCGATAGCTCCTGGGAGTTTTTTAAAACACACCTGTAATCTTGTAGGCAAAGATCTTAAAGACCTCCAGCGTGCTTATACTCCACGAGAATTAAGATGCGCACCAATTTGGATAGCTTAAAGAGTATCTACTCTTTATTCTCATATTTTAACAATGTACTATGAACGTTGTAATGTAAAAACAAACAAACTATGATTGAAGGAAATGTGGTATTATTTTAACCTGTGTAACTGTCATAATCAATGTATGTGACCTTCACTAAAACGAAACTGTCTTAGGGCCGATCTCACGGATCTCAATTAGCTTTTAATTCCTATTTAATTCTCCTTGTTGCCAATCCGTCAGTAAACTCCAATTTAGTTAATTGGCGTATATTTGTCCATTTAACGAGTTAATTCTCAATTAACTTCTTATCATGGCAAGACGAATGTTGAATATGCTATTTGAAGGCCACATTATTCCAAGAAAGATATGGATAATTTTCGAAAGATTGTAGGTTACGTTAAATTACACTAGGGAGGTTATTATTTCCATATTTCGAAAGTTGGTTATCTGAACTATCAAACTCTCAGAATAAAAAGGAAATGTAATTGAAAGTAGCGTTTAAGGTATCAATGTACACTGTGAGTTAATGCTACAGGGAGTACATGAATATCAGCAGGTGATTTCTGTGGGTTTAGTAGAACAACGGCCCAACGATTTCCATACCGAGTGAGTGCTGCTATAGCTCGTCTTCCTTCCTTACACATTAAATTTTCTTCTTTCCCTCCAATTCGGGTTTGTAATTGTCATGAAAAACGAATGTCCGAGGTAGCGGAATACAAGATGGTCGTTCGCACAGAAGACAAAGTATGGCAAAGAAAAACCACTGAAAAGCAAATTATTTTTAATATATTTTGTAAATCTCTGCACACAATAAGTTCAAGTGGGTAGGTATACGAGGGTAGGTCCATAAGTTTCCGGCTTAACCATTTTCTAGGTAAAATAAAGAAAAAAAAACTATATTTCATTTTTCAATATATTGATATAGCAATATTCAATTATAGCAATACATTTTTCACATCTTTAAATTAACATTTCAATCCCCCCTCCCCAAATAGTCAGAAGTCTTGTCTGCAAAATGGGCATAAACAGCGGCCATCACTTCTTCCTCCCGCTTAAATTTCCTTTCTCGAAGGTCCTTCTTGAGTTTTGAGAATTGGAAATAGTCACTGGGAGCTAAATCTGGTTTGTAGTGTGGATGGTCCATCTCCTGTGAAGTTTCTTCACAGTTACCTTCGCAACAAGAGCTGTGTACATAGGCAGGCGTGTTGTTGTGAAGAAGGCGCACACCACCGCTCAGCTTTCCTCCCCTTTTCTCTTGGATGGAAGCACGTAGTCTGTGCAGTAGACCAGCATAGTACTCCCCATTTACTGTGGTGTTCCTCTACTTGAAGTTAATGAAGAGTATCCCTTCACAGTCCCAAAAGATTGTGGCCATGATCTTCTTGACTGACTGAATCACCTTGGCCTTTAAAGGCGGTGCTTCGCCAGGTTTACGCCACTCCATCGATTCTCTTTTGGAGAAAGTACCATAGTAGAGGATCATAGTTTCATCTCCTGTAACAATGGTTTGCAGAGCTATCTCGTAGCCACGGCAGTGCTCCACAAATGCCTGACAACAGATGACTCGTTGCTGCTTTTGACTGAGGAAAAAAATATAGGCACCCATCTTGTACTAATCTTATTTATGCTTAAATGTTCATGAATAATTCGGACTGTTCTTTTAGAAAGGCCCAACAATTTCTGTAACTTTGAGCCACTGGTCTTCCATAATTTCTCCTTCCACAAGAGCGATGTTTTCAGGATTGAGGACCTCCAAGGGCCGTCCTGCACACTCTTCGTCTTCAACGCTTTCTCGACCATTGGCCCATTTTTTTACGATAGAATATGAGAGGGATGCTTCCCCATATACACCGTTCAATCACAGTTTAATTTCATTTTGAGTAAGTCCTTCTTTTGTGTAGACCTTAATAACAGCTCGATACTCCATTTTGACCATGTCACAATCTTCTATATGTAGCCTTCTTTATGCAGCTATATCTGAACAACTGAATACAGTGGAGCGGACGTTGCAGCTGCAATTAACAGATGAGGTATGACATCAGATAAGGGTTTTATGAAGGAGACAAACCTTTAAAAAAATACGAAAAAAAGTTCCTGAAAATCAGTGAACTCTGTCTATTAGGAGGAAGGATTTTTGCCAGCACCCTAAAACTTAAAAATCACTCTAGAGTATTAACATATGTTTTTTTTTTCAACGAAACTCCGTATGTGTCATTTAAATAGAATAAGAAAATAGTTTCTGAAAATCAGGGGGTTACCTGAAACCCAAAGTTTAAAAATCGATAGCTGCACCAATAATTGTTTTTCACAACAAAATATACCATTTGGATAAAAAAAAAAAAAAGAGTTTTTCAAAATTATTAGATCACTGGGAGTGGGAGTATACCTGAAAAACGTTTGGGGGTTAAGTCCTAAATTAAAAATCGCCCTAAAGGCCGCAATTTTATTTTTTAAAAAGGAAATAGATATATGTCATTGAAATAAAATAAGAAAAATAGTTTCTGCAAATCAGTGAAATTGGACTATTAAGCAGTTTAAAAATTGCTTTAGCTGCATTAATATTTGTTTCTCAACGAAACTCCGTATATACCATTTAAATAAAAGAAGCAAAAAGAATAAGAGTTCCTGAAAATCAGTGAAATCGGACTCTTAACAGGAGCGGTTATGGCTGCACACCAAATTTTAAAAATCGCTCTAGTGGCATTAATGCATGATTTTTTTTTTTTTCGCAAAACAAAACTCGTATATGCCATTTAAATAGAACAAGAAAATAGTTTCAGAAAATCAGGAAAACCGGGCAATTAGGAGAAGCGTTGGTTATCCAAATTTTAAAAATTGCTCTAGAAGCACCAATAATTGTTTCACAACCAAACAGGGCATATGCCATTAAATCAAATAAGAAATATAATTTTGAAAATTTTCATATTATTAGGAGCTTTCCTGAAAAACGAATGGGGTTTAAACCGAAATTTAAAAATCGCTATAACAGCCGCAATTTAATTTTTTTAAAGGAAACTCGATATATGTCATTGAAATAAAACAAGAAAAATAATTTCTGAAAATCAATGAAAAAGGTTTTGGTAAGTAAACTACTATTTAAATAAAACAAGGAAAAAATATTTCCTGAAAATCAGTGACATCTGACAGTGAAGGGGGAATGACATGCCTGCGCCTAAATTTTAAAAATCACTCTAGTGGCCTTAATATATGTTTTTTTCGCAACGAAACTCGGTGTATGCCATTATAGAACAATACAAATTGTTTCCGAAACTCAGGGAAATCAGGCTTTTGGGGAATTACCTGAAAACCAACATTTAAAAATCGCTCTATCCCTACCAATATTTGTTTCTTCAAAACAAAATTTGGTATATACTATTTAAATAAATAAGGAAAGTAGTTTCTGAAAATTAGAAAAATTGGACTATTAGAAGTAAAAGTATGCTTGAAAACCGAAATTTAAAAGGTGCTCTTGCGTTTAATTATTTCTATATTGTTTTAATAAAACGAGAAATTGGTTTAGTATATAAACTAATTTATAACGTTGCTTATGCTTGTATTTAACAAAAGTATCGTCATGAAGACAGCAGCTGTGAAATATTAATATAATATGTATATGAGAATTATATTTGTATGTAAGAGCGCTCTGTTATAACCTTTAGAAAACTTTTTCGTTACATGTTTTTAATACATTAACATTTAAATTAAATTTCAAAGCCATTGAAAATTGATCAAATTTTATTGCTTTTTACTGATTCTATATATTTGTTTAGTACATCGAAATTGTTTTTATTTTATTGAAACATAAGAATGTAACTGGAACTTTTTGTTTTGTTTTGTTTTTTCCTCCCTATTTGAATGAATGTAAAGATTCAATGGGTAAGTTCATAAACATAGTTACATTTAAACAAGTTTAAAAATACCCACGCAGTATAGCTTTGTCTATAGTGGTCATATATTTCATTTAATTAATAGTATATCATTCGTTCTTGTGTTTAATCTCAATTATAACATAATTCTGAAAAAAAAATGTGGTTTCTCTTTTGTAATTCTTACAAATTGCAAGAATTCTAATTTTGCTCCCCTAATACTACACAGTAATAACATAAATTATTTCATTTCATTAATTAATAAGGCCTACTTTGGATGTTATAGTCATTTTTATTACAAGTTGTTCAATCTGTGAGGAATTTGCTTAGTTTTCGCAGCTCCTGCTCGACGGACTTTTATTGAAATAACATTTCAATTAAATTTCTCAGTCATTTTCATTTTCTAATAAAAATCTATGATACTTGTAATTGTTTTGAATAGTAACATGTTTTTGTTTTATTAAAACATATGAACATCATCTTAAATACAGAATGTAACTCGAAACTGAAATGTTTTGTTATTTTTCTCTATTTTTGTGAATGTAAATATGATAATAAGGGCTCATTTCATAAACAAGGTTACATTTAAAAATGTCTAAAAATACCCACATAGTATAGTTTTGCCTATCAGTGGTAATATATTTCATTTAATTGATTGAATTTCATTAATTTTATGGTATAGTCTCGATGATGATGATGATGATGATGATGATGATGATGATAATAATAATAATAATAATAATAATAATAATAATAATAATAATAATGTAATTTATCTTTTGGAAGAGCAGTTATAGATTGCGAGAATTCCAATTATGTTCCCCTAATACCACACAGTAATGCCATAACTTATTTCATTTTATTAATTAATAAGGCCATTTTGGATTTTATATTCTTCTTCTTTAAAGTTACTCTACTAGGTGAGGAATTCGCCTACGCAACGGGCTTTTATATTTACACATAGTTAAATACGTATATTTTCGATAGCTGAAAATGATTATTACTAGTCCTATTATCATATTATTATTATTATTATTATTATTATTATTATTATTATTAATATTACCATTTGGCCAATTATCATTAAACCTATAATTATTTAGCATATTATGTGTATTATTATCATTTTCCTATTTTTCAGAGAGAACCGCCTTTTGTCAGTACTCGTGTCTGCTAGGAAATTGTATAGGAGGAATACTCCTCTTGAATTTTATCGGAAATTTTGTCAGCCATATTTCCCTGCCTTCATAGGCATGCTGAAAGAAGGCTATGTTTAGTTCAACATACATCTTTTCTGCTATGAATAGAAGCAAGAAAACATAAAGAAACCGAATTGATGATTTGAATATAAAAATCTGCTCTTATAATAACAGTGCTAAATTAATTCACTCAGATATTGTGTATATTTGAACATTTGAACAGTAAGAGGTGTCAGAAGTTCATTAGCGCTGATGTTAACATTGCCGACCCATAAATGTAATTGCGATGTTGTACATATTATATTATATATATAATACCTATAATTGTATGTATTATACACTTGTACGGTGACAGTGCTATTTGACAGTTTTCATACTGGGTGAGCAATGATTGACGCATCTGATGTCGGCGGAAGCGGGGAATATATTCCCCCTCCGCTCCGCGAGACAGTGTGAGTTGAAATCTTCCAGAAGTAGCACGTGTTTGATAGGTGAGGCAGTTCCAGCATTTCCTTGCTTATACGTGATTAATTTAATTTATCTTTTTAAGTGTTTGTGTTATATATGATACAAATAAATTACACGACAAACCATAATATATGTACTGCGAGCTACCTGTCATCCGCGCCGCCGACACAGTAGCCAGCCTCGCCGGCTTGCCGCACGCCGCGAAACCGGTTGCATGAAGGATCGTTCACCCCGTAGTATGAAAACATACATTAGACATATATTTCTTTGTATGTCAGTGTGACAATAGCATTATCCATTAGTAACATTCTTCAAACTGAACCTAATTTCATCATACACTTAATATTATTTTATTTCAATGGCATATATCCAGTTTCCTTTAAAAAAAATAAATTGCAGCAGTTAGAGCGATTTTTAAATTTGGCCTTAACCCCTAAAATTTATCAGGTATAAAAGTGCCGACAAGGATGATAAGGGGCCGAAATCATATAGACCTATATATCTCCTAAATACACTTGAAAAAATCTTAAAAGTACTCGTTTGTAAAAGATTAAAAGAATTTAGGATCATGACAGGTATGAACAACAATCAATTCGGCTTTAGAAAAGGAATATCGACTCAAGACGCAATAAACCACCTATTAGAAATCGAGAGGTTACGGGAAATAGGTATTCCTAAATGCCTATACGCAATATTAATGGATTACTGCAACGACAATAGGGTTCATGTAAAAGGTATTGAAGAAACAATTTACAGAGATATAACTAAAGGATGCCCACAAGGTTCGATTCTAGGACCAATTTTTTGGGACATAGTTTTGGAGACCCTTTTAGACGAAATAAACAACGACGAAAATGTGGCAAAAACCATCGCGTATGCCCACGATGTTTTATTTCTAATAGAAGGAAACAATAGGGCAGATACAGAAAGAAGAGCGAATAAATTAACTAATAAATTAAGCAATTGGTGTAGTAAAACTAAACTTCAAGTCGCTTCAACTAAATCAGGCTACATGCTTTTGAAAGATAATCTCAAAGGAGACCCGTGTATAAAATACAACAACCAAAATATAAGACACTAAAAAGAAGTAAAATATTTGGGAATTTACTTAGCTAAAAAATTAAACTTTAGGAAACATACTGAATACTTACGGAAAAAATCCTAAAACGTTATGATGAAATTAGCAAAATTAGTTCAGTTGAATTTTAAAATTCAATTAAACTCATTACAGAACACCACACTAGCATTTTTGCTTCAATAATGACTTATGGAGTAGGGGTCTGGGCTCTGAGGATGAAGGAAGTTTAAATAAAAACTTTATTAAGAAGATCACAAAGGAAGGTATTATTAACATTTACAGGGGCATTAAGCACCTCACCCACTATGGTCCTTTTTGTAGTCACAGCCAATTGACTTATTGATTAAATTGAGAAGAACTGTTTATTGGTTGAAGAAAGGTAACTTGGAGAAAGTAAGTTTAATAATCGGCAGCCATTGCAACAACTTAAAGGAAATAACACATAAATTAAAAAATGGCAGCACGAATGGGAAAATGTCGAAGCAGGCAGGAGAACTTTCGACTTATTTAACAACATTTTTGAGAGATTAAAACTAAAATTTATATAACCTACCAAAGGCATGATACATTACCTTATAGGACACGGGCCTTACAAAACTTATTGGGGAAAAAAAAGTAACAGAAACAGGACGATATATGTACACTTTGCAAAACACAGGATAACCCAGAGCATGTGTTATTTGAATGTACATGCTATTTAGAACATGTGAGAGAAGAAAGAGAAATTTGAAATGGCCATCGGGTGGTACATATACTTAGAAATACCTCGAGCAGGTCGCATTCAAAATTAGTAATTTAGTACGGGAAGAGATAATACCACAAGAACAGATTATAAAAATAAATGAAAAAGCTGAGGACGAGGTAAGAAGATCAGAACACATACGTATGCAAAGACAACCCCCAAACACAAATAACTTAACAACAATAGAAAATATACAAGACAACTTTAATTAAGTCAACAGGAAAAGAATATTATAAGGAGAAGATAAAGGTAAGGAAGAAGGGAATGATGGAGATGAAAATACCTAAATTTATAATAGACGGGGATAGTTTTGATTTACATCTTGAAGTAGAGAATGGGAAGGAAGGTGAAGGCTTTTACCTAAAAGAGTTTTGGCACCGGGAAGAAGATGGAAGAAGGAAGATTGCAGAAGGAGATGGAAGGGTGTTGGAGATACACGGGAATGAGCCGCGGCAGGAAATGGAGGATGGAGAAGTGGTGTCCGGAGAGGAGGAGCAGGGCGCGAGAAATGGTGCAACCAGGGGACCAGGAGGATCAAGCGAGATGGAAGAAGGGATGGTTGGGAAGAAAAGATGGAGAGTAATATGGTGGAAGCGAGGTGATAGTGTTTAATGAGTTCAAGAGTTGGGACAAATAAATGAAATGAGTAGGAAAGATTAATAATGATAAATGAACTTTAAGTGAAGCTAAGTTGTTAAAGAGAAGGATATTGTTATGATTGAAATAAATTAAGGAGATTTGAAACAATTAAGTATAATGTTTAATTTAAGAGAATTTCTGCCAAGTATTGGATACCAGTGCATACCGTGGTAACCAGTGGTTAGTAGTAGTATATTTGTATAGTAATGGAATAAATTTAAAGGATAGAATAGCTGGCTACCAGCTATAATTCTTACTGGCTCCCAGTAATATTGTTAATTTGGTAGTTTTTGTAATTTTGAAAGCTTAATTTGGGGAAGTAGTTAAGTAAATTTATATTTTGGTTTAATTTAATTATTTCATTTTTTCCTTGCTGTTTTATTATATTATTTTAATCTAGTTATGAGGAAAATCTGTAAAATAATGTATTAGGAGATTATTGAATTGTATAGATATAATAATAAATGGATATTTTGATATACAAGCTCTGGTTTAGGAAATCAGGTACCAGGGTGGCGTGTACAGATTTTATTTATTTATACTCCCACTGCCAATAATCTGATAATTTTCAAAAACTATTTTTCTTATTTAATTTAAATGGTATATAACGAGTTTTGTTGTGAAAAACAATTACTGGTGCCGCTAGAACGATTTTTAAATGTTGGGTTTCAGGTAATCCCCTATTCTAATGGCCCGATTTCCCTAATTTTCAGAAATTGTTTTTCTTGTTTTATTTAAATGGCATTTATGAGGCTCGTTACGAAAAAATCATATAATAATGCAACTAGAGCGATGTTTAAATTTGGGGGTGCAGACAAATCCTGCCTCCTAGTCCCTCGATTTCCTTGGTTTTCATAAAAGATTTTTCTTATTATATTTAAATCGCATATACGGAGATTTGTTGCGAAAAATCCTATGTTAATGCCATAGGGGCGATTTTTAAAGTTTGGGTTTCAGGTAAAACTTCCCTTCTTATAGTTTGATTTCATTTATTTTCTAAAATTATTTTTTCTTTCTTTATTTCAATGGCATATACCTAGTTCCCTTAAAAAAATAAATAAAAATTGAAGCCATTAGAGCAATTTTTAAATTTCGCTTTAACCCTGAAATATTTTTCAGTTGTGCACCTCCCCCACCGAATGAGTCAATTGCCATGATTTTTTAAAAACTACTTTTATCAATTTATTTAAAAATTTACTGGGTTTCGTTGAGATAAACAAATTTTCGCTTTAGATTATCACCCCCCCCCAACGGCCTAATTTTGCTGGTTAACGAACTTGACGAAACATTTGTTAATTGAGGACTATGCGCCGAGTTTCGTTGAGAAAAAATAAAAATTGCGACCACTAGAGAGAGAGAACGGACAAGTGTTTGAGCAATTTTTAAATTATTTTATTCTTTTACAAAATTTTTAGGTGTCTATTAAGCACTCCCAATGCAGATTTGGATTGATTAATTAAAACTCTTTCCATTGGTACAGTTTACGTTCCTTCTAAATTCAGTAAAAAAAAAAAAGTAATAAAAAGTCCAAAGATTAACAGAATTTTCAGGATGACGACCGCAGTAGTTCCTTAATTCCTTCGGAATTCGCTAAAAAGTACACACCATACTTAGAGCTCTGTATTTTAATATCATTTCGAGCAGCTCTTGCATGATTCTAGATGAGTGACAGGACTTTTGTAAACGTTCCTGCTGTGAATGAACAAGTTATAAAGTTGTTTTCTTAAATTGAGGTTGTTTCGTAATTTGTAGAAGTTTCTGAAGTGGCTCTGAGTCATACATTTTGTTTTACATTTTTGCAGGCTTTGGAAACTAAGAGTAACTAAGAGTCACAATTAATACATGGACTGTTTATTAACTCAGAATTTCCAAGGTAATAAAGATTTACAAATCCTTTTTAATTTAATTGGTAAGTAAACATAGCGCATTATGAAACAATTCTTTTAGTACATTTGTTAAATCTTACAAATATGTGAAACCAGTAAGTATTCGGAAATATTGCCAATCCCATAAGTATTATACGTATTCTTTAGGTTTTCTTTTAACATAAAGTCGTGTTCCTGTGTTAGGATTTCATTACGCTTTTAAAAATTGCAGAGGACATTAATAATTTTTTATTGTATCAAGTAGCCGAATTGTTGATTTTGTATGATTGGAAATTGACAAACCGCAATTCTCGCTACATAATTGATGTTTCATCATCAGGCTTTATTCTGTCATTTGCAACAAAGCAAACATATGACAATATCTGCTCATTGCTCAATATGGACAAAGACTCTAGAAAAACGTTAACCAACTTGAGCATTCTTCTGAATCACCTGGGCGTTCACGAGTAACCAAAAGCAATGTTGACTTGATACAAGAAAGTCGTATGCCGTAATCCACTCAGATGCAGCTAGTCACTGATGCGAATATTGACTAATAGTTTAACTTTCGGTGCTTCGTTTTATGAATTTAATTAGTTTATATTAAATAGTTATGAAGTACATGAAATTAGTTTCAGGTTGAAGAATATTTCCAATGGCATTGACCATATATTATCATAGCGCAATATATTAACATGGACATACAATATAGGCCTAATGTATACACATTACATACTGTTTCCAAACTGCTAAATAGTTACCGGTATAAATGCATAATATACGAGAATATGTCCATAAGTTTCCGACCTCGCCGATAAGGATTATCACCTTCATGAAAAACTGGTGTCATACCTTTTCTATTAAGTAAATAATTGCAGTTGTAACTTCCGCTCCGCTGTGTTCAGTTGTTCAGATATAGTTGCATAAAGAAGAATATGTATAGAAGATTGTAACATGTTCAAAATGAAGTTTCGAGCTGTTATTAAGTTCTACACAAAAGAAGGACTTACTCAAAATGAAATTAAATAGCGAATGGACGGTGTATATGCCCCCCTCATATTCTACCGTGAAAGAATGGGCCAAACTTTTTCGAATGCATGGGTCGAGAAAGCATTGAAGGCGAAGAGCGTGCACGTCGGCCCTTGGAGGTGCTTACTCCTGAAAACATCGCTCTTGTGGAAGGAGAAATTATGGAAGACTGGCGGCCCAAAGTTAAAGAAATAGCAGCAAGGTTGGGCCTTTCTAAAACAGTCCTTCGAAATATTCATGAACATTTAAACATCAATAAGGTTAGTGCAAGATGGGTACCCAGACTTCTTTCCTTCAGTCCAAAAGCAGCAACGAGTAATCTGTTGTCAGGCATTTTGGAGCTCTGCCGTGGCAACGAGAGATAAATTCTGCAAACCATTGTTGCAGGAGATGAAACCATGGTCCTCTACTATGATCCCTTGTCTAAAAGAGAATCAAGGAGTGGCGTAAACCTGGCGAAGCACCGCCTCTGAAGGCCAAGTTCACTCAGTCAACCAAGAAGATCATGGCCACAATCTTTTGGGACTGTGAAGGAATACTCTTCATTGACTTCAAGGAGAGGAACACCACAGTAAATGGGAAGTACTATGCAGGCCAACTGCACAGACTACGTGCTTCCATCAAAGAGAAAAGGCGAGGAAAGCTGAGTGGTGGTGTGTGCCTTCATGAGAACGCGCCTGCCTATAAACACAGCTCTTATTGCAAAGGAAGTTGTGAAGAAATGTGGCTTCATGGACGACCGCAGTAGTCTTTAGGCGTCCAGTAAGTACTAGTAAGTACTCCCGATACAGATTTGGATAGTTGGATAGATTAATTAAAACTCTTTCCATTGGTACAACAGTTTACGTTCCTTCTAAATTCAGTAAAAAAAAAAAAAAAAAAAAAAAAAAAAAAAAGTAATAAAAAAAAAAGTAATAAAAAGTCCAAAGATAAACAGAATTTTCAGGCTAACGAAGACAGACGTATTTAAATATGTAAATATAAAACATATACCCTCCGTACTAATGAAGCAAATAAATTGTTTTTCAGCTTTTTCGGCTGCTGCTGCTACATGGTCTGAATTCCCATAATATGCATAATCCTTCGCATAGTAAACAGAGTAATGTCTGAACATTCAAATTTCTCACACAATACAGAACTTTGTGATTCACTAAACTTGTTGTTTTTCCCTCATATTCAACAAATAAATGTTGCGTACTAACATTCGCAATTGTTGATGACCACAGCTTCAAATGAGCTGCGATGATTTCTTCTAAAAGTATAGCATATCTGAAGTGCTATTATCAACACAAACTGCCTCGGCATAACGCCACCTCTCTACGGGAAGCTCAGTTTGACCTCGCCATTATTCCTCGCTAGTAGGGCGGCAGGAAGGTATTGGAATTCCGCACAAGGGCGCAGAGGGCAATAGCTTAGGGTTTTTTTAATAGTGTTTACTCCCGTTTTTATTGCTGAGGCACTACAGGCGGTGGACACTGGTGATACCATGAGATGAAATGATAAATCGGGTAGGGATATTTTTTTTTAAGAAAGGAAACGCTCCAGGCCTAAATTTAGGGTACCTCCCCGGCATTTGCCATATATGAAGACTGAGGAAAACCTGGAAAAAACCTCAGACAGGGAGGACGGTCCTGGTGGGAATCGAATCCCAGAACTCGACCCCAGCCACCCGTGACGGTAATAGGGTAGTGTATTTGTAAGGCACGCAAGAAAGAAATAAAGCCTACTAGGCGCCGCTTCGTCTTTCTTAAATTCCACTTATGGTCGCTGGGATCGCACCCGGGTCACTTCAGGAGGAGACGATCAGTTTAACCACTCGGCCATGCCTCCGCCCCACAAAAAAGTTGTGTAATCATCCAAATCTGAGAGATTCAAATTCACAAATTATGAAATATATAAATAGAAATATACGCACAAAAATGGCAATAAAATAAATTGCATCGTGATATTTTTACTTGGAGAAGAGTCAAAGCAAAAGTTTTAAATAATTTTTCCTAGTTCTTATCATTTCTTTGAGATGTATCTTAGCATCAAGTATCTAGGCTAATATAATGCATTGCTCATTATAATGTTGTTAATTTATTTTAGTTCATTTTTGAGACCTAAGTACAATGTAAGGATTTAGCACTCTGAGTTTATTAAAGGACCAATGTTTAATTTTCCAGTGCAATTCGGTTCTATTAACACATGTAAAATGCTCTTTTCAAGTTGCTCGTTGCTTTATTTCCTACCATATTTTTCTGAGATGATTTCAATATGGCACACATTTTATTGTATATTTCTCCACTGTTTAGTATTAAAATTTCTTTTGTGTGTTCATTTAATGTCCTGCTAATTGCCATAGGCATTTTAAACTGATCAATGAAATAAATAAATACAGAATCTTTTGGGTTCTTAAGTTAGCTGGTGTCAACATCTTTCAATATAAGGGAAAACTCTACAAAATACCTTACTCCAGCACTGCTCATGGCAGCATAAACATGAAAGGCACAATTTACTACTGCTACTAGAATATAGATTGCAAGCTTCTAGAATCTTAATAACTAGAATTAACACTAATATGTGGGAGGCTAAACATGCACTACAGAAAGGGAAAGTAGGTAGTAGTAGTGCATCTATTTAAAAAATCAATTCTCCTGATTTTAATGCAATAAACTGATTGATGACCCTATAATTAAAGTCACAGGATTAATTCTTATCTCTTATAGAAAGCATTATATACTTCCTGTGTTTTGAAATCACAGTTTGACTGAAATTAACACTCATATAGTTCTACCCAATCTTTTGATTTTGATTTTCTCTTCCATGGGTTACAAAGAAAAAAAGTTTAGAATGTTTACTTTCTTCACATTCAGTAAACATAAAACAAAATAAAACAACTATTTAACGAATTCACTAGCCTGCCATTCAGCTTACCACTGATGAAACGACTGATTTTATATAGCATATATAAAATTCTATATTAACATTATATAATAATGTTTTATACTTTATAACACAACTAGAATAGGTCTAATAAAAATTTGAGGTAAACTTTCCTGGGAATGCAAGTAATGAAGATGGCACTTACGAGAAAGAAATTCTGCCATCTTTCACCTCTCTTAATGAAAATACTTCAAAGGTCATACATGGTTTTGCAGCACATTTGCAAATGAAGATAATAATTGTAAATATCCAATGCAAGATGGAAGTTCTCTACAAACATTGCTGTTGTTTTTTCTTTTACATATAAAAATGTATTATGCAATAATCATAGGAAATTAAACATTGAAACTTTTGGGGGTTGCATAGGTCAGCAACCTCCTAGTGATATAAAGGTACTATTTGCTCACATTTATTAAGTTCGTTCTGGTGGTGTAGTGGTAACCATACTTGCCTCCTAAACCCAGGATCATGAGTTCAATCCCGGCCAGGATCGATGGATTTTTGGGCATAAAATCCTAAGTATGGCTTCCTTTGGAAGGGAAGTAAAGCTGTGGATCCTGTATTATAGATTTACGACAGGAAAAAAAACCTAAAGCCCGAAAGAAGAGCGAAATTTCATACCCTGAATTGAATGGGATGCTAATGACCTGAAATGTTAAATAAATAAATTCATAAATTTATTTAACATGGATTATTTATGCTTTCATTAATAAACCATACCAAACCAAACCAAATAAATATATAAAAAAAAATTACATTCATTAGAAACAAACTTTCATCTGCTCAATCAGATTCACTCATTACACTATCACTATCACTATTGCAAACTGAATTCTTTGAACACAAGCTATGCTAGAGCTGCACCAGTCATAAAATATAAAGAGGATTTTATATCTAATTTCAATAACCTACACTGTTGTATTATAACTACCACCTTATATAGAGATGAAATTACTATTAGGTATTCCACACTAGAGATCATTTAGCAATGATACCTAAGAAAAAAGGGGAGAGTGATTATGTGTTTCTGCAATATATTTCTTTCTCAAATGCTCTGATATTTGCCACAGGGTGATTGCAAATTCCAAAACTTGCACATCAGTTCAACCACACTGCTACTGAAATGAGTAAAGAACAAGCTGTAGAGTTGAAACAATTTGAAAATGCTATTCCATCATCAGAAGTGAACTTAGAAAAATATGGTAATTCTGCTCTAACCTCTAACAATGCTACAAATAAGGCAACAGAATCTATGAAAATCAAAACTAATGACTTAACAGAACAAGAACATAAAGAGCTGAAAGAAACTCACCAAATAAAACAAAGTATTCCGTTAGAGAACAGTTCCATTGATAAAAGGGCACAGCAAAGTAAAACCAATAGGCAATCTTCAGCTGTATCTAGCAAGTCTGATGACAAATATTCTAAGGGAAAGATTGCTAAAAGCCCCAAAGACCTAAAGCCACCTTCTGGTAGTGAATTACCTTTAGTGCAGAGAGCAGGATCTGATTCTGTAGATATTCTTGCATCACAGCACTATCAGACAGCAGAACTTGATACCTCTGAAACAGAGCTGTCGACACCAATATTTGAAATCTTAAGTCCACAAGAGCAAATACCTAGCAGACAACCATCACCTACTCCATCTATAATCTCATCTGTTTCTGAGAGCCTAAAAATCAGACCAGAACTTTCAAGTACCTGGAGTTTTGCAGATAGAAGTGCACTTAGCGAAAGTCTAAGAGGCAGCAGGCTCAGTATCACTTCACAGCGGGTAAGTTACCACATTTTTCAATTATAAATATAATTTAAGATATTATAAATATTACTAAACATTACATATGATTAGGTAAAAATTATGATTATCAAATACCCATATCAATTGGCTATTTAAAAAGAGATATGTCTCTAAAACAAATCTATTGGAAAAACAGTTTCAAAAACAAAGATCCTCTTTCTACTAAGCATATTTACTTCACTTCATGAATTTGTATTATTTTATTAAATATTTTCTAGAAATTTATTTAGGGTTAAAATGTGGTTATGCATTCTTTAAGATTAATCTTGTAAATAATATATAGTTATTTAAACCATTGACAGCTTGTTAACTGTTCATATATATTCATTCTTTATCATATTTTATTTATTGTGCCAAAATGTATCAAGCCCCAAAAGTTTCAAAGCCAATAAACAAAATATAAAATTAAGATTTATTTTATTATTTGTTTTTGTTATAGTTACACATTCACCTAAACTTTTGTTTCACTATCAGTTTGATAGAAACTCTAATGGGTGACTGACACTCTACTAATTATTTTCTCCAGATATTCTTGTACCATCTAAAATTTAGGGAACTGTGCAGAAAATAGATTCTGTTTAAGTTTTTATTTTATGCAATCTTTAGAAATCTGGTATGTTTTCAGAACTAAGGAAGTTGAAATTTACTATGAATGATTACAGAACTTCTTGTTCAATACTCAGGAGTGTGTAGGAGTAACTTAAATTGTAAACATTTTTAAAAAATTGAGTCGAAATTGTAACATACACACCACTAAAATTCAATAAAATGGAAGACTAGTTTTGGGAGCTATGGTCAACCAGGAATTGATGATAGGAGCGATGATTCCCAAAACTAGTCTTCCATTTTATTGAATTTTAGTGGTGTGTATGTTACAATTTCGACTCAATTTTTTAAAATGTTAATATTTGACACCACTGTTACAAAAGTTCACTATATTTTATACAACTTAAATTGTCTTATTGAAAAACTGCTTCTACTCTGCTTGGTGTTCTTTTTCACATGACTGTACTATGAATGAAACTGGTACTCATCAGAGTGATAATATTATTGATTTCCTCCCTGAAAATACATTTTTTTACTTAAAAAGCTTAGCTTATTATATTTTTTTTTTAAACCTGAACTGAAATAGCTGTATAGGCAGAATCTATAGAACATAAACATTATAGGCAGAGCCTTAGTACTAATGCCATATTAAATAAAGAAATGCACATAAAATTTGGCAAAATTTTCCAAACATGCTCAGATACCTATGAAAATTTTGTTAACATTGTCATCAAAAATAGTAAATAATTTTAATTTTCTACTATTGTTAGTGTGTTGGCAGTGCCATGACTGCTTGCCTCCCACCAACATCTCCTGCTGTTTGTAGAATTTGTAGCAGACAAAGCAGTGACTGAAAAGTTTTCTCCATGTACTCCAGTTACCTGCCACTCACTCTGCCTTTGCTCCTCATCATTGCAGAAAGCTACAGGAAGCTACTGCAGTATCTCTCTCCAGGAAAGATGAAAATAATGCATGATGGTGCTTAGTGTGCAGTGAAGGACCTGCCCTCAGACAAAACACTATCTATGCTGTGATGTAATTAGCAGAACATTATCCTCCCTCACTTTGAAAAAAATATAATCCAAAATTTCAAAAAGAAATTGACATGGCTATAAAAATTCTTGAAACATTGAAAACAAATTATTCGTCGCCTATTAAAATGATTGTACAAGAAATGCAGAAAAATCACACATTCAAAAGAGTCACAACAACTGTCATGTAATGAATATAGCAAATCTCGAATCTCAAATATATCAAAAAATGATAAACATTTTGTCTTTGGCGGACAATATGAAAAACTGTTTTGAAGACTTGAATTTATTTTCATATGTAGCCACATTAAATCCAATTTCATGGCCTTCAGATGAATGTGAACATGTGTTTTATGGTGACATGTCAATTCCTCATTTATGTAAAAAAGGTGGATTTTAAATTAAGTGAAAGCACCTGGGTATCACTAGTTAAAGATTTGCACATCTTTAAAGAAAATTCTCAACACATTCTCACCTCAAAGTTATGAAAACAGTCAAATTATGCTTACATCTAAGATTGAATGTGAAAGTGGATTTAGTGTCATGAATCTAACCCTGACTGATCAAAGAAATCATTTACAAATTCAGACAATTTCAAACCTACATTTTATGTTAATATATATACCTCCAGTGCATTGCTTTGATGCAGATAAGTTTGTAGTAAGATGGATCAAATCTCATCATCACAGTGCCCTTGACAAATGAACCGGCAAACTATTGCACCTTCAGGAGCAGTTTGTATTCATGTCATTAATTAAATAAAATTTGTAAGTTAAAATTGCAAGTATATAGTCTGATTTATATGTATAATTTTTGAAGCTGTTTACAGTGAAGCTATTATATTTAAAATTATACACTCTGGGTAACTGATTTACACACTTCACCTACTATATTTTCCTAACTTGGAACAATGTTTTGGGAACCAGCATTCCCATCCTCAGCCATTGACCCAGTGGTTTCTGATGCTTGTGTTGGTCTCTTGCAAGTTGTTGTGTGAACTGTAATGACCTCTGGTGGATCTGAAATGAATCTAGAAAGGTGATCTCATGGCGGGAGGTCAAAATTCATGGTGATTTTTGATGTTTTAAGATGAAAATATTCTCCCAGACGGCTAATTCAAATGGGTTCTTTATTTCTTTTGGAAGTTTAATCTCTGGGTTTATTTCATGATTTTGGCTCCAATAATGATGTGCCACTGCCAATAAATAAAGAAGATAAGAAATAAAGAAATATAGAGAAAAGAAATAAAAGAAGTAAAGAACCCATTTGAATTAGCTGCCTGGGAGAATATTTTAATCTTAAAATATCATAAAATCACTATGAATTTTGACCTTCCGCCATGGGATTACCATTCTAGATTCATTTCAGATCCACCAGAGGTCACCACAGTTCACACAACAACTTGCAAGGGACCAACACGAGCATCAGAAACCACTGCGTCAACGGCTGAGGATGGGAACGCTGGTTCCCAAAACATTGTTCCAACTTAGGAAAATATAGTAAGTGAAGTGTGTAAATAAGTTACCCAGAGTGCATACTTTTAAATATAGTCTGATATTGTAAAGTTTCTTTCTCTGTAATATGGCTAATGGTACACAAAAAGATGAATTAAAAAGTAATTGGAAATTGTAAATGGTACGTATTTATACAAGAAAATAGTGCTCATATAGTTGCCTTATATACAAAAGGTGCTAAAAAATGTATACACGCTTCAAGCAAAGAAAAATTGTGTTAACATAACAAAACTTAATTCACACAAACCGAAAATGATGAGCACTAATCATCTTAGAATTTTACATTTACAACAGTTGCTCAAAATGCTCACCATTGGCACCGATACACTTCTGAGTATGTTGAACTAATGATTGAGCAATGTTTGTGAAAGTGTCCTCAGCTGTTGCAGCACATGTCATTTCAATTTCTTCCCAAAGTGCTGCCAGTGTAGCTGGTTTTCTATGGTATACAACATCCTTAACAGTTTTCCATAGAAGTCCAATGATGTTAGATCTGGAGAACACAGTACACACGTCTCCATTGCCTTTGAACCTCAACAACATTCTCGGTTTTCCAATACCATTTCAAAATTGCTTACCGCTGTTCAAATGATAATCTTGGCTTCAATTTGTTGTAGCAATGGTAGAATAACGTAATGTGAGTCACATTTGTTTACAGAACATCATATGATAATCTTGGCTTCATTTGTTAATTGTTGATTTATTTGTTGCTTAGCAATGCTATCATAATGTATGTGAGTTACATCTATTTACAGAACATCATAGTACACATTACTGTTGTTTTTCAGTCCAACTATGAAATATATTAAATAGATATCTACTGTGAAGGTGTGTATACATTTTTTTGGCACCCTCGATATATATTACTTTTGTTAACCCTCTTAAAACCATTCCCCCATTGGAAAAAACACAAATTGCATACTGCCAATAACCTGGAGCACAATGTACCACTAGCAAGCAAAGCTTCTGGAGTGGAAAAAAAAGGTTAATTATTAAAACTGTTTTATCATCTGTTACACAAATATATGTCATCATGCCAATAGCACTGCATAAAACTTTACATGAACACAGAGTAAAAATATAGACATTACAGAAATGAAATGATCAAGGGAAGGGTGAAGTTTTCAAATGTCACAATACATTGCATTTCATCTTCCATATTGGTTTAACAACTAATTATTATAGCATGTGGACAACTTCAGATATATAATAAATAATTAACAAAAAAAGAGAGAGAGAGAGAGAGAGAGAGAGAGAGAGAGAGAGGGAGGGAGGAAGGAAGGAAGGAAGGAAGGAAAGAAGGAAGAAAGAAAGAAAGAAAGAAAGGAAAGAAAGAAAGAAAGAAAGAAAGAAAGAAAGAAAGAAAGAAAGAAAGAAAGAAAGAAATATCTAAGTAGTAATAGTATTCCAATACCAGAAGCCTAATATGCACATGGGTGTGAAGTGCGTGTGCATGCTCATATGCATATTGTAATATAACATGATTAGAGCTTGTAATTATTCATACTTACTCAAACTCAATAATCTGGCATATAATCTGCATCAACTAAGGTCAACTTAAGTAAATTATGATTTTGGAAGTTGTAAATTCCAACATTATTATTTAAACATTGCCTACATCTACACGTAATTAATGTTTGACTGTAAAGCTTTAGTCATAAATATTGTCAACTCATGTTTTCTACTATGCATAGTGCAGCTGAGGCATCATAAACATAGCTAGACAGCTCACTCTAGAGCAATGCATTTTTGTGTATAAACATTATTTTAAATATAAATCATCTCATCATGTGCATTTGTAATATTGGGCACAAACTTAAATCTACTGGTCCACTACAAATCAACAAACCATGCAGAAAGATAAAAATTATTTGGTTCAAATCTTGAATGCTTGCCAGCAAAATTACTTCACAAAATAAGTATAGGTGGATCTCACAGAATGTAGCAGAAAACATTAGCAATGAAATCAGAAACTTTGTAATGGTTTAACTTAATTGTATCAATTAGAATATGATTTTCCAAGACCACTCCAACTTCATCAAGGTAAGATTTTATAGAGTTTTAGGAAGTGAAACTGAATTAAAGGATCTGCTAGCTGTGGCATGCTTAATAGCCAAAAAGTAAAACATCCCATGAGAGCAGGTAAAGTTTTTAACTAAAGCATGATAAATTTACAGATATTTTACTTGTGTGCTTATGTAATTTTTTATTTCTTAACAGGAGCAGTCTTTCAGTGCCCTTGCTGCTGAATTTCTGCCAAGGAGCCTTAATGGTAATTACTATTAAAGAGTAAATTATACAGAAAATAAAAACACATAAACCAAAGTAAAAACATAATAATTCATAAGCAAATATGTTAGTTGAGAAGTTAAGTGACTTAATGTTCATTTATTAATGACAAGTAAATATGGGTCGCTCCAGTATTTTCATAAAAAGAAATACAAGTTTGAAAAAGTCTTCTTGTTTACAGAATTAAAAGAATCATCAGCACTAAAAACACCTTTTAGTAATGTCGTACATTTGTCATTTTTTTCTTTTTCATATTATAGTAACCATATAGTTAATCATATCACCCATGAGATATTATAGCAATGTGTCCACCTGCAAATCTGGAGGCCCTGGGTTGGAATCCCATAAGGTCAATTGCCTGGGTAAGATTTTTCATTATGGTTTTTACTTAATCTGAAAAAGTGAATAAACTTTAAGCTTTGTGAACTTCTGGCACTCTCACTTCGTGAAACATTTGTTCATAGTCTATTATAAGAGATGATGATATATGTTAAAAATCAAATTAACAAATCACCTAAAGAGACAAAAAGTAGAAAAGTTATTAATTTGTATTTATAATGCCTTATATACAAATATCATAATTTGTTAGAAAGTGACAGTCAGATATTTCTGATTCATTTCAATAAATCCTTGGTATTTATGTAGTCTATTGTCAACATCATTGGAGTATCTATAGGTATACTGCATAGTGTATAACAGAATGCATTGTCTGTTCTGTCATGCAATTTTCTAAATATTACACTGGTTTTATAGTGTGTATTTACTCTTATCTTGCTAATGTTTTCAAATTATAATGGTTTTTATTTTTTATAGGGTTAGCTTATGTTCTATATATATTATATTACTTTCTGCACTGCTAATCATTGTGCAATAAAATTATACTAACTGTTCCTCTCTTAAGAAATTATCCATATATTATAGATTTCAAGGTGCTGAACAGGAATATCATAATAGAAATGCACAATTGTCTATGATTTATTAGAGATCTGCAATAGTTTCTGATGCAATATAATAATGCTTACATAAAACACATATAGGTCCACTTTTACCGGCCTACTACTTGTATAACTGCTCTAGGTTATCCTTAGTGATCATCCAACAATAGTCAGCCATCAAGGAAGCTTGGTCTTGCCTAGGCATCAGATTGAAGAAATACTGGAGAAATATCCATTACAAACAGATAGAAAAATCCGCTGTAGCACACATTTCTGGAATGAAAATCATGAAATAGAAAAGGGCATCTCTTTATTAAAAGCTGTTCAACATTCCAAGGAACTTGACATATGGGAAAATATTTTCATAAAGAAATATGAACATAAACTCATGAATTTCGAAAACAGACAATATTTTGTACAATTCCGGAAACAGACAATATTTTGTACAAATTGATCAACAGACCACTAGAGTCACCACAATCACCTTCCTTTTCATATCGAGTATGATCCACCATGCACCATTCATTTAACATTGACAATGTGAGCAAAGGTCTTGCGAAACATGTCCTTTTTAAATTTTGAGAGTGAAACATTAAGAGTGTTTTATCATTGTATGAATATTTTAAATGTTTTTAAGTCAGATTGCTTCCTTGTTCATTCGAAATGAAGCCACAGAACTGTTTTAAGCATTTTAAAATATTTTATCTGCTGGAGATTTTATACTCGTTTTCACTGTGTTGATTCCTGAATATATTAAAATTGAAAATAAGATTAATATTCATATACGGATGGTTCTCTTAAAAATGGAGAAACAGGCTTTGGAATATACTGTGAAGAATTCTCTCAATGTACTCCTTTAGGACAATATGCTAACAATTTTGATGGGAAAATAATGATCATTAGAGCAACATTAGGAAGTCTATTGTATAGACCTAAAATAGATAAAAAGAATTGTTATCTTAAATGACTCTAGAGCAGCATAACAAAGTATAATGAACTACAGTTACCCATCAACATACACTAAAAGTGAAATAAGAAAACTATATCATACAATCCAGATCAGAAACAGAGAAATAATTTTACAATGGATCCTAAGTCATGTGGGATTAAAAGGGAATGAAATTGTTGATACTTCAGCAAAAAAAGGTACTACCATAAAATTAAAACCATCTTTTGAACTAAAACTTTCTTCTAAATTAGGACTCATAAAAAGTATAACTGAACAAGAACAACAAAATATTGAACAAAAACTAAAAGGAAAATCATGTGAAGATTTAAAGACTATCAAACATCTTTGATTGAAACCAAGAAAAATTGGAGTTGCCCAATCTATTTAATTGTTGGGCATGAAGTTTGTCAGAATATCTCTTCAGGATGAAATTCGTCAAGGACAGCCACTACCCTTTGAGTAAGGCCATGAATACTATCCTAAGCAAAGAACATCTACTGAAATTCAGCCAACTTGATAGCATGAAACAAATGAAAAATAATTTGAATGCTCTTTATTGGAAAGCTAGGGAAAAAATTATGAATACCAGCATCCCCAATAGCCACTAGCAACCATATTACCATAATTTATAGAATCATTGTATGAGCCACATTGGTAACTTTTCTATGAACTTCATATCAGCGAAAACAGAACATCAGTAGCACCTTTCATTTTAGAAATATTCGTGATGATAGTTTTAAGTAGTTCACCCTGTATATGTATCAAATGCTTATAACATATAAAATAAGTAGTAATACTGACATACATACACACAGCATTAGTAGTAATATAACTCTTTTCTGAATACAATAAATAACCAAACAGATGCACAAAATAATAGTGCAATTTTCTACAATTATCTTCTATAAAACATTAAAAATTAAAAGATGACACATAAAAAAAAAGTTAATTAAGCTAGATCCACATTTTATTGAAGATTATAGAACAAACAGATAAGAGATGTACTGCATTGATAAATGCATTATAAATAAATATATAAACACTGCCAAACAAATATCATATAAATGATATTATTTATATCATTTGATAAACTACTTATTATATAGCCCAAACTTACTCTATTGCATTATAATTTTGTTTTACTGGCAATTCCATCTTTACTGTTTTGTCTTAGGCAAATGAACTGAATAATAGTATCAACAGGTAATGGACGTAGTAAAATCTCCCATATCTGGCAACTATAGGATCAAGCCAATGTCAATAATTGATTTTATCAGATAACTGGAAGATACTTTTATAGATTATATAAAGACTTATTGTATAACATTTTTTCCATGCAGAAATTGAGCATTTTATGTGGATTTTTAAAAAGAAAATTTTGTAATACAAACTGTATTTCTGTGCTTAACACTGTACATTTATCTCTTAGTTCATAATAAAAAAATAACACAAAAATTGCTGTACTGATGACAATTTTAATTGGTAGCCATTGATGCCAAGGTCAGAAGGCCAACAATGCAACCAATTACAACTGAAGATGAAGTTGTATTGCATGATGATTCTTCCATTAGCTCTGTCCTACTAATACCCTTTTCCGTTTTATCCAACAGCTCCAACTTCTGTTTCAGCATAAGAACATTTAGCTTGCACACAGAATTTATTGTGCAGAAGCTGGTTAATTTACTGCAGCTACTATCTAAGATGTGGCTGTTTGCAACTGCCATGTTATCACTCTTGCTACTGTGAAATGTAGCCTTGCTGCAACTATGATGCTATGATGCTATTAGAAGAAGACAAAAATGTAACAAACTGACAGCATGTTTAAAAAAAATTTTTTTTCCTTTTCTTATTTAAAGAAATCATTATTTTCATATTGAAGGTTATTTGAATGCCAGATACTAGGGTTTTACTGTACCATATTCATAAATGTTTTTTTTTTTTTTGGAGTAGTGTTTAATGCCTGTTTTTATTAATGAGGCACCACAGGTAATGCACACTGGTGATACATGAGATGAAATGATAAATTGGAAAAGGACATTTATTAAGGAAGGAAGCATTCCAGGCCTAAGTTTAGGGTACCTGCCCGCCATTTGCTATTTATGGGGATTCAGGAAAATCTGGAAAAGAAAAACCCATTCAGGGAGGACGGTCCTGATGGGATTCAAACCCCAGAGCTACCAATCATGAATCTGCACCTTAACGACCTCAGCCATCCTTGGCAGTATATAAATGTTGATTTACACTTTACATAAATGCTTATATAAGATGTAAATAGCTTTGTGGACTGTAGAAATTGTAGCCAAATTGGAACTTGCAAGTGTAACTTAATTCTATTTGTATTTTGAATTATTCTTTCCATTTTGGACACCTGAACTTGTAATTTTGGACAAATAAAGTTACCACAGGGTAGTTTGCCTCTTTTCATTTTGTTTATTCTTTTTCTGGTTGTTGTATCTAAGGGAAACATTAAGTATGTATAGCTGTAACATTTTATGAATAGATATCAGGCAAATATAGATATAACATTATTATTATTAACGTCATGCACATTTTAATGTATATGCTATTTCTATAGAGATTTCAGATGAGGAATTACTTGGAATTGTAGAAGAATTGGAAAAATCGAACTATTATATGAGGATAGAAAATGAGATATTTGAGTGCTACATGAAAAGTATGGATCCCACACTTCTTGAAGGTACATGGGCATTAAATTTAAAGAATAGCTAATTTTTATGAGTGAATTGTTTATTTACTGTCCATAAAATATGGCATAAAACTGCACATATTACATCAAGTGAACATATATAAGGATATGAAACATCTTTTGATAAAATGTTTAAAAGAATCTGTAAAACATTTTGTGAATGATAATGACATTTATTTTGTAGAAAATGCTTTTGTTCTTAAATATTGTACTTACCATGCTGTTGACAATGGAGCGGTAATATATCCTAAACTTAGGTATTCATTTTTTACATAGTAAATGGAGTTCGGTGTAAAAAATTAATACCTAAGTTTAGGATGCTTTTGTTCTATTTTAAAATTATTATTTGATAATATTTTCACTTACTTAGGGAGTTTATTATATATTTTCATGCCAAAATGCAGGGAATGTTTTGTGGAGCTGGGACTAGGTTCCCTCTATTAATATGAATGTGATACTTCTGCCTTGAGTTATAAATATTTCTTTACTTATCATCCAATGATATTATTGTTGTAAATGAATAAAAATATGTCAAGTATATGCATTTACAAAAATCTCATTTAAAATGTTTACTATACTCAGTTCCTCTGATAAAGATTATTTTAAGGAAACAACTCTTTACAATCTCTTCTGAGTGGGATATTTAGAACACTCTTTATGGTTTCACTTACATGAGATATGTTCGGAACATATATCCTGAATATGTCTCATGTAAGTGAAACCATAAACAGTATTCTAAATATCCTATTCAGAATAGATTGTTAATGGTTTGAGGTTATGAGCATATGATTTATTTTTTGGATAGGCCAAGCTAAATTAAAATTTTAATTTAATATATAATATAAATCTGCTCTATTTCCAGTTAATTGACAATGTTTTAAGTACAATCTTGATATCTTTTATGTTTTAGGCTTTGAAGAACAGCTTTATCATCCTATTGGTGGGAGAAGTCGCCCAAGTGTCTCATCTCCAAGATACTCTTCTTCATTAACACTATCATCTAAATCTATTAAACGTGACCCAATGATTGTTTTCTTGGAAAGTGGGCCTAAGTAAGTTGTATTGAAAATAAATACAACAGATGGCAATTCAATAAATACCTTGCAATAGTGTATTTAAAGATTAATACTATAAAATATTTTATTTGAGTCTAGAGAAGTACAAGAAATCCATCCTATGAAATAGTATCTTTTATTTAGGAACAAGCAGAATGAGACGCTGCCATACTTCAATATTTTGGGACATACTAAAAATAAATTGTTATATTATATCTATTTACTGATTATTCTACAATTACAATAAACTACAACAATTATAATCCTTAAGCAGCAGCAACAATAAAAATAAAATCCAATTAGCATATTTGATTTTTGGTAAAATATAAATATCAACTAAAAAATTAGTGCAACATTTTTAATCTCTGCTTTTCAGGTTAAATCTGACTTCTAAGGATGATATAGTAGCAGGCCAGATTGTATTAGCACAACAGTCTCTACAACACTTTTATCTACAAATGCAGCATGCACATGCTGATCTCAAGGCAACAGAGGAGGAAGCTATTATTCTTACTCAAGAGACTTTGGAAGCAACCAATCATTTTGAAAGAATGTGCACTTACTCAATTGATCCTGTGACTGGGCGCATTCCTGCAGAAAAGTTTGTACAGTGAGTACTGAAAAGGTTGACCTTCCTGGCAGGTTGGTAACCCACCTACATAAAAATCACTTCTTAGAAGGCAATGATTAGCCTCAGAAGAGGTCTAAAGGCCTAAACCTTGTGGAGAGAAGAAGAAGAAATGTACAGAAGGAAGGAATAAGTAGCTAATTTTTAGAAAGACTGACATAGGTGGCCAAGGTAATTATGATATGTTCTCTTGAACAGGGTTCAATTCCTATCAGGACCATCCTCCCTGATTAAGGATTTTTTTCAGGTTTTCCTCAGTCCTCATAAATGGCAAATGCTGGTAAGATATCCTAAACTTATGCCTGGATCTCTTCCTTCCTCCCTTTTTAATAAAATCTTTTCTCTAATTTTTATCATTTATCATTTCATTTCATGTATCATCAGTATGGATCTTACACATTATTAAAAAGAAATTCACATTATGCTTTTTTTAATAGTGTTTAAAGCCCATTTTAACTTCTGAGGCACCACAGATGATGGACACCGCCACGGGTGGCCGAGGTCGTTAAGGCACGGACTCGTGAGCGGGAGGTCTGCGGTTCCAATCCCGCCAGGACCGTCCTCCCTGACTGGGGTTTTTTCCAGGTTTTCCTCAGTCTTCATAACTGGCAAATGCTGGGGAGGTACCTAAAACTTAGGCCTGGAACGCTTCCTTCCTTAAAAAAAAAATATCCTTTCCCAATTTATCATTTCATCTCATGTATCATCAGTGTCCGCCGCCTGTGGTGCCTCAGTAGTAAAAACGGGCGTTAAACACTACCCAAAAAAAAAAAAAAAAAACAGATGATGGACAATAATGATATATTAGATGAAATGGTAAACTGGGAAAGGTTTTTTTTTTTTTTTTTTTTTTTGTTAAAGGAGGAAAGCATTCCAGGCCTAAATTTAGTACTTCCCTTGCATTTGCCATTTATGAGGAATAAAGGGAAACCTGGAAAATACCTCAGTAAGGCTCACAAGTCTGCGCCTTAATGACCCCGGCCACCCATGGCAGTACTTATGCTCTTAAGATGGTAATGAAGGCACTAAGGAGATTTTGAAAAATTTAAATGCTCTTGTTAGGAATGTTTCTACAAAGACCAAATTTAAAATATTCAAACCCAAAATTTACTGTGAATTTACTGTAATAAGTTTGCCAATACAAATAAAAATTGTAAGCTATAAAACCTACTTTAGGTCTGGATGTAAATATTATTATTTAATATTTAGTGCAGTATTATAATTATTCTTATATAAAGTTATTGATAAATACCATTACATAAAAATTAATGAACATTTATTATACTGTATATAAAAGGAGTAAGGCATCAAAAAATAAATTTTTCTTTGTAAGAACTTTAGTTTCTGAATGTAATATGGAAGGAACTTTCATTTACACATTGAAACTGTAGCACATGGCCTAAACTGTTTATAATTCAGAATTACGTAACCTGTATTCATTGTTTGTGTGGAGAAGGAAATAAATAAAACATTTACAATGTTACTTTGGTTTGTGTCAGAAATTCAGTCAAGGTCTTTGCAATGGTAAGAAATGATTTAATACTGGTGCAAATAAGTCAAAGTTCATTAGCAGTAAAAATTATCAGGCATTCAGCTCTTCAGGGCTAGGGAAAATTCCAAAAAAGACCCCACTCAAGCAACTAATATGTAACGCATTATTACCATGGCTGCATTCTCACCAACCAGGCTATATGGTATGAACACCAGAAAAGGAAAATGCTGTATACACCCATTTATCATCAATAATGTTTACAGTACTTGGGCAAACAAAGCCGTTGAAGGCAATTAATAAGATCAGTTCCAATATTTTTAAGATTTCAAGAAAAGTAGCAATGCATTTTTTGAGCTCCATTGAGGTCCACTCTTTGATACTCTTAATGATCCTGGCAATCATGATGTGACTTCAGCTCATTCATTCATCCATTTATTCCATCTCATTCTTAACCTTATTTTGCATATATTTGCACAGTGGGTCAGAAATCTAATCTAGCATGAAAAAATTACAAATTGCAACAATAACTATATCCTTATTTTTCCATAGCAAACAAGACCTAGACAGTTGCCCTTAACAAGCATATGCATAAAGTAAAACTAAACAGATAATCCAGCACAGCAGACCCTGAAAGTAATGATTGATAAGGTTCATCCCCCAGTGAGAGTGAGACATATGTACAACTCCGGGATGAAAGGGTGGTTTGTATGTTGTTGTTAAGAGCTAACTTTTTTCTACTATATGAATATTTTATCTAGAAATATGCTCTTCAATTTTATACTGTAATAAATGTTTAAGCTTCATTAGCTGAAAATTAAATACAATTTAATAGTGTGCTTGAAATTGTAAGATATATATAATATAAAAGGAAAATAAAAATAAAGTAACACTATTAACAATGTAACAAATTCACAGTAATAATAAAAGTAGAAAAGGATAAAACACATAAAGTCACACTTTAAATTGCTATATTTTGAACTCGTTGAGTTCTTCTATGGCAAGAAGCTAGACCAGTTGAACTAATATTCCGTTAGGACAAACTCCAGTAATGGCAAAATAAGAAAGAAAGTCAATGTGCCCTGTATATTTAGCTAATTATTTAGAATGGTACTTACATTTGTTGAATCAAAATTTCATAACATTACCTTGGATAGATGTCATAGTATAAGATGTATTAAATAATAAAGTCTATTAGAAAATACAGAGAAAGTAAGAAATAAAATTAAAAGAATAATAGATAAATAGTAAATAAGTCAAAAGCAAAACAGGCAAAAGCAAATTAAACTTAATAAGCCAAGTAAAAAGCAACACCAGAGGTGCAAACAATATAAAAGAAAAATAAAAATAAAGTAACACTATTAACAATGTAACAAATTAACAGTAATAATAAAAATAGAAAAGGATAAAACACATAGATAAAGTCACACTTGAAATTGCTATATTTTCGTTGAGTTCTTCTATGGCAAGAAGTTAGACCTTGCTTTGTCTAGCTTCTTGCCATAGAAGAACTCAACGAGTTCGAAATATAGCAATTTCAAGTGTGACTTTATCTATGTGTTTTATCTTTTCTACTTTTATTATTACTGTTAATTTATATATATATTGATTGTTAGATTTTTAAAAGCACTTGCCTGTAGTGTCAAGCATTCATTAAATATTATAAGCATTCTTCAATTATAGAACGCATGCTGAATTTAAAGACCATGGATGCCCTGAATGTAAGTATAGGTCTTTTTATTGCAAGACCACAATTGTCACTTGCTTTGAATTATTTGAGTTACTAATTAATAAAGGATCAAGCACAAAATGTTCAGATTAGTAACTAAATTGAACATGCAGGACTGCTATTTTGCTAGTTCTCCAGAAAAAAGGTGAGCATTTTCAAGAGTAATTTTGAAAAGTGCTGAAAAGAGTGCAAGAGAACAAAAAAATAAATGAGTGAATTTCTTAAAATAGCAATATGGTTGAAAATAGTAAAAGGAATACTCAAAAAATTAGATTTCATCATAGTAATGACTACATTTTTAAATGCGCTTAATACTCTGGCTTTTAGATACATGCGGGAATGGTTGAAGAATGTAGAGTCAACGGCTGGAAAACTACGACTTCATACTAATACTTTGCGCCAAAACATTAGGCACATGAAGCAAGAACTAGAAGAGTGCAAAGAACTAGGTTACTCCATAAACCCTATAGATTTTGATCAAATGAAAATAGAGAACCGTCTACTCAAAGAATCACTTGCCATGAAGAACAAACATCTGATTGAGCTCAAAAAGCTGGCAGGTAAATACACAGTAAATATTTTTGTACAGAAAATGCAGATATCTCAAACACCATACTTTAGACTTGGAAAATACATTGAATTATGACAAAATTTCCATTTTACAAGATATGCTCTCAATGTGCAGACAAAGCTAAATGTGGCACTGCACATTTGCAAATGTGCTCCACAAGACGACCTTACTGATCACAGTTTATTTATGTTGACTCTTTGTTTCTAATTCCTGTCTAATGTGAAGCCTGTTGGAAAATATTGCTCCTTTTAAAGCAACCCACAGGGAAAAGTCAGACAGAGTGATCTTAAAAACCACCACAGGTGACCGAGGTTGCTAAGACACAGACTCATGAGCAGGAGGGCTGGGGTTCGATTCCCACCAGGATTGTCCTCCCTGATTGAGGTTATTTTCCCTCAGTACTCATAAATAGCAAATTCTGGGGAGGTACCCCAAACTTAGGCCTGGAATGCTTCCTTCCTTAAAAAAAATACTGCTTTCCCAATTTATCATTTCATTTCATGTATCATCAGTATCCACCGCCCATGGTGCCTCAGTAGTAAAAATGGGCATTAACCATTACCCCCATAAAAGGGGGGAGAGAAAGAAAGAAAGAGAGAGAGGGGGGAAGGGAGGGAGGAAGCAAGAAAGAAAGAAAGAAGGAAGGAAGGAAGGAAGAGTTATCTAAATGGCCACAAATCCTGTGCAATTACCCAGTGTCCAAAATGTTCAGCATAAATATCTAGAATACTTCCAATTCTCTCAAGTTAAGCTTTTTTTAAAACTTGGAATTATCTACTTTCCTCATGATGTCCATGTAGCAAATTTCCTCACAAATGCAGCTGGAAATTTGTTAAATGAACCTAAGTGCCACCAACTGCAAATAATAAATAATGCTCCACTATTATGTAACCCATTCATCTTCAAAACTGCACTCAATAAGATAAAGAATAAAAACAACAATCTGCAAATATCTGCTAAGTCTATTACCCTGTGATCCACATTAGCCTATTATAACAATGGAAGTATGTCTGACCTTAAAACTAACCATAACAGGTAACTGCTGTGGAATGAAAATGCAATGGAGCTTGTATTGATAGCACAGTACACCTCTATCAGCAAGCTCAAGGCCAGATCTCCCCACTGCCACCAGATCTTTTTCCTTCTTTTTTAATGTGTGCCCCCCCACACACACATATGATTCATAGTTTGCACATTTATAACAATCTGAGATATTCATATGTTCCAGGAACCATCATACTATTTCAAAGGTTATGAGAAATTATTCAATATTTTATTTTTAAGAATGTTATTTGAATAAAACACACTTATTTTTGATAAACAGGGCATTGCAGTTTGGTGTTGGTACAGCACAAAAAGAAACTGATGCAGCAAGAATCTCAGGGACATACTCTTACAGAAAATATTGAAATGCAAAATGGCAAAATTAAGAAAGTAAAAGCAGAGTATAAGTCAACAAAACATGAAATGCAATTTGCTGAATCAAAATTGTCTGATTTAAGGGAACTCATTAATACTCAAGAGGTAAATATGATTTTATCTGGATTTCTAATTAAGTTTCCCACATTTTTAACATTTAAAATAATGAATATGCCAAAACATATGAGAAACAAAATATTGTACCAAATTGCTTTTATATCATATTTAGTTATTATTTTACAACTAATTAATGGATGGTATGCATGTTCTCTTCATGCTGAAGAGAAAGAAAACGAGGAAGAATACTCTAAAGAATATAAGAAATATAAAGAACAGCTATTAAAAATGAGCAAAGAACTAATTCACAAAAAAGTACAGAAGTTCAAGAGGGAGAAACTTGTTGAAGAAATCATAACACTTTCAGAGGAAAAGACAACATAATTTTTTAAAAAAATATCACACATCATCCATGAGCTATGCAAAAATTTCATATTCCAAAAGATTTTAATATCAGATTGGTACTTATAGACAGATGTAATGTTAAAAATATCCTTAATGACAGTATCCAACCAGAGAAAAAAAACAATATTTCAAATAAGTTGTACAGAATACAAGAAAATATATATTGGAAAAGCAAAAGAGATACATAGGTGCATGGTTAAAAGAACACTTCAGGAACATACAACTCAAACAAATGGAAATATCAGCAGTAGCATCTCATTTCTGGATGGAAATCCAAGACATACTGAAAAAAACAAAATTATTAAAATCAGTACAACAACCTACAAAGTTAGTAGCATGGGTAAAAAACAACATTTATAAATACAGAGATAGATTAATGAACTTCGACACTTCTGGGGATGAAAATATAAACTTTAAATTTATCACACCTCCACCAGAGCAGAATATACATCCCCAAAGCATAATGAATTATCCAGCAGTTGACAGTTAGTTGATGATACAGACAAAGGCCTGTGAAATATAAAACAAGTGGATCAATAAGAGTGTGTAATTCATGATCTTAATTATAGGATTAGTTTCACTGTACAAGTTCCAATTAGCATTTAAAGTTAAAAGAAAGGTAACTTGAATAAAATTTGAGCCACAACAGAGCAGCAGATAACTAAAAGGGGTTTTGTTTTTTTGTGCTGATTATCTATGGTTTCTTTTCCTGCAAATAGCAGTAGTGGAGGGCCAATGGTATCACTATTAGTTCAATTAACAGTTTAATAATCTATTAAATTAAATAAAGTTAAAATAATACTAGAATTTCTTGGTATATGAGACATTAAATATGGTAAATACTGTTCTGAGCTCTTCTAGTTTGCAAACTCCTTGTCACCTTGTCAGCCATTTCAGCAAAGCTGGTGTGCTCATGCATTTTGTAGCAGTTCAATCTTATGGCATGATGTATTTCTCTCCGTGTAGCAGGCTGGTGTAGTTCCAGACAGACCTTCATGGAGTAGAATTAAGGAATAAGATTGAATTGTGAGAGCATGTGCTGTAGTATAAGTTTTAAAGGGAGGAGATAATGGCTAGTTAATAGAAGATTTACTAAATTGTTCCTTTTCAAGCTGAAAGGTTGCTAAGAAAAAAGAAAAAATAAGCATAGGTAAACCAAAATCCAATTTAAGCAGCATAATAAGTTAAAAAAAAAAGAAGATTTTTTCATAAAGCATTGTTGAAAATTATACATTGCTCTTTGGTTGTAAGTATTCATGCTTCTTTTAATGTTGGCCTTGCCTTCTTTTTTCTACAGAGAAGAATGTTCGGACAATCACAGGAGTTTGTGGAGTAAATAGTTTTCATTGCTCAAAAGATCACAAGCTATTGTAGACCACATTAACTGCAAAATAGCATTACAAAAATTTGGGAATACTGCAATTGAAGAGTCTCAAAGCTTCACTTTCAAAATTAACAGAGATAGAATAACAAAATATAAAATCCAATATATATAACTTTCTTTAGGCATTGTTGTTGTTGTTGTTATTATTATTATTATTATTATTATTATTATTATTATTAAACTTTATCATTGCTGGGTTATTTTAATTAGTTTAAATTAGATTTAAAAACTGCCTCTCTGGAAACTTTCATTCAGTACACTAATGATGCTGGCCCCAGCAAAAGCTTTTTAAATTTAATTTAAACCAAAAACCAGTGAAGTGGTTTGGCAATAATACATTAAAAAAAACAAGATTTATAGTTAGCTGCTTAATACAGAGCCCTCGTTTGGACACACAGATTAATGGAGATTTATCTGCTCTATGCAGTGTTATTTCTAACTTGTTCTGTTCTTTACTTTCCCATAGAGGAACATTTTTGTCCTGGGGAAAGTCACTTCTACTTTTCATGATTGGCAGCGGAGAACACCTAATGCCTCTTAAAATTGAAACTCTGTCTCTTTTGTGTTAATTTGGAATTGGTATTGTTATTGCGCCTCTTTCATTTTTTGCCTATAGCAATTTGCAATTGATTTATGTACACATGCATACATTAATTATTAATTTTCAGTGTTATTTGAGTATGAATGTTATCATGCCTCTTCTATTTTTCACCTATTGGAATTAGCAATTAATTCATGTACAAACACTAATTATCCCTTCATAGTGTTATTTTGCAAGTGCATATGTTATCATGCCTCTTCTATTTTTTGTCTTTTGGAATTCGCAATTAATGCATATATACTATCCTTAACCTAACCTTACCACTACGGGTGGCCGAGGTCGTTAAGGCGTGAGTAAGACTCGTGAGCGGGAGGTCTGGGGTTCGAATCCCGCCAGGACCGTCTTCCCTGACTGAGATTTTTTTCCAGGTTTTCCTCAGTCCTCATAACTGGCAAATGCCGGGGAGTTACCCTAAAATTAGGCCTGGAATGTTTTCTTCCTTAAAAAAAAATATTTTCCCAATATATTATTACATGTATCACCAGTGTTCACCGTCTTTTTTTTTTTTTTTTTGATTCATTTTATTTAAGGATGCTCTTTAACATCTCAGGTCATCAGCGTCCCATTCAATTCCGGGTGTGAAACGGCCGCAAATTTTGCTCAGAGACCTCTTCTTTCAAGCTTGAGGTTCTTTTTCGTGCCGTAAATGTATGACACGGGACCAACGGCTTTACTTCCCTTCCAAAGGAAGCCATACTTAAGATTTTTACGCCCGAAAAAATCCATGGATACTGACCGGGTCACCGCCTGTGTTGCCTCAGTGGTAAAAACCGGCATTAAACACCATTAAAAAAAATAATAATAAACCTAACCTTGATTAAATTCTAGAAATTGGTGGAATTCATTGTAATGGTGGCAAATATCCCTTTAACTGCAGCAGGAAAAACAAAATCGTAAATTTAAATTTATTGTGGACTGTGTGCATAGTACATGTTATCAGGCAAATCATTGTAATAATGGCAAATCTCCTTTAGCTCCTAAAAACATAGTTACACCATGAGGAATTGAACCCATTATCTCAGTAGTTAAAACTTAAAACACTATCAAAAAAAAAAAAAAAGTTACAAATGCATTCATTGTGAATGGGCCTTTAATTTTTTTAAGGTTAGATGGAGTAAGCACATTGGAAGGAGTAGTAAGCGTTAACATGGAAGTGAAGGGAAACTCTCTCCCCCTTTATTGCCATACATTTACAGACCAACATTCTTTATAGGGTGGCATATCTATAATATATATATTTTTGGGTTCCCACCTTAATGTCAAAGAAACATTCATCTTAATTAAGGAAGAACTTGACTGTCTTATACTCAGCTACCTTTTTAGCATATGAAAGCCACTTACAAATTTATATGGACCTTACTGCATATAAACTAAGCTGGGTTTATGAATGAGCAATATGATCAGTGTTCCACTGTAAGGTGGCTCTATATTTTTAAAGCAAGGTATTTGTTTTCATTGATATGCAAAAAACCAAATACTAGTTCTCAGTTGCTTTGCTGACTGTGTTCTTTAAGCTGAAGAAGAGCCAAAGAGGCTTGAAATATTTGACTGAAACTGTTAACACAAAGTCTTCCTTACCAGTTGTCAACATGTTGTTCCACTGTAAGGATTCTGATGAGGTATCTAATTTAACACTTTATTGATGCATTACATACTCAGGCCTCTGATTGTTACCGAAGAGATAGAGAGATAGCAGCAATATTTTTGCATAAAGCGCATATACATCAGGCTTAAATCTTACATGTTAACATTCCTCATTTTAGTTCATTACTATTATTATTGTTGTTGTTTTTGCTATTGTTAATGCTTTTGAAATATTAATACAACACTCATGCTTATTTTTCCTTCCCACTGTTTTCTTCTTGTGATTTATTACATCTGTTTTCACACAATTACTTTACTTTTAAGATTCAATATTTACTTCTACCATCTTAACTCGTCTCTGCCTTTGAAGAAGAGCACAAACAATTCAAAATATTGCACTATTTATGTGATTGTTTCAGATTTTCATTATTTTCTGCTTCTCTAGTTCCTGTTATTTTAGTTATATTGTTTTTACAAATTACATTTTCATTTTTAGTATACATATTTCACGATTCAATTCAAAGTCTGAAATAATAACATTGTTTTTAACATTCTTAATACATTATGGTTCTCAACTGTAGAAACATTAATTCACAGCATTCATTTACTATTTATAGAAATAGTTGCATTACATTTTAATGCTTTGCATGTTGACAGTGTCCAGGTGAAATGGAATATATCCTAAAAATTGATGAGGTGAATCGACTTCAGCAAGAACTGCAAAACAGGATGAGGCACCTGAGGCTGCAGAATATAGATTTCAAAGTTTCTAATAAGGACATGAACATCTTAGATAGCATATCACAATGAAACTTCCTGTAATAGGTTTGTACTATTTTGGCCTTCGTTATTTATTAACAGCCTGTATTCTAGACAATATGGATTGGTGAACCAGATAAACTTAATGGGGCTTGACACATCTGTTTCAGAATTAATAAAAATATTGTTAGTTGATAAATTCCTTTCAGGATCCAATATGAAACTTTGTATTTGAGAAAAGATCACATTTAATTCAATTGTCAACCTCTTATACCACTGACCTTCTTTTCTCTTTCATATTGTAACACCTATCTAAAAAGATCTTAACAGCAAGGTTTAGTTACTGAATTGAAGAATTGTTAGATAGAAATCGCCTTTTTAAATTTATTTACAGAAATTATATTCTTAAAATAGTCATGAAAATATATCATTATCATAATTAATACAATTTAGAATGCAGCATAAAAAAGAATAAACTCTAATCTATTCCTACTTTTCAATGTGATCTTCTTAGCATTAATGAACTTTGTTTAATCATTTCTCAAAGCAGTTATACCATCCTGAAAGTTGCATTCCCTCATAACTGCCAAATATTATCAATGGCTACTTACAAATTCATCTGTCTAAAATGTGTTACTATTAATATTTTTTCTGCTTTTGGGAAGAAATGGAAGTCTGATTGAGCCAAATTAGCTAAATAAGAAGGACGGGGCAGCATATTTAAGTATCTATGCTTCAGCATTGCAACGTCAAATATGGAGATAATTGTCCTGGTGTAAAATGACTTTATTCCTTAACCAATATGGCCTTTTCTTAAAGTCATAGTAGTATGGAGTCCTGCAGAGGATGTTGATTGACGTCACACTGCCAAGGTCCTTTGCCAGGGAGAAAATTGGCGCTAGTGTCATTTTTTGAGTCAATTGAACTGTCCACCGCAGAACTAGTTTTATTTGATTTATTGTTTGTTACATGTACAAGCAAGTGTATACAATGGATAATGAATATCTCTCTCTCACACGCAACACACAATTACAATAAGTTAAACTAATACAAGTACATGTGGATTAAATATAATAATATAAGTATTCATGGATTAAATATAATAGTACAGGTACATGTAGATTAAATATATACAATTGTAATTATAGGTTTAATACAAGTATAATGAATATGAATAGGGTGAAGAATGCGTATAATCATTTGAGAGCAGTAACAAGAGGGGAGAGTATTGCATAATTTCTAACAATTGTGCTTAACAAGCAACACATTTCCTGGAGCTGAACTTGCCAGTGAAAAGGCCAGACTTTGCCATCGGCACATATAGCACAATTTCTGATATCATTTCCACCTAAAAACTTTTGACATCTTAGCCAATTAAGGGAATTTGATTTGTTTTATTTACAGGTGCTCTTTAACATTTCAGGTCATCAGCATCCCATTCAATTTAGGGTGAGAAACAGCCTGTAAAATTGCTCAGAGGCCTCTTCTTTCAGGCTTGAGGTTCCTTTTTGTCTATAAATCTATGACATGGGATCCACAGCTTTACTTCCCTTCCAAAGAATGCAATGCTTAGGATTTTTTCACCCAAAAAATATCCACCGACCCTGGCCAGAATCGAACCCATGATCTTGGTTTTACAAGGCAGGTATGGATACCACTAGACCATTAGGACCGACCCAATTAAGAGATGTACTATTTGCATTTCACAGAAGTGCATTGCAGATCATTTCTCAGCATCTTAAAATGAATGGAAGCTGCAGTTAATGCAATCCCTCCAGCTGAACTCTCCCACTGAATTGCAATGTGAGAGATATCCTATTGCCATACACACCAATCAATGCATTCCTGGAAGAAGAAGAAGAAGAAGAAGAAGAAGAAGAAGAAGAAGAAGAAGAAGAAGAAGAAGAAGAAGAAGAAGAAGAAGAAGAAGAAGAACAAGAACAAGAACAAGAACAAGGAGGAGGAGGAGGAGGAGGAGGAGGAGAGAGGGATTGGAATACTTTCTATCTTACTCTTCAATTCAGCAGACACTGTCATTAAATATGAATTTTCTAAATGTTTGTTTCATTTCTTGTTTCATAATGTTTCTTGTTTTCTTTCATAATGTAAAAAATTGTTTAAAATTCAAAACATTGACTGCAGTAATATATATGTTATAGGATTAAAAGGATTACTTATTAATAATAAATAAATTATATGTATGTAAGATTTTTGTGCTTATTTGGAGATGTGTATGGATACATGAACTTAGTTATAAGTTTAATTTAGTTCAGTTATTAATCCGCTGTTGCTGCATTATTTTGTATATGTTTTGATCATTAACTCATGAAAACAACTTAACATGCACAAGCAAAGAAGTCCCTGAACAGTGTAAACTAGCATTTTTATACCAAAGATGTCTCACGGACTCACATCTGACTTGTCAGCAATATATATCTTAATTGGAACTGTCCTTATCTTCCACCTGTTTTCAGCCACAAGCAAAGAAGTCCCTGAACGGTATAAACTTTGGTATTTTTATACCAAAGATATCTCATGGACTCACATCTGACTTGTCAGCAATATGTATCTTACCAGGAACTGTCCTAATTTCCACCTGTTTTCAGATAAACTTCACTCTTTTCTACTTAGTTTCCTTTGTTCCTTCTGATTCTAATAAGGGCTGATTCAAGAGTAAATTCCTTTTGATAGTGTATGTCTATTCCTCTGAAGATTTATATGGTTGCTGCAGCTAACAACATTAAGAATGTTTTTGGAAACATTTTCACTTACCATGATATTTCCCTAACCACTAATTTATGTCTTATGGCATATATGGCTCAAACCCTCCCAAATGCTTTTTGTTCTCCCTAATACTCAAAGATGACCCATGAGGGATTTAATTCAACAGGTAATTCAAGACAATCATCACTTTGGGCCCAGATTTTCCATTAACAAAATTAGTCAACTAAAAGGTTTCCTTCACATAACCAATGTGAAAACTAGAATTGGAAGGTGCTTGAATGTTTGTTCCTTATATTGATGGCCTAGTTCTAATATCATGAAAAAGATTTTTTGACAAAAATTAGACTTTTTCATGCACGTTTTCAGAGTTTTATGCTCTATATAGGTGTTCTAATAGCACATATCTAGCAATAAGGATATAACTTGGATCAAAATGAAACAAAATTATCTGCTAATACCACACAAGATAATGTATTCATATATTCGTTTCCTTTTATACAAGTGAATGTAGTTGCTAATACCATATTATTCCAATAAGTAAAATATAACTCCTGCTTCACTCTCAACCAGTAAATGATGGCTGACATCTGATTACTATACATCATTATCATATTGCAACTTCTAGCACCAGTGCTTGCTTCTTGTTTAATAGTTTGTAGATTGTGAGACAGTGAACAGTATTTTTATTGTGGTTGGCAAGATCAGCTTATAGCCATTTTTTGGTGGAAGAAATATAGAGATTGTCGTTTATATTAACTTTTACTGTTCTGAAACTCATTTAGTGCATGTAACTACATTAGAGTACCCGGTATCTTTTCAATACCAAAATGTTGAGATAAATTTAAAAGAATCTGGCATAATATTTGATCCCAGAGAAATGTAGGATGTTAATATAAAAGAAGAATAGAGTAGCTGTTCTAGCTTGTAATGCAGAAAATTCTTCTCAGCCACAATTTAACCTCCTGAATAGCGACAAGTTTTCTGAAAAATAGGAACTGGAGAGCACAGAATGAAATAAATTTTGAATAGTGAAATAAGTCATATACCTATGGAGTCCTATGTTACCCTTATTGAAGAGAATATTGACCTAAAATCCTTAATTCTGCTCTCCTATTGTGTCAGATGATCTTAATTATATGCCAGAGAATCAAACATTTATAACATTACAGAGTGCTCACTTCCACAGAAGAAGGCAAAGTTACTAGAACACCTGGGCATAAAGTGAAGCAAATGTGACTACCTTGTAGTTGTACAGTTTGTCAGAGCAATAAGCAACATTGTTTAGAACTAACAGAATATGGCAGGACAATTAACATTCATACTTCCAGAACAATGTTTATTGAAGCAAAGAAAACTATGTATCTTAGCTTGTTGACATCTCTAACCTAAAGAAATCTTTAGTGCCTGTCTCATAATTGGATAGATAACAAAGTTTAGTGATGGCATTCATGAGAGGGATCAATCACAATTTTACCAGAGAAACAGTAGACTGTGCTGAACAAGCAAGAGGAGAGGAAAAGAAAAAGAAATTTGAATTGCATTCCTTGGGAAAAATCCCAAAAGTTTCTTCCTATTATTGCAGAAAGGAGCGGAGCAAGTTCTATTTGGAACTACTTTTTACATCTAAAAGGCAATGTACTAACTTTATGAGGAAAAGTGCAGAGAAAATGGTATGGACAGATCAGTTCCCTCACTTTTAGCAAAAAGTTAAAAGATCTCAATTTTTAATTTTTTTTTAAGTAGAAAGAACTTGATATGTGATGCAAGTGCAAGATTGGCAATATTGCAGAAGATGAATAAGATATTAATGAAATATAAAAGAACAGGACTGTAGTTGAGAAAAGTAAAGAAAAAGAAGAAACATTACACAAGTCATTTAAGAATTTTTGAAAAATTCTGTTAGAATTCACAGAGTCGTCAAGTTGGTTGAAGATGGAGAGGATGTCTCTTCAAAACTGGTTCCACCATTTTTAAAAGTAAGTGAAGCATAAGAGTGTGTTAGACGACAGATTAATTATAATTTACATTACACAAGTGTTACACAATTACAATGGACTTGCAGTCAGTTTTGTTCTGAATGGTACTGTATATTACAAAATTAACTGTGTTGTGGAATTTTATGTTTTACCACATGGGAAACCATCATTTTACTAATTAGAGTTGGAAAAAGTAAAAATGGGAGCTAGTAGCATCTGCATTTGTGTCATGTCTTGAATTACTTGGAAGAAAACTGCCTACAACCAGATCCTATAGTAAATCCTATAGTGATTTACTGTGATAATTGTGTCTATTAGAATAAAAATTTTATCTTGCCAAATGTTCTACTCCATTTTTGAATTTAAAATGGAATAGAAATAGTTTATATATTTTAGTGAAGGGGCACAGTCACATGGAAGTAGATTGAGTCCATGCCTATACTGAAAGATCACTAAAAAATAGACGCATCATTCTACCTATTGACTACGTTAAAACTACAGAAGAAACTGTGCCTTGCAGTGTCAAATGCTTTGCTTTTCACTTTTTCAAGATTTCTCTGCAAAAGCATTGCAGTACTATGATTCTGTTTGTCCTAGCCAAAGAAGTGAATCTATAACAGAAGTGAGTGCATTCGAATACAGTGGTGGTAGATATAAACTTTTGATTGATTTGAGAATTTCAGGAATTGCCAAGGCAGCCAAATAAAATGAACATATATTACAAATTTCACAGTATCTTTACGCAGATTCAGAATGCCTTAACGAAAGCAGTAGCATCTTCAAGGATTAAAATCAGTAATAATGAACAATTTTCATGCCTTTTATGACAATTATTTATTCCATTAATTTAATACAGAGTAAAACAAAATTACATATAATTTTAGCTAAAGAAAAGATCTATCGAAAATTCACCTACTACCCTTACATTAATTATAAATTTCAAAAATATTCAAGCAATACAACATCACTTTGGTACCCATAAATAGATATAGTGTAGGCAAACTAGTGAAGTTAAATAAAACAGAACCCAGACCAAAAGAAAAAAATTCAGGCATATATAGAATTAATTGCAGAAATTGTGATAAGATGTATATAGAAAAAACAAAAAGGAATTTAAGTATTAGACTAAAGGAACACTGGAAAAATATAAAATGCAAACAGATAGAGAAATCAGCAGTAGCAGCACACTTTTGGAAGGAAAACCACGAAATAGAAAAAGACATCATATTATTAAATTCAACACCCAAATGAACTCAGTATATCGGAAAAAATTTATATAAAAAATATGAACACAGACATGAATTTTGACATACTGAAGCAGACAACATATTATATAAGTTCATCAACAGACCACCAGAGCGAGCAGTCACTTACATTTCCTACTTGATTAGATCTGTTAGTCGTTGAATGGTTGACAATGTGAGCGAGTGCCTCATGAAACATGCACCAGTTTACTTTTAAATAAGTTTTTAAAAATGGAAGATCAAGAGAGTTTTAACGTGTTGACATGATTTTTAAGTAGTTTTACTTTTAGTCGAAACCAGATTTTGTATACACAAATCTTCTGATAGCAATAAATTTATTATTATTATTATTTAAAATAGAAGTTAAGCATTATCTTATTCATAAATGTCTTTATGATATGGATGAATTACAAATACCAAGTACTATATACTTTATATATGCACGTTTTAAAATCAGAATAAAAGGTGCTTAATTAACAAAGGTCTATATAAGATAGATAAATTTTAGCATTAAAACAAAATATTGTTTTATGCTTATTTTAGTAGCTATATATTTCCATCAGTTTCACTTAATTTTTATATAATTGCTTTAAATGTGACGAAGAATTGATTGTTTATGCCCATTTTGCAGACAAAACTTCTATTTTGGGGGGGGGGGGGAATGAAATGTTAATTCAAAGATATGAGAAGTGTACTGCAATAAATAGTAACTATATTGAAAATTGAAATATTAGTTATTGTCTTTATCATACCTAGAAAATGATAGGCCAGATACTTATGGATCTACCCCCGTACATAGAAGTGCAATATAAAACATTAACAAAATCTGTTCATCATAATCTCTTTTAATTATGTTTTAGCTTCTGTTCAATTACTAAGTCTTCTATAACTTTCTGATAGTTCTATTTGAATTTAACATTAGAAAGTACACACTGAAGAAATACCAGACCACTAGTTAAGTTTAAAAATCAAGAATTTTCCTTATTAGAATCTACATGTATTGTAGGATTAAAATCTCTTGGATTGCAAGTGCAAATCGTGTACTTGCACAATGTTGTCAAACCTGTCATAATACTCTAAATTGCCATTCATTAACATTGCTATAGAAGTATGTTGTTACTCAAATATATGCACAATATCATTTTAATGCAATACTAGATTAAAAATATTCTTCTGAAAATTGTATTCCAAGGCAAAATCCATGTTTATGAGCTTATTCTCATTGGTTATTGTCATAATCTTCATCCCATAAGCAAAGTACATCACTTTTAAATACTGAACAAATTTATTTCATGAGCTTACTGTTGCACTATACATGATACAGTAAGAAACTGAACTGATTGTATCTCCTTTGTGATTATATAGGTATTTTGTCTATGATTTTCATGCTTTGCTATCAATTAAATGACCCTATTCATTTAAATAAGGGTATTAACAGTTATATGAAACAAAATGCTTTGTTAGAATTTTAAAATACAAAAACATATTTTCATAAATGTGCTTACCGTTTAATCTATACATTTCTTTTAATTCCCTAATAAGATAATGATTAAGAAGCATTAGAACCAAAGGTAGAAATATGATTTTGTTCTATATGTTCCAAAATGTTACACTTGATCCTAGCCATATGTAGAGCTAAAGATCAAAATGTTTGTCCTAGTGAACAAAGTATTTGATTTTAAGATTTACAAGCAGCAAGAACCACTGCTCTTGTGACAGTTCAGTACTACTTTTAACTGTCTAAGCCATTTACATGAACATGCCACAGACACCATGAGGTTTGGATCCCACAATAGCTAGAGCAACTGGTTTCAGAAAGAAATTGGAAACATACTCTGAAGAAAATAAATTATGTTTTAATATGGATCCTCTCACAAAGTTTGGTTTTAAATTGTTTAGTACTCTCATCTTTCTGTTGGGGTCTACTATAAAACAAGCAGCAAAGCAAAATTTCCAGTAGCTGAAGAACTGTATCAAGAAAACATAGCCAACAGCTAGCTACTAATATACTTCAAAATTTTGTGAAAATCATTTTCTAAAGTATTTTGCCTTAAAAAACTCTTCTCAAAATAATAAAACAACTAGACCAAAAAGTTCTCTATATTTATTGGAACTGAGAGCTGTTTTTTTGAGATAAAGACAACATGAATTCCCTGCAACTGGTCCTCCTTTTACTGCACAAAACATTTCAGAGGAAAAGTGCAGTATTACTGTGGAATGTCCAAGGTCAATTAATCCATTACCAGTAACAAAGAAAATTCCTTCCTGTGCTGTGAGTACATATTCTCCAGCAATATAAGAAAAGGGGATATCTGACTTTCCTGGGATTTAAAATCAGATACAACTAAAGGATGATTACTACATTAATAGGCAAAGAAAATGGCATTTCTTTTAACATTTTTAGTGGAATATTGTAAGAAATAATGTAAGAAACAATTTCATTACAATAACAAAGAATAATTAAACAGATTAGCTTTTTAATTTCACTTAACCTGTGTTATACATTTCTTAGAATCGAAGTGTCTTCTACAGTCATCTTGGTTGCAGGAAAATTGAGTGCACAATATAGAAAATGTAGTTTTTCATAACAGCATCCAAATAAAACCACTTCTTTATGTAAATCCTGTGGATATTTTTGTAACAATGCTATTCCTGCCTGTGGATGCAATATGGCAACTTGTATGCTTCATTTAGAAAGCCATTTGCTAAATTACTGCCGTTTACACATACACTAGACAGGCATAGCACACAAAAATCCTAATTCCAACATAACACCATGTATGCTGTACAATGCTGTAACATTATAGCCAGGTTATTAAATTGGTGACTATAGCTAATAAGTGGAACTGACAATTTCATTTTGCCTAGCTTCCACTTGGGCACACCTAAGGAAGCTGGGTGATAATTTTGGTTTTGAACCTAATGTCACAATAGGGAGGAAAACTCTGTATAATTTATGAACTATCTAGAACAATTGGCAGCTGTGAGTGCAAGAAAGTACAAATTACATAATTAGGTAATGTAAGTTTTCATTACACAGCAGACCCTATTATTTTAGAATGGGATTTAATAATGAAACCACAACAAATAAAATATATTTTTAAAATAACTTTTGTGCTTCTTTCTATAATTTCTTGCCCTTTTTTTTTTTTTTTTTTTTTTTTTACGGATGCTCTTTAACATCTCAGGTGATTAGTTTCCCATTCAAATCGGGGCATGAAACGACTGACAAATTTTGCTCAGAGGCCTCTTTTTCAGGCTTGAGGTTCTTTTTCGTACCGTAAATGTACAACACAGGACCCACAGCTTTACTTCCCTTCCGAAGGAAGCCATATTTAGGATTTTTACACTCAAAAAAATCTATTGATCCTGGCCGGGATAGAACCCATGATCTTGGGTTTAGAAGGCAAGTATGGTTACCACTACACCACCAGGACTGATTTCTTGCCTTGTGAAAGTTCAATTTTGCATTTACAATAATTAAATTTACTCATGCAGAAGCCAATATAAAATGAAAAAAATATTTTGATGTAACTGAATCTGATCTGTTTTACTGCTGATGTTCCTTGGTAGAGGATTTTATCATCTTTTACATCCCTCTGAAATGTATATATATTGCTGCTGATATAATCCATTTAGTCAGAACAGGAAACTATTTTTATGCTTTGACAATTTAAAAGTAAAAAAAATATTTTTTCTTTCAATATTAATTCAATTTGGAATTGAACATAATGAAACACTCATTAATAATCTCTTCTGTTGAAATATTTAGAACCCTCTTTATTGTTTCACTATACGAGATTTACTCAGGAGATTTTTTGTGGAACAATGGTCCACATCCTCAGCTGTGATGTGACTGTTGGATCATTCATAGAAGATGGGTAGGTAGGTATTGGGTTAACTTTGGTGGTCTTGTGATAAACTTGAATAAAGAGCTATCTGCTTCCCGGATGTCAAAATTCATAAGGTTTTGCTCGTTTTTTTTTTTTTTTTTTTTTTTTTTGACATAAATCCTTTCCCATGTGTTTCTTTTGGTTTCTGAACAGTTTTTAATAGTTTGATGCCCTTTTCTATTTCATGGCTTTCATTCTAAAAATGTGCTGCCATGGCTGATTTATCTATTTCTTTGTAAGAGCTATTTCTCCAATGTTCTTTCAACCTAAAGCCTATATTTCTCTTTGTTTTTCCTACATAGATTTATTTGCAATCCTTACAATTAATTTGGTAAATATCAATTTTTTTCTCTTTGGGCTTGAAATCTGTTTCATTTAATTTCAATAAAATTTTTACACTGATCACTTTTGAGGTTTTAGGTTATTATACTGCTTGAAAATTTTTTGAAATTTCTTATTGGCTGATGGGTGGTAACTGAACTTTTCAAACGTTTTTTTCCCCTGCTAAATTAAAGTTGTGATTTATTTAATTCTTTTTTATTTTTGGAATCTTTTAAATTTTTAGTTAATCATATGTTTGCTGAAACATTGGATTTAGCAGCTTCTATTATGTGTAGATATTCATTCTTTTATTCTTCTTTGTTCAGTGATAGTATGTCATGCTGTTGAATGCTGCTTACTTATGTGATCTTGGATTGAAACCATGGGCTTTCATGTAATTGTCTGTAAGTTAGTCCTTTATACATGACATACAGAAGACTAATAAATATACCACTAAACAACGAATACAAGAATGGATATCTACACATAATAGAAGCTGCTAAATTCAATGGGTTCAGCAAACAGGTGATTAACCAAAAAATTAAGATTCCAGAAACAAAAAAGAATTAAATAAATCATAACTTAGAGTGATTTAGCAAGGAAAAAAACATTTGAAAAGTTCACTTACCATCCATCAGCCAATAAGAAATTTCAAAAAATGTTCAAGCAGTAGAATATCATCTTAGCACCTCAGAATTGATACAGTGTAACATTTTTTTTGAAATTAAAAAAAATAGATTTTAGGCTCAAATAGAAAAAAATGCTGCATACCTGATTAATTGTAAGGATAGCAAATAAGTTCACATAAGAAAAACAAAGAGAAATATACGCATCAAGTTAAAGGAACATTGGAGAAACATCCGCTACAAACAAATAGATAAATCAGCTGTGGCAGCACACTTTTGGAATGAAAACCATGAAATAGAAAAAGGCATCAAGCTATTAAAAACTGTTCAGCAACCAAAAGAATTAAACATATGGGAAAATATTTATATAAAAAAAGCATGAGCAAAACCTCTTGAATTTTGACATCCCAGAAGCAGACAGCTCTTTATTCAATTTATCACAAGACTGTCAGAGTCAATGCAAATATCTACCTTTCCAACTTTTATGAATGATCCAATTGTCATTTAACAGCTGAGGATGTGGACAAGTGGTCCATGAAACATGTCCTGAGTAAATATCATATAAATGAAACCATAAAGTGTTCTAAATATTTCAACTCAAAAGAGATTAAGATATTTCTTATTTATGTCCTAACAAGTTGTTATAGTTACAGGTTTACCACTCTGAATACAATAAAGAAATACAGCACCCAAGTTCTCATGCTCCTGCATCATCTTCAAAGACAGCTACTGGAATATGAACAGTTCATATGCAGTATGTAGATTGGATTAAACCAAATAAAGCACCTAAATTGAGCAGTTTTATTAATTTACTTAAAACAGAAGATAAAAGAAAACAAGTTGCATCCTAATTTATGACAATTCAATAACTGAATTCTCACTTTTTGCGTGTGTAATATTCAAATTGCAAGTCAGTTGTTTCACTCATGTCATAAAAGTCAACCATGGGCCATTCTGTTATGTATAGCACAGAACACAAGTTGTTTACTACCCCAGAACATAAAATAGGGCAGTGGTGTTATGCGTTGGAAAATATGTTTTTTGTAAAAGAAAATTTCAAAAGCTTAAAATGGAGTGGAAATTTTATATATTTTATACACATTGCGTATACTGGGAGAAAAAAAAAAAGGAAAGAAAAAAAAGAGACAAATATAAAAGCATATAAAGCATGAAAATACTACTAAACTCTTGCTTAGTTAAGAATGTTCATTTTATAGGCTTATTTCTCTTTCATTACTTGTTTACTATGTACTCAATCTATGCTAAGTCTAATTAGTATAAGTATTTATATCTTAAGCTTTGTTATACACATTCTTTATGACTAAATAAATGGATCAAAGATTAACATGGAACTTAAAGACCAATCAAATCATAATATTGCATTGGAAGCAAGCTGTGCTATTTCACACGAAATATACCGTTCTTCCAAATGCTTTTCTGATGGTGACTTTATCAATAAAAGGTGCATACTTCAGCCATGAGAAACTGAGTCCCAAAAGAGCTAAAATGCTGAATACATTTCTCTGGCAAGGTGTAGTGTAGGAGGTAGGAGGATAAAGTTTCTTGCTTTTAATATTGAAGAACAATTAAACGCCGGTGTCAGAATTCTATTTTACTCTTATGTGGCAGATGAAAGAAACAACTATACTGATGTGGCCTAGTTACCAATATTTATAAGGGATGTGACTGAAAATTGAATAATTACAGAGCAATTACTAATTTCAATTTATTATTAATCCTTAACAATCAAATCTGTATATCAATGTACATTTTTTTTTTTAATAGAATGCCCATTTGAACTACTGAGGCATCTCAGCAGTGACACTGATGATACATGAAATGATAAATTGGGGAAGGATCAAAGTACATAGATAAGGATACATCACAGGTAATATACAATATAGTAATATGTACAAAGGATGATCTATAATTTGAATACATAATTAAGTATATACTTAATGAAAGTGAAATTATATACAAATTAAATATAAATAAATAATCACAAGTATAACTGAGTCGACTTTGTAACACTTACATCACTAATAGTTTTTAAAGAGGAAAACTAAGTTTCTGGAGCTAATTGCTCCCATCTTCAGTTCCAGTTCGACTGCCGGCCTTGTTCTTCGTGGTGGTTTGGTTTGTCTCTGGTGGCGGTTGGATGAACTTCTGTATTAAGACGTCACTTGGTGGGATTTCAAAGTTGAAAATGCTACATTTGTTCTTCCAAATATAAATGTTTTCCCAGACAGCGAGTTCTGTTTTCCCTGTAATGTTTTTAAGTAGTTTGGGATTCTTGTTTATATTATGTTTTTCATTCCAAAAATGCCAAGCTACTGCTGATTTTTCTTCCTGTCTTTGTTTTATGTTCCTGATGTGTTCTTTTGCTCGTGTTTTTATGTTTCTTTTAGTCTTTCCTATGTAAATTTTTTCACAATCGATACATTCCATCTGATATATTCCTGATTTATTCTCTTGAGAAATGTCCTCTTTTAGTTTAGAATTTAGTATACTTTTTATGGAGTAACTGTTTTTTGGAGTTAAAATAATGTTTTGTTTTTTGAAAATCTTTTGGAATTTGTAGAAGGTTGATGGATGGGATGTGAATTTTTGGTACATTCTATTTTCTTCCTTGTTAGGAATAAGAGTACTGATGTCTTTGATTCTTTTTTTGTTCCTAGCTCTGTTTATTTTCTTATATGCCACTTCTTGTTTGAAACCATTTTCTATAGCTATATTTATTATATTGCTCAGTTCTAAATCATATTCTTCTCTGTTCATGGGGACATTTACCAACCTGTGAGCAAGACTATTTAGTACTGCATGTTTATGAGGAACTGGGTAATAACTATTATATTTAATGTAGCTATTAGTGTGAGTAGGTTTTCTATATCTACATTTTTAATTGAATTTGACAGAGAATTATACAAGTTTATCTCCATTTTCTGGAGAATGGTTCTGGTGGAAACTAGGTGAACATTGTGTGTTTCTAGTAAAATATGTGTGTACACCTTCATTGATTTAGAAATTGTGTGCTTTTTTAACAAATTATATAATATGCCAAACGAAGAATAATTTAAGTGCTACAGATCAGGATATTTTTAAAGCAGTTGTAGATTGTGCTGATAAGTAAATGCCATATGAAAAGCACAGTACCTGTATCAGTGTTGCAAAATCAATGATCAGTGAACATTAAGGTTTATATAGGCAACTCGTAAAACTTTCTTGAAGTCTGAGGAGTTAAATGTATTAATTCTTCAGTGCATTATTAACCAAGAGGTCTAGTGTGTGCATAGATGCAGACTTCTATAAAATATTGGGGGGGATCACCCTCTCTGAGATTTGTAAACATCACTCACATCAACCAAAGCAGAAAATTTGTGAACGTTTACCCCAATGTAAGTAAAAATTAAACCTCTATTAATAGTATGCATTAATGAACAGACAAAATAAAGTATCTAGTTTATGAGTAGTAAACCAAAATAAAATCTACATATTTTTTCAATACTTTAAGATTTTATTTTGAAAACTCTATAAACTGAAAAAATGCAAATCAAAGAAGAGTAGATGCAAATAATTGAAATAAAAACTCAAGAACCATTTAGTTTATTGAAAGCCTGGCCAACATCTGTTGCTCCAACTCATTTCTTCCAATCCACTGGTACCAATACCATCTGGATCAAATGATGGTTATGTTTCGATGGCAGTTTAAAATGCAATTGCATTAAGATGTCTCTTAATAGTTCTTGTGAATGATCTTTCAGCTGTACAAGTGTACACACACACATAATTAAGCTGCATAACATTGATGAACTTCCAGAAAATTTTGAGCACACAGCTACCATTTTTCAGAAACTGTACAAGCAAGGAAAGTTTATCTAGGGAGTTCATCTTTGATTCCAAAATGTTCATCAGCATGTTGTGGTGCACATGTCAAGATAATTTTAATTTTGAAAGAAATTGGCAATATCTCTAACATCATTTCTATTATACACATAAAGAAGTCTGTATTATGATTAAAATCATTTGAGATGTCAACTTAACCACTGGAAAATATAAGTCTGTATTAGCTGGCACTAAATTTCACCAACTGATTAATTTCCTGCATATAAAGTTGGCTAGCATGGTATCTGATTTTAAGAATAATTCCGTGATTAGTTATATATTAGGAGTATACATAACATGGTTAGAGTTGTAATCTAGTTATTGGATATTACAGAAAGGTTGATAACAAAGTAATGGGGACTAGGGTTCAAAATTAATAATTATATTGGATTATTATAAAAACTGGAAATATGTAATTTTATTGTAATGTTGTGTTTGTTAGAAATAAATTCAAATCCAAATTTAAAAAAAAAAACTGATTAATTTGTCAGAAGATGTGTCATGGTTTCCGCTGAAAGTTACCAATAATCACAAGGAATTAGCAATATGAGAAAAGATTTTCATTTTAAAAAATAAGCATCATATTATGGAATTTTTGCATACTGTCAATGAACTTGCTGTTTTGCTGTATACTGAAACCACCAGAGATCACATTGTCACCTGCCAGTGTTAGTTGGTCCCCAGCTGAAGATGAGCGCAAAAGCTCTTGAAACATGTTCCTACAAATTAATAAGTTAGTGAAGTGCAGCATCATCTAATACCAACTTCTTTATGCATATAATCAATCCACTTCACTGTTTCTAACTTCTGTTAAGTTTACAATCATCACTTCTATTTGTGATTAAATTTTGGATTGTTAATAACAGAAGAACTTTTCAAATCTAGAAAGACGATGAATTGAAACATCACTTAAAAAACGCACTAGTTGGTATATAACTTTACAGGTGTCAAAAGCCTTTTTTGCATGCACATTTGGCATGGTAGCTGTGGTTCTTATAAGTTAAAGAGATTGGACACCTTTTGCGAATTACTTGGTTTATCAAACAATCATGGAAATCTGAGAGAAGAATGGAATTATAGTCACCAGTATTACTCAATGTAGCTGTTGTTTTTACTTTCAATCCTTTAATATAAACTTTCCCTAATTAAAAATTAATATATGTCTATATTTTCATCAGCCACCCTTTAGAAATTGGCCCCCGCAATGTATCTATGTATGTGCAAATTCCCTTTCCTAGATATTATGAAAATTGTTATTAACACTGTCAACAAAATTAGGAGTGCTGTACTGCATACATTCTTCAAAATAAGAGAGCAGAGTTTTCAGAAAACCCCCATTTCAACAATATACTATGACTTAGCAGAGAGTGCAATCTTCCTCGACTCTTCTGTCATCTCTCAACTGAAATTGATGTTCCTAAACGTAGCTTTATGCAGCCATCCCCTCAAAGCTTGAATACTGATTAATGCATAATAAAGCATTTAAATTATCATCACATCTGTGGAAAAATTAAGGACCCATTTAGTAGGAATGACAATAATCTGCTTTACACATTAAAAATCCCTAAGGAATGAATATAACCTAACTGAAGGTATGATGACATATGGCAAACAGCTATTCCTCCATCTTGCTCTTATGTGACATCACTTGCAACTTTTTACTAATACTTTACAAGTGTTGTACGAGGGCCATCCAGAAAGTAAGTCCCAATCGCGCCTGGAGATGGAACCACTTGTCGAATAGGAATGCGCATGCGCAGGAGTAGAGAGGAAGTATGTGGGAATAATGCAGTAAAGTTTCAGCCTTGTGACGGCCGTGGTTACTGCGCTGTGCTAGGAGAAAATGGCTGCTCTGATATTGTCTCCCGCCAACTGCGAGGTTCGTGCAGTCATCCGAGGTTTGCTCGCTCAAAAGCCAAGTACCGCAGAGATCCATCGCCAATTGTGTCAAGTGTATGGACACGACATTATGGTAAGACGATGGTGCAGGCAGTTCACTGAAGGACGAACCAATATTCACGACGACGACCGTAGTGGCCGACCGTCCCTGGTGACGGCAGAAGTGTTGGAAAGTGTGCGGCAAGCAATTGAGCAGAACCGGCGCTTCACAATTTCAGAACTCTCTTGTCAATTCCTCAGATGTCTCGCTCCCTTGTGCACGAAATTGTCTCCCGGAAGCTTGACACAATTGGCGATGGATCTCTGCTGGACTTTGCTTTTGAGCGTGCAAACCTCGGATGACTGCACAAACTTCGCAGTTGGCGGGAGACAATATCAGAGCACCCATTTTCTCCTAGCACAGCGCGGTAACCACGGCCGTCACAAGGCTGAAATTTTACTGCATTATTACCACATACTTCCTCTCTATTCCGGCGCATGCGCATTCCTATCCAACTAGCGGTGCCATCTCTAGGCGCGATTGGGACTTACTTTCTGGATGCCCCTCGTACTTTTCCTGGAACAGAAAGTTAGAAGAGCATACTTTACAAGGACTTGTACTAATACACTTGTATGATTAAACCATATGTTTGTGGAGCAGGGCCCTGGTATCTATTCAGAGAAAAATATTTTCAAAAATGCGACAAGATTTGCAGTTTGGGATAACTTGGTGTATAAATCAAAATAAACTAAAACCTCAATGCATGGTGTGTAATGAAATGCTTTCAAATGAGTATATAAAATCTCAAAGTTGAAGCATGCAAGTGTGAGAAGAAAGTCTAGACTAAGTTTTTCGACAATGTGTACAAAACTCAATAAAGAAACTACAATTGTTTGTAATAGATATTTGCATAATGAATTTTATATATTTTTATGGATTCATGATCCTTTTCATTGTAATACTCAAAAAATAATAAACTTTCATTGAATGATAAAGAACAGTTTATTGATATCTCAAATGAGATGGACATTGAACTTCCAAGTAGAAAATAGGGTAACTTCTGGACCTCATCACCAGTGAAAAGAGTACAGTGAACAATACAAAGATGCTTTAAAATTATAATTATAAATGTTTTTGTGTATCCCTGTGAGAAAGAGTTTTAATCACTAATTGAAATAAACACAAAGCACAAAAAACAATTTGGCATGTGATGATCATTAAGTTTGCCAATAAAATGCAAATATAGAACTGTGTTAAGGGCTGGTAAGCTCATCCCTCTCATTAATTTTTTTTCCCCAATTAATAAGATAGAGATGATATGAATTCTATTCTAAAAAATGAATGGCTTATAAATTACATTGTTATAAAATGATCTTGATATACTTCAGTTAATTAAAAAGCTAAAATATGGTTCTATTAATTTTAATATAAAATGAAGGGAACAGTAATCGATGCTGTTTTAACATTTATATTTATAGTTATTCAAAACATGAAAAAATATATGGATACACTTGCTTTCAATAAAGGTGATTCACAAGAACCTTGTAACTTAAAGAGTAGTTTCTACTTGAGAAACACTAGCATAAGCTAATTAAAGATGTTATCTTCAACAAAAAATTGTTTTAAATATTTTCTGTGATTACTTTTATGGAAGGCTTGCTCTTCCTGCTGTAAAGATTAGTCATAGCTTTAGGAAGGAAATGAATTGATGGATAATAAGAATAAATTAATCCATTCACGATAAACTGAGTACTATAAGACAACAGTAATGCTTAATCCAGTTAAAATTTTTTGACATGGTATGGTTTAATTCAAAACCGAAGCTTTCCCCTGCCTCTGCAGCTGGCATCATAAGTGGAGATAAGAGCAATATTCCAATTACATTCAACTGTTTGAAGGTCCTGACAGTATTGATTTTGTTTTAAGAGCCAAGATCAATTGATATTACCTGAGTTGGAAAGAGAATGGTTGTTTGTTTTGAAGAATTGGCTTCCAAATGTTGCTTAGGTGATATCCAAACATGATACCTCCAAAAGAGAAATAAAATGAAACATTCTAAGCAATACACGGAAAATTGCACAACTATCCCCCTCCCCTCTCCAACTTAGGTAATATTAATCTTGACTCTTAAAATATAAAAGTAACAAATCAATACTGTCGCTAACTTTGAACAATTAGTGCTCTCATCTGCAATGATTACACAGGCTGCAGAAGCTGGTGTGAAAGCTTTGGCGTCTCATAAAACCATATACCATGGCAAAACTACTTGGAAGATTTTAAATGAATTAACAACAACACTGGCTGTTAAAGACTAAAATGTAACAGCTATGATGACAATTTTACTTCAGAGTCTCCGGGTGCTTATTCAATGCCAATTACACTGAAAAGAAAAGTAACAGGAAATAACAAAAAGTATTTTTATTGATTTATTTTATTAAATAAAAGTACAGGTTCCATTCATATACTGGCAGTTCCTAAAAGTTCCTGCAAGAGAAACAAAACATGGGATAAGTTGATATGCAAAAATGTGTAAAGCACTATAATGCATTGAAATGTGTGGCTCTTAATTTTAAATTATGTTTTGCAAAACAGTACTTTTTAAAAAAAACTAAACAGAAGCTAATGTTTAGCTTTTTGGTATTACTTCAATTAATTAATGTACTTACTTAGCCAAAATTCCATCTTTCTGTGCCAACCTGCGAATGCAGTCATCAGACTCACCCTGCAACAGAACATGCCCTAATGTATTATTCCTTGCAAAGGTTTCAACCATTTTAAACCTATTTGTTGATGCCAAAATACACTTTGGATCATATTTAATTGATTGCCAATAATATTCCAAACAAATGTGAAATAGACGTCAGTTAAGGATCCAATCTGTGCTGCCAAGGTGTTTACAATTTGAAAAATATCAGCAAAATGAGAATAAAAGAAACTTTTGATAACATAGTTTTTTTTAATATAATAAGGTAAACATTAGTGATATAAAATATTTTTAGCAGTGTTAATAAAATAAACATGAAATTTACATAATGCTAAACATCAATGAAATATATACATGAAAAAGCATAACACTGAACAAAGTAATATGTACATGATAAAAGACTGGTGATAGCACACAATGAAAGTAACACTATTTTCTATTTCAGGCAATTATAAATTGCCACAGATAAAAATATTTCTACTGAGTCTCAAAGATGTCCATGTTTCATTCTTGGTACACATTATTAATGTTGTTAAGTTTGCCATTGGTTGATTCTCTTAATATTACAATTTTCTTTATCTGTGGTCAATGTTTTCATATTCTTGGCTGTGTGTGTGTGATCCTTTGAACAGTTACATTTATATTTTTAAGTATTGTCATAAATGCTAACAAACATTAAGACATACATTGTAATAGCCTTTATCTGATACATGAAATCCATACAAATGAGCTTGCTAGATTCATACAATTTAAAACACACTAGCAATGAATATTTGTTATTTGATTTGAAAATTAAAGCCCTTACCTCTAACATAAAACACGTGCAAATGAACTTTGTAATTTTATATGATTAAAAAAATTTTATTCATGAGTGTTTTCAGTTTTAAATCAAATCTTATTGCCTTTATCTTACGTAATAATATACATAAATGGATTTCTTAAATTAACATAGCTAAATAGCTATTACCATTAAGTGTTTGTGGCTTTATATTGAGCATTATAGCCTTTAGCTAATATAAAAACACGTGAAAATAAATGTATTATTATTGATAATATAATTACACAACTGTTATCAATGAATGTTTAGGGCCTTAAATTGGATATCTTTCGCTTCAAGGTGACACCAAACTTATAACACAAAAACTTAAGTGACTCAGCACTTGAACCGTCTAGTTAAATTAGTGTTAAACTTGTAAAATAAGAAACATTATACTCTTAACAAACTCATAGGGACAATAGCTCACCATATGAGAAATCAATGAGAATGCAGAGGCCCTAGCCCTGGATGGGACTTAAGTGGCTTAATTCAATTCAATGTATCAAATTATGTTCCAGGTAAGATGAACAGAAAGAGAGATCCAAATGTGATAAACTATTGGTAATATCAGAAAGAAAAATAGGCTGATCTGTATTAAGTAGAGAGTTGTGGCGATCCAAAACTTCTGCCATCATGGTACCTCTCATGTACTCCATGGAAGAACCATGGGTATGGTGAGCATTAAAAATTCCCCAAAAGTAAAAAAAGAAAGTGGTAGCTGGGAGAAGTCATCTAGATCAGACATTGCAATGATAGCAGACAAGAGGTAGTTAAACATTACAAGCAGTAAAACTGAAGCCGGCAAACCAAATGAAAACTGCTACAGCCTGTAAAGGAGACAGTAAACTCGGTGGAGACTATAAATGTCATCTCTGATTAAGATTTTAACTCTGCCATACATGGCTGTGCCATATTTTGGCAGGTCAAAATGCATCAAAGGGAAACTGCAGAGGACAATTGAGTCCTGAGGATGAAGCTTTGTCTCTTGGAAACACACAAGTGGAGAGTTCAGTGGACTGCATCAATTACTCAAGTTCAGGTCTTTAAGTACAGAGTCCATGCACATTCCAAGGCAGGATAGCCATTGCAAATATAATCTAGAGCAGGTCACTAAAGACTTACTTTTGGCTTATGCAGGACAAATCAGCCATCCCTTCTTTAAATGCTTTAGCCTGGGTAGTTTCCCAGAGGCATGTAAATCCTGGAATAGGTTGGAGGTAGAAAGAGGCAGTGAAGGTGACCGTCTAGCCAGTTTGCTCCCAGACTCATTGCGAGAGCTCAACCTCTGAGAAGAAGCACTTGAAGTCGTCTTATTCTTCTCAACATTAGTGGACGTTTTCAGAAAGTCAGAATCTTGAATTGAATGGTAGGTGCATCAAAATCTACTGCTTTAACCTTTATCAGTGGAGTGCTTACAGGAACTTTGCACACTAGGGACTCAAATGAAAACTAAGACACAGGTCTGCATGCTTCGGTATCACCATAGAGACTATGTATGTACAGTCTTACGGTACACCACCTATACTAATAGAAACATATCTGCTATAAGAAGTACATGTTCTAAAAACGAGAGCTGCTATTTTCAACTGCAAGCACCTGAGATCGAACATAGAAAATGTCAAGTGGATATATTGGCCATTCCATTAACTGCCCCCCAGTGTTCCAGATGCATGGAGATGATCAACTGTCCCTATTAGCATCTTGCAGGAACGAAAGCAAAACAAGTGGTAGAGTTGATGCAATGCTTAAAACAGAAGTTCTTTCGGCACCATGCACAATAATCACATCATTTTCACTTTTTTCTTCCCATATTTTCACACTTGTACACAGAATTTAACAACTGTCAAATCTCAGTTAGATGAAGAGATTCCCACTACCAGAAGAAAAACTTATCCGAAGGTTGAAGTTTCCCGTTGGTTCCTGGATGAATCTGCAGAAGTTGAATGGTGTTTCTGGGAGGAATATCTTGAAAATATCAAGTATCATAATTCGTCCATGAATGAAAAGTAGAGCACAATTGTTATCAGTGTAGGGGAAAAAGGCCTCATTAAACCAAGACCTAACTCTTTTTTTCCCCATTTTGTTACTGTCACAATTAAATGTTCTGCCTTAAACATCTGCCTTGAAACTTTAGACCTGAAACTGCACTACAGTACAAAAATAATTTAGGAAAAAGTAGTCCCATCCATACTAATAGTGAGCGTAATTGTGTATGAATGGGTCAGCACACTAATAGCTTGTACAACAGTTTGTACATGTTTCTCCCGAATATAAGTTAAAGCCCTTCTTGCTCTCATTTTGCATTTGAAACCATTCTGATTGGTGTTATAAATACAAGAATGGGAATAATTTGACAGTTGCTCTGTAGCCGTTTCCAAAAAACTTTCTGCCACTTTATCTCTTTCTTTTAAATGCCAGTGAAACTAATTTTGTTATCATCCAGCTTTCAATTTTATGAACCTTTCTGAAATGAGAGACCCAAGCAGAGAATGCACTAAAACCTACTGTTCCAAATAAATAATTTTTTTTTAAATTTTCGAAGTCCAGATCTTCAAATCTTTAGTCGATTGCTTTTATTTTTGTTATTTTTGCTTCTATAAAGCAAGCAAATAATTTATCATACATATTTTTTACTCTTAATGAGATTTATTGTAGGAGCAAGGTTTCCACTTGTTTTTCCTTAGTATATAATTGCCTGACTGACATCACCAAATGAAACAATTACAAACACTTCTTTCCACAAATAGTTTTGAATTGCGGGAATTTTCACATGAAATATAGCATAACATAACAAATTATTATTGAGGAAATCATTCAAATTTCACTAATTTAGTTCCACTTACTTGGACATGTTGGAAGCGGACATTGGGATCATGCTGATGATGAAGGCAACCGCCTTTGAAACATGTCCAAGTAAGTGGAACTAAATTAGTGAAATTTGAATGATTTCCTCAATAATAATTTGTTATGTTACTTCTTTCCACCTTCATTATATTCATTGCTAATACTTTCATTCCCTTTTTTCTGTGGCCTGCAAACATATCTAGAACTAATTACTTTGTTGGAGACCAGACTTTATTATTAAGAGAAACTAGATTCTAACACAGGGCCAGAACCTGTGCTTGGAGGCTGAATTTTGCACGTGGAGAATGAAGATCTGTCGCTATCTTCATCTAATTTAGAGTTATTTCCAAAGTAACAGCATTACCTATAGGATTTGTTTGTAACAAATTAATAACACACTCGTAATTTCTATTTCTCCAAACTAAATGACACGCGAAGAAAAACCATGTTCTTGATAATGATGCAATGCAAGCTCTAGCACATTAATAGGATTTACACCTGATTCTTTAGGAAATACAAAGCAAAAGAACCTCAATTAATATCACATATATCCTGGTAGGTAAAGCCCAGAAACAAAGCCTGTGCTATTATCGTATATGTTATGCATGTGTGGACAAAAGATGATTGCCCATCAGTTTGTACAGTTCCTTCTCTACAGTACTATAATATGTTTCCTATATGTTCCAAGATATTTTCAACTCTTTTTAGGGTACTTTCAGCTGAAAACAGCAGCTAATTTTTATAACTTCTTATAGCACATAGATGTTACTGGGATTGTTTTTATGTTTCAACATGAGTGCTACTGATTGGTTCTTTGTTAGGTACCATATGCTGATAAATTTGAAAGCATTTACAGGCCTCAGAGAAGGAAAGCTTATCCGAATGAGCAAAAAGCAACAGTGAGACAGTTGCGGGATGAAACTGGAGAATCTCTGCTGCTGTTCATGCAGATGGGAGCGGATGGACATGCTCTGCCATGAATTTCTTTCCAGCATGTTGCACATACTGAAATGACACTTTTTCTGGACAGACGAGTGAGGCTGAAATGCTCACACTGAAAGCATTGCATGGGATTGGGAATATATGGGTGCACTTCTATTTCCTTGTATCCAGTCTTGATCCTTTGTGAAGTTCAACCCTATTAAAGGTGAGGAAGAGAATGCAGGTCAGCACTACTACTGCATCCTTCCTCGCCTGCACGTGATAAACTAATTGTGATGTCTTGCTCTGTTAGATAACCCTTAATTTCCGTATCACACTTTCATCTAGTATAGTGGTGTTAATAACATAACACGAAAAATTCAACAGTTCTATGCACTCAATATGGAGAGGATATCCATTGAGTATTGTTGCGTTCAGTAACGTAATAGTCTGAGTTGGTCCCAGCATCTCCAAAAGAGATCCATTTCTTAACAGGATTTTACAGGGCCAGAGAGGTTTTCTATACCCTTGTGAATAATAAAAATAGTTCACAACATTAAAGTCTGACCTTCTTCTGTTCCACTTTTCAACATCTCAGTTACTTCTCTTATGTTTTATTAGTTGGTTAGAATTATCACCACAGCAAGTTCTTCCTCTCCTATTGCAACTGTTTCCAATGGCATAACCACCTTCACTTAGGTGAATTGTCCTGGCCTGAACAGAATTCACCTCACAGTCAGGCCTCCCAGGTTCTAGACAGAGGTACCTACTTGCCTTTAGGAAGGTAATAGCTCATGAAATGGCATCTCTGGGCCTGGCCTTTACCAGGGGATGTGCTCTTGTCCTACATAACCCACTGCTGGGAGTTATATCCCTACCCAGTCAATTTTTACTGCATCAAACTAAAAACGGAGGTTAGAAGAAAAAAAGTAAAAGACAACAAAATTATAAAAGGGTCAAATATGAAGTGTGGACCTGAAGGAGCAGCTCTCAGGTGCCTCCGGGTCACTAAGTCCTGTACCCAATAAGTGGGCCCCTGAGGGGCATCATCTGATAGAGGAGCATGGCAAGACATATTGGAATTTCATCATTACTGATGATACTTGGATTCATCATTACAATCTCAAAATTGTTTGGGCAACAGCCCACAACACCCCTTATAAAGCATACTCAGAATTAGAAGACAAACCAGCTTAAAAGTAAAGCTAGTCTGGAAAGCACCTGGTTCTTTGGTAAGCAGGAAAAGTTATTGTAATTTCATTCAACTAGTGTGGAATGGTTCACCTACATGATGTTTCCCCAATAAACAGTTATAGGTCATATTACAAGACTTGTTTTGAGCATCCTGTTGGGAACACAACCGATAAAAATGCCCTGAGCTGCATTCATCTGGTTGGCACCTTTACCCATGATAATGCACAACCTCATGTTTGCAATGTTGATGCTCATGATGCTCAACATTTGGGACAGAAAAAAATATTGAATATAATGTCTGGCTATTAGAAGAAGGCAAATATGGACTGAGGGGCTAGGGGTGCTTGAACTGTTTATCTGCACCCGAAGAGTATAAATGGGATACCCATGTTGCCATGATCAGAAGCAGTAAGTGACAGCAATTTGCCATGTAATACTGTGATATCGCATTATCCTGCTCTTATGCATTTTGTTCATATAATACAACTTACATTTTCTAAACTTAGGTATTCATTTTTTTACACTAAACTCCATTTACTTACATACAAGTAAGACACATTTCGGGAGAATTCCCCATCTTCAGTTGCTCACCGAACCGCCATTTCTCGAAATGATGGCTGGACACCCAGATGTTTCTGTGGTGGCCTCTGTTGATTGAAGTAGGAAATTGCTGAGCTCATCCATAGGAGGAAACTCAAAATTCATTAGCTTTTCTCTACTTTTTTAATATAAAATTTTTTTCCCAAGTGGACTCCAATCGGTTGTGAAGATGTTTCAGCAGTTTAATTATCAATAAATCTAAAAGACAAAAAGAGATAAGGGAAGTTTCCACACTGAAAAACACAAAAGAAGAATACAAATTCAAAATTTTCACCTACCATTCAATTTACAACAAGTTCAAGAAAATTTTCAAAGAACATGGGATAATGTTAGCCCCAAAGAACAGATACAACATCAGGAATTTATTAGATTGCACAGTAAAAGACTCCATATCAACAGAACAGAAATCAGGAATTTACGAAATAAAATGTGCATATTGTGAGCAGAGCTACATAGGCAAAACAAAGAGAAGTTTAGAAATTTGGAGAAAAGAACATTTTAGGAATATTCGGTTTAAGCAGATGGATAAATCAGCAGTAGCAGCTCACTTTTGGACCAAACCATGAAATAAAACTGGAAATTAAACAGCTGAAACATCTTCACAACCCATTGGAGTTATCCACTTGGGAAAAAAATTTTATATTAAAAAATAGAGAAAATCTAATGAATTTTGAGTTTTCTCCTATATATGAACTAAGCAATTTCCTACTTCAATCAACAGAGGCCACCACAAAAACATCTGGGTGTCCAGCCATCATTTCAAGTAATGGCGGTTCGGTGAGCAACTGAAGATGGGAGTGATTCTCCCAAAACGAGTCTTACTTTTATGTAAGTAAATGGAGTTTAGTGTAAAAAAATGAATATCTAAGTTTAGGATATATTACCACTCCATTGTCAACAGCTTCGTAAGTACTATATTTAGAACTTATATTTGTTATTTTTATTTTTTTATTCATTACATATGGCTGCAGTTCGAAAGAAGTGACAAACTATTCATAATTAATCAAGGTAGGTAATAAGAAATGTAATTAAAGAATGCCACAAAGAAGCAAAATCAGGTCAACTTAAGTGTTTAATATCAAAAAGTAATTTATGTGTTGCAAATTATTATGGCATATTGGTTGTTACTGTATCCAGAATAAAGAAAGACACTACAAATGGTGAAAAATGATTGGATACTCTGGGGAAAAAAAGGCCATGTGCTGAGGAATATTAAATTCACTCTGATGATTTTGATAGGTCGGTAATAAGGAATGTAATTCTGGATTTTCATTTAGTTCAAAAAAAATTGCCAACTGTCCACAAGCTACTTGCAGCAAATGGGGAAAAATACATTTTTCACGGAGAAGAGACAACCTAAGGAAATAATTACACAATATGGGCTTTAAATGGAAATGATGTGGAAGCAAGAGAAAATTACTTATTGAATGTCCAGATGTAGTAAACTGGACATCTAAGAGCTATAAACAGATATAGAAAAGCTGAGAGAAATATCATTTACATCGATGAATCCTGGGTGAACAACAATTTGACTTTTGGAAAGTGCTGGCAGAATGATGTCTATGGGATAAAGACAAAACACAAGCTTAACTGCCTGATTCTTGAAAATGCAGGCAGCAATAAAGGTTTCATACCTGGAATTCTTTGATATTCAAAACTGGACATGCTAGTGATCATGGCCGAATGAATGGAGCCAATTTCCAAAAAATGGTTGGAAGAGAAACTTTAAACTAATATAACCTGTCAGTTTCATGTGCTTGATAATACCCCATATTACAGCGAACAAGAAAATAAGTATGCTGTGAAGCAAGATATGATAATGTGGTTGGAGAACAATATTTTATGTTTTACTGCAATGAGGGAGAGAATATTGTCTGAACTAATAAAACAACATAAGCCAACTGAAAAAGGTATATTAACACAGTAATTGAAATGCATGTGCATAAGTTCTTCGATTAAGTTCTTATATGTGCAAATTGAACTTCCATGGGCAGCAATAAACATATAAGAGAACATAACATAACTGGTGACCAGTCTTTAAGAAAGTATATAAAAATGCAATGAACTCTATTACAACAGCTGATGGTGGAGGGCTATATTAGACACTGTATAAAATATAGTGAACTTTTGTAACAGTGATGTCAAATATTAACATTTTAAAAAATTGAGTCAAGATTGTAACATACACACCACTAAAATTCAATAAAAAGGAAGACTAGTTTCTGGATCCATCGCTCCCATCGTCAGTTCCTGGTCGATTGCTGGCCTTGCTGTTTGTGGTAATTGATTTGCCTCTGGTGGAGGTTTAATGAACTTTTGCATTAGTACATCACTTGGCGGGATTTCGAAATTAAAAACTTTCTCATTCTTCCAAATATGTTTTCCCAGACTGTAAGTTCAGTTTTCCATTTAATATTTCTAACTAATTTGAGGCTTTTATTAATACATATGTTGTTCTTTCCAAAAGTGCCAAGCTACCGCCAATTTTTCTTCTTGTTTTTGGTTTATATTCCTAATGTGTTCTTTAGCTCTTGTTTTTATGTTTCTTTTGGTCTTTCCAATATAAACTTTTTCACAATCATTGCAGTTCATCTGATATATTCCTGATTTATGTTCTTGTTGAAGGTTATCTTCTTTTTGTTTTGAGTTAAGGATATTTTTAATGGAATAATTATTTTTTGGAGCCAAAACAATGTTGTATCTTTTAAAAATCTTTTGAAATTTATGAAAGGCTGATGGGTGGTATGTAAATTTTTTGTATGTTCTGTTTTTTTCTTTGATAGGAGTAAGTGTAGTGGTGTCTCTAATTTTCTTTTTATTCTTTGTTCTGTCTATTTTCTTGTGCACAACTTCTTGTTTGAAGCCATTTTCTATAGCTATATCCACTATATTATTAATTTCCAGTTCATATGCCTCCTTGTTAATTGGAACATTAACCAGTCTGTATGCAAGACTATTTAAAACTGCATGTTTGTGAGGAACTGGATTAAAACTTATATTTAATGTAATTATCCATGTGTGTAGGTTTTCTGTATATGCCAAAAATTAGGTGATTTTCTTTTTTAATTATCTTAATGTTCAAGAAAGTTAACTGTTTATTGCATTCTCTCTCCATAGTGAATTTAACTGTTTTTTCTGTAAGTTAAGTAACTTTAGTGCATCATCCAAGTGCCTTTCTGGTATTATTGCAAAAATATCATCAACATAATGGTACCAAGTCTTAAATAGCCAAGAGAAACTATTTACTAGGCAAATCAATCTACCACGAACAGTGAGGCCGGCAGTTGACCAGGAACTGACGATGAGAGCGATGGCTCCCGAAACTAGTCTTCCTTTTTTATTGAATTTTAGTGGTGTGTATGTTACAACCTCGATTCAATTTTTTAAAATGTTTATATTAGACACGTTTAGAAGCTTGAGGATGAGTTTAGGCAAAAGGATGGATTGATGGAAGAGGCCATAGACAACATTTTTATATCTCAGTTGAAGGCCTGGAGTCCAGTGAAGGAGATATGGAGATTGAGAGCAGTGAAAATGAGGAACTCTGACTCAGATCTTGCAAGCCTGCTGGACTAACCATGGGTTAGTCCAGCACTTTATTTTTATCACCACTATCATGCATGAGTATGGTGAGGAGTGGAATATTTGCACTGCTCATTCCTGCTGCTTGCCTCCTTTTTATCACCAGAGAATATGCCCCATCCTCCACACAGCCTGACCCTAGCTCTGTACAACTTTTTTCTGTTCCCTCTTGAAAAGCAGCTGTGGGACCAGTGTTTTGGTTCATCAATTGCTGTCGTAAAAAAGGGAGAGCTGATCTGAAGACTATGTCAAACATATCACAGCACATGAAAAATAACACAGAATTTAATTTATTTTAGCCAAACAACAAGACAACAGCCAAAAGGTATTAAAATTTTATTTATGTTATGGAATCATCCCATATTATTGTGCTGAGTTCCATTCCACCCTGTATGCCAAATCTACAACACTGAAGGCAGACACAGAATGGAACGCTGATAACCTATGATGTTAAAGAGCATCCGTAAATAAAACAAATCAATCAATCACACCTGCTACTCTAGGTGGATTCTATTTCAGCTGATAATTGATATACTTTATCAAATTATCTTATTAACACCCATCATATCAAAAGTAATTTACAAATCACAATGTAAGTTGAAAATATTCTAATATACAAAATGTTATTTAACAAAAAGAGCTTCAGTATAAAAAATAAAATTAATATATAATATAGCTATATTACCATTCTTCTAATAGCACCACAAATGGCATACATCTTAGAAGTCTCTGTCATGCGGCCTGTAGCAGGATCTACATCTGCAATGTTTATTTGGATTGAAGCATGGTCCTTGGCATGAATGATTCTGTTGCTTGCTGAGCTGTAAAAAAAAAAAAATATATATATATATATATAAATACATTTAATTTGCTCAATGTATAAAATTAGAATAAATTTGGTTTATTGTATGCAGGTGCAACCGTTTACTATCTCTGAATGTAAAGCTCTCTGCCAAATTTCCCTCACTATGTAAGTTCTCCAAGTCCGATTTAGTCTATTTATTAACATACCACCATGCCCTATTTAGTCTCAGGGCCAGCCATTTTTATAAGATAAAGCGATTCATAATCCCGTTTAAAACAGAGGAAAACTGTATAGACTCTTCCTAGATCTAATGTCAAAAAGTAGAAGGGAAGGATTTACTTTCAGCAAAATGAACATATTGTGGCCTTGGAATGACAAGATTCTAACTGCCAAAATTAAAGAATATTGGCAATGTGCAAATTGGCTTTAATTTATCAAATGTTTAATATGTAATACTGATGCAGGCACCTGCTGACTAACTTACAAAATAGAGCACAACAAAACATAAGAGAAAGTAAAAAATCATCAGCACTTTCACCATAACATTTTTAAGTTTGTCAAATTTCTTTCTGATATTTCCTTCTGCATATGCAAGTTTAGAGTTGGTACTCTGTAGTCACATGATCAAATTTTGACATTGATTATGCAATTTTCCTTGCTGCTTTGCTCCATTTGCAGTGTGCACCAAGGAGGAACAAAGAACAATGATCCAATTACTCTGATCAGAAGACATGTCACAGATTTTGACACAATATAAGGGCAGTTCATATATCGGGTTGACCAAACCCTAGGTCCAGGGGTGCAAACACAGAGGTCTGTGCCACCCGTGGTATTTTGCATTAGGACGGCACCTTGTAACTCTAAACCGACCCGCCATTCGGCTGCAGACGATTGCGTCGCCCAGGCGCGCTAAGTTCCCTTAGCTACCAGTTTCTCACTGGTGGATAAGTCATACTAGCTTAGACCTCCTCGTATTTAAGAGGTGAGTCACCCCAGCATTAAGGTAGCCACCACCCTCCCTACCAACAACGGCGATTCCGGCGCACCGGCCCCCAGGGTACACGCCTTTGGCACTCCCCTGGGACACGCCGCCATCGTAGGTCCTCAATTCCCCGTGAGTGACGGGTCCACTGCCAACCGAGCCCAACCCAATCCGGACAACTCCCTTCCGGAAGGGGCTCGAATCAAGTCCGGCCCGGCTCCCTCTAGTACGTCAGAGGTACCACGGGTACTCACGGTCCGCAGAGCCCGCACCTGGAGCATCTGTAGGGCAACGGTCAGACCCCCCCCCCCTTACGGGAGATGCTCTACTGTGTAGAAGTGTGTATGAGTGGATCAATAAGCTTATAAGTGGCTGGACAAGCAGGAAGTCAACCTCCACCAATGAGCCAAATCCTAACACCAGAGTATGGAGTGGAAATATCTGACATTGCCAGAAATTCAAGATTCAATCTTCCCTGGGAAAGGTTAATGTTAACAGTTTTGGGAATTAAAAGGCCTATATTGGAAGACAATATGGAAAAGGGGTGTATGATCAACATTGACTAAAGGAAGTACCAGAAAGACAGATAAAAATAACAAAGGGCTGTAATATGCAGTAAATTGAATGTAGTTCTAAAATCAGTGTTACAGAAAAAAAAAATGTTTGTTCAACTCTTATTATGCAATGTCCACCAATGAAAGAAAAATAACACTTAATTCTCTATTTAACTGGTTGTTTTGACAAAGTGTCTATAAGGTGAATTTTCAAGAAAGACCTATTCTATTTTACTCATTTAAAAAGAAGAATTTGAAGAATTGCAAGTTGTATGGAATTCTATATAGGAACACTATATTTCACAAAAATAATTATTTTTATAACATTCATAAAATAAAAAAATGGTGAAACAAAGTATTCGCACCGGACTTGCATGGAAAATTTGTTAATAATTCAATAGAAGACCAAACATACTATCTAAAGAACTACAACGAATCATTTTCTTCAGTATTGTTTCATTATAACATACTATTTTGACTCTAAATGTTTCAAAAATATTAAACTATACTAAGAGAAATGCCAAAAGGATAACATCCAAACTTGGAATCACCTCATCCTTGGCATACAGTACAGATTTTTAACAAATTTCTCTGTAAGCATTAAGTTTAACAGAAACACTTTTTTGCATGGAAAGGTTTGCTGAACACAAGTATGGACTAATGCAAACTTGCATACTGGGAAGAATTAGTATCTTGGGTAGGTTACAGTGCTTGAAGGAAACAGATTTCTATCTCCACCACTACTAGCTATCAATCTGTTTTGGCAGAGGAGACTTTTCAAAGTCCAAGAATGAGACCAAACGTAATTAATTTCTTGAGATTTTATTTTAGAAACATTATAGAGAAAGATTGTGTACTTTTATTTACTTTGTAAGGATCTCTTCTTCAGCAACTTTGGCTGCAAATTCAGCATATTTAATACCAAACTCGATAGAATATCAGGTGCCAAATTTGAACTTTGAATTACCTTTCTGGAAAGCATAGGATTTCTATTTAGTAATGCACTACAAAGTGTTAAAGAAACTGAGTGATTTAAAGCTAGTAAAGTGAAAAGAGGCTGAAACATTACTGCAAAACTGGAAAGATTGATGTTGTCTAAAGATAAATTGCTTTCTTTGCAAACATGAAGGTAAATGTGAAGATCATGAGGCAGAATTTTCTGAGGATTACTTTTTATTGATAGGTTGCATAAGCTGGTGTATTAGAATACTTACAGAATAAATTTTCTTGTGAAATTATGGAAAATGAAATAATTAAGTGTATTTTTTCATTTCTATAGCACCCTTTAATTTCTATGTTCATATAGGTTACTATAGCATGTGAAACACTGAAACACACTCAAGAGTCACTCTTCCAGTAGGTTGCTACTGATGAACCAGGTACTGGAAACTGACGTAATCAATGTGGAAATTTTGTACATTAACCATCAAGAATTTAAGTAAAGATATTAGTATAAATGTATTATTCCATCAACAATTGTAATTGTGAAGAGTTACACCTAAAGATATATGGAGGCCATGTTGTGGTTTGTATTTAAATTTTTCTTAGCACTTTATAAATTTCAAATTTCATTACAGTAGATGTTTGAGAAATAGAAGAATTAGTAGTTTGTAGAGACTGTAGCTAGCTGATAAAATAATGGTATAAGTACAGTAATTGAAATATTATATTTTATTCTCCTGGAATTCCAGTAGGCTACTGCTGATGAATCTGGGACTGGGGTCTGATGCAATCAGAAATTTTGTACTTTATTTAATTATTTAGATAAAGGGTTAATATAACATCATTAATGAATTAAAATTTCTGTTATCGTGAGGTACACCTAAAATGGTTGGGCCAGATAGGTGGAGACCCCTTGTAGTTTATATTTTTCTTAGTACTTTTGTATAAATATTTTCCAGAATTTTTGCAGGATGGGGAATGATGCTAATTAAAGAAAGACTTCCATTTCCAGCTAATAATGAAACCTTGGACACCTGACTTACAAGTCAGCAGGCTGGCCACTAGACCATGGAGGGAAGAAGAAGAAGAAGAAGAAGAAGAAGAAGAAGAAGAAGAAGAAGAAGAAGAAGAAGAAGAAGGAGGAAGAGGAGGAGGAGGAGAAAAAGAAGAGGAGGAAGGAGGAAGAGGAAGAGGAGGAGGAGGAGGAGGAGGAGGAGGAGAAGGAGGAGAAGAAGAAGAAGAAGAAGAAGAAGAAGAAGAAGAAGAAGAAGAAGAAGAAGAAGAAGAAGAAGAAGAAGAAGAAGAAGAAGAAGAAGAAGAAGAAGGGGGAAAAAACACCCACTTTAAATTATAAGGTCGGATTGTCTTTTTTGTATCATATTTAAACATGTTTAAGTCCTAAATGCAAGTGTATTTCTGTTTTTAGGCCACAGAAATCTGCCCTTTAGTTATAAACCCTTACTTCCCTTAGTTCGCTATTGCATACAAATGATTCAGTTTTACAGTCTTGTGTATTTGCTGACTTTTTTTACCTTAGAATTTGCAGTGACAGCTACTCACTCTTTTATGTATTTGAAGTTGTAAGACCCAGTTGTAAATATATGCAATGTAAATACATCTTGTTTTTGGTTAATTTTCAATTTCTGGAATAAACAATAAATGTAACACCCCATTTCTGGATATTTTCCAACGTTAAATAGTTTTTATTGAATTGAAAATTGTAGCATTATTATAACAATTATTGTTTTCATTGTCTCACATTTACTCTCCCTCTTTTAGAGGCTTATACCTACAACCACCTGGATCCAGATGCCTGTCAAGAGATCACTCTGCCCATTCAGGAAACACTGCTTGGTGACAAACCAAAAGGAAAGATGATGCTATGCTTAGATGAGCCCAAGGGCCGTGGAACTGGGAGTTGTCTGACATTTATCTTTGCAGGATACAGGAAAACCCCATAAACCACTTAAATAACTCATTCCAACCAAGATTCAAATTCAGCCTTGCAGGATTATGAAGCAGACACACTACCTCTATGCCATGGTTTGTCTTTGCAGGATACAGGAAAACTACGTAAAAACTACTTAGATAACTCATCCCGACTGAGATTCGAACTCAGGCTTGCAGGATTACAAAGCAGACACTCTACTCCTATGCAATGGCTATGACCTATTATAACATGAAGGTATCAGTGATAACCACTAGGTAAGGTATATTACACCGGATGGTGCTAGTTTGCATTTCTGCATCCATACCGTTTGTTGCCATGTAGAGAGGTGGCAGATGCAAGTCTCAACATATATAAAATTAAGGCTTCTTTTATTTCATTCAATCAAAATGCTGATGAATTTTGGAAATCTCCCCTAAAATGAAAATAAACTCTGATATAACTCTTGTTTTACCCCTGCAAACCCTCATGCAATCTGCATGCTCCTAGTGTCAGGTCTGGGAAACAAAAGGTGAAACACTCATAGTTGCCCAATTCCATTAATTAGTGAATAAAACTTGCATAAAATGTAGTAGCAGAAGTAAACAGGAGAAGATGTGAGCTCATAGGAAGCTATTAATCCATTTGCCCAACCCCAAAAAAGCAATTTAATTTATAGCAGATTTTAGCAGCAGAAAGGAAAAATGGTATTTTAGTAGTGGGAATGATGGTGACATCACCAAGAAATGCATTAAATTGCAGATCAGTTGAAATAGGACAAAGAGACTGGCTATATCAGATAATTCTCCAGTATAGATTTAAACAGTTTTGTTAAAGCAAACTTACTGGACACCCAACCTAATGTAAGCAGATACTATTACAGTAATCCCAGTAAAACTTAAAACATGACTTTAGGTTTAAATTTTAAGATTGTTGGGTTCACAAGCATGCATGCGTGAACCAACAATCCTACATTACGTTTAAGTTAATGAGTTTCATTTGCAGTCTCATTTGAATAGATTGGCATGAAGGAATATTGTGCAATAGTTTGTAACTCTGAACAATAATGGATGAACATAAGAAAGTGATGTACAGAGTTTCATGGTGAGGAATAATGGAATATTTAGATGCAAGTGTGCATTTTGCAGAAAGTAAAGATATTCATATTAGGAGGAAAAATAAACATTTGAAAATAATGTAGAATGTGCAAAACACAAATTGAGTATAAGATAAGTGTAGTTAATAGTTAATAAGGGAAGAGTCCTGTGGACATAAAGTAAATAAGAAATAAAAAATATTGGAGTGTTAAGCAGTGTTAAAAAGATAAAACTTTAATAAAGGTGTGCAATACAAATAGAAGTTTAATCTTACCTAGAATTTACAGCTGAGCATATAAAAACATTATTAGGAGATGGTGCGACTCCATTAAAAGCTAGCATTCCAACCACCTGTTCCAAAAAGAATCTACTTTTATAGGTGAAATCACTCCAAGATGGACAAAATGGCAGCATAGTGTGCTGAAGTAAGAGTTATACCAACACCAAGAAATGCACCAAGTGAAGAAAAATCAGTTAAGACATTGAGATTCAAATGTTACCAATTGTTACAACCGATGAGACATTATGCGAACAATATACGCTTTCCAGTTGTGCAATAAAATGCATTACATTGCACTGTACAGAAACATAGATAAAGGGTAAAGCTCAATAAGGCAAATTTCTTAATTGAATTTAACAAATGCCTAACCTAACCCTAATGTAAGTGAATATTTGTTTTATAAGGATCCTTGTGAAACTAAACACAAAAGTTAGATTTAACTTTACAATAGGTAACAGTGAACTTAATGGTATATTTATATGTTTGGTTCTATAATTCCAAATCCGTTGCACCATAAATCGTTTTTTTTATATTTATTTATTTATGGATGCTCTTTAACATCTCAGATTATTAGCATCCCATTCAATTCAGGGCGTGAAACGGCAGACAAATTTTGCTCAGAGGCCTCTCTTTCAGGCTTGAGGTTCTTTTTCGTGCTGTAAATGTACCACACAGGATCCACAGCTTTACTTCCCTTCTGAAGGAAGCCATACTTAGGATTTTTATACCCGAAAAAAAATCCATCGGTCCTGGCCGGGTTCGAACCCACGATCTTGGGTTTAGGAAGCAAGTATGGTAACCACTAAACCACCAGGACCGACACCATAAATTGTCTACAGTAAAATAATATAAGTTAGCAAATATGAAAAATAAATGACAAACCTATAAAGATAGTTCTGTCCTGGTAGGAGAAAAGGAAGATGCACAGGGATATGCCAATGTGGAAAGTTCCTTTATATAATGCAACATTTAAGCCTAAACTCTAAACTGTTTACATTATGCTTTAATGTTTCCACCCACTTTCTTGTTATTTTAAGTAATTTCAAACTTTAAACTTATAGTTGTGATGCATGCCAATATTAAAATTTTGGTAAATTTGAGAATAGGTCACCTTATTCATTTGGTGGGTTCCCCTTCTTTCTTTCCTAGAGCTACTACCAGAGTCAAAACACCAGTTATTTTCATAATCTAGTGTAAATAGATTTCATATTATAGCAGAATACTAAGAGCGTACCATGGCCTAAAAACACAAAACCATTAATGCCATGATTGTAATGGATAGCTGCAAACCCTTATAAAAACACGCAAGCACCAAAATCACAAACACATAAGCACTGCAGGTGGACAAATTATGTCACATAGGGTTACCACTCTTTTGTGATATGATAGTGGTGAATGGCTTCAGGCACCCTTGAGGATTGCTGGTTGTTGCAGGGTGGTAGCTTGCTAGATAATTTTTTCCTTTCTTTCAAACCAAGAGGGAATTTAGAATGTAACTAAAAATGTTAATTGAAACTTGTACAGTGAAGTTAATCATATAATGGTCTTAATTTAGAATGTGTTTATAGAGACCAGAATGTGTTTTAGAGACAATGTAGGTACTCGAAATATATGTCATAAATTATGCATATACATAGACAGGAATTCATAAACATAATTGCCTCACACAAACACACTTTCTACCCGCTGTAGGTATGCGCTAAATGAGCACAGTAATGTTACCGGCACAATTCTGCAAAATTAGCTATTTATGCAATTTACAATAATTCACATTATTCTGCTTTACACTTTGTTACATACATTTTGTATACTGTAATTGCTATTTATCTCTCGCTATTAGGAAACTTTGAAACCTTCTCGATAAAACTTGAAGGTACCTTAAACTTTTTAAGCCTAAGAATGATAAAATTATATGTGGGGATATAAATATTGATTACTTAATGCCAAATGTCAGAATGAAACAATTTAACTCCCTTCTTACTACATATAATATGGTATGCAATTAACTTTCCTACCAGATTTGATAAAAACTCTAGCACAGCAATAGATAATATCTTTGTAAATTCAGATAAAACTGTCATCAATATTCTGTCTCCATTGATCAATGGTCTCTTTGACCATGATGTTTAAATAATAGTTAGGAAGGATTCTACAATAAATCTCAAAGAATATTACAGATATATAAAATATAGAAATATTAATGATGCAAACCTTCGTAAAATAGTGGAGACACTTGAACATGAATTGTGGAATAGTGTCTACAGTGGATATGATGTTAACAGTAAATTCAACAATTTCTTGCCCTTTTAAATTGCATATTGAAGCATATTTCACACTAAAAATTTTAAAAAAATGTGTATATGAGTAGGGAATGGTAAAGCCAAGGAATTGAAAAATCTTATCAACATAAAAGACAATTATATAATCAGCTTCACCATAAATTGAAAATACATTTTAAAAATTATTGTAAGATACTTAGGAAGGTAGTAAAAGTAGCAAAAAAAGGTATCCATTAACAAAAACTTACGTCAGTTAAAAAACAAAATAAAGACTACTTGGAATATAATAAAACAAAAAACAGCTAAAAATTTGCAACAAGATACAATAATCTTATGCATTAACAATCAAGAGATACAACATCTGCAGATGTAGTAAGTGTGTTCAATGATTACTTCCTTAATATAACAAAAAATGTAAATTTATGTTCTAGTAATAAAAGAGATGCACAAAGGATTACACAATCATCATTTCCCAGAAAAATGATGAATCCAAAACAAGTACCACTACTCCACTAGAAATTAGTAATATCATTAGAAAACTAAAATTAAAAAACTCTTCTGGCTATGATGCAACTAACAGCAAAGTCATATATGGCCTATGCAAAGGAAATTAGTATCCCCTTAGTCACTTGTGTAATGAGTCTTAACATCGGGCATGATTCCTGAAAGGCTAAAATATTCAGGGGTGAAGTCTTTATTCAAAAAGGGAGAAAATATAAATGTCTCTAATTATACATTTATAGCTATTTCACCTACATTTTTTAAGGTATTTCAGAAAGTAATGCACAATAGGCTTTACCATTATCTTGAAAGTAACAATATTCTAGTTAATAATCGGTTGATTTTAGAAAAAGAATTTCAATGGAAAAGGCAATTTTTAAATTCTCTAAATGAAATTTTAACTGCGTTCAATGAAAGAGTACATGAAGGAGGAATATTTTGAGATTCAGCAAAGGATTTAGATTGTGTCAATCATGAAATTCTGATACATAAATTAGTTTTCTATAGAATGAAAAGCCAAATGTTTAAATGGTTTATACCCTACCTTGACAAAAGGAAACAAAATGTAATAGTAATAAATTGCCCCTTTAAAAATAAAAATTGTGCATCAGTGAGAAATAATTAAGAAAAGAGCAAGGATCTGTTCAGGGTCATCTTATTTTTTCCTGATGTAATGATCTCTTCTTATCTATCCAAGATGTAGATAATACTGTTCTATTTGAAGATGACAATGATAAATGGAAATAGCTTTAATGAATGTGCCATTAAACTAAATCTATTTCTCAGCTCCTTGTGTGTATGATTCAAAGCAAACAAATTATCTCTAAATCTAGATAAAACAAATATTACAAAATTCATCACTTACAGATCTCCAAATCCACTATCATGGGTAGGATATTATAGCTGTGTGCGTCTACAAAGCAATAATCCTTGGTTTCATAATTGATAACCATCTAAATTAGAAAGAACTCATTAATTCTATCATGTATAAACTTAGCAGTGCATACTATATGTGCAATATTACCATGGATTCAATTAAGATACTCAAATTAGTGTATTATACCTATTTAAACTCAGTAATGAAATATGGTCTTGTATTTTGGGGAAACTCGGTTAAAAGTGAGCGTATTTTAATACAGAAAAAAGTCATAAGAATAATTGCTGGTACACACAGTAGACATTCATGCAGAAACCTCTTTAGGCAATTTAAAATTTTAATTCTTCCTTGTGAATATATATTTCTTATGAACTTTTATAAAAAAAAAAATTGAGAAAATGTGAATAAAATATACATGACAATACTAGACAAAATGCTTCAAATATGCTCTTAGAAAATACCTTTGGGCCTATTATTCTATAAAGTAATATATGAATAACAATACATTATACTGATTTAAAAACACTAATTATTTATAACAATGTATATGTAAATATGTATATAGTGCTAAGTTAGCAGTGAAGGAAAGAGATTGTGTTTCTTGGGAACTGCAGGAAGAAGTACAAAAGTGACTAACAATGGGAATGAACATTGAGATTTATAGAGCAAGAATAGATATTTTCAGTAGTATGAATTGGAATCTATTTAAGAAAAAGGTGCAGCATAGAGAGACAGGGAATATTTTTGCTGTGGTGTATGTAATTGTTGTGCTACTAATCATTGGAGTAGTGGAGATTAACCCCTGGTCTAATGGTGATTATGGAGCAGGTTAGAGAAATTGAAACATTTTGCAGGGTATGGAAGAAAGGTTGGGGAATAAAATGATATGGATAGAGAAATCAAAATTGTAAGGCAAAACATGAACACAGAAGTCCATGTAATCAAAAGAAAAATAGAAACTTTGGAAGAAAGATATTGGAAATTTAATTTGGTAATATCAGGTGTAGAGGAAAGAAGAGGAAGGTGACCATTCAGGAAGTGAAAGAGATTTTAGAAGGGAGACTGGAGATGTTTCTGAGTGGATGGGAAATTGCTGAAGCTTTTCGAATTGGGAAGGATGATAGTGGTTAGATTTGTAACCATGCAAATTGTCTATGAGGTGTTTGAAAGATCTAAGAAATTAAAAGGGATGAATTTCTTTACTAATAGACATTTATCGGTGGAGCAGAGAATCCTGAAGAAAGAACTGGTGCAATGTATGAAAAAGGCACGATTGGAGGGTAAACACACATATGTACATAACCTACAGCTTTGGATTGACTATTGGCCAGTGGATGAGTTCAAAAAGGAATCTAAGAGACATCAGCAGAATAAATGAAGAGGAAATGATTCTGCAAAGTGCAACAAAAACAAATGGAAATGAAACGATAGGAAGTTGAAGAGCCAGATCAAGATGTTAAGAGTAAATGGGAGTTCAGTGCAGATGAAGAGGGGAATGATTACGTCACAGAAGAGGAGAATATCACTGGATAAGGAGAGTCTGCCTCAGCTGACCAGGGAAAACAGGTCAAGAGCAAGAGGTGGTGTAAGAGTGTATCCAGCAAAGTATGCTTTTTTTCCTCTCTAATTTGGGAATGGAGACAGTGCTGTGCTTTGTTGAATGCCACTTTGTTTCAATGTTTTGTGTATGGACACTCACAGAACTTCCCGCAAGTCTTTGGTTTTCTTTGTGCACTACTTCACTCCTCACGCTGCACACAAATTCCACACTATGATTTAACATATTCAGGTGCAATTTCCCACAAGAATGATTTCATCACTTCCTTGTTAATGCTGTAGAGGTTTATCCCAGCAATTGAGGTAATTACATAACTTTTCTTTATTATTAGCAGATGAATCGTTATAATTGTGGCAATACTGTTTTAATTACAGCAGCACCTCCTTGGAGGCACACTTAGTGTAATCTAGTGGCATAAATTATAAGCTTTAGTTGTATGGTAGGAAAATAGCAATTAAGCACAGGAAAATATTTACTTTTAAGCAAAACATGAAGCACGAGTAGTTTTAGTGTGTTTAAAAGGAGGTAAATGAATAATGGATGTATTTGTGGTAAATATGTACCCTTAACATTAAGGAAAGTGCATTATTTGTTTTTCATAGTCTGCTTATAGCACGAGCCTTTTAATCTGCACTGATGGAGGTGCAAATGTTACTAGTAGGAGGATCGATTTTAATTGATTCGGTTTATTTACGGACGCTCTTTAACATCTCAGGTCATCAGCATCCCATTCAATTCAGGGCATAAAAAGGCTGACAAATTGACTCCATCGATCCTGGCCGGGTTTGAACCCACAACCTTGGGTTTAGGAGGCAAGTATGGTTACCACTACACCACAAAGACTGATTACTAGTAGGAGGAGCCTAGGCGAATGGATGGAGGTTAATATCTTGTGGTTCCAAAACTAAAAATTAACGCTCCATTAACACAGTAATAGCTATGAGGTTATGCTATTTTTAGCTTTCTGGCTACAACATGTTGCAAAAACAGACAAGTCAATCAAATAAATTTTATTATATACATGTTTACAAATACATTGATATGTTGTGCAATATAATATTGTCACTCATATATTCCTTTACAGAATATATTTTTACATAGGTATTTTCTAAGAGCAGATTTAAAGGAATTGTCATTGTTTATTAAGGCTTTTAGACTAGAGGGAAGAGCATTGTATACTAAAATGCACTCATAATAAATGCCTTTTTGATGGCATGAAAGTGCCGAAATTGGGTGATGTAGATTTCCTTTTTTCTAGTATTCTTGTCAAGTATATTTTGATTTTGAACAAATTTTTGTTTATTTCTTATATAAAAGTTCATGAGGGATAAAATATATTCACAAGGAAGAGTTAAATTTTCAAATTTCCTAAAGAGGTTTCTGCATGAATGTCTGCTATGTGTACCAGCAATTATTTGTATGACTTTTTTCTGTAACAGGAAGACACGTCCACTTTTAACTGAATTTCCCCAAAATATTTGACTGTACTTCATTATTGAATTGAAATAAGCTTAATAAGCTAGTTTTAAAGTCTTAATTGACTCCAACATTACTAATGCACATATTGCATAGCATGCACTGCTAAGTTTAGGTGTAATAAGATCAATGTGATCTTTCCAATTCAGACAGTTATCAATTATTAAACCAAAGAATTTAATATATTAGATTTGTGAAAGTACACTTTTATAATATCCTATCTGTAATTGTGGATCTGGAGATCTGTGACTAATGAATTTCATAACATTTGCTTTATCTAGATTTAGAGACAATTTGTTTGCTTTGAACCATACACACAATGAACTGAGAACCAAATTTAATTTAATGGCACAATCATTTAAGCTCTTTCCATTTATCAATATGCTTGTGTCTGCAAATAGAACAGTGTTTCCTACATCTTGGATAGATAAGGAGAGGTCATTTATATTTATCAGAAAAAAAAAGAGGGCCCAGAACAGATCCTTGAGGCACTCCATGGTTAATCATTCCCCACTCTGATGCATTGTTTTTATTTTTGCAGGGACCATTTATCACTACATTTTGTTTCCTTTAGCAAGTAGCAATACCTCAAAAATATATTAACTAAGAATCTAGTCAGAAATATGCATTGTGAACAGTAAACGTTTATATCAATCATATGCTATACTTTAATTGCTCTTAACCTAACTTTCCTACTCATCGTCACTTTCGCTAATACTCCGCACATTTGGATCAACTGGCTCCCAAAATCATTAAAAAGATAATAAAATTAAGTGTTAGTATTTGAAGTTACCAATGTTCCTATACTTTTAGAGAAATTTAAACAAACTACCAGTGCCCGACTAATACTTTCGTGGAACAGAACTACGAAAATTCACTTATAAGTATGTAGTAGTAAAGTACAAGTGTAGCAGAAATATTTGTGGAACAGAATTTTACTAATAATCACAAGTTACCTATCCGTACACTTGTAATTTATTACCCCATACTTTTGTAAATCGTCCCAGCACGTGTGCACTCACCATTTCCTTGGACAGTAAAGATCTACGAATTCACCTGCGTCGTTTTCCATTGTGGACTATACCTGCAATACACAAACCAATATTATTCAAATGTAGTCTTAAATTAAATGAAAAAATACGTGCACACTACACCCAAAATAATTCTTACAATTTCACAGACAGTCACAATAAACTAGCGTATTTTAACATGGAGGATTAAGACAAGATTGAGAAATGACAAGTGAGAACTACAGTAAGTGTTGCAATGAAATATGAAATATCCCTGATTCCACTGATCATAGTTCCACTTAGCTCCGCTTGATACCATGCATTTTCACGTCTCCGATACACAGGTTACCCATGAAGAATCCAATATGAATGAACTTGGAGGAAATATATCATGCTTATAACCCCATCAAACCTAAAAAGCTGAGAGGCGGTGTAGAAGCCTATGACAAGGTTTTGGTTCAGTATTTTCAAATTCAAAACGGTTTATGAAAAGAAAATAGTAATAAGGTTATCCTTCCGTGAGAACCTAACGCTATGTATTTATAAATACTTACATACGTAGACGTGTTCAGTTTATCTATACACCAACTTATGGACGTATTATAAATTATTTTAGAGTTCAAATCACAGGTACAAAATTCTAAATATTGAGCACATTGCCAATACAATGCCGGTAGGATAGGGATGAGACTTATTCTGTTGATAAGAAAAATATCCAAATTCTTGTCAGCACATTTATTTAACACTGTAGTTTAGTGTAACTTCTGCATGTTTGTCTAATGTGACGATTGCTTCAACTTTCAGCCTCACCCCCTACCTTTTTTTGGGCAGGGGAATGGTCAACCTGTAAGTTGGCATTGTCAAATTCCCCTAAACATTTATTTGTTTTCACCCGGTTAAACGCATAATACAAGAAATACATGATAACCTAAGGAACGTTAAAATATATTGAAAAATAGCACAATACATTGAAAATAAAGGTTGTAGTTTCTATAATGCCACATGAAATAGTACTTCGTGAACATTATGGAAAGCTGGGAAGAGAGATTTCGTACATAAGGCCACAGGGTAATATCAGAAGAGAATGAATATTACATAAAGAGCACAAATTTCATGTAAATATGGTGATAGGACGTTGCTGACACTAAGAACATGTTAGGCACACTGCACTAAGATAAGCAACAATCGCTGTAAAGAATTTACAATAGCTTAAGGCGACTATATAATATCTTATTCCTTATGTCAAATTAAATTGAAAAATAACAATGATCTTTTATTGCAGGATTAATTCGTATAAGCGTCTCCTGTAGTAATTTACCCTGATTGACAGAAAAAGAAATAATGAGTTTCTGAAATAAGGAAATAATGCTACGAAAAATGGGCATTTCAAAGTAATTAGTTTTCAGACCTAACATTTTATTTCCCTTTTTTCTCCCCCCCCTCCCCCCCCGGTTTAAACAGAACTGCATATTCTACACTTTGGCCAGAATGCCCTATCAACATAACTTATAAAGCACTGTAAAGCTTGAAGTGTTGATCAGCTTTAACTAAAAGGGAACAGTTCCCCTAGTATCAATTGTTAGTCACATTATCCTTAAGTGAGAAGTTTGAAGAATTCCTTGAAGGCAGCATTTGATATAAGCTTTCATAGTTAGTTAATTAGTTCTCGGAGCATTTAGTGAGTTCGGGGAACAGCCACAGAGACCTACGAATATTGAACTTGTCATATACAATTACCATAGTAGTTTTCAATCTGTATTTACAAACATTTATTTGCATCTACATAAATAATTACAATAAAAATAAAAAAGAACACTTAGAACAACTCAACCAACACCAAAAACAGACAAGTCAATTGTACAAATTTTATTATATACATGTTTACGTATACATTGATATGTTGTGCATATATAATATTGTCACTCATATAATCCTTTACAGAATAATAGGCCTTTTTACATAGGTATTTTCTAAGAGCAAATTTAAAGGAATTGTCATTGTTTATTAAGGCTTTTAGGCTAGAGGGAAGAGCATTATATACTAAAATGCACTCATAATAAATGCCTTTTTGATGGCATGAAAGTGCTGAAATTGGGCGATGTAGATTTGCTTCTTGTCTAGTATTCTTGTCATGTATATTTTGATTTTGAACAAATTTTTGTTTATTTCTTATATAAAAGTTCATGAGGGATAAAATATATTCACTAGGAAGAGTTAAAATTTCAAATTTCCTAAAGAGGTTTCTGCATGAATGTCTGCTATGTGTACCAGCAATTATTTGTATGACTTTTTTCTGTAACAGGAAGACACGTTCACTTTTAACTGAATTTCCCCAAAATATTTTACTGTACTTCATTATTGAGTTGAAATAAGCATAATAAACTAGTTTTAAAGTCTTAATTAACTCCTACATTACTAATGCACGTATTGCATAGCATGCACTGCTTAGTTTAGGTGCAATAAGAACAATGTGATCTTTCCAATTCAGATGGTTATCAATTGTTCATATGTGTCACCTTGTGGAAAGTACGTGCATGGTGGATCTTCTCCAATTCTGAGGTATTGTGAATGAAGTTGTGCATTTATTGAAGAGCTCTGCTTCTGTAAGAGCAGGAAGTGAAGCTTTGAGGTGTCCATTAAAGATGTCTGTATTGTGTGCTTCATGGTTCCAAGTCATGCATCGTACATTCTTGTTGGAAATTGACCATTTGTACACCTACCTGTGAGAGGATACAACAAGTGTTCAATGTTGCTTTTCTCACTTGTCTAATGTCCTTAAGTGTGGTATTGGTTTCAGTTCAGGTGCCATCTACTATAAGCAAGCATATACTTTTGGAAGTAGAATAAGAAGAAAGAAAGCATCTGGCCCGAATTCTAAGCACTGAAGCAATGAGATTCAACTTTTGGAGACAAGGAAACAATGATATGATATTTGGTAACATGAATGGCTCTACAATCATAAAACATGCAGTGTCACACATTTTCATTCCTCAGATGAAAATTGTGTTTGTTCATTACAACAGATATCATATCTTGTGATGTACTAAAAGAACAAAGTCATTAATATTTTACAGCAAAGACAATAGTAGTGAGACAAGCCCTTAAAAATACTTTCTCCACAAATGTCTTTATCTCTTAATAGCAAAATGTGAGAGAAAAAAGAAATTATGAATTATTGAATATGAACAGAAAATCAATGTTTTCATAAATTAGCTTGCTGTTTTTCCTTGTGACATCCTTAATGTTGTTGGAGACTTTTATATCCAACTAGAGGCATCAATAAAATTGGTCATTATTTGGAGATACTTAATTTAATTTTGTTGCTGGTACAAAATATAATTTGAATACGTAATAAAATGGGAGGGAGAAAAGAAATTATTAATTCTTGCTGAATATGAACAGAAAATTAAGTTTGTCATAAATGAACTTCCTCATGGAATATTTAGTATTGTTCAAGACTTTTATATCCAACTAAAGGCATCAATAAAATCGAGCATGTCCTCTGGCTCTAGATGTACAGGTTGTAATATGAACATGTTTTGGATTTATCAGTACAGCTTCAAATTCTCTATTAGAACTATTGGCCATTAACCATAAGAGCAATATAGCCTCTATCAAAATGTGAATAAAGCTTATTTTTAAGAGAAAGAAATTAAAAAGCAGGATAAAAAGTTAACTTTTTCATTTCATTAATGCATTGCATCTGTCTGATCTTTTTTCTTTTTTAAATGCCTGTTACTGAGGCATCACAGACAGTGGACACTGATGATACCTGAAATGATAAACTGGAAAAGGCTGTTTTTTTTTAATTTTAAGGTAGGAAAAATTGCAGACCAAAGTTTAGGGTACCTCCGAGACATTTGCCAGTGTCTGATCATACATTTAAAAAGTTTAAAAGTATCAAGGTTTTCCTACTCAGCTGATAGGACTATAGATAGAAATATGCTCAATTTAGGATTAATAGTGACAGTATGTGGTATGTATTATAGTAAAATAAGTATAAGTTATAGTAATGAGGACCTATATTTCTTAGTGAATTCATAAATACCATAAAATGAATGAATAGTGTTTAATGCCCGTTTTTGTTACAGAGACACCACAGGCGATGGACACTGATGATACATGAGATGAAATAATATATTGGGAAAGGATTTATTTTTAAGGAAGGAATCGTTCCAGGCCTAAGTTTAGGGTACCTCTCCGGCATTTGCCATTTATGAGGGCTGAGGAAAACCTGCAAAAAACCTCAGTCAGGGAGGATGGTCCTGGCAGTATTCGAACCCAGACCTCCTGCTCACGAGTCCGTGACTTAACAACCTCGGACACCCGTGGCGGTATAAATACCATAGAAAAATATGTTTTAATAAGATATATATTCTATTAAAATTTATTAAATATGTATACTCTAAAACAACTTTATAGCATTACAACATGTTTCAGGGGCAAATACTCCCATTATCAGCTGCTGACCGACTACTCACACTCAATGTAGTGGCTGAATCTCAAGATGCTTCTGTGCATTGGCAGTCTCTGATGACTTAAATAGGAACTTGTGGAGTTCATCAGTGGGTGGAATATCAAAATTCATTAAATTTTGCCTATTTTTCAGGATGAAAAATTTTTCCCATGTAGATAGTTCTTTGGATTATGAAGTTCCAGCTTGGCCTCTGGTTTAAATTTGTGATTTTGCTTCCAAAAGTGAGCTGCCACTGCTGATTTATCAATTTGTTTAAAATGAATATTCCTAAAGTATTCCTTTCTGCTAATTTCTAAGTTTCTCTTTGTTTTTGCACTGTATTTTGTATTAAAATCTGCAATTTTAATTTCATAAATTCCTGATTTCTGTTCTGTTACTGTGGAACCTAGTCAATTTTTGATATTATATCTGTTCTTTGGTGCTAACTTTATGCCATAGTCTTTTGAATATCCTACTGAATTTGTTTCTTTCCTTGTTGTTCTTTAATGTGGAAACCTCATCTTCATCCTGAAAAATGGGAAAAATTTAATGAATTTTGATGTTCCACCCACTGATGAACTCAGCAAATTCCTATTTGAACCATCAGAGACCATCAGAAGCACAGAAATACCTTGGGATCCAGCCACCACATAGAATACGAGTAATTGGTCAACAGCTGATGACGGGAGCAATTGTCCCCAAAAATGTTATATAAGTAAATGGAGTTAATGCAAACATATTCATAAAATTCTAATAGGATGTATTGCTACTCCATTGTCTATAGCATCGTAAGTACAATTAAAGATATTACATAGTTTGCTTTTGAGTAGTACAGATATCTCTTTAAGATAAGAAGGTAAATCATTATACATTTTAAGACCAGAAAGTTGTGTTAATAGAAGTAATAAAAATATAATTGTTTCTTGTGTTATGCAAGTGTATATTTACATTCAATGAAAACATATTAAAGTTTGCCTTAATGTGGGTTAAGGTTTCAGAAATAAATACAAACGACAGTAGTAATATGTGCAAATATGAAAAGAAGCTGTCTTAACTGGTAGCCCTGCTAGTTTTCATCTTGTTTCTAATTTCTCTTTTCTGTAGTTTGAAAATAAGATTAGATTAGGTTTCCCCAAAATAGTACTTTATATCATAGTAAGGAATGAAAATATGCATAATATAAGACACTATTAATTTTCACTGATAACATTTTCCTTATCAATTGTTAAACATATTTTGCTTAATTTTCTAGTTAGTGTCTGCATATGAACTGAGCAGTATAAATGCTTATCCAAATATATACCCAAAAATGTTTTACTTTCAGCATAACTGATGCCTTTGTCCTGATAGTTTATAATGGAATACTTGGAGCTTTTATTTTGCATATGATGAAATGAAATAGCTACTGCGTAATTTTCATTAATTATTAATATATTGTTTCAAAACACTTAAACAAATGCCAAGTGTTTCACTTATGTTTGACTGAATACTCTGTATATTATTACCCACAATGCAGACATATCATCTGCAAAAAATGTTAATTTACCTTGACTGACTGTAATTAGTAATTTCTGAAACATTCTCATTATTTTCATTTCAGTGCATCATTCACTAGTTCCAGTATGCTCAAACATTTTTCTACAGACATCAAGTTTAAAATGGGCTGCACAGATATTCAAGGAGGTGTTACTTCCGCAAGGTTATCCAGACAGTGTTAGTGATGACTATTATGAATATCAGCTTTGGGACACTTTGCAGGTTAGTTATATTAATTTCTGCTCTATTAATGACGAATTAAAATAGAAAAATTTTACAGTGAAGCATAGCAGTTGTCAATAGTAACTATTTGTTTCACTTGTTTAAAATCCAGAAACTGTTGCAAGAAAAATTGCTCACATCATCAGCTGTAAACCAACTGAGGTCCTCTGGCGATAATAAAATAAGTTTGCTCAAACAATCCAATGATGAGGTCTCAAAGCTCACAATGATGCCTTTGTTTTTGATAATAGACATTTTACCAAATTGCTAACTCTGCTAGGCTCTTGGTTGTTTTTAATAATTTTGGCTTCTCTTTATTGTCATGATTCTTAGACCAAAAATGCACTGCAATTGCTGATTTTTCAATTTGTTTTTCTGAAATGATTTTGGATTGAGATTCTAAATTCTTCTTTGTTTTTTTCTATATGCATTTGTTTGAGCAAACTAATCCTGCCATTGCCAGAGGACATCAAGAGCAATTGCTCTTGAAACATGTCCTGAATTTTAAACAAGCAAAGTAAATAGTTACTTAAAATGTAAAATGGAACTTGCACAGTGAAGCTAATCATATTAATTGATATCATTGTGTGATTCAGTTGAACTACGCACTCTTAAAGCTTCACTTACTTTTCATAAATGTATGGAACCAGTTTCCAGAACATTTAGTTCTCATCTTCAGCCAGGCTAAAGTTCAACTGTTGGGTCATTCGTTGAGCTGTGGGAATGTGTATTCTGCTCTGGTGGCAGAGTGATAAACTTGTGTTTATGTTTTCATCTCCGGCAAAGTCGAAGTTCATTATGCTGTCTTTGTATTTGTAGATGTAGATTTTCTTCCAGGTTGCCAGTTCTGTAGGTCCTTGTACTGATTTTAATAGTTTTGCTTTATTTATTATGTCGTGATTTTGTGTCCAAAAATGATATGCTACCCCTGATTTCTCCATTTGCTTGTACTCTTATGTTCCTGAAATGTTCCTTTAACCATGTGCCCATGTTTCTCTTTGTTTTTCCAATGTAGATTTTTTCACATTCTGCACAGTTTATTTTGTAAATACCTGATTTTTCTTCTTGTTAAATACTGTCATTAACATTATCTATCAGTAAGTTTTTAACATTAAATCTATTAATCAGTGCCAACCTGATATTTAATATCTGTCATACTGAATGCCATACTGAAATATTTAATATCAGGTTGGCACCGATTAATAGATTTAATGTTAAAAATTTACTGATAGATAATAGTTCTTTTACATGACATAAATCTATGACACAGGACCCACAGCTTTATTTCCCTTCCAAAGGCTATACTTAGGATGTTTACCCAAAAAAATCCATCTGGGATTGAACCCTTGATCTTGGATCTATGAGACAAGTATGGTTACCACTAGACCACCAAGACCAATGGATCACTTCATGCCACTCTGTGTTTAGAATTATGAATAAGCATACTAATGTGGTTTATAGCATTTGCCTTTATAGTAGGGAGAAAAAGTTTCAAAGAGTTAACCAATCAGAAACTAAACCCCAAATATAGTGGATGAGAGTAAGCAAATATAATAAAACTGGGGTATAAATCTCCCATATGAAAGATGCTCAAGGATCTTGGAATATGAAAATGTTCATACACAATGGAGTAAAAGCAATTTTCTTTTATAGGCATTTTGCAGCACCATTTCAGGAACTTTGACCACTCAAGCAATCATGAGAGGTGTGGGAGTTGGAGACAGTGCTGCCACCCCTCTTGCTGCAGCCATCACCTGGATTCTTAAAGATGGCACAGGAATGGTGGGAAGGATAATTTTTGCTTGGTTTGAGGGGTATGAAATTCTTATAAACCTATCACTGGCTCTGGGAGACATTTTATCACTTGGTATGACCTAAAAACTGTGCTTCATGCTTGCAGGACAAGATTGGATGGGGATTGCAAGAAATGGCGCTTGTTTGCTGATGTTTTAAATGATTTAGCAATGACCCTAGAGCTAATGGTTCCTATGTTCATAAACTATGCCACAGGAATACTTTGTATATCAACAACAATGAAAGCAATTGTAGGGGTGGCAGGTGGTGCTACAAGAGCAGCTATCACACAGCATCAGGTGAGCATCTAGTTAATTATAAGTTAATCTGCATAGCCCTATTTAAACGATGTGCAATTGAAAAGGAAACTAAGCATGCCTATGAAACAACAGATGATTGTAACATTTCAGTTGTGAGGTTCTTGGGCTAAACAATATAATATTAACATTTATGCAGATTTTACTGAACTACCTGAAATATACATATACTTTTAATAGCAGGGGGGGAAAAAAAGTGAAATTTGAATGAATTCCTCATAATAATTTGTTATATTAGTAGAGTAGTATTTATTGCTCATGCATCAATATACAAAATTTTTAATAATGTAAACACAAATAACAAAAGCATTAATTTGAAATATAACAAATGGGAACAGTCCTTCGGCAATTCCAGAAGGCACTAACTCCAATCAAAATTTATTCCAATTTGATTGGCTCAGCTCGACAGTCCGCGGTTCATCAGCAGCTACTTATTCGAATATCCAGGGAATCTGGCTCCGATCCAACCCCCCCCCCCCCCCCAAAAAAAAAACTACACACACAAATAATTTATACATTCAATACAATATTAAGTTATATTTCCTACAATACTAAACCATCCTTCTTTTTTAATTAAACCCATTTGGCTAAATTCCTGTCCCTGAGAGTTGCTTATTCCTTAGGACCTTATACATAGTAACACAATGGTAATCAGTATATAAGGATCTTGTTTAACTAATGGTAGGTAACTAGTCCCATTCCCTTCCCTGCTCATTTTATCCTCCTTTCACTATCTGACAGTTCTATACCATTTCTCAAGCAGCTTTCCTAAGTATTTTACACCCATAACCATTTTTGTCTTACCTTACCTATGAATTTTCCCAGTTCCTTAATGTTTTCATCTAATTTTAAATTTAAAATTCTTCTCCCTCTTATTTCATTTGTTAAGTTTTCTCACTTTTGTAATAGGAATTGTTTCCTCCAAAACTTGGTTTGCTTACATTCTAATATACAATGCCAAGTACTATCTGGTTCTTCTCACACAGGAGATATCTCCTTAGTGTATCCATTTTTTAATCCACTTAAATATTTTACTCCTGTTCTAAACCATGCCAATCCTCCCCTTCCTACTTTATCACAAATTTTAATATATCTTTCTCTCCCCACACATTTTTTAATATTCTATATAATTTCAGAGATTTTTTGTGTTAATCTTTGCCCATATTTCCTGTTTTTCAATATCCTAAATTCTTATTATATTTTTCCAAAATCCTTTATCCAAGCTTTCTCCTTCATACCATACTAATCCCATGCCCGCTTCTTGTAGCATATTTTAGATTTTAGATAACCAAGTTTCTCTCCCTTTAATTTTTCCTTGTGCTACCAAACACTGACTAATGAAATTCTCTTCTAGTCTCCCTATTCTATACCAATATTTAAATATTCCTTGTATGACCTTGCTTTTATAGTCCAATCTTCCTAGTTCCATTAGGGCATCCTTGTTAGGTGAAGATCTAGGTAAGCCTAGAACAATTCTACAAAATAATCTGTTTATCAGATTTATCCCTTTCCATCCTTAGTCTAACCCCCAAATTTCTATTCATACATCATTCTGCTCTCCACTATTGAGCCATTCTCATACCATTTTACTTCCATATTTGGTATTTTGTTTACACAAGATCTGATTACAGTCATGGCTACTTTTCCTTCTGCTACTGCTTTCCTCTTTTGATCACTCCATTTCCCATTGCTAGACAATCTAACACCTAAATAATCAATTTCTGTGCCCTCATACTACCATTTTTCCCATTTTTTTAATTTGAAACCGTTTTTTCATCACCATAATCTTATTATTGTTTTTATTTCTCTTAAGACCCCATTCTGTACAAAATTTGCCTATAGCTTCTAATGGTCATTTTAATCCTACACTTGTTAAAAAACCTGTTACCAAATTATCCGCAAACAGCAGATCCAGTATCTCTATATTATTTATAATTGGCAAATGTACATTATCTTTACTAATTCCTTCTAGAACATCATCAATAAATAGATTAAAGAGAACTGGGATTAATTTACATCCTTGTCTTAGACCTACATTCTTTGATATTTTAACTGTAACCCTCCCTCTTTCATATTTAACACAAAATTCATTTTCGTTATAAGTATTCTGAATTACCTTTATAAAATTCTGGCTTACTCCTATCTTTCTAAGTTTAATACAAAGTGCTTCTCTAGAAATTTTGTTATGTTATACATATACTTATTCAAAATAAAGTTATATTTATTTCCAGACTCTACAGTATTAAGATTTTCTTTTGAATGATACAATTTTAAATGCAATATTAAAAAACGTCATACATTAACATATAAATTTCAGTTAATGCTGCATTAGTTATTTTAACCAAAAATCTTTTACCAGCTTTTAGTCAACATGCACAATTGTATACTTCCCAGTACATCTCATGTTTCATTTCCTTTCCTCTTTTTATTTCTCAGTCTGATCAGCCAAAGCTTTGTCATTTAGTTTTGAGAAAAAGTGCAGAGTAATATTAACTTGCAAATACTGGAGAAGGAATACAAAAATGTTCTGTTCATTCCAAAGTGAGCAGTTAATTGTAGCAAAGTTCAAATCTGGGGTAGGGTGGGACAATAAGGGCTAATGTGAGTTTTTATAATAAAAACTGGTGTTATGATTACAATGAAAACATACATAATATCAGCAAACCTTCAGAAGCTGTTCATTAGATGAGATAACAGTAGTGGTGGAGCTTATAATGCAGTAATTGCGTGGTATTTGAGAGATGCCACATTAGTTTATTTTCACTGCAAGAAAACCTTCAAGACCATTGCACTGACTTCTGTCTACCTTTCGGTTAGTCATTCATAAGTAACATCCTCAACTAATCATCATTGAGGTAGCTGAAGATGCAGAGGATGGTCTGTGAAACATGTTCTACATACATACAAGTAAGTGGAGCCAATAAGAGTGTGTAGTCCTACTCAATCATACAATGGTCTTAATTAATAGCCCTTCAGTTTTCTTTCAACCATTGTTGTGCTAAGTTATTGCTATATAAGTGTGAATGACATCTGAGATAGGCCATGCAAGCTTTACCATTACAAAGTTAAGGTTTTATTTCATTTACAATTATTGCTTTAAATCTGAATTATAATTTTACAGGTTACATAGTTTTTTGCTGCAACATATTTTTATATATCATGAAACAGCACTTGACCGTGACATGGTGTCTAAAGTAAACCAGAAATAATAACCTTCTATAATGCAATGAAATCAGGTGCTGATACTGCAGTACATGTAATGTTTCCATAAATACAAACAGATGGCCTATGGTTTTCTACAGCATGGTAAATGTAGCTGGTATAAATTTGTATATTATTTACCAAACCAACAATAAAACTAATGTCAGTGCAGTCACTTTCTAAAGGACTTGGTTCATAACCTATGTGACAATTACTTGCATGTATGTTCTCAATGCTCTTCTCTACCAGCAGCCCTCAAACAGACATCTCCAGTCTGTACACACATACTGATGAATCAGACATGACAGCAGAAGCTATTTCAACAGGAGTTTAAGTGACCGTTTAAAGAATAAAGCTTCAAAATACACATGACATTCTTGCAGACAGTACTTTTGTCTAGAACTTGCTGAACAGATTTGCTCTAAAGTACATAGTATATTTTTTACTTTACTTTTCTTACAAATTTCTGGGTGACTTTATTTTTCAGGCACAGTTTCAAGAAATTAATGTTAACTGCAATGAATCATTTTCTCATTTGTAATTTCAAAAAGTGTTTATAGTGAAGTCCAAATTATATGACGTAAACAAATGTTTTTATTTGGATTTGCCATTTGTAATCTTAGGAAAAGGTTATAAATGGCATATCAAAATATAAAATATTTTTTACTGTTTTTTGCTATTGTATTTCAGCTTCAAAATATACATAGCACTCTTGCAGGCAATACTTTGTCTAGAATATGCTGAATGATTTGCCTGAAGTATATCGTATATTTTTTACTGCTTGTTGTCATTGTATTTTGTGAACAGAAGACACAGAATTTTCTCTAAGAAATTAATCATGAAATATAGTTCTTATCTAATGAAAGAAGACTATAAGTCAGATATATTTCAGAATTTCTTTTTCATTAATAAAGGGACACTCTAAAAATTGGAATGCCTAATTATCTGATATATATGACAAAGTTTTATATTAATGTACTCTTGTCATTAGGGTTATTAGATTACTGCTCAGAACTTTTATTTTTTCAGTGTTTAATTTTAATTATTAATCATAATGCTTTAAGTTAATAAAAGAGTTGAATAATAAACATTTATAAACTACTGACAATTTGAAGTTTTTAATCAACACAAAATTATAAAAAACAATTAGCATCTGTCAGACTGCTCATGACCATATGTGACACTACATTGTGCATAACCACTGCATAGTTGATGATATTGAACATTTAAAAAATATTGTGGAAATGAACTGAAAAACAATTTGTTTTAAGATTCTAAAAATAGCAACATATTTCACCAAAAGTGAAGAATTGGTAGAAAATGTGCTACAGTGAATGAAAAACAATTTGAATCACAGCAAATATGATGCAAGTATTGCAGAGCATTGCTGGATTTTTCATCACCCCCCATCCCTTGCTCCATTTATCATTTTGCCACACTCATACAGTGCAATGTGCATACTTCTAAGTGAAACTAATTTCTAGTTCTTGTACTGTAATTAATAAAATTACAATTGTAATAATAAATGCATCACAACAGAAACTATAATATGTATTTTTACATGCCCAAAATAGAAGTATATAGATACATCTTAACAAAACTAATTGAAGTAACAATCTATAAAAAATTTTCATCCTCTTTCTTTCAATAAACCATTTTGTAGTTTAACTGCATTTTTAATCAGGATCCTCAGCCTACCTGTATCACCTTGTAATGTTTTTCAGTTTAAAAGATTGTCGGCCTTGGTGGTTTAGTGGTAACCATAGTTTCCTCGTAAACCCAAGATTGTGGGTTTGATCCCAGCCAGAACCAATGGATTTGTTTCAGCTGTACAAATTCTAAGTATGGCTTCCTTCAGAAGGGAAGTAAAGTCGTGGGTCCCATGTCGTACATTTACAGCATGATGAAGCTCAAGCCTGAAAAAAGAGGCCTCTGAGCAAAATTTGTTGGCTATTTCACGCCCTGAATTGAATGGAATGCTGATGACCTGAAATGTTAAAGAGCTTGCATAAATAAACTAAATAAAAATAATATTAAAAGTGTTAGCTCTCTGCAACCCCTTGTTTTATCTGAAATCAAACAAAGTAATGACAGTGATAAGGAAGTAAGCATATTACTTAAGACAAAGAAGATTGAGCTTATACATTTTGGAATGATTTTTGAATGGTAATGCATATTGTGATACCCTAATTTTAGTTTCAGTAGCCAAAAACTGTAGAACTTTCTGTAGCTATTTAATAATTTCAGATTTTCTGAAAGTTGTGTCTACAATATTGTTTAAAATGGTTGAGGGATATGAAGCATTGTCTATTATTATTATTATTATTATTATTATTATTATTATTATTATTATTATTATTGTTCCAAATAATTTAGAAACCTATTCAAAATCCTACTCTTACTCCTACTTTCTTTACAATATTTAATAGGTTTTCTTTGCTACTTCTCTTATGAAGTGGTCTCTCTGTTTCCTGTCATCCCTAAAGAAATGCTTAACCTCAATAAACCTACCTGGAGATGTAATAGAACAATATCTAAACTTCACCAAAATTTGTATCAATTAAACTTCTCATTCATAGGCAATAGTTATACACAAAAGATGAATCTAGCAATGGGAAACCCACTATCACCATTGATATGGTGATATGTACATGCATTTCTTGGAAATAAAATTAGTTGAGGGTTTTCCACATATATACAAATGTTGGTACCAATATGTAGATGATGTATTTGCAATAGTAAATAAAAAATAGAAAGAGGATGCAATAAAACTACTCAACCTACAAGACAGCACTGTTAAATTCACAATGGAAATAGAAAACAATAAGGTTCTTCCCTTCTTGGATATAAAAATTATAAAAAATGGCAATATACTGAAATTTGGCATATTCAAAAAAAAATAATTGTATAAAAACAACATATACTCAATATAATCAATAGCCTCGCATTCAGATTAACAAACCTACCAATAAGCAAGACAGAATACAAATCAGAGTACCATAAAATCATAGATATAGCACAGAAAAATGACCACGTAATAGATCTGGTCAACAAGAAAATAGACAAATTCAAAAAACAAAAACAAATAAGAGATATCACCACACTAAAAGGTTACAAAGGAGATCTTATATATATATGAAATTCACATTCCATCCATGGGAACACCAAATATTCCAGAAGATTTTAAAGAGGCAAACATCATTTTGGCTCCAGTAAACAAATATAACTTAAAAATCCAACACAAAAGACAAACATCTACCATGAAAACCATCAGGCATTTACAAAATTGTTTGCAAAGTCTGCAGTACGAAATACATAGGCAAAACAAAAAGAAATATTACCATATGGTTTAAGAAATGCATGATAAATGTAAAATATAAACACATGGGAAAATATGAATAGCAGAACATTTCTAGCAAAAGCAGCACAAATTCCAAAAGGAACCAATTCTTAAAAGCTCTTTAAAAACCCATAGAATTAACAGTGTGGGAAAGTATATTCATAAACAAAAACAAGGAAAATTTGGTTAATTTTGATCTTCCAAAAAACAGTAATCTCATAATCTCATCATTAAGTTCGTAAACTCCACAGAGCGACACCTTAATACACGCTGGGAAGCAGACAGTGGAACTATGATGAAGATGAAGGCAACAGCCTTTGAAACATGTCCAAGTAAGTGGAGCAAAATTAGTAAAATGTGAGTGATTTCTTCAATAATAATTTGTTTTATTACACTCATTAAAACCTGTATATTTACTGGCTATTAAAGCCAACAACCAAATCAGTGAAGTCATCCACATTATTTTCTTAATCTGACTTAGTGTAGCTCTTGTGGACATTTTATGAACTTTTGGATTATTTTGTCTTCTGTTGGGATCTTGAAGTTCATAACCTTATCCTCATATTTTTTTATAAAATTTTTTTCCCATATTTCCAGCTCCAATCGGATCTATCTATGAATTTCAATAATTTGATTTCCATTTCTATATCATGTTTATCTCTCCAAAAGTGATGTGCAACCACCAATTTATCTCTCTGATTGTACCCAATGTTTCTCCAGTGTTCCTTTAGCCTAATTCCAATGCTTCTTTTTGTTTTGCCAATATATACTTTGTTACATTCCATACAATTGATTTGATATATTCCTGGCTTCTTCTCATCAGATGTTCTATCATTATCACCAGAGTTGAGCAGATTATTTAGGCGGAATTTGTTCACTGGGAACAAAGTAATCCCAAACTCTCAGAGTATTTTCTGGAATTTTTGGTGTCCTAATGGTGATAAGTAAATTTCTTGTGAATGGTAGTTTCCTTTTTGCTGACAATGTTGTAACCTGTTTTAACCTCTTCTCTTGTTGGAATTTCTTGATTTTCTTGTCTACAATTTTATGGCCTAACCCAGCTACATTAAGTTCATTCAACCAACAACGAATCCAGCAGTCAACACACAGCTGATGATGCAGATGAAGGCCTGTGAAACATGTTCTGTATAATTCAATGGTAAGTGGAGCATAAAAGTATTAAATTGACTCACTGTCTAATTAATAATAAATGTAAAGTGAACATTTGGACGTAGAGTACCTCATTTTGAAACTCATTCTTCTCTGCAGATGATTGTAGACAAATTGTGGAAATACATGGCAAGAATCTGATTGAACAATAAACTGCATATATTGACCAATCCACTTTCCATTTGAAAAACATTGTAGGTCCCCATTCTGTAGAAACTTCTGTAAAAATTTACAAAATTGCATTTTCCATTTATTGGATGTATGCAACAATAAAAAAATATGTTATTCTCTTATCTCTGTGAAATCATAGAAGACTTGAAAATGAATAATATAGTCAGCTGCAGTGCCAATAATGACTCACTCAGAGCATTACATTATACTTTACTGTTTAGATAAATGCAAATCTAAAATATCGCAATCCAAATCTTGTGTCAGCTATCATTGTTATATTTACATATACTACAAAAAATGAATGCAAAAAATTATATCCTGTGACACTAAAGGAATAGTTATAAAAGTGTTCAATACCTTCTGTTCTGCAGAAATAAATAAATAAATCAATAAATCAACAACAACAACAACAATAATAATAATAATAAATAATAATAATAATAAGGCTTAAGGAAATGAGTTTCTGTTTCGAGTTTGCAGAAGAGCAATTCTTCACTAAGATGTTTGCCTATGTTGATTGTCACATATGTAGAGGTAATCTTAGATTATTTCATTTAAAAATATATATTTTAGCACATATTTATCATTTAAAAATAAATGAATGTAGATAATGTCATTACACTTTAATATCTCATGATTTGTTTGTTTTTGTGACATCATAGTAGTCTTATGTTATATGTGCAACCTCTCACAAAGAGATGATTCCTCCCTACCAAAGAATCTGCTTGAGATCTATTGGTAACATTTAGAATTATTTCTACAAAAGCTGGTAACTCTAAATAATAAAATTGAAACTGAAAAGGATGATTAGGGAAAGGGAAAAGGGGAAAAAAGAAGATTGAAAAGAAAATGAAAGAGTAAAAAATAAAAATTATTAGCAGTTATTAGGCATGGGTTTGAAGGATGAGTTGTAATACTGTTTTTAATGTTTCCTTTCCTTACATGAAAATGAAATATATAGTCACTCTTAGAGCTTTTGAAAGTAAAAAGTTGTAATAATACATGTGAAAGGAAATGCCAGATAAAGAGAAGAAAATATACGTCTCTATTCGTATATGTTGGAGAGAATAGATGGTAGATCAATGTTGTGCAATATTTAATTTAATTGTAGGAGAAAATCATTACTCCTCAAGAGCATCAATACTACACTTTGTTTATTTCTTAATTTTTAAACTTTTTATGAACCATTGTTACATTCTATTAATCAATTAAATTAATAACATTAAAATTAAAAAAAACATAACTTTGGCAGGAACAAAAGTTATTTCAGGGAGAACAAAACATAGAAAGAAAGTCACTCAGAAAGCTTGTGCCAATTTGAGAATCAAACCTCTTGTTGGTAAGGAGATATACTTATGGGACAATGGATTCATTTCTTTGTAAAATTATATAGAATGGAATAATGCATATTATCATTCTGCATATATTTATTTTATTGAAGAATGTCATATTTTAAACAAAAAAAAAATAGAAAATAATTGTTTGGATCCCTTAAAAGTGTTTCTAAGAAAATAATTCTAAAATGTTGCATTTTCAGGCAATTCGTAACAACATGGCAGATGTTTCGGCAAAAGATGGAAGCCAGGAGACCTTTGTGAACTTAATTGCCTCACTAGTAGGCATCTTCATCTTGTCAACATTTGATGAAGGAATGTAAGTTACTATTGGAGGTCACTGAACCATTCTTTGGTCATACAAATTTATAAGGATTTAGAATTTTCTGTGCATTTTTTAATTTTGTGAATTTATTTATTAACAGGTTGGTTTGGGAACTGTTTACACTGTTTACCATGATACATCTTTTTGCCAATTACATGGCAGTACGTGCACTTAAAATGACAACATTCAATTGTTCACGTCTTAACCTTGTGCTATTTGAATACCTCTTTCATGGTTCCTTCTTAACTCCAGAAGCTGCAAATCAACAAGAATCTGTGATTTTGGGAACTGGCATGTCAGGTATTAAAAAAAAAAAAGTGAAAAATAAAAATTATTCTCATAGATTGTAGCTTGATTTCATTTCATTGTAGCATGATGCACATTCTGATGACGGCATTTTATTTCCTTGCATCCTATACAATGCCTGTTAATGTATAAATCCAATACACAAGCTGCTGGTTAAACCAAATAATACTATACTAACTTATGCAAAATTTGTGTAAGGTAACGTTCATTTTAAATATCCTCAAATGCAATATGGACAAAACAAATTTTTTATATTTATACTCAGCAAATAGAACCCATATAGATCTTCTTAAGTTACCCCATTATTAACCACCACATATCAGATTCAGACAGACAAATTCTTAGGAATATGTATATGTAAGTAACACATTGTCTTAGTCTGATGACATTGAATAATAGGTATGTGTAACAAAATTACACAAAATTGCCCAGAGGCTATTTCTTTCAGGTTTGGTGTTCTTTTACATGCCATAAATCTATGACATGGTACTCTACTTTCCTTCTGAAAGAAGCCATGCTTAGGATTTTTATGCCTCCCAAAAATCCATTAAACCTGCGATCCTGTGTTTAGGAGGCAAGTATGGCCAGACTCCTGTGAAAGTGGATTTATTGAAAACAACATACTTGATCTTTTTTCTCTGTATAACTATTAGTTGTTTATAAACATCCTTTAAAAATAATATCCATGAACATAACACCAAAAAAATAATGATTATTATAAGCCAAGAACAAGCATGAAAATGACTGATGAAGATACAAACATACAAGGACTTTAGCAGATAACCAAAGTACAAATTCCAGATGTAGAAGTTGACAACATCCAACAGGTGCCTGTAACCTCAATGGAAAGTATAATAAATTAAATTTAAATGCAATTTTTACATCATTTTTGGTCATTTTTCACCATTTTAAAGTTTTGGATCATTTTTTAAGTTTTGAGGGCATATTTTGGTCATTTTTATAACTTTAAGGTTATTATCATGTCATTTTTAGTAATTTAAAGGGTTAATTAAACACCACTTTTGTAACAGTGGTGTTTAATACTAAGAATTTAAAATGATTGAGTCAAATTTGCAACACTTACACCACTAATATTTAAAAAAAAACGTAGTGTTTTATGTATAGGTACAGTATTTATGTTTAAATCAAGCATGCATTGGAGTAAAGTTTAGATTTAATTGAATTCTGTATAGAATAATATCAAGATAATCGATTCTGGGATTATGACTTACAATATCAGGTGACTTTTCTCATAGATCATGTTGTTCATACTGAGGATCTTTATTACACTATAGAAGTGGAGGTGTAAATAACAATAAAGGAAAGAGCATTGGAACATATTACATTATAAGACATCTAAAAATATATGGATTATTATATATGGACTTATACTAAGAAGCTCTTTGCTATTTAATATCGTCCTTTGTTTTTGTTATTTGCAGATATTACACTCTGTGGCTTTAGTATTAAAATAGGAGCATCATTGCAGAAGGTAGTAAGGCAAAAACACGTCACAGCTGAAGATTTGAGACTTATGGCAAACGTATTCTGCAAAAAAAAATATCTTCTTGTTCAGGATGTCAAGAGTAAGATAATTTATATCTGCCTTGCAGAAAATGAGTTGTCTGTTGATGTTATTAGTGCCTATGGTCATGCTGTATTATTGGGTATTGGCACCAGCATTATCCAGAACACTCCTCTGGTAAGCTTATTATAATTTTTTTTTAAATAATTGAAATTACATAAACTTACTGTCATAGGTAGTGTCTTGCCTTCTATCTAGATGACTAGCTAGACTTGAAATTTTTGCTGGATTAATTGTATTAGATTTCCTCCAGGTACTTCAATTTTCCCTTCATTCATTTCCTGAATCAAGGTAATGTTGTTCTGAAGATCTGAACAATTAGCCCAGAAGTTTAATAAATAAATATGAAAGGCTACCACAAATTTTGAAAAGGCATGAAAATGTACATATGTTGGATACACACTTCACTGTAAAAATTAATATAGTGTTTGATAAGTAGTTAAAGTGTCCTAAGTTTGCTATATGTGGAAGATTAGCATGTTTTGAGGAATCAGTTCAAATAGCATGCATTTTGTCCTACAGTAAGAATATGTACGTGATATCTCAATGTCACTGGGTCCATATGATTGGCAATAATGGTTTTATATATAAAACTATAAATATTACTATTCAAAATAGTCATAATAATTAAACTATTTTGAATAGTAATATTTATACTTTTTTGTGCTATGTGCTGAGCGGTAGACTATTTGTATTTTAAGCTGGTAAAGTTTTACATGCATTAAGATATTGTAAGATTGAGTTGAGCTACACGCTCTTATTGGCTCCACTTACTTGTTTAAATGTATATTTAAAAAATAAGTGGAGCCAATAAGTGTGTGTAATTGACTCAGTCATACAAGTTCTTAATTTATATGATTAGCTTTACTGTTCAAGTTCTAATTAACATTTTAAGTTAAACAGTTATGTAATAAACATTTAAATATTTTTCAGGTTATTTTTGTAACATATTTAAGAATGATAAACCACAAACATGTATTTGAGCAACAAGTGGGTTAAGTATGATGAACATGTAAAAGCATAAAAGGGAAGTAAAAAAAGTGCTTCAAGACAGTATGTGAAAGACATTATTGCATGCAGACATATATTAATGAAACATTTTGTGAAGAAGTTCAAGTAGATAGGGATCATAGGATCATGTTGGACAAGAAATATAACAGATGTACTAAATTGCTATCAGGAGAAAGTTACTAGCATTGAAATGAGACTAAAATGTTTACCTAGGAAATCTATACATCATCTGGTGTCATCCTCAAATAATAAGAATTTCAAAATCCTCTGCAAGATGCGCAATCAAACTTTAAATCATGCAAATCATACATGCAGCCACATAATTTAGGCATTTTGTAATACAATGACACATTAATGAAATTCATGTCATGCCAGTATTGAAGTACAGAAGATTCTCATTCAAAGCATATGAGTTCCCTACATGACATACAAATTGTTGATTATGTGTCACAAGTATTTTTTCTTTTCTTTATAAATGACTATGAAACAAGGACAAGCAATAAATTGTGAACCAATTTGATCCTTTGCAATTTTTATTCGTGGAGAAAGCCTAAAAGATTCAATTTAAAAAATGTATCTGCACAAAGAGGAATTAAAAGATAGTATTCAGAAAGGAATACCATACATTTCAAATTATGAACTTTTCACCTTGTGAGCCATTTCTTTTTTTTTAAAGGTGTTGGAATGTGCAAAACAAATTGGCAGTATTTTTCAGTATTTAAGTGCAGAAGTATGTGCTGGTGTCCTGTGTTTTATACCATAAAACATAATGAATATTCTTGGGATTTGGCTTAGTTTGCTAATCTTGGAGGATCTACTGGCAACAGGGTTCCATGCAAATAAGGTCATTTATTTGAAAAATCTAAACATATTTCTGTTTATTTCTTATATTTACTTTTTTCTTATATCTCTTGGAAGTTTGGGGAACAAATGTTAAGCATCTTTGAAAAATTTATACCCTATGCTACCAGAAACAGGATTTAAGATGCACCCATTACTATAGGTAACAGTGTTCTGTTTTTTTATGCATTCTAACACATCCACAACCACATCCTAACGACTACCAATACTAATAGTAATTACATAGGTTAAGGGAAGTTGCAGATGGAGAAGATGCTCAAAACAAGAATAAGCAGAATTTCCAAGAATATGACAGAGATTCTTGCAAGCTATCAGCAAAGAGTGGAATAAGATCTTGCGAATCATGACAGAAGGATAAGGAGGCTAGAAAAATCAAAGTGAACAGCAGAAAATTAAACATTTACATTTTTGGAGTCCAGGAGAATAGAGTGAAGTGAACTGGGCAATAGGTTGAAGAAATATTTAAGGAGAAGTTGGAGATAAAACTTAAGGGCTGGAAACTCTCTGACTCCTTTAGAATAGTAGAAAAGGAATTAGACACTGAGGCCGATACTTGTTAAATGTACCACCATGAAATTTAAATGGATAGTGTCTGGAAATACTAACAAAAGATATTTATCAAGTAAGATTATGGGAAAAAAGAGAGAGAATATAGAGCTACCTTATTGAAGCAAATGAAAAAAGCCAGAAAGAAGCCAAAATTGCCTATGTCAGGGGTCTGAACTTGTGCATAGATGGAAAGAAACAGGATATGAATGGACAAAATATGACAGTTGTAGACTCAGTCAGCAGAGAGGACCAAAGTCCAAGCTCCCAAATCAGCAGTGGAGAAGGAGAGAAGGGGAAGGACGAACAGCTGACATCACCACAGCACATTGTACTGTCTCCTTAATAGCTGCATGATGATATCAATAGGATGGCCTTGGGTGCTATAGCTGGATTAGACATGTGGAGAGAGGCAGGTTTGAGTGTAGTCTCCACACCTGGGGGATGCAAGTAGAAGAGCGAAGAGTTGTGTCAAATAAAGAGACAAGATTAGCAAGAAGTAAAGCTAAGTTGGAGCATTATAGGTTTTAGAGAAAGGACTCAGTGTAGGAACTAAGAACCTTTTTTATATAATGCTGAAATGTTGAAGGGCTACTTGCAAAAATACAAAATGGTGACATTTATCAGATAACCAAGTGTGCAGCTATGATACCAGTGGTTGAGACATGGACCTTAAAGGATTCTGTTATTGTCACCAGGCATGATTATTATGAGAAAAAAGATGTGAAGATTAAAGAAAAAAGTGGGTGTCTTCTGGTGACTTATGATTATTTGTAAAAAAAGGTAAATGTTTTAAAATTAAGGTTGGAAAGGATCTAGGAGGTGATAAAGTGCTGTGGTGCATATTTAGTGTTTTATTTAGAAGAAGTTTAACAAGTGTATTTAGGCATTGTTTATAACCCACCTAACTCTCAAGTTTTTATGAGACAAAATATTGAAGAACTACATGACAAATATCCAGGTATAGAGTTAATGTTAGTGGGGGATCTTGATGCAAGAATAAGAGAACAGTTTACTACAAAATAGTACATTATTTTATCATTGTAGTAATGATAAAATTTTTAATGAGGGCAAAAAATTTATAGAGTTCTATGAAGAGAATAATGTTTTGATGTTCAATAAAGTAAAAAGGAAAGATGAATGTGGAGAATTCACTTTTGTAAACAAAAATGGGCAAAATGTCATAGATTATATGTTATATACACTTAGGTTTGAATAGATATGGACTTTGAGATTATGAATATGATAAGTGCGAGTAATCACTTCCCATTAAAAATGGAGCTTAAAGTAGTAGAGAATAGTAGGAGAGAGCAAATTTTTGGGTTAGGTATGAAATGAAAACTATACAGATGAAAAAATGATTTAGCTGAAATGTTTTATACAAAGTTAAATCAAGAAGTGAAACATATGGAGCAAAGAAATTTGTCATAGTCATTAGTGGACAGGAAAGTTGAAGAAAGTATTTATAGTACAGAGGAGGCTGTCAAAAAAAGCAGGAAACAGAATGAAAGTTTTTGAGAGGAGGCTAAAAGTGAATGACAGCTGGTATAAGAAAAAGGGTGCAGAGAGAGTTAAAATGCTGGAGACAAACAGGGGAGGAGATAGCTAGGTGTAATTACCTTGTAGAAAGATGGTAATACAGGTGTCCATGAGAGGCATAAATGGAAGAATGGGGAGAAAAGCTTAGCCAGAGGCTAAACAATACAGTGAAAAAGAATGATAACAGACAATTTGAGCAGTGATAGGCAAAATGCGCAAAAGAAAGGGAGGGTATAATGTTGTATCACCAGTGGTGTGGTGTAAGATTTTTCAGGGTCTTTTGGGAGTAAAAACTTTGGTTTTACAAAACAATTTGATTAACAATAATCCATGGAAAATAGACTTGCCAGATAGCAAAATGATTTTAAAAGAAGTACTGGAACAAATCAATACAGCATGTGGATTAGATGGAATCCCAGGGGAATGTTCGAAAGCCTGGGCAGAAGACCTAAACAGAGTAAAGCTGCAATTAGTGAATTTAATTTTTTAAGAAGGTAAATTACCAAAAACTGGAGAGTGGGAATTTTAATGCCAATATAAAGGTAAAGGCGATATTAGGAACCGAGCATATTATAGAGGAATTAGTTTACTTTCAATTAAAGGGAAACTTTTAACTGGAGTATTAGCAAAAAGGCTCCTGAAATATTGATATGGAATATGGAGATTGGAAAAGGAGAATATCATCAATCACTGTTTGGTAGCACAAGAAAAAATTAATGGGAGAGAAACTTGGATATCTTGCAGAATCTAAAATATTCTATAAGAAGTGAGCATGGGATCAATATGGTATGAGGGAAAAGAATAGGAAAATGATTTTGGAAAGAGATAAAAACAAGAATTGAGGATATTGAAAAACAGGAAATATGGGCTAATCTTAATGTTAAAAAGCCTCTGAAATTATGTAGCACACTAAAAATATATGGGGAAGAGAAAAATATATTGAAACCTGTGATAAGGCAGGAAGGGAAGGACTGGCAAGGTTTAGAACAGGAGTAATATACTTAAGTGGATAAGAAATGAATATATTAAGGGGACATGTCCTATGTATGAAGAACTAGATAGTACTTGGCATTCAGATTAGAGTGTAAGCAAACCAAGTTTTGTAGGGAACAGTTCCTATTATGAAAGTGAGAAAACTTACCAAATGAAATGAGGCAAAAGAATTTTAAATCTAAAATCAGATGAAAATATTAAGAAACTTAGAAAATGCTTAGGCAAGGTGAGACAATAATGGTTGTGGAAGGTGGGCAAGACAAATTGGAACAACAATGTTGAAAATTATAACTATCTAGGAGCGAATATATATATATATCCATTACATACTCAACCTGGTTTTAATTATAATGGAGTATGGACAAAATGCAAACCATAAAGTCAGGGTGATTAACTGGGAAATTTAAATGTTTAATAGTATTAAGTTTATATATGGAAATGTAAATTGATTTTAACATGTTTACTTGTTTTTTAAATATCTGTATGTAAATTTAGAAATTGGAAGAAATAAATTCATTCAAATTCAAATATATAGTTTTTTTTTGGGGGGGGGGGGAGTTGAAAACCAGTACATATCTATGGCAACCCATTTACTGCTGAATTTCTGTTCTATTTTGTTTTAAAGGCTCATACTTTTTTTAATTAATAATATCCTATAAGAATGTATTAAATATGTTGACACTAACTCCAATCACCCCCTAAAACCACCTGTGGCTCTCGTTAGTAAAAACGGGCGTTAAAACACTATTAAAAAAAAACCAAAACATGCCCTAATATTGTATAAGTAAGTTGAGTTAGTTTGAACATATTTAAAAAAAATATTATTGGATATCATACTTTTTTCCTTACAAAAATAACCTGAAAAATATTTAAATGTTTGTTACATAACTGTTTAATTAAGAAAGATATTTTATAATTTAAAATACTTATTAGTTATGTAAACTTTGATTTTTATTGTGGTAAAATATTGAATAAATGAAGACTATGAATAGTAGACCACATAAAAAATATTAGGTGCTACATAAATCAATTTTCAGGCATTTAAATGAATAAATGCTCTAACAATGAGTTTCCTCCTGGCTAACTGCTCTCAAGCAAAGGTTGCTAGCTGCAATATTCCATTCGAGGTAACTGTTAAGTTACATTTTCCATTAGACATGATCTTTTTTAAAAAAATACTTTTCTTGCATAATATCATTATAAAATTCACTACATAAATGTTTTGAATCAATGTTAACATTCAGCAGATGTTTAAATGGTTATTTTAAGTCTCCCTCTTCGTATAGACCAAATATTTTCTATAATTGTAAATATTCCTTAATTGGAGCAGATGTTCTAGGCAAAGACATAGCAAATTTGACCAGTGCACAAGTATTGAAACAGGAGTCTCAGTCTTTTAAAATTCCTTAAAAAATAGATTGACACTTCTCCTGATTATATGAAGTAACTTGTATATTTGGATTATTTATGAATACATGCTGAGGATGAAGTTTTTGGAAAGTAGTAAAATTTGCGTGCTTTTTACCCAATTACAAGTTAATGTTACATTTGACTGTGAAAACTCTCACAAATGAAAAACTATATCTAGTATAGAGTAGATTTTCAGAACTTGAACCACAATCAATTATTGATTTTTAATCCTGCTAAGCAATTTATGTTCATCAAACAGGTCATCATTATTTATGGACTATATTACAGTTTCATTAATAACTTGTGCGCTCTCTTACAAATCATACCAGTCTGTAAATTTATTCACCAAAACTTATTAACTATATCAAAAATAATTTTCCATAACTCTTAAGTATTGAATACTAGAATTATAAAAATTGTTATTGTTGGGGAAACTCACTCTCACCATTCTTGGAAGATGAGTTTCTTCGAAATAAAATTAGTGGAGGCTTTTCCACACATATATACAAATGTTGGTATGTTATGTTGATGATGTCTTTGCAGTAGTAAATGAAAATTGAAAAGAGAATGCAATAAAACTACTCAACCTATAAGACAGCACTGTTAAATTCACATTGGAAATAAAAAGCAACAAGGTTCTTCCCTTCTTGGATATAAAAATGATAAAAAATGGCAATAAACTTAAATTTGGCATATTCAAAAAACATAATTATATTAAAACAATAGCCACAATCCAAAACAACATAAACTCATCATAATCAATAGCCTCACATTCAGATTAACAAACCTACCAATAAACAAGAAGAATGCAAATCGGAGTACCATAAAATCATAGATATAGCACAGAAAAATGGCTACACAATAGATCTGGTCAATAAGAAAATAGAAAAGTTAAAAAAACAAAGACAAAAAAAGATATCACCACACTAAAATGCTACAAAGGAGATCATATATATAAGAAATTCACATTCCACCCATGGGCACACCAAAAATTCCAGAAGATTTTTAAAGAGGCAAACATCATTTTGGCTCCAGTAGACAAATGTAGTTTAAAAAACCTCCTAAAAACCAACACAAAAGACAAAAATTCTGCCAGGAAAACAATCAGGCATTATGAAATCATTTGCAAAGACTGCAATATGAAATACATATGCAAAACAAAAAAGAAATATTACCACATGGTTTAAGGAACACATGCGAAATGTAAAATATAAACACTCGAAAAATCAGCAATAGCAGACCATATCTGGCAAAAGAACCACAAATTCCAAAAGGAACCAAAAATCCTAAAAGCTCTTAAAAACCCATGGAATTAGCAGTGTAGGAAAATATGTTCATAAACAAAAACAAGGAAAAATTGCTTAATTTTGATCACCCAAACAACAGTAACCTCATCATTAAGTTCGTAAAATCCCCAGAGCAACATCTTATACACGCTGAAAAGCTGACAGTGGAACCATGCTGAAGATAAAGCCAACAGCCTTTGAAACATGCCCAAGTAAGTGGAGCAAAATTAGTGAAATTTGAGTGATTTCCTCAACAATAATGTTATATTATACTATATTTCACTGTGAAAATTCCTGTTATTCAAAATACTAATAGAAATTTAATTTGAATTCTCTTTTCTATTCTAAAATATATTATAACAATTGGAACAAGTTTTACTTCCTTTCTATCTATCAGTAACAATAAATATGCTCTAAGGAATGCAACACACTTTCTTCAGAAATAAACAGCAAAGCAACAATAATAATTGCCTTCATTTTGGTTCTAATGAATGAAAATTTAGGATCATATAAGGTTTCACCAGGTTAGATGTGCAGTCTGATGTGTTGAAACTGGGTTCATGCCTTGCAGTGTGGTAGAAAATGTAACGTCTTTAGTAGCACATTCCAGAACACTCATAGCCTTGGCTTTAAAAAATATCTTGTTTGTTAAACCAGCACCCCTATGTTTATCTGTTTTCATGTGATCTTCAACATCACCTCTTCCTTTATGCACAAGAAAACACTCCGTTACAATCAAAATTTTTTAAAAATTGTAAATCTTTAAAAAAGTTTTCATATGGAACTAACACAGTGAAGCTCATGTGAGTTCATGAGTTCACTCTTCATGCTTCACTAACCTTGGTTAGTGAAACATGAAGAGTGTTAAGACGACAGATTCAACTCCGTTACAAACTACAATATTGCACACAGTCAATGTGACTTTATTGTACAGTTTTAAAATTTTGTCTTTCTGTTGCATCCAATTTCTAAACATAATCCCCCCCCCCATTATTATCAAAAGCATGTAGATGGACCAGATTGCAAGAGTGCAAGACATAGAGAAAAAGGAGAAAGAATAGGCCAAGAACCCAAACAGCTCAGCAGAACTTCACGTCTTGTGAAGTTCTCTTCTAGAAAAAGAATAGGAATTCTTTATGAAAAGATACAGTCCATATGTGATGTGCACAAAATAACCAACTTATAAAATAGGGAAAAAAATCCTTGCCAATTGTAAACATTGGACAGCAATCATCATAAGTTCTTATTCCCAAAACCCCACATATTTTTCAAACCTTTTGCAAAACCAGGACTGTCTGGACAAATATTGGACATCTGCTAAGTCTATTGATACCTAACTAGAGAGCTCTTAATATATTGTGATTTTCTATTTACACCATTGAAAAGAGTACATTTAGGTTAGTAAGCATGAAAATAGATAGTATATGCCCCTGGGCCTATCCATTATTGCAATTAGTTTTTTCTCAATATGCATTCATACTGTTGCCTTGAGATCATTTTTATGTATAACCTAGGCCAGAAAACATTTTTATAAAGAGATACTTTGCTTCCCTATGTACAAGGTCTTGTGGAAATTTGAAAGGATTTGACTTTTGACTCTGGTTATTGTTTTGATTTAGAGAACTCTAAGTACAATCACAACTTGATTTAGAGAACTCTAAGTACAATCACAACATTATTACAGGAGACAAAATTGGATTTACTAGCAAGGATCAAAATAGATTGCAGCATTTAGTAGTACAGATAGCTCTTCTTAAGTATGTTCTAGCTGTCAAGATCAAATAATCCTGGAACAAAAGCAGGGAGATAGTCGCTCATGGTTCTCTGCAAGGGCACAAATTATAATCATTCTATTTAAGGAACAAAGGACATTAACTGCCTATTATATAAAACAATCTGATCACATAATCTTCCAAATGTTTGCAGAAAGAAGACTATTACTGCCATGGATAGCCGAGGTTGTTAAGGTGCAGACTTGTGAGTAGGAGGCCTGGGGTTCGAATCCAGCCAGGACCATCCTCCCTGACAGGGTTTTTCCAGGTTTTCCTCAGTCCTCACAAATGGCTAATGTCAGGAAGGTACTCTAAATTTAGGCCCAGAACATTTCCTTCTTTAAAAAAATGCTTTCCCAATGTATCATTTCATCTCGTGTATCATCAGTGTCCAGCACCTGTGGTGCCTCAATAGTAAAAACAGGCATTAAACACTATCAAAAAAAAACTCCTTTGTCATGACACTTTGCCTTGAAAATAGTACAAGCACCGAAGTAACATTGGTTAAACATTCACCATTCAGTACAGACCTTACAATTTGTAACTTTTTCCTTTTTCCAGTTGTCACACGAAAGTTATGGAACCATCAGTTTGTGTGCCTGGATAAAACCATTGCATTATGCGAGGAGGAAGTTTCAGCATCTCTAATGAATTATAGCCAGATTGCATAAGTGATAGTATCCAAGAAGTGCAACTTAGTATAACCTAAATAATTTAATAGTGACCCTCATACCAGTATCTCTACAAAATTATAGCAAAGTTATTTTGCATTTTTAAAATGCAAAAAATTTGTCATTTGACAAAGAAAAATAATAATTTATTTTACAGACAAGTACAAGTTTCAAGCAGGCATTACAAAATTTTAAGTATGAAAGAGAAAAATAAGCTGCAAGTTATGTCAATCATTTCTAATAGAATTTTACAACTTGTCTAATGGGTGTATAAGATGGGAGATAAACATAATGTATATAATCTTTCAGGATGTGCTAAAATATCCACAATCCTCTTCAGATCTGCCAATTGTGCACCTTCAACAAGCCCTGCAAACTCTCAAAAACAATAGTATAAATGATTCTAGAAATATTCGCATGTTTGTGGAAGCATTCCTAGCAGCCGAAGAAATGATAAAAAATCATTTTCCTGCATTTTTTAAGAGAATCCACAATAAAGGTAAGCAAAAATATTATGTATATTTTCAAATAAACTAACTTATATACAGCTGCAGAATACAAAAATACAGGTTGAGCCGTTTATGATGTCAGAAAAGTAATAAGTTTTATACAAGAAGTTAATATAGCTAAACAGTTTGTTGTGATATAAACAGAATGAATATAAGTTTTAAATGAGTGGTGGCGCTAGCATGATAGACAAGATGGTGATCATACAAGGTGCATTCAAGTTTTAACACCTCCAATTTTTTATCTCAGGACTGGAAACAGATAGAAACATGCAGTTTATTTTAAAATATGCGAGCACTCGCCAATGCATGACAGAGATAGCAGCACTGTATGTCACACAGAACCCTAGGAGAAGCGGTGAGAGTGAGGACTTTTTAGATACTTCAAAATGGTGACGTTTTCATTACAAGCACAGCATGTAATTCGTTTTTTCCATTTGCGTGGTTTGATACCAATTGAAGTTCATTGCCATTTGAGCGAGACATGTGGTGAAGGTATCATGGATGTGTCTAATGTCGTGGGTTCAACAGTTCAAGAAAGGCAGATTGTCATGTTACAACAAAACCAAGGCAATCTTGGCCTTGCACAAGCTGTTCAGACAACATGATCGAGCAAGTGGAGAAAGTTGTTTTGGAGGATCACTGAATGAGTGTGGAACACATCGCCTCCAAAGTTTACATTTCCATGGGATCTGTGCACACAATCCAGCATGAAGACTCGAAAATGCGAAAAGTGTCTTCCATGTGGGTGCTACAAATGCTGGCGGACGACCACAAAGCTGCACGCGTGGCATGTTGATGCGTGATGACGGCATGAATGGAACATTCTTTTCATTGATTGTGACATAGATGCCATTTTTCAATCCTGAAACAAAGCGCCAGTTTGCTCAATGGAAGCATTCAGATTCATTCCGATTTTCCAGTGGTCAAAACAGACTCCTACAGAAGTGTTTGACTCCTACAGAAGCGTTTGCAGCGGCCATGCAATCGTAGCATCGATGTTTGAAAAATGTGTATGGTTGCAGGGAGTGATACAAGTTTCATAGCTTTCATGTGATCAGTTAATGAGAAAAAAAATCGGAGGTGTTATAACTTGAATACCTCTTACTTCAACTGCACACTCAGTATAATGTGTGACATGCAAAATTTTAAGTGTTACACGAACCCAGCTTTTAGTCATCAGTACAACTGTCGGCATGTTCCTGTTCAATGGTCTGACTGCAGTCACTCAGTTGCTTATCAGCAGAGTATGTTACTCTGTACACAATGTGTCAGAGGACTGTCAGACAGTGCATTAAGATATTTGCGTAATGCATTCAGTGAATGCAAGCATTGATGCAGCTTAATTACGAAGCCAATCGCCACTTTATTACCATGATATGTCAGTGGGAGGAAGCAGACAATCATGGCTATTTCGGTGGCTGATCATGGATTATGCCACATTTTATTTGAGGATCTGAGTCAACTTACATAACTCTATCATTTGGGGACCAAGAATCTACACTCCTACGAACTCTCACTAGCCAGTTCTAATGTGAATGTGTGGTGGGGAGTGACACATGGAAAACTCTATGGCCTGTTCTTTTTCACAAGAACAGTTGTTCATCGCTATCAATTGCTGTACTCCCTAAATTACATTAAGAAACCCTGAATTACAGGACAGTGCTTTATCACATTGAGATCTCATAGTGTGAAATTATTTGACAATTGCTGGTGCAGCCATGGTGTGGTAAATTAAGTTGTCAATTATGCACAAAAACCACAGAATGAGGCCGACCAGCAATGGAAAATTACAAATAACTTCAGAAATGTTAACTAAAATTGTTAATTGGAACATTGCACAGTGAAGCTAATCATATATTAAGATCATTGTGTGATAGAGTTGTACTTCACTCTTTTGCCCCACTTACTTAAATATGTGGAACCGGTTTAATGAACCTTCTTTTGCATTGTCAGCTAGAAATTTGACTGCTGGACACTTTGTTATGCTGTGGGAATATGTATTCTGCTCTGGTGGAGGTGTGATGAACTTATAGTTTATGTCTTCATCCCAGAAAGTGTCCAAGTTCATTAAACTGCCTTTGTATTTGTAGATTTTTTTCCCCAGTTGCTAATTCTGTAGGTCCTTGTACTGATTTCAATAATTTTGCTTTATGCAATATGTCGTGGCTTTTTGTTCAGAAATGAAATGCTACTGCCAACTTCTCCATTTTCTTGTATTATGTTATGTTCTTTTAACACAGTTAAAAGAATACTTCATTTCTGAACAGAAAACCATAACATATTGAATAAAGCAAAATTATTGAAATCAAAATAAGGACCTGCAGAATTAGTAACTTGGGAAAAAAAGTACATATACAAATACAAAGACAGTTTAATGAACTTCAACACTTCCAAGGATGAAACTTTAGGTTTATCACATCTACACCAGAGCAGAATACACATTCCCACAGTATAACAAAGTATCTAGCAGTCGAATTTCTAGCTGATGATGCAAGCAAAGGTTCATGAAACTGGTTCTACATATTTATATATGTATCAATAACAGGCAATAAATTTAAATAGTTTCTTATATGTAATGTTTTACTTTTCTGACATCTTATATGAATCGTTGGGTATATTGAATTTCAAGTTTTATATTTCATATATATTGCTTTTACTAATACCTTTCTGGTGTACACTCCTTTGGTGTTAAACTAAAAGGCTATGGATTATTGTCGCAATTTCATGTACAAAAGTTGAATTGATACACTAAAATATAATATTGCACAGGGAAAAATAAATTATGCATAAACAAAAAGGTGCATTATAAATTAGAATGTGCTCAATAATATAGAGCTAAACATTCTTATAACTTTGTAAGAAGAAGTTGTCTATATAAAATTTGTTCATCAAGTTTCAGAATTAAAACTAACATTATGCAGAATAATTGGTACCTTATATTACATGAAACAAGTGAAATAATTTGTTATGTGAGAGTGAAATATTAATTATGTATTGTTGCTATAATCTTCTTTATGTAGTTTGTATTGATTTCTGCTGGCACTTTTTGAGGACTCGTTGCTTCATTAGATAAGATAATGGAGGTTTTAATGGAGTTTTGGTGACCTCCAGCATGTCAGCCTATAAGGCTTATTGTGCTATCCTGTTGGAAGAGATGCCTTTCTTGTTTCCCAAAATCTGTTGTTTGATAAGTTGCAATATCTTGTTTCCAATGTTAGCATCTGTTATTAGATCTTCCTTGTTTATAGAAAGAGTGTCATTCTTACCAGAAATGGACATTCTAACAGGAAATGTGAAGCAGTCTTCTCATCCTGTTTACACATTCTACAAATGGGTTCATCTTTATAGAGCCCCTTTTTTGTAGATCTTTCCTGATGTGACCACCTTCAGTAATTTAACACAACTATTTTCCTTATACCTCCTGTACAAAATTTGAGGAGAAATAATGAAAGAGTGTTAAGTGGATGGAGGATGGATATAGGACTATTTTTCTACCTTGTCTTTGTCAAGGATAGGTTTGCCACCTAATTTGGTGTTTTTCTCTTATCCATATTTTTACAGTGGTCTTGGCAGTACATATGCTGTTTCCAAGTTAATCACAGTTCAGGACCTACATAGGACCCTTTTTGGCCAATGGTCTGTTTATTTTATTTCCATAAATGCCCAGATGCCCTGGCCGATACCCACTACATTTCAAGTCTGCTGCAAGATGCTAGGGCATTTAGGCATTCCCATGCCAGTTTAGATTTGGCCTGGTGCTTTTAAGGCACTTTAACTATCTTAAAAGATGAGAATTCATTTACCATGGTAACCCTTCTCAAGTCCTCTAAAAGCAAGGTTCAGGATAGCAGGTACTTCTGCCTGAAAAATTGTAAAGTTTTTCTCAAGGCTTATACTAATGTTTATCCTTGGAGATGGGCCATATATGTCTGCACCCTATTTTGTGCCTATATGAGACCCATCAGTAAACCATGCACGTTGGTGACTTTTTTTTTTCTTTTGCACATGATTCCTTCCATCCATTTTTCTCAAGATCCGAGAGGTACCTTAAATTGGGGGAGAGAACGGTATTGAGTGTTCATTAGGTCAGACTCATTCTCAGTGTCGGTCCTAGTGGTGTAGTGGTAACCCTATTTGCCTCCAAAACCCAAAATTGCAGGTTCAATCCTGGCCAGGGTCAATGGATTTTTTTGGGCGTAAAAATCCTACGTATGATTTCCTTCGGAAGGGAAGTAAAGCCATGGGTCCCATGTCGTAGATTTTCAGCACGAAAAAGAACCTCAAGCCTGGAAAAAAAGGCCTCTGAGCAAAATTTTGTTTGCTGTTTCACACCCTGAATTGAATGGGATGCTGATGACCTGAGATGTTAAAGAGTGTTCGTAAATAAACCAAATCAAACAAATATCATTCTCAGTATTGGAATATCCAGGAAATTTAGAATGGAGGAATGTCCAGTTGTTGTGATGAAACTGCTTCTCCAGTTCCCTGTTTGCACCAAGCAATATGCAGCTAGCCTAGCCTCCCTTGTAAATAGTTGTATGTGAGGGAAACCCACCAGTCTCTAATGCAATGGTTGGAGTACTTCTGAAGGCCCCTGTAACCCAAAAAACATGCTAGTCTCTCTACCTGCTATAGTAGCTTTTAATGTCTGCCACAAAATGATGGCACCATAAAATATCTAGCATCTGACTATTACAACATATAGCCAATAGCTAATGTATGGTTTTAGCCCCAGGGGATCTAATAATGCATTTGATGTTTAAAAGAGAGTATTTTGGTTTATGGAGAATATTATCAATATGATTGTTCCAGATCAATTTCTTATCCAATAAAGGTCTAGATATTTAAATGACTCAAAATATTTCAGGATTGAACTGCCTAGTTTAAGATTTCCTCTTAGATTTCTCCTGTTGGTAAAAAGCACAACAGCTCTTTTGCTAGGATTGTTGGATAAACCCTTCTTCATGCACCAGCTGTGAATTTTTCTCGGTTCACAATTCACCATGTCTAAGACTGTATTGGGAAATTTCCCAAAAATACTATGTAGTCTGCATAGCCTTTTATATAATATCCTTCCTGGGTCGTCTCTTGGAACAGATCATTCATCATCATCCCATCATGGCAATGATCCCTTTTGTTTCACCAAGAAGGCTAGCAATAATATTTCTAATCATGAGCATAGAGTTTATCCATCTACAAAGTATATCATTGACTCCATGTTTCTGAGCAGTCAGAACCATGGATTTATAAGAGGTGTTATCAAAAGCACCCTGTATATCTAGAAAGGCCCGTAGGACTATTTCTTTCCTGACCATAGTCCTCCAGTCTACTGACAAGACAGAATAGCATTATTAGGTAGGACTTTGGATGATTGGTGGCATGTTGATTTTGATGGGAGTATCTGGCAATCCCTCCTTCAAATATATCTTCCAATCAATCTTTTCAAAGCCTTTAAAAGAAACAAAGGAAGACAAATCAGTCAAAAGCCTTAGCTTCAGTGTAATTATTACATCTGCACTTAGGAATATGTTGCCTTTGATCTTCATCACTCAGTTTTCTGTTACAGTAAACATGGTCATATTGCTCTCTGCATGAAATAAAATAGTGAACAGCAATCCATTATTTTTCTTATTTGAAGGTGTTTCTGAACATCTAATTCCATATTGTACCAAAAGCCTTCAAGGATTTAACCCCCTGTACACTTTCAGACTGCAAATTATTAATCATGTTCTTTATTTTGTGAGGTACAACTATATTTATTGTATGCAGTTGCAGAAAGCAATACAGCCAATGTAAAGAAGGTTATAGCAGCAGCACAAGTAATCATTGACTAGTTCTTGTGTAAGCAGTCACTTAAATAAAACTTATGTGATGTTACTGCACTGCAGGTAATGGAAGGTCAATGAAAATGATAAAATGTTATCTATTTGTAGGATGGAAGATAGATAGCCACCATCTTACTGTTGATGAATGGCGTGCGCAATGGTAAACTGCATCAGAACCTTACAGTCTTCAGGAGATGAAGTAAATTTTGAATGTATATAATGCATCAGAAAATCTTATTGAAACTTTTTTCAATACTGGTGATGCATCCTTACTAAATATGTGTTCAATTGCAGCTGCAGATTTAATATATTTTTACATGGATGGCTTGTGAAATAAACAATTTCCACTTAAAGAGTCATTAATCTAACATTCCTGAAACACAATTTGGTGTAAAATGATGCTAGTTCTGTAAATGCTGAAATGATAAAAAAAAGTTACTGAATGTCTGTTTCTTTTCCTATAATAAATCGGTTAAACAGCTCCACCTCCACATATCCTGGGAATTGGTCATTGGACAAACTTGCATTTTACAGTATGATGTCAAAATTCAGGTCCCATTGACTATGTTCTCATAAGCTTTTGTTGCAAGCTTCTTTAATTGTATATTATCTCAATATCTGCAACTCGTGTCATATAGGCAATATGTAAAACAGAAATTCAGTAACAGCAACATTTATAGTGAAAAAAGTGTTCATGTATGTAAATAAAACATGAAAAATTGTTGTTATATAGATGCTATTACTTTTTTAAATGTGTGTAATACCGTTTAATGAAATTCGGATATAAAATTGGTATTATTGGAGAAAGAAACTCAAAATGTTTTATTTCTGTGTATCACAGGTTGTCAATATGAATCTCCTAGATAACTGGCACACACACTTAGTCTTTAATCAAGTTTCTGTCAAACATTTTGTAACATGGTGCCATTAGTTTTGCAGTCATTTTGTAATGTGCTCTTGCTTATCATGTATGGTGTGATCTAAAGGTGGTATATAAGAGTTTTATCTTTTATCAAATCCCACAGGGAAAAATTACAATCAGCTTTGCCAATTTATCTGTTTGTAGTCTATTGTTGAACTCCTTTCTGTGAAAATATGGGGGTTTTGCCATTCTGTTAGAAAATGAAACCAGGATTGTCCTGTTATCCTGTTGCAGGAGTCATGCATATCTAGGTATGAAATTACAATTATTGTTTGTCTACAAAAAAAGAAATATTCACCTTAGGAGAATCCTGCTTATGCTCCAAGGAGACATGAGGTTCAGTCACCCAGGATTCCCTGTTACCATTAGAATTTGCATACTCTCAAAGAAAGAACATTGGTACAATTTATTGTTCAGTTAAGGGCCTGCAGCAATTATAATTAGTAAGAATGATATCATAATCATTTGTGCAGTCTTCTGGATTTGCAGTTCCTTGCTATCAATGGATTTCTGCTGACTGCATGGGTCTTTTTCCATCCAATGGAATGTAGAAGTAGTAACAAAGCTCACATTGAACATCTATGAAATAATGAAAGTTTCTCTCTCCATTGGTGCTAATTTGATTAAATGTAAGATGCTTGTGCTATAACAACATTTGGGTTATCAGTTGCAAATCATATTATGCTCACAAAATTTGAAAAGCTATGAATAATCCAGAGATCCTGGGTTCGATCCCAAGCCAGGTCAAGTTGTTTGGATGAGTTTTTCCTTACCCTGAGAAGGTAAATGCCACCAGATACCAAAAACTCCAAGCTCATTTGCATAGGCTATAGGCTCATAGCTATAGGCTCTCATTTACAGAATTCACGTCCAATCTATAGACCAATGCAGTCAAAGTGACAAGAAATAACACATAACAAAAAAAACATACTAAGTTCAAGAAACATTTTTTTCACAGAAAAGAGGAAAACTGTCACTCCCCTCTTATGAGGTATATTCATTTACTTAAAAAGTTAATGTGAAATCCCAGGGCAACTGCTACTCTAAAAAAAATATAAATGGGTGATGTGCATAACTTGATTTGCTTCATGAATATGGGTATAAAAGATTTATAATGGTAGTTATGAATGTTTGCATATTGCTTATTATTTACAAAATTTTGTTTTACTGAAACAATAGTAATGGAAAATATTAAACAAAATATACAAGCTCAACTCAGCTCAGAAAAGAAGGAAATCTATTACCTTTTTGGATTGTACACTGGTTGATTACAAAACAAATACAATACCCCAAACACTAAGGATTAATTTTAAGAAAGCTTCAGATGCATGAGTATTAATGTCAAATTATTGTGTCCTCCTCATAACCAGGAACTTAATCACATTCAGAATACTCTCTCTTCTGCTTCATCTTGAGCTATTCTTTGTTGCTGCAGCTGAGGAATCAGATATGCATAGAATTTTAGGTTTTCTTTGTTACTCCCATTCTTGCCTGAAGTAAATTGAAAGAAACCTGGAAATATCCTATACTTTCTGGATCTGAGGGAAACCTTTTCTCTAATGAGGTGGGTTAAATGTTAAGTCAGGATTTTGCTTCCAACATCACTGCCCACATTATAGGCTGTTTTCCTTTGCACTGTGTTCCAGTGAAGCCTCATTTCTCAATTACCACTCACATTGCTGAAATTTAAAGTGCCATGACCCAGGATCTTTTATAGTTTGAGAAACTGCAGTTTTGCAGTCATAAACAGGAATATTGACACCTCCAAGTTTGAAAAGTATGGCAACTTTCCTAAAACTGCTTCTTAAAAATCTGTGTCAAAATCTGAAATATGCAGTTTACCTATCATTCTATTCCAAAAACATGACCTGGAGGGGTAAAGTTGTGTTTGACTACAGGGAATGTTAGACTTACTTGGGCCAAACTACAAGTGCAAAGATAATTGTGTAACACTAGCATACTTTTCAGAGGTCACTGGACTTGGTGAGGTTTGGAACAATACAGGTTTGAAGGTACAGAATATGTATTATACATAACATAGTTTGTTATGCTGCAGACAAACAAGTCTTGTTTCTTGATAGAATTAGTGGCTTTTGAAAAAGTACTTAAATTTTAATCTTGTTTTTCAAAGATAAGTATTAGATTTTGAAACAATATGACTTGGTTAAAATATGCAGTAAATGTTCATAATATGGTGGCTGCTATATCTTGAAATGCTACCACTAGATCACTATCCAGTCTTAGTATATTTTGTAACTGGATGATTCATTTGTACTAACCCTTTATACATGGTATCCAAGAACACAAAGTATAGTCAAAGGAACTTGTTTTGGCATCTTTTTCTTTAATTTTGTAACTACAGAATGAACATTTTTTTATTTTAATAAATACACTTGACACAACGATATATGTTTTCTTGTTAAAATACACTGTTGCATCCTAATGGAATATGTATGTAAAGCTGTACACTTGAAAACAAAGACTTTGAGAATGTTTTAATTACTATAATTCTGATATAAATAATGTGGTTCACAATGTCTCAAACTAGAAAGTTCATGACACTGTATGTGGACATGAATAAAAAGCAAAATTTGAACTCTGGAATTCTTGTATAGAAGCTCTGTATGTTGAGAACATGCTGAAAGAGTAGAATCTTAGAAGACCAGATTGATCAAACCAGTGACGATTCAGTGGAGCATTATTTACAGAATTTCATGTAAGATGACAAGAGTGAAATGAATTAGCCAATGTAATTGACATTCTATGATTGCCTATGGGAATCTTCAGGATAATGAAATGAATAACACTTGAAGGGTGCCAATCTATCATAATTAACTATAGAGTTACAGTCATTCTGGGTTGTATGTGCCTATCTGCAAGTGTTATTATTGCAATAACTGAAAGTGACTACTTTTATTGCAAGAAGATTAATTTGCTAGTCATAACGTTATATGTGCCGAATTCAGTTGCACATTACTCTGTCCATTTTTCTATGTGGCTGCAGCAGTGGTGGATTCTGAGGATCACCGAATGCCTACAATTATTAGAAAAAGGCATAAAAATGAATATAAATGGAAAAAGTGTATACAAAAGAGGATTTATTTATTACATTAAACAATTTAAATACAACATTCTTCTTTCCTCAAATATTCCCCTGGTATGCCATCTATCCCAGAAGCTTTATTATTTTTTAGTTGTAAAAGATGCTCATTTACCTCATTTTGCCCTATTTCCTGATCTAATTCTCTAGCATATTAAACTCCCCTAATATTTTTGGTAGTAATGTCAAATTTTTCATCCATTGCTTTATAGATCTGATTCCCGATTATGTCACTTCATTTTTCTTTTCTATCTACATTAGACATTTGTAACCCCATCTAGCTATTAAGAATTGCTCCCTCTCATAAATCTCTCTTCTGTTTTTTTCCACCTCTTTAACTCCCTTTCTACCTTTTTCTTTTCCAGCCAACACTCTTCGTCATACCAGCCCCTTGCCCAGCTGTCATCCTCTCTCTCCCTCCCATTTTACTTCCTGCTCTTTTCATCAGCCCCTCTAACTCTGCCATTGCTTTGTCAGACTTCCCTTCTCCAATTAGTTGTGTAGCTCTTAATTCTACATTTTTACTTTCATCTGACCTTAATTTTTTACAAAATCTCTTCTCTCTTCTCACCTAAATTTTTCTAAAATTCTTTCCTGCTCTAAAGTATCAATTAAGTTTTCATCCCCTTTCGCTTCACCTCCAATTTGAAATTTTACTAATAAAGGAAATGGTGGCTACTCAATACAATATTCAAAACCTTAAAATCTATGATATCATTATTTAGATTTGTTGAACACAGCAAGTAATCAATCACACTTTGCCCATTTAGATTAATGAAAGTAAAATATCCACATTTATCTGATCCCGTTAATCCATTACACATTATTAAATTGTTTGCTTGGTTTTTGTATGTATTTTATATATCACTTTTATCTTGTGAATCATTTTTAATATCAGACACTTGTAACAAGTCTGTTGACAGTACATAAAATTACTGCTACTGCTACTACTACTACTACTACTACTACTACTACTACTAAATTGGATTTTAAATAACATAATCCTCTATGTTAAGAAAACTAAACATATAATGTTTCAATAACAATCATGGGTTATAAAATTGAAAGAGTGAATAGTTATACATATCTAGGCCTAACATAATCATATCACGCAGAATGTATTTAAAAAAGTTCAACACTATATCGTTTGTATCCTCTAAAGATTAAAAGACATTGATTTAAGTATAGGCCAACCAAAATTTTTTGTATTTTGCTTTGATACATTCTAATATATATGAATGCAATATGGTGTAACAGCATACTTAGTTCTTTAGAAATCCTGCAAAAAGAGCTATCAAAATAATATTTGGCTTTAATGTTTATAAACCCTCAATATTATGTGTAAGTATGAAAATAACCTATGTACCAACTGCATTATTAGATTAAAGAGAAATGTACACTCCAACAAAATAAGGTGACCTGACCAAATTTCCATAGATTCTGTTAACACTACAAAATATGTTATAAACCTATTTCAAACCAGCTAAAACCTCTTTCCCAAGGATTGTTTAAAATTTTAAAATGGTCAAAATATTCAACACTCTTGAGCATTTTACTCCTTAAATTACTAAAATTTAGGACATGTTTCTTGAATTGTCATTCAACTAATAGTAATATAAACACGAAATAATGATGTAAATATAAAAATAAAAAATATAAAAATTTTGAAATAATAGAACAAAATCTGAACCTCACACATTAAGAGGATACACACACACACACACACACACACACACACACAAAAGAAGCATCTAGCAATGGGAAATCCACTCTCACAATTTTTGGCAGATATGTACACGAGTTTCTTACAAACAAAATTAGTTGTTTCTGTACATATATTCAAATGTGATATTTAAATAGATGATGTATTTTGCAATAGTAAATGCAAAATGGAAAGAGGATGTAATAAAACTACTCAACCTATGAGATAGCACCGTTAAATTCACAATGGAAATAGAAAACAACCACGTTCTTCCTTCCTGGATATAAAAATTATAAAAAATGGCAATATACTGAAATTTGGGACATTCAGAAAAGATAACCATATAGGTAATTACATAAAAAACAACAGCCACAAAACAAAATAAACTTGCTATAATCAACATTCTCACATTCAGATTAAAAAACATACTAATAAGCAAGACAGAATACAAATCTGAGTACCAAAAAATCATAGATATAGCACAGAAAAATGACTACATAATAGATCTGATCAACAAAAAAATAGGAAAATTCAAAAGATCACCACACTAAAAGGCTACAAAGGAGATCATGCATATACAAGAAATTCACATTCCATCCATGGAAACACTAAAAATTCCAGATTTTTAAAGGCAAACATTATTTTGGCTCTAGTAAACAAATTCAGTTTAAAAAAAAAAAACTCTTAAAAATTAACACAAAAGCCAAAATTCTGCCAGGAAAACAATCAGGCATTTAGGAAATCAGTTGCAAAGACTGTAATATGAAATATATAGGCAAAACAAAAAGAATCATTATCCTACAGTTCAAGGAACACATGAGAAATGTTAAATACGCACTTCAAGGCAACAGCAATAGCATATCATTTCTGCCCCCCCCCCCCAATTACAAAATGAACTAAAACTCCAATGTGGGAAAATATATTCATAAGCAAAAAAGGAAAATTGAGTTATTTCTGATCTTCCAAACAACAGTAACCTCATCACTAAATCCATAAAATCTACAGAGCAACATAATACCATGCCGATAATGAAACATGTCCAAGTAAGTGGAACAAAATTAGAAATTTGAGTGATTTATTCATAAAAAATTGCAATACTATAAATTAAGGTTTCAGTACTCTTTTATTTTTTAATGAAAATCATTGTTGGTAGCCTCACTCTGTTGAGATATGAAATACAAGAATGTATTAAGATGGTTATACATTCCTGTATTGAAACTGCAGAAAGATGTATCCTAGAGGAACAGTTTAGTTTCAGAAAATGTTAAAAATGATTCATTAGAAATCATAATTTTAAAAAAGAAAGAGAAAAATCAAATACAAGCAATACAAAAAAACCTACAAAATAAAAAAAAAAATATTATGAAAGAACACAGACTGTGGCAACAACACAAAAATGCAACCGGGAAAGAATCTTCTCCTTCACATTGGTGGAAGAAATCTACTTAACTGTTTATCTCTGCAAAATTAGCTGTAATCAATCTGATGAGTTACATTTTTCAGTAAAAATCTTTTTTAATCCAGATATCATTTAGCAGTCATCTCTGTTGTATGAATAGGTTCTCTTGGTTGCTTTCAGAAGGCAAAGGAACCAAAATTTTCAAAAAATAATTTAATAGCTGTTTCAAGTGAATAAGTTCTCAGGAAACTTGCACAGAAGCTTTTAGGGAAATTTTAAAGAACTTAGTATACTTTTTTTATGTTAACGTAGTATGAGAAATACAATAATTACTAATCTTAAATATAAAACCAATTGAGAAGTTTGGTACTGATCAAATTAACTATAAAAATTAAAATTAGTCTACAAAGAAAACTACAAACAAGTAGGAATAATATGAAAAATATAAGTAGACATATAAACAGATGCATCAGCAGTAAGTTGACCCTTTTGGGTAAAATTACAGGAATTTCAAGTAAACTAGATATGAGTTCTGGGAAATATTTATGTATACCAGCATTCAGAAAATTTTTACATTTTGAACTCTAGAAATCTGCAGCTTCTACATGTCTAATCCACCTACAAACAATGGATATTGTCTTCCAAAATGCGTGCATATTTTTGATGCTAAGATGGTTACCACAGCCGTTCTCCCATAAAATATTTAAGTACTGGGTCTTTTATGGTTTTACTGCCCTTTCATGGCAATGAGAGCAGTGTTTTAAAAAATTGCCATTCACATGCATCAGTTTATCTTTGGAAATTGAGTCAACTTAAACTTGAAAGCATGCAAGGTTACTGCTGTGCATGAATTGCAGGCAGGTGATCCGATTATTGGATAAGTTTCTGTAATCAATTATTATCAAATATTAAGATTAATTGATCCATGCTTAATATTTTTCACTGATGAAGAATGGTTCTATTTGCTTGGCCATGTTCTGACATAAAATAATAGGTAATGGAGTGCGGAAAAGCTCTATTTTATACACAGAACTCCCCTTGCATAACTAGCACAGTAAATGCATCCAGAGTAATAGGACTTACCATTTTAGAGGATACCATAAATGCAGAAAGAATGATGCTTGTACCTTTATTTTTTTAAATGTCTGACTGATATTTAATGCTGATCTGGGTATTTCCAGCAAGACACTGCCAACCATACATACATCCAATGTATCATTAAATTTCTGAAAATAGGATAATTAGTAGGTTGAACCTTAGCATGGCTGAAGATGGGAACAAAATGTTCTCGAAACCGGTTCCATACATTTATAAAAAGTAAGTGAAGCTTTAAGAGTGTGTAGTTCAACTAATCATACAATGATATCCATTAATATGATTGGCTTCACTGTGATTAAGTTCCAATTTTACATTTAAGTAATTAGTAGGTGATTATCGCCTGCATGGCTCCATGATCTGACAGTTTGTAATTTTTTTATGGGGGAGGTTAAAAAACAAAGTGTAAGGAACAAACCCTCACACATTAGAAGAACTGAAAGAAAATATCAGTTGAGAAATTTATTCAATTTTGGAAGATGAATTGATGCATGTGAATGATAAAATTTCTAAAAAGTGCTTGAACAAGACAACAATTTCAACAGTCTATCATAAGATATGCGCTTATTTTTATATAAACAACTTGAATCAATTTCGTAGATATTACATTTGCTTCACTAGAAGTACTGTTTTGACTGCCAATTGAAATCATCAACAAAACCATTATAGATCCGGTATTTGAATACTTAACATGACTAACTTTTAATAAATTTTGACATCCATTCAAGTTCATCATGAGGCCATCAGAATCAATTCATACACTAACGAACCCAACTTGAACCAATGATCCAATGGTTGTGTGACAGTTTAGGATGTGGACAAAGGTCTACAAAACATGTCCTGATTATATCTTGAGTATGTGAAGCTGGAAAAAATGTTTATTTACAGTTTGACTCAGAAGAGATTATTAAAATATTTTAATTTTACCTTTTTATGCTGTTTCTACCTCATGTCCACATATCTTGATAGTATACAATGAGTAGGTAGTTTAAAAGAAAACTTATATCAAAAATAATAATTTTTTTCTTTTATTTAGCCTCCCATTTTGTTATATTACATTAAATAACATTCACATTTTCAACTAAAACAATACTATTCATATTTCCATGTAATATATCAAATATAGGCACATTCAGTAACACATTCATTATTATAGTTATTAAATATACATTCACACTAATTGCAATTAGCACAGAGCAGGTGTAGTCAAAATTCTGAACCTGCCAGAAATAAAAAAATATATGTACACAAGCTGTTAGGTTATCTTGTAACTTTTAGCATTTCCAATTCAAAGTAAATTCTACACAAATCTGAACACAATGATAATTCCTTCTGTAGTTGTTTATAGCAAAATTTATTTTAAAATGAACACATTTTTTTATCTTAAAAATTTAGTTTTTGAAACATTCAATATGTAAGTACCAAAACATGATTGCCATTTGAGTGATTCAATATGTGGAAGATATTTTCTGGACAGATTTCTGAGTTGGCTATAGCACATTATGGCAATATTTAAAATATAAGGTAATAAAATGTGTTAATTTGATAAAAGAAAAACACAGTTTCTTGAGACATGATCCTGTATCCGGGGAGAAGTGGAAAGTGCATTTAATGTACTTAGTTAAAATAAATAATACTTGTTTAAAACTCAGCATTTGTTCATTTATTAAAAATCGTTAAGAAGGATGTGGATGATTGGCACAGGAAGAAGGCAATAAGTAGCTGTACAAACCTGAGATAGATAGATAGGTACAGAAATCATTTTACAAAGGATTATGCTAAAAATGTAGCTTCTAATAACAGGAATTAGTTAAGTGTCAAAAACAAAGAGGACAGTGGATTTAATTTATAGGACTTACAGTTAAAATTTCATTCCTGCAGTACTCTCCCCTCCCCTCTTTTTTTCTTTTTCTTGAAGAAATTTTCATTAACCACCTATTGTCCATGAAAATAGTTCAGATTTAACAGTCAAGAGTTCATTTGTGAATATGACTTAAGTCTCAGAGCTTGCATGTTGGAAAGCTGTGGTAGCCTTTTTGCAGGAGTACAGGTTATACCAACACAATGTTTTACTACATTAAATAAACACTGATAATTATAAGTACTACAAAATAAAAAGCAATACCCCTGCATCTAACTTAAACTTTCATATAGTATAATTTTAATAAATATTGTTTATTAAAATGTAAATTGGAACTTGCACACTGAAGCTAATCATACTATGATATCATCAATTAAAATGTTGTTTATGTTTATCCTGATGCAATACTAGATGAAAATGATTAATATGTTTTCAGACTATTGTGTGAACTTATGTGACAGGTATCCATAGAAATACCATAAAGTTATCCAAAACTCATTATAGAGCGTTCATCCCAGATTTAATATATATAAAATTTTAATGAATCTTCATGAAAAATTCATATAAATTATGAGTTCAATGAATAATTTAATCATTATACTCATCAATTTAATGTTACCTTCTAATTTTAAAATTTTGTGTCACGTACAGAAGTTTGTGATGATTATTTGCATTCCTAAAGTTTTACTATGTCATATTCATATTTTGTTTAGGCACATTAAGGCTGCCTCTTATGAAAATTAGCTACAAATCGCCAACTTAGGAACCACCAAAGCTAGTGGGTCTCACATATTTAATTTTTGTTACTTTTCATGTAACAGCTCTCTATGTGACCATAACAGATATATTTTCTTTGTTTTGAAACTTATTCATATTGATTGTTTCATAAGTGATGTGCATTACAAATATTTTCTTAGTTTACATACCACAATTTAGTTTCATTATCTTGCAGAATACCATTATTAACCTTATTATCAATTGGATGCTGGTAGTGGAACTTCACTGTTGGGTGAACATTTTGAGCCGGTCTGAGAGAGATGCTTTACCACATCCACCCAGTCCCAACCCCGTGGCTTCTCCCCTTTGTTATCTACACGATCCCATTGTTTCCGCTTCTGTGCTTTGCTAAGCTGTTCCTTTTTGGCAGGCTTTTTTGATGATATATCAGAATCCTGTTATGTGAAGAAAAGCATAATTGAATGTGTTTTGCATGAAAAAAGATCTTAAGCATGGGTAATGGTCTTACACATAACTTTTAGCCCACTGCATGGACATTTTTGTTGGTCATAAATCAATCATGCAAAATTAAGTCTTGTCTTGAAAAAGATTAACGTATTTTATTTTTACAAAAAAAGTCTTAAAACTTAAAAAATCATTATACATAATTCCAGTTTTAAGTGATTTACATAAAGGCACTCATGTACACAATCACTACAAATCTTCTCCCTAGCCAAGTTGATTCCTTTGGTCTGAATAGAAGTTATGGCATAAAAAGGAACTTTTGGGAGATTCCTTCCAAATTCAGCCAATAGCTTGTCACTGCTAATGCTCATTCTCATTACTACCTTCATTGTGTACTTAGGTTCACCAGTAGGTAACTAGATTGAAAAAATAACTATGTCATTATACCCTGTCTATTGAAAGTCGATAAGTACAGTCAACAAATATATTCTTCCAGGCTTTTGCTAGCTGAAACAGTAAGGAAGAAAAATATAAGACACTATGACAGAAGTGGAAAGAGTATGGCCACAATGTATTAGTCCCACAATGGCTACAGTATATTATTTTACACCGTTAAAATGATTTTGCTTGGAAACTCTTACAGGTATTTATTCATCATTTTATTAACTAATAACTTAAATAACAGGCTGAAATGAACACATACGAGGGTAGATCCATAAGTTTCCAGCCTCGCCGATAAGGATTATCGCCTTCACAAAATCCTTATCTGGTGTCATACCTTATCTATTAAGTAAATAATTGCAGCTGTAATTTCAGTTCCACTGTATTCAGTTGCTCAGATATGGTTGCACAAGGAAGGCTATGTGTACAAGATTGTGACATGTTCAAAATGGAGTATTGAGCTCTGTTAAGTACTCCACAAAATTATTCCAAATGAAATTAAACAGTGATTGGATGGTGTATATGGGGAAGCATCCCCCTCATATTCTACCATAAAAGAATGGGCCAAACTTTTTCGAATGGATCGAGAAAGCATTGAAGAGGAAGAGCATGCAGGTTGGCCCTTGGAGGTATTCATATCACTTTTGTGAAAGCAGTAATTATGGAAGGCCGGTGGCTCAAAGTTATAAAAATAGCAGCAACGTGGGGCCTTTCTAAAACAATCCTTCAAATTATTCATGAACATTAAACACGAATAAGGTTAGTCCAAGATGGGTACCTAGACTTCCTTCCTCGGTCCAAAAGCAGTGAGTTATCTGTTATCAGGCATTTTTGGAACTCTGCCGTGGCACAAGAGAGAAGTTCTGCAAACCATTGTTACAGGAAATGAAACTATGGTCCTCTAATATGATTCTTTGTCCAAAAGAGGATCAATTGAGTGCGTAAACCTGGCGAAGCACTGTCTCTAAAGGCCAAGATCATTGAATCAACCAAGAAGATCATGGCCACAATCTTTTGGGACTATGAAGGAATACTCTTCATTGACCTCAGGAACAGGAACACCACAGTAAATGGGGAGTACTATGTGCTTTCATCAAAGAGAAAAGGCGAGGAAAACTGAGGGTGGTGCACACCTTCTTCATGACAAAGCGCATGTGCACACAGCTATTGTTGCAAAGGAAGCTGTGAAGAAATGTAGCTTCAAGGAGATCTACCATCCACCCTACAGCCCAAATCTAGCTCCCAGTGACTATTTCCTCTTCTTAAAACTCAAGAAGGGCCTTCGAGGAATGAAATTTAAGTATGACAAAGTGATGGATGCTCTTTATGCCCATTTTGCAGACAAGACTTGTGACTATTTTGGAGAGGGGGGGTTGAAATGTTAATTCAAAGATGTGAAAAGTGTATTGAAATGAAGGGTAAATATATTCTAAAGTGAAATATAGTTTTTGTCATTATCATACCTAGAAAATGGTTAGGCCGGAAACTTATGGACCTAACCTCATTTTGTAAATAATTTACTGACTTTTGTGCTGTGAACAACACATTGTTGATATTGCATCTCAGTATTTGTTACATTTCAGAAAAAAAAATTGTCACTCCTATTCTGCCTATTAAAACTCCAATACCATTATCTTCTTATATGCTTTTTTTCAAGACAACAATTTAAATTATTAGTGAAGGAAATTTTAATTGGCTAATTATTAATTTTTGTAAATTTTTATTTGCAAAAACCTATTTCTCATAAACCTACAATATGTTTATTGTATGTTATAGGCATCCCCATGCAGCAATTTTTGATATCTATTATGTACAGTAATTGCTAAAAATTGTATTAATATTAGATGATACCCTTTATAAAAAGTACAGTTCAAAAGGTGGCAGTCACTGTCTTACTTCCCCACTACATGCTTGCAAAATATTTTAGGATTAATGAATATTATGACATGTAAAGAAATTAATTAGCACAAAATATTTTTGTAGATCTAAAAATGTTCATAATTTTCATAAATCACAACTTTACCTTAAGCAGATAATGATTACATGTGTAGAGAAAATACTAATGCTAAAAATAATATGCCTGATATGAATATTTTACCCTACAATTTTATTTTCTAAACTAATATGATTTAGCAGTGCTCTAAAAATTCATTTTTATACAATGATGAGAAGTTCTTTGAATCTAGCAACCTGCAATGACCAATAGATATTTAGGGAGATGGACCAATATATATGAAGAATAGTTATTTTTTCATGAGTCTGGGGAAATAAAGCTTATTATTATTATTATTATTATTATTATTATTATTATTATTATTATTATTATTATTATTATTATTATTATTATCGTTGTTGTTGTTGAGGTAAACCCTCAGTCAAATAATCTGATCCAAGCAGAATTTAAAACTGTCACTTCTAATGCTGCCACTATGAATGACATCGGTAGCTGAGTTACAAAGGTGTTAAACTTGTATCAGCTCTCCCAATAATTTAAATGACAGACCTTTTCTTTTTGTAACTTTTTTTTTTGAATAGTGTTTAATGCCCGTTTTTACTACTGGGGCACCACAGGCAGTAGAAACTGATGATACATGAAACAAAATGATATATTAGGAAAGGATTTTTAAGGAAGGAAATGTTCCAGGCCTAAGTTTAGGGTACCTGCCCCGCATTTTCCATTTATGAGGACCGAGGAAAACCTGGAAAAAACCTCAGTCATGGAGGACAGGCCTGGCAGGACTCGAACCCCAGACCTCCCGCTCACGATTCCATGCCTTAACGACCTTGGCCACCCATGGTGGTTTTTTTCTAACATGAAATATTGTACCTTTACTATATGGAGACTGCTTCTCTTTTTGTTTAAAAGTGATCTTTTAGAATGATGGGTTAATGGGGTTCAAAATATTTTATTAAAATATAATTCCTTTTTTGATAATCATCTGAGAAATGACATCATACTCTTCACAATGTGAACTTAATCAATTACATATTCTATTCATCACATATTATACCTACATTCATTTACTATTAGACTAGACTGCCTTGATCTAAAATGTTGTTCTGATGATTGCAAGGAGTGAACAATTTTACACTACAGAAATTCACAAACTAGAGGCAATAAAACTATTTGACATATTGGATATGTAGTAGTTGCATTAATTCTGGACACTTTACAGAACTTTCTTAAATTTATGCTTTTAAAGTCATATTTTCAGGAAAACTAAAATAAACATGTCTTAATGTTCACTGTTTCAAAAATGAAATAATTATAATTACTACTTAGCAAAACAACTGCTGTAGATGGCACATTTTGGACACATTCATATGGATTATTGTAACTGCTTTGTGTTAATATTTTGTTGGATATTCCTTTGATTTGATTATTTACTCAATTCTTCGTGGCATTGAGTCCACCAAACATTGGAGATTTTCTGGTGTAATCACTCTAAACCACAATTAGATGATGGCCTCTAGCAGCTCCCTCTTGTTACTGGGATCCCAACGTGACACCAAAAATTTCAGTTTTGACCACATATTTTCAATTGGGTTCAGGTCAGAACTGTACTGTGATCAAGGGAGGACAGCAACATGATGGTCTCTGAATCATTTTTGATTGATGCTAGTGGTTAAACACTTTGCGCCATCCCGCTGGAAGATGCACCATTGTCACCCCCCAAAAAATCACGAATAGTAAGCAGCAGTTATAAGACTAAGTCTTCTTGCTAATTTTTGACATTAATGTTGCCCTCTAACATTGCTAGGCCCCTGACACCATGCCTTCACATGCTTCCCCATACCATGAGGCTGATAGGATGCTTCTTGTGGCAGTGGTGTGCTTATGTAACCTATCCTAACTGTTCGGTGAGGCACAAACCTGATGCCATCACTTCAAAAGATATTGATCTTGGTTTCATCGCCTCAAATGACTTTATTCCAGTCTTCTTGCAGCTAATCCCTATGCGCTAAAGTCCACTACACACGCTTTTGCCTCTGCTTTTGATTGAGATAAAGACTTCTTTCTTGGGGTCCATGCTTGTAGACCATTTTTGCAAAGCTTTTGTCTGATTGTTTGGTCAGAGACTCGTAGCCCAGAAGTTCAAGATGACATATATCTTTTGCCGCACATCAGAAATCTTGTAGAGAAAGGTGGCAGATTCTGCCGCAGTCTTTAGCTGTTAGTTTTGGTTTTCTGCCACTTCTTGGAGAAGTTCTGTGCTCCTGGTTACTTCGTGCCACTTGCAAACTTTCCTGATGCCTGATTTTGTAGTGCCACTACCCAACCTTTTCACTATTTCTTCATAGGAATAACCTTCATGAAGTGTTACTGCCTGATTCAATTTATTGGTGACTAATCAGTGCATTTTGTCTTAGGAGCCATTATTTCAAATTACAGAATCACTTTTCAACCTACTCTGAAAGATGTTCACTTCACAAAAGTTAGTTTCCAACAGCTATACAACAATAATGTTCACCATGACTTAAAGCTTTCCTGGCGGCGATATGAAAATAATTTTTCTCGGGCTATCAGCCAGGTGAATTCTGGAAGAAGTTTCAAGCTTTCAAGAGCTAACATCGCTCTCATCTTCAGGGAATGATGTAGAGACTCCATCTTTATTTATAGTCATTTTGGTAAGGGAAGGGGCCAGATGCTGCACTGTGATTGGCTCGAGTCCGGCATGGGGGCATTGACTATAAATACAGATGGACCGGGAGTCTCTACATCATTCCCTAAAGATGAGAGCGTTGTTAGCTCTTGAAAGCTTGGAACTTCTTCCAGAATTCACCTGGCTGATGGCCCAAGAAAAGTTATTTTCAATAATGTTCACACTTGACTTAGGTACTGAGAGAATAGAATAATCAAACACAAGAGCTCTGTTGATTGAAAATACAATAATTACACAACAATTATATTGCTGCTGCTCTAAGATAGCATTATTGAAGTTAGTGAATGGTGTTAATTGAATATGTTCATAATATTTATAAGACCTTTCTTAAAGATAATAAATATAGTACAAAAACATCATAGACAAAATAAAAATGTCATCAGTTGGTTTAGCACAAAACAATCTTTGTATATCTTGTAAGATCTAAAAAGGATAAAAACTTCACAAAAAGTGTCCAAAATTAATACCACTACTGTATAAAGTAAAATCTCTGAATCAAAACTTTGCAATTTAGTCAAACAAGAGAGATTCAAAACTGTGCCCCCTGTAATACAGCTGGTTTGGACTCCTGCCCTATAAAAATGAAAAAATTAGACCATAACAGACTTCCCTCTTTGCTATGTATAACAAATACACTTCACCTCAAATGTAAGCCCTAAAAATAATATCTTCATGTTCAAGAATATTAAGTATTCCAGCTATTTAATTCATAACTGTAGCACAAAGAATTACTACTACCACTATTATTGATTTTTTGCAAATGCAATATAAGTGCAAAATTGACTACACTGAAATAAGATATAAATGCAAGATGGACAATTTTTTTTTCAAATGAAACTTTTTTCTTGGTTTTATTCTGGAAACTTCAACGTGGGCAGTTTGGACTACCACTGTTCTGGAATGGGGAAAGTTACCCCTTCTGCAAAATGTAAACTCTTCAAGACCTCATTGTTCAACCATCATACATTTTACTAAGCTTTGTATCTCTCATTTTCTCTGCATAAGTCGATCAACAAGCATTAAGATAGTGGGGTTGAAAATATTGATAAAACAATGGGCAGAAAAATATAAACAGGAAAGTTTTTATACCAGTGATGGTGAAATTTTAATATATAAATTATGTAATCAGCACCTGGATTGTTTTAGACAAGGGTGTCAAAAGTTTGGGACATGTCAGTACAAAAGATAGTTTCAGCAATAAATCAAAAGAACAATGTGGAATAAAACAGCATGCCACCATCCAAATGCTACACGATAAAGTGAAATTTGCAAAATCTGAAAAAGTGCTTTTGTTCAAAAACAATCAAAATGTTTCTAACATCCTTCTCACAAAGTGGACCATCCAGGTTTTTGGGAATACTTTTCAAAATTAGTACCTTATTTTAAAGTTGTATACTATGTATTTAATTTGATCTATTTCTTAAAAATGAAGAGAAAGTCATAAATTTAATGTCATTTCTATAAACTAAAATTGTTAATTGTCATTTACAAGTTTACACTTTAGAAAAGACATTAAACAGTTAACATAAATAAAATGAGAATTAAAAAATGACATTAAATTTAGGGGTGTAAAATAACATAAAACCATATTAAGTGCTCAATATTAAAAGTATTAATTATGACAATTTTTATTTCACATTAACGTTATTTCAAGACATTTGTTTATCAGAATTGACTCAAATTATGTTTTCTTCAAAATGGTATAAACTGCTAAATTGCAAATGTATAAATGCTACAAAATGCTAAATTTCTGATTTTAAAATGCTAAAATTCACCACCTAATTATAATTTTTTTTTCTTTTTTTTTAATCTTTTATTCTTCTCTCTATTTTTTTTAAGGCATCACAGGCAATGAACACTTATGATACATGAGATAAAATGAGAAACTGGGAAAAGATAACGTTCCAGGCCTAAGTTTAGGGGTACCTCCCTGGCCTTTGCCATTTATGAAGACTCGGGAAAACCTGGAAAACCTCAGTCAGGGAGGAAGGTCCTGGTAGGAATCAAACACCAGACCTCCCACTCACGAGTCTGCACCTTAACGACTTGGCCACTGGTGGTGGTGGAGGATTGTTGTTTAAGTACATTACAAAATTAATATTTTTACCTGTGGGCTGGAAATAGTTATGCTTTCCACTTTATCCGCCAAGTCACTGGAAGGTGATTCTGGCTGTGACTCCATTAGCTCTTCTACCCTTTCCTTCACAAATTCAAAAAGAGTGTACGTCATGGCCGTGCCTAAGTACTGTTCTGCTTCCTCAGTCACTGCATGCACAATATGCTCCTTCACCACTGGGATACTGAGAAAAAAAAAAGTCACAGCATAATAAATGAACTGTGATTAGCCAAAATGTTCCAGCTGTTATAGTATATTATACATTTATTCCTTTCAAGTAGTACAGTGCGTCCTATTAAACCATCGGCCAACTGATCAATCATACAGGGATTTATTTGGTGCATGACTAACAGATGGTTGGATGGAACATATTGTGTAACACATTTTGGTAAATTATTCAATATTTTCATTTCTGTTGCTTTTGTCTGGTTAAAATCAGAATCGATAAACTTTAAACATGATTACACTAAAATGTACATAGTAAGTTTAGGGGACAAATACATGCAATTTGAACTTTATCATTTATGGACATCTGAACTATACAATGATAAATTGCATGCCTGGCATCTGGTTTATAGGATTTTGCAGCGTGAAACATTAGTAAATGAAGAACGCAAACAGTAGTGGTATGATTCAACACCATCTTAGTAGTATATCTTCCTGTTGAAGTTATTAGTCTTAATACCTTAATCCCACTCACAGAAATGGACATCTCACATAATATGTATTTATTACTCACTTGACATGGCCGGGCACCATAAGGATGATGGTTCAAGCATGCTTAATTTCTTCTGGTATGCTTTTGCCAAATGAGTGGAAGAAGGGAATATTATATTACATGTATGAATTCACCTAGCTTAAGAACCGTGATTCACTTAATATATATAGCATTAATAGACATAACACTTTTAGCTCTTTATGTCATTTTTAGGTAAAAATCTTGGAAGAGCTTGACTTCAAAATTATGGACCTCTAATTGCTTACAGTTTCCTATTTTTCAACTACACAACTGATTTTTTTTCCCTCCCTTGTTCAATGCTAGCCCCTTGTTCTCATGAACCTGTCATCATTCCCCCTGGCTTGACAATATTGTAGCAGACTTCTGAGGCCAGGATACCCATAGGGTGCTGCTACATTGTCCCAGTAGATTAGATGGTGGGGTAATTCCATGGAAAACAAACACAGTTTTTGACAAATTGAAACACAACCCTTCAGATTTACTTGAAAATGTGTGTATATTACATATATATTCACCCTATATCCAACAGTCTTCAGGCAATTTATTAGTACCAGCACATCAAAATAGAAAAGTTATGTACTTTAAATTCTCAGCAAAAATCAAATAAAAATGCATTTTAAGTTATTACTAAATAATTCTTATAAAATTATAAATATGAATGTTTTCATGTACTTGATTTTAAAGCTCATTAAAATTGGTTTTAAAAGTGTATATGTAGAACATTATGTTGCTTAATATCATATTATATTGTAACATATCATTTGAGTTATATGATATACACACACACATTAAAATATAATCACAAACTAACATGTTCTTTAAAAATAACTAACTAAATACATGAACAGAAAAATTTATCTTCAAAGTGAAAACACACAGAAATAATTACAAATTGATATCGTGCATGAACCCTCAGCATGTATAACTGCCCTCAATAGATGATGTCAGATTTCTACAGTAGTGTAAATGAGAGGCTACCATATCCCAGGTTTCTTGAATTTGTGCCCATATGCTATCTTTCGTTCTTCTTGCATGTGCAGCATATTATAATTAGATAGAACACATACTGAAGGAAATTTATAACATTCATTACATATATATTAATGTTAAAGCTTGCTCTGTATAGGAAACAATATTATGATACTAATTTGTCATAATAAGTTATAAATGTTTATTTTATATATATAAAAAGTGCTTCATGCCAGGAGGCAAACCTGTGCTCTTAACCACAGCATCACTGCACAATCTGCCACAGAGCTAACAGAACACACATATTAGATGCATATTTGGTGCATGCCATACACTACAACTGCCGCAGTGGCTACACAGCCTTACTGTTTACCTTATGAAATGTGTTCTGTAAGGAGTAGGACTTAGAAGAATTTGCATTCAAGAGATTATTCATTTTTTTTTCAAAGGGTGTACATCAATAATGCATTAATGGTGTTTGAAAAACTGACTTACATATGTGTAATGTATACAGTTAGTTCTTACACCTTATATCAGGATAAAAGCTTAGTGCACCTTGTGGGAAGAGTCTATCCTATTCCTAAGCGAGAAGACTGAGCAAGTAAAGTGTGTACCTGATATTGCAGCAGATGATATTGATTATATGCACATTGAGGAACTAAATACATCCTTATAATTCATTAGATAATCACAAATAAAGAAAGCAACATTGAAAAAAACATTATGCAAAAACTAAACTAAAGAAGATCACAACTACATACAGAAAAAACACTGAAAGACTCTATGCTACCAGTTCTCAAAGAAGTCTCTCAGATTCAAATTCTCCATCAACATTTGAAAGTCAAAGAGTTTGATGAAAAGATTTGCCAGTTAAAAGAGAAGTTCTAAAACCACATCAAAAAGTGGTGAGAAAATTAAAATGTTGACTGTTCTGCCTTAAAGCTGAAGAGTACACAAAATTATAAAAAGAATTTTAAAACACCAAACTGGTTAGGATCTAAAGTAAAGTAAAGCAAGGCTTAGTGAGTCAGTTGAAGATGTACTGTATCAGTTTTATGAATCTGATTTAATTAGTTGTATAATGACTGGGAAGAATTTCAAATCTGTTATAAAGAATGGCAAAAAAGCCCTTGTTCAGAACAGGCTAATTCTTGGAAACTTATAAGAAATACATCAACAATTCAAAAATGACTTCCTGCATGTTAAAATTGGTTTCTCGAAACTTTGTGGATTTTGATCAAAGCACATGATACTTGCAGGAGCTGCTGGGACTCATTCTGTATATGTCTGCATACAACATCAGAACGTGAAACTTATTGCTGATGCCATTAAGCAAAATGCAATCACAAGAAACATGGATCTTGATAAATATATGTCAACATTAACATGTGCTGGCACTCATGAATTGCAAGCATGCCTATTCAACAACTGTACAGTGTCCTGAGCAGAATATACTTTAAATATTTTTTTATAACTTAATATGAATGGTTATGTTACATATAAATAGTTGCTAACTACAGTCAAATGCAATCTCAATATCCTCATATACTTAGCAGAAGAATTTGTAGAAAAATATCTGATAAACTTCAGGCAACTTAAAGGGCATGACTTCATAGCTCATCAGCAATTCTCTTTCTTAAAAGAAAAAAAAACACATCTCTTCAATCTTGTTGAATTAAAAGTAAAACTTCTAAAATCGTGTCAATATATTAAACTCTCTTGACATTTCACATTAAAACTTTTTTTTATTAAAAAGTAAGTTGGGACTAGTTTCGTGAGTCACTTGTTCACATTGTCAACCAATTGGCGACTCCTCAAAATGGAGAATTGTTTTTTGTAATAAAAATGTTTTCCCAAGTGGAAAGTTCTATTGCATTATAAAGTTGTTTAAGTAGTTTTATCTCTGATTTAATTTCATGATTTTTATTCCAAAAGTGCGCTGCTATTGCTGATTTATCAATTTGTTTTAAGCGAATATTTCTGAAGTGTTCGCTTAAAACAAATTGATAAATCAGCAATAGCAGCGCACTTTTGGAATAAAAATCATGAAATTAAATCAGAGATAAAACTACTTAAACAACTTTATAATGCAATAGAACTTTCCACTTGGGAAAACATTTTCATTACAAAAAATAAGGATAATTTGATGAATTTTGATATCCCTCCATTGGATGAACTCAGCAAATTCCTAATAGAACCAACAGATGCCGCCACAAGAACATCAAGAGACCCAACCGCCATGTTTAACAACAGTTTGTCAACAGGCTGAAGATGGGAGGGATCGCTCCCGAAACATATGTTCCAAATTTTATGTAAGTGAATGGAGTTAGTGTGAAAAAAACTGTATACATTGTTATATGGAGAATTGTTGTTTTGCGAGATTTTTCAGAAATCTATTAATTGCAGCACAAGAATTTCACTGGAATAATCAGCAAGTCACCACTCATCCCTTTGTTTGTATTCCAAAAACTCCATGAATGAATTACAAAGTCTTTTTTTTGTTGTTATATAAGAATGTTTATTTCATGAAACTGTGACTGTGTAAATGTTCCAAAAACATCGCATTGTATTTCTGAAAGAATATATATTTCAAAGATATGCTACTTTTCAGTTGGTGCATTAGCACAGTATAAAAACAAGCACAATTTCATCAACTTATGCTTTCACAGTACTGATTTTGGAATTAATGCTGAATGGCATTTCTTTGCCACTTCACATGGAAAGGGCTATTGTGATGGTGTAGGTGGTACCATGAAATGTCTTACTGCTCACTTAAGTTTATAGAATAAACAGATATTGATACCAGAATTCTTGTGAGCAGAGGAAAAATCTACCATCTATACATGTGATGTGTGTTCGTAAAACTGAAGTTAAAGAGATAAAACAGAACTTACGCAGAGGTTTGAAAATGTCAACAGTGGTTACCATGTTACCATGTCAGTACCATGCTTTCATTTCTTTGTATCAACTTCTATGGCAAGGAAATACTCCATATCTCAAGCTGGCTTCTTAGTGACTTAATGGAAAATTTAGCGGTTCAGAAAAACTATTCTTGACTTATTTGAGGATATGTATCAGTGGTATTTCAGGACCATTGGTGGTTAGGTCCATGCTAGACAAATTTGAGGACAATGAAGAATTTAGAGTCAAATTTCTTCATTCACATGCTTTCATTCCTCTGCATAACTCAATTCCGGTAATACTCCATATCTCAAGATGGTTCCTTAGTGACTGTTGAAAAATTGACTATGGTGTTCCAGAACCACTGATGGTTACTTTAAGTGCTAGACAAATTTGAGGATAATAGACCATTACCCTCATTTGTTTCCTTCAGTCAGATGAATTAATAGTAACAACAGGTCACATTTTGTCTTCGGTCTCATCCACTTCTGAAACTGGTAGAGCATCATTAAAAGAGGCAGATCACGCATCCAACTAGAATATTTCAGGAACCATAATTAGATACTGTACTTATGAAGCTGTTGACAATGGAGTGGTAATATATCCTAAATTTAGTGATTCATTTTTTACACTAAACTCCATTTACTTACTTAAAATAAGATGCGTTTCGGAAGAATCTCTCCCATCTTCAGTTGCTTCAGTTCAGAGAGATTCTCCCGTAACGCGTCTTATTTTATGTAAGTAAATGGAGTTTAGTGTAAAAAATGAATACCAAAGTTTAGGATACCATAATCAGAATTGGCAGTTTACGAAAATTTTTGTCAGATGCAAATTTAATATGATTGATATTTTATAATATGACATCTGTGACATTTATTGATAGCCCAAAATCATTTTATAAATAAGAAAGATGCACTTATTTGCAACATTTCTGCATAATTTAAGCAAAATTCAAGATGATACTTTTTAGAAAAAAATGTTTTTCCAACATAAAAAGTCACAAAATAAATTTTAAGCATTATATTTCTAACTGAAAGAAAGCACATTTTGCATACTTTAAAATAAGCCATCAATTTATTTTCTATTATAAATCTTTCAAAATTATTACTAAAACAAACTTTCTCTGTGAAACTGCAAAATAATTTTCTTGTTATTTGAAGGCTCCATTATTTGGTTCTTATTCAGATATTAAATAATATTGCAAAACCATATTTTATATGAATGTGTGTAAAAAATTTCAAGAAACTCTGAGACAAGAAAATTTTGGAATATGTTGGTTTCCCACAGAATAACTTGGTGATGATTAGCTATATTGTTTGGTGCACCTGGGGGCTCCTTAAACCTATAGGTACCTAAACACAGTCTGTAGAGATGAATAAAATTAATAATGATGCAAATGAGCCTGGGGTCCTTAACACCTTAAATTTATCTGGCATTCACCTACTCAGGTTGAGGAAAAACTAAAAAAAAAAAAAAAAAATTTGACTAAGACAGCTTGACTTTACCAGGAATTGAACCAGCATCTCCAAATTAATAGAAGAAAATGCTGTCACTAGGCAATTATTGCAGTATGTATTTCTCTATTAACAGTGTATTTGTTTTAAATTTTAAAATCTTGAAAAGTAATATAATAATAGGTTTCTAAAGGTACATTTATTTTGTGTTCTTTATATACACTTGTTTAGGTAGTCTGGTAGTTTAACTTGAAATAAAACTCTTGTTGAATGTTCTGAAAAGTGTGGTGATTCTGAAAAATGACAAGAAAATGCAAATGTGTTTTCAATGACCGAAAGTGGCTTTGTATGATGTATCAGTTTTGTATTTTGGGAAAAAAATTTTGCATTACAAAAAAAGATTCAAACTTTACAATAGATGTAGAACAGTTTGTTCAGCTCCATTTGGTATGTAATTTATATAATTTCTTCTGGGGGATGTATTAAAACAGTTATAACTTTCCTATTTATTGAAGTAGGTCTGCTCAAAAACAAGGTGATTTTTCATAAATAGCGATTATGCAGTTGTGCTTCTTAAATGGCCGTTTATTTTGTGTGAATGAAACTTGAAAAGTTCTTGCATAAGTAATTGCATGAGAATGTACAAAACATATGAGTATATCATTTGAGTCTGCATAAATGACCATTTTTAATCACACTTCTCCATGAAAAGAATAGCTATTTAAAATTGGGAAGGCCAACTCTGCATTTATCAACCTAACAAATGTAAAGAATGTAATTTTTCTTACATCTATTTGTTCCCTCCTGCAAGGAAAGTCGATATAACAAATTGTGGCCATGTAACTGAGGTAACTAAACATTAGTTTGTAATTCCTTTTCCTACTCCTGAAACTAAATAAATCTCAAATTATGAGAAGAGGAGTAATTAGATATAATACAGTATATCATCATTGATCAGAATGAGATTCAGAATAGTTACTTACATGTGCTTGTTGTAAAAGGTATCCATGTTAATAGTTGGTTTCTCTGTTGGATACATTTTTCCCCATGATATTTCCAGCAAGAATGATTTTGGGCCTTCTTCATTTCCATACTAAAAAGAAAACAAATTACACATTTACTAAGTTTTGTCATTAATTAGCACAAAAAGAAAATGCAACTAAAGAAAGGATTAAATGCATCAGAAAAACACATTTTAAATGATTAGTTCAATGCTTAGAATCAATAGGTACAGTGTGTTTAGGACGTGAGAAGTAGTGGTGATTGTAATTATTATTAGCACTTAATTTTATGCAGTGTTTAAGGTGCCTACAATTTTTCACTTACTTTATATTGAAATGTAACTGGTGAAAGTTCTTTGAAAGAAGGGTCTCCATCATAAATTGACAGCAAGACCTCTCGTTCTTCCTCCTGAAGCTCAGAGTTAGACATAACTTTCAGCTAAAAATAATCTGGAATTTTCAAACACAGACAAATTCTGCTTGTTAAATTTAAATTAACGATTCTTCATAGTATTTATATTATGAAAAAAGGTCTAGCAAATACAACATATTGACGGCACTACCCTGCAATATTTATGCATGTACTCATTCACTTAGGTTATGCATGTGGGTCATATTATATTTTGCTATCTAAAAATACAATATTTCAGAAAATGTGCGCACACATGTGAATGTGTTCGTACTGGATCCTGCTGGATATTTATATGAAATGAAGGTTATCTGCTTGAGTTCTGCTAATTTTAAAATAATTTAACAAAAAAGACGAAGAGGCACATCAAACAATAACTCTACAAAATTGGAGATATGTTAATTAACATTAGTTTCTATGTGTTCAGCATGATTGGAGCAATTATTATAATTAAAATATGTAATTCATCCACTATTGGTGTATCATAACCTCAACTTTGTGAAAAACTTTAATGACATCCTGGTTATTCCATTTATGTGGTTAAAGGTTTACTAAATAATTCGGCACTCCATTTATTTTTATTAATTTTAGTCACTATTTCCAGCTCTTTTCTTATAACTAATTAAATTGCTTTCACCTGCACACCATGTTGGATCGATTGGCACGCCATCGACCACATTGTCAAGACGACCAGTTCCGCCAAATTTAAATACAAAACAAATTACGATATGGATCTACATTTTTTAACTCAAGACAACTGGAATATAATAGCCGCCTTCTTACATAATGGTAATGGGATATTCCTAAGTTAAGTGTTTAACATTAAGTTTTAAAGATTTGCATACACATATTATAATATAATTTCTCGTCATATACGGAATATACGGATATACGGATTTTAAAATTGAATCTTGGGATTTTTTTTATATTAACATATTTTTCAGGAGATACATAAAACGCCGTAATTTTTAATTTCCTTCATTTGTAAAGTCACTTTAATTACCATTCCTTTGCCTTTCTTGAAATACTTAATTGTTGTGTTGCGTTCTACAAAATATTGCCGTTTAAAGACAGAGAATTACAACAATTGCAGATTTTATTACAATGGTGTGTTTTAGCTGCGTCTTTTCCGACATTTAGGTATTTTGCTTAGTATTAGTAAATAAATGCATCTCATGGGTTAGATAAAAATAAAATGTATAGAAATTTAACAAATTATACGAAAGACACCTATAACATCATACATAGCATGTATGAAAGGGATCTTCAATTCCCACACTGTCAGTTGACGTGGCATTTTCTGCCGCGTTTCGATTATTGCAACTATTAATCATAGTGAAACAATATGCAGTGATATTATTATTTGTTTTTATCATTAATTTTATAATTTTATTAGCAAATAATAGAAATTTGATCACCAACCTGAATTAGAATAAGTGTAATTTGTGTGGTAACAGTGAAAGTACAGCTGATTTAAACAGTAATATTTTATTTATAATTCACAATATATATTTATATGTAATGAGTATTATCAATTTTCTCTAAAAATATAATAGTTACAACAAATGAGGTTCATGGAAGTGAAATTCAAGTTGCAGCAAGTGTTTGCTTTCAAATTCAAATTGCTGCTACTCAATTGTAAGTTTCAGGTAAAAGTAATGTTTATAATGTTAAACTATTAGCTACGTATAAACATATCACCATATGTTTATCTAAAACAATATTACTCATTTTAATCAAACAAAATAGTTGTAAATTTATTCATAATGATGCAGGATTTTTATCATTAACAACTACAAAAATGTAACAAAGCAGGACTTAAAATACAAATAAGTAACTACATGTCTTTCAGCATACCAACAATATATTAAATTATTTTATATTTATATCAGATTAGATTAGTGATGCTTCAGGTTGGTGCAGAAGAAGTAATAGTCTTTATGCAAAAATAGTTTCAAGGTCTGAAGCTTTTCAAATTTACTTAATCTACATTCATCTGTTCTGTATATAGGACATTAGGCTCCTTTTCATTTTGGATATAACCAATGTACAAAAATTGTACATTGGTTATATATATACCACTCCATTGTCAACAGCTTCGTAAGTACATTTAATTGAGTGCCTTAAATGTATTTAAGAGCACATGCAGGAGGAATATTTTGTGATTTAGCAGAGGCTTATGGTAATGTCAATCATGGAATTCTACAGAGTAAAAAACCAACATTTAAAATAGTTATATCCTGCCTTGACAAAAGGAAACAAAACGTCGTAATAAATTGTCCCTTTAAAAATATAAAAAATGCTTCAGAGTGGGGAATGATTAGCCATGGAGTGCCTCAAGGATAAATTCTGGGCCCTCTTCTTTTTCTGTTATATATAAATGATATTTCCTTATCTATGCAAGTTGTAGGAGATACTGTTTTATTTGGAGATGACACAAGTATATTGATTGATAAGTGGAAATAGCTTTAATGACTGTACCATTAAACTAAGTCTAGTTCTGAGTTCTTTATGTATGGTTCAAAGCAATAAAATTGTCTCTAAATCTAAATAAAACAAATTTTATGAAATTCATCACACATCACCAGATCCACCATTACAGATAGGATATTATAACAGTGTACTTCTACAAGTCAAATTATTAAATTCCTTGGTTTAATAATGGATAACTATCTCTATTGGAAACATCATATCGATCTTATCATACCTAGACTTAGCAGTGCATACTATGCAATATGTGCATAGGTAATGTTGGAGTCAATTAAGACTTTAAAACCAGTTTATTATGATTATTTCAACTCAATAATGAAATATGGCCTTATATTTAGAGGAAATTCAGTTAAAAATGAATGTGTGTTCCTATTAAAGAAAAAAGCCATTTAAATAATCACTGGTACACATAGCAGACATTCATGCAAGAACTTCATTAGGCAATTTGAAATTTTAACTCTTCCATGTAAATAAATATAATCATGAACTTTTATATAAGAAATAAAGAAAAATTTGTTCACAGTCCAAATATACAGGACAAGAATACTAAACAAAAAACAAATCTACGTAGACCGGTTTCAACACTTTCTTGCTATCAAAGTGGAGTTTGTTATGAATGCATTTTAGTACAAAATGCTGTTCCCTCTAGCTTAAAAGTCTTAATAAACAATGATAAATCCTTTAAATCTGATCTTAAAAATACCTATGTAAAAAGTCATATTATTCTGAAAAGGAATATATGAGTGACAGTATATTATACTGAGTTAAAAACACTGCAATACTTGTATATCAATGCGTATGTGAACATGTATAAATATATATATAGTAAAATATGTCTAGTTTTTGTTGTTTTGATTGAGTTGTTCTAGGGGTTCTTTTTTCATTTTTGTTGTAACCATTTATGCAGATATACATAGCATTTTTTGTAAATGTAGATAGTGTGATACTGTGGTAATTGTAAATGACAAGATCTATGTTTATGGGTCTCTGTGACTCCTTTGCAAGCTCAGTGAATGCTCCAGGAACTAAACTAAACTAAATTGCTGTATTCGACTTGGAGCAATTTAAAATTGATTATTACTGGTATGGGAGGGTCTTCAGTTCATCATCATTCTCAGTTTCAGATTTTAGCTTATGACTTGCATTTGTTAGATGGAAAATGTCCTACTTTGTGTTTTTGCTTTCATAGCTTTTTACATTTTTATTATTAAAATTGTGCATTTATTTTTTTTTTATCAAGAGCATATTTGTAACTATATGAAATACAATTGAATTAACAAAGATGGCCAATGCTAATTACAAGTACTACAGTTAATTTACTTGTGTGATAATATTCTTTTTTTAATTTTAAGTACAGTTATAATATCCAATAATAGGGATTCCAAATCCTATAACATGAAAGAGGAAAAAGAATTAAATTATCTGGAGGGCCACCACAAAAGAAAGTATAATTCATGCTGGAAAGAATATCATACTTGACTTGCTAAGAGCAAGAAAGGCAATTTTTTGTAAAGCTTATCTTTGTGACTATTTGGGTAGTCCAACTGAAATAAAGTGACATGAACAGAGTAAAAACATGTTAAGTGACGTTTGTCGGTAGTAAAGCAGAAGACATTATTCAAAGTATTGCCAAAAAATGCCATTGATAAGCATATTGAGGAGGGGGAAATAAGAATCTTTTATTATTGAACACAGTTTGTCGTTCAATAATGGTAGAGTGCTTTCTACCATTAATTTAAACAAAATTAAAATTAGAAATAGGTTTTCTAACAAGTACTCTTTTGGAAGTTTTACAGGCAAAAAAAAAAGTTTAGTAAGTCAACTATTGTTACCGTTTTTGTGTTCAAGATGAAATGATAACACTCGTGAAAGCAGGGAAAATCACAAACAAGAAGGTAGCAGGAATGAAAGTGGAGATGAATAGATACCCAGCTTATGTAATAGTATCTGTTTAATTATTTTTATAATAAAATAATGTATTTGTTGAATTGGTTTTCAGTTATCATTAAAGTTTGTTTTTAAAGATTTTTAGCTCTGAATATTTAACAATGTGCTTGGTTAGTTGATTGCTAGTGGCTATTAGGGAAAGTGATATTTATCATTTTTTTTCCCTAGCTTCCCAATAAATTATTTTTCAAATTATTTTTCATTTGTTTGTTGTTATCTAGTTGGTTGCATTTCAGTTGACGTTCTTCATTTAAGATAGCATTCATGTCCTTACACAATGGGCAGTGGTTGTCCTTAATTCATTTCATCCTGAAGAGAGTTGTGACAGGCAATCATGCCCAATGGTTAAGTGGAATTGGGCAACTTCAATTTTTCTTGTTTTGAATGAAAGATGCTTGAAAGTGTTTAGATTTTCATATGGTTTTCCTTTAAGTTCTTGTTTGATATTTTGTTATTAATCTTTTTATGAGTTTCAATTTAGAGAGAAGTTCTAGTTCAAAAGGTGGTTTTAACTTTATAATGGCTTTTTTTTCTGCTAAAGTATCAGCAATATCATTTTACCCTTCAACCCCTCATGGCTCAGGATCCATTGTAAAACTACTTCTGTATTTCTAATATGGATTGTATGATATAGGTTTCTTATTGCATTTATAATGTATGTTGGTGGGTAACTGTAATTTAAAAATATTTCAAATGTGATTAACATAATATTAGATACTACTGACTCTTGATAGCAATGGTGCATTGCAATGGGTTATCATATTTCACACACCAATTTTCCTGAATTAGCTACTAACACTACTCTTGTTCTTGATACCTCCTTCCAACAGTATATGATGTAATGTTAATCACACTTTTGTATACCACAACTTCTGCCCTTATCTTGACTCCCTTAAACTACAGTTAAAAAAAAAAATTGTAACATGCTCATAAAATCGATCGATATTTATACCTGATGTACAGATTTTTCTAAACACATCTATGTATTTTCACAGGAAAGGGGTTGCAACACTGAGTGGCCAAGAGGTTGTTAAGGCATGTACATGTGAACTAGAAATCTGAGGTTCCATTCCCACCAGGACTGTCCTCGCTGACTGAGTTTTTTTTGCAGATTTTCCTTAGTTCTCATACTTGGCAAATATCAGGTATGTACCCTAAACTTGGTCTGGAAGCTTCCTTCCTTCAAAAAAATCCTTTCCAGATTAATCATTTCGATCTTGTGTGTAATCAGTGTCCATTGGGCATTAAACACTATTTAAAAAATTGCATATGTAAACATGGTGTAAACACTGCCAAGGCAAGGCTACAGATTACCTGTGTACAATAAATGTTTGAGCTCGTTCCAAATGTCCAACTATAGGACATTGGCCAGAATTCTTTGCACATGATCTGATAGATACAAAATCTCAATTAGGAAATGCAATATGTTTAAGCATTAATAGCCTAGGCAATGAAATACATTTTCTTTTCCACATCTATCCTCTAGGAGCATATTTTATTATTTGTCTTAATGAAACTGCAATGAAATAATGGTATTTTTTAAGAACAATTTCATCTCTTATTGGAAAAAGAGCAAAATTCTGCATTGTTTGATTGGGTGTATTTCAAAGAGCATAATATCACTAGATGGTACATAGTGAACATTGAAAATAAAGTGGTTACTGCTCAAATTCATAGAACATTATAATGAATGCTTTTGGATTCCATCTGCCATGCACTCTTTGCTATCTATCAAAGATATTTAAATAACATTTTCTTGAAAATGTGTATATGTAATATAAATGTTATATTATTAAGATCATTATATGACTAGCTTCACTTTACAAGTTCCAATTAATATTTCTAGGTATTAAATATTATATTATTTACAATTTGGAGATTGTGCTAAATAAAAGGTTATATTAAATAAGTTTTTACCATTCCAGAGGACAGAGCACATTGAGTTGCATATGCTGATGGATGAACAATGTTGATGCATGATTTTTCACAAAGCTCTTTAAATTTAGAGTGATTAAAGACCATACATTTTTTATAATCATAGCTATTGGTATTAAAAATGTTTTAACACGATGAAAGTTCTAATTTTTATATCTATGATTTGGAAGTGTAAAAATGAGAGATTGCTCAAAAACTTGCCTACAGAAGAAATTAAAAGCATTTTAGTATCTTGTACTTTACATCACAGTCAAGCAATTTTTACAATTAAGCCATATATTTGTGAGATTAAAACTTATGTAATACAGTAGCAGTGGCAGATTATGAGCCCAATTTCTTGGGGCCAGGCAGTTCAACAAGCAAAATACTGTCATACTGCTGTTATCTATTAATACTACTATTAAAAATTTTAATGATGATGATGATAATAATAATAATAATAATAATAATAATAATAATAATAATAATAATAATTATAATTATAATTATAATTATAATTGATATCACACATTGTGAACAGGAATAATTATATGCAAAACAAAAATAAACTTGGCAATCCTTCTTCTTTTTCTTCTTCTTCTTCTTCTTCTTCTTCTTCTTCTTCTTCTTCTTCTTCTTCTTCTTCTTCTTCTTCTTCTTCTTCTTCCTGCTCCTCCTCCTCCTCTAATAAGCTTCAACACCCCTTTTAATTGGTCATCTTCTTCTCTCGCAGTTCGTCGCGAAGAGGTAATTTTGGCACGTTTACGAATTGGGCATTGCCGTTTTAGTCACCGTCACCTTTTTAATGGGGATCCACCTCCAGTGTCCTAATTGTGACAACCCCTATACAGTTGCGTCACATTTTACTTGAATGCCATCATCTAGCGCTTTTTAGACTTTCCCTACGTTTGCCCTCCTCTATTGAGGAAGTACTTGCAGATGATGTGGTTGCTGTTGAGCGAGTGATCCGTTTTATCCGTGTTTGTAGTTTTTGGAGCAAGGTGTGATTTTATATCATTTTATTTAGTACGGCATTTTTAGACAATTTTAAGACTGTTGTGTTTTCAGCTCTTGCTGATGCGTTTTAATACCAGCCTTTATTTTTGTTGACAATATTACCCTTGTTATTTGCTTTTTTGGGTTTTATTCGTACACTTTTAGACCATTATGAGACTGCTGCGTTTTCAGCTCTTGCAGCTGTCTTTTAGTACCGGCCTTGTTTCTTGTTGTCTATATTACCCTTGTTATTTGTTATGGGGTTTCATTTTATTGCTCAAAGTGCTACTGTTGCTTATTTTATACATTGATTTTGTTTTGATTACTTATTTATTTATTTTTGGCGCGGTTTTTAGTGTATTTGGGCGTTGTGACAGCTGTTTTGCGCCCCTTAAGCAATAATTCTCATCATCATCATCATCATCATCATCATCATCATCATCATCTTGATTTCATTTTTGACGTGATCTTAATACTTTCTTTTCAGTAAAACACAAGCAAGAGTTGATGCATTTAAGGCAAGATACACTCCTTTCAGCGGAAGCATTAGTTACACCTTTGCACAGATAGTAGCAGTGAGGCAGAAAGCCTTCAGAATAATTTGATTCGTTTTATTATCAGTCTTTTTTTTTAATCAAGTCTCCCAAATTGGTGTGATAGAATGTTTCTTTGTGTTAAAAATAAAAGAGTTTTCAGTTCTATACACAAGTGAGCATGATTGCATTATATTAGAAAGCACCACAAGTTTCTAATGATGAGTCCAGTCCATCCGCAGAGATATGTTGATAATAATTTATGAATTGAGCAGTATTCCCTAATTTGAGACATTTCAGTTTATCATAAGATGAGAATCATGCTTCTAATTGTGTTACAATATTACGCATATCTCCTAATAAATTTACTTATTTAGAGCTTTTGGATTGACTACATATTCATCCCTCAGTTTGGACCTGTTCATAGAAGTTGTAAGATGTGAATTGGCTGAGGTTTCCCTAGAATTTAAGAACTCCACAAATTTTTCTTAATTTCGTTAGCTTTACACGTGCATAATACATTCTTAGATCACAATCAGTTTTATTTCAAAGGAAATTGAGAAGGAAAAAGGTGGATTTTTGGAAATATATTCTGAAAAATGTATAAAAGAAAGGAACATTCCAAATTGAGAAGACTATTTTTAAACCATGGGCTTCTCTTGTTGTTGCGACGGAGTTCGAACAATAAATTATTTCATTCATAATTTCAATTAGCTCCACACAGTTAGGGTGTATAGCACTGCAGTTCCATCGGTTTTCTCTTTGTAGGAGTACATTTATCAAAAATACTAAACATGTACCGAAAGAGAATGTAGAGACGTGACAACGCTGTGTTCCTAATGCACTACGCATTTCACGTGTATCATAACAACGTAACATAAATAAGCATTGCATAGCTGTAATCTTAATTCCAAGAAAATATTGAGGCTTGTCCATCTAGTTCAGTGTAATGTAGCTGAAACATTTGAACAACACTGCTCTTTTTTCCGTGATCAATTGTCTTGTTTCTCTTTGAAGCAGCGGCATATTTTTTTCCCCTCCACCATGCTGCTTTTTCAAATTTAGTGAATTGTAACTCAGTTCATTCTCGATTTCTTCTCAACCCTGGCAATTAATGCAAGATAACAAATATTACGAAACGAGTCTGAAAATTCTTGGCGTTTGCCTTCTCTTTGAATGGAAATAGTCGATGTTTCAATAGCAGGGTAAGTTATCGACACGGGTGGCCGAGGTCGTTAAGGCGCGGACTCGCGATCGGGAAATCTGGAGTTCGATTCTCACCAGGGCCATCCTCCCTGAATGATGTTTATTTCAGGGTTTCTTCAGCCCTCATAAATGGCAAATGCCGGAGAAGTACCTAAAACTTAGGCCTGGAACGTTTGCTTCCTTAAAAAAAGATCCTTTCCCAATTAATCATTTCCTCTCATGTATCGCCAGTGTCCACCCCCTGTGATGCCTCTGCAAACGGGCGTTAAACACTATTCACATTCACATAAGTTAGCTGCTCAATCAAGAAGGAGCAGGCGGTTGTTCATCGAGTTCCTTTTCAAGTTCCGCGGATACGCAGATCACCTTGGAAATGCACGCAGCCGTGGAAGTGCCTCCACGCACCGTGAATCCTCCAGCACGAGCGTTTCCGGTTGGATTGCTCATAATAATTTTGGAACAAATGATAAGACGCTGGAATTTTATTTTGTTGATCTAAAATGCTCTACTATAAACACTTACTGACTAAAGAAACACGCTAAGGAATAAAGGTTTATAAAATAAAACACGATCGCTGTCACTACCGCTTTGCAATCAACGAATGAACACAGAGTTGAAGTAACAAAGTTTACGCCTATCTATATAGGCGTATTAAATTCTTGAGGCATAACAAATATCAACATACTAGTTATCAATAAAGAGAAGAAAGGAGGAAAATTCCTGCTTTTACTAAAGAAAGTTATGTGAAAAGAAACAACAACAACAACAACAACAACAATAAGAATAATAATAATAACAACAACAATAATAATAATAATAATAATAATAATAATAATAATAATAATAATAATAATAATAATAATAATAATATACAGGAATGAGGCGAAATATAACAACTCTAAGTTGTGATTCAGGAGTTCTATTTGAGTTTTCTTAAAGGGCACGTATGCCGGCAAACGTCTTGTTATCGAAGTAGAGGGCATTAAAGATTTTCAAAAGACGCATCGGGTTAGGTGAAATTCAGCCGAAACGATCCCTCCCACTGCATTGTTTTCTCGTTTCCGTTTTGGAATGTCGCTGTTTTAATGTGTTCTGTTTTTAAGATTGTTTGTATCATCATTTACCTAAAATCTGGGTGCATTTAAGAGATAAAAAGATTGCGTCGCATATTATACAGCGACTTTGTTTCCTACACAAAAGCCATGTTGTCTTCGGTTGCTAGAATTCTGCGTGAACAGTAATTACGTCCGTTTATCTCCCCCGAGTTCAAGCATTGAGGCCAGATGACTTTCCAACCCGACCTACAGTTTGTCTGATGATTTCTTCATAACTGCATTCGTCGGTCCTGGTGGTGTAGTGGTAACCATACTTGCCCTCTAAACCCAAGAATGCGGGTTCAATCGTACATTTACGGCACGATAAAGGACCTCACACCTGAAAGAAGAGACCTCTGAGAAAAATTTGTCTGCCGTTTCACGCCCTAAATTGAATGGGACGCTAATGACCTGAGATGTTAAAGAGCGTCCATAAATAAACAAAATCAACAAATAACTGCATTCATTAACCAATGTGTGCTATAACCACAGGACATGAGAGGGCATGTTTAACACACAAAAGTCATATTTTGCACAGAAAATCCATAGAGTTAACAGAGTTCGAAATTACCAACATCAGTTTGCAGTCAACATTTGGGCTGGCATTGTGAATGACACACTCATCGGGCCCTATTTACTACCTCCATGTTTGACGGGGCACATTTACCTACAGTTTTTACAGCATACTTTGCCAAAATTTCTCAGCTATTATTTAAGAATAAAGGCCAGTTAATGTGGTTCCATACGATGAGGCACCTACTCATTCCAGTGGCGTAAGGGATTTCCTAAGTGTACTGCGCCCTGGTCGCTGCATAGGTAGAGCAGCATTGGCATCATGGCCAGCGTGTTCACCAGATCTAACCCCTTTGGAGACATGTTCAGACTCCCGTGCACGATACGCCGGTTAATAGTGAAGAGGAAATAATGACCTAAGATCTATGTAGTATTTGATACTATTCTTTTTAAAGAAATCGGTAGACATAACGACTCTATCAACTAAACTCCGAAGCCAACGGTCAGCATTTTGAAAATCTATTACAAACACTTATGATCTTGTTCAATTATTGTTTTGTTCTTGTAGTGTCACATAATAAATTAAAAATTCACAACTTATCAATTTACGAGTGTTTTGCATTGTTTAAAATTAAAGACACGCGGCTACTCTTATTCCAAGGCTCTGCCAATGCCTTGTAGCGAAAGATGTTTAGTGACCTGTTAGGCGAAATTTCATCTAACCTTTTTGAAAAAAAACGTTAATGTCCTCCAGCTCGATAACAAGGTATTTATACATACATTCCCTGTAAGAAATTGCTCAAATATCCCCTTAAGCCTTAGAGTTGTCCGGTGTTATTCTGATTCTCTCTATATATACGAGGGCAGGTCCACCGGCCTCACCGATAAAGATTATTGCCTTCACAAAATTCTTATGGTGTAATACCTTTTCTGTTAAGTAAATAATTGCAGCGTAGCTTCCGCTCCGATGTGTTCAGTTGTTCAGATATAGTTGCATAAAGAAGGCTATGTGTAGAACATTGTGACATGTTCAAAATGGAGTATTAACCTGTTATTAATTTCTTCACAAAAGAAGGACTTATTCCAAATGAAATTAAACAGCAATTGGATGGTGTATGTGGGAAAGAATCCCCCTCATATTCTACTGTAAAAGAATGGGCCAAACTTTTTCGAATGGGTCGAGAAAGCATTGAAGACGAAGAGCGTGCAGGTCGGCCCTTGGAGGTGCTCACGCCTGAAAACATCCCTCGCTCTTGTGGAAGGAGAAATTATGGAAGACTGGCGGCTCAATGTTACAGAAATAGCACAGGGTTGGGTCTTTCTAAAATAACAGTCCTTCGAATTATTCATCAGCATTTAAACATTAATAAGCTTAGTGCAAGATGGGTACCTAGACTTCTTTCCTCAGTCCAAAAGCAGCAATAATGCATTTTTGGAGCTCTACCTTGGCAACGAGAGAGAAGTTCTGCAAACCATTGTTACAGGAGATGAACCTATGCTCCTGTACTATGGATTTCTTGGTCAAAAGAGATCAATGAAGTAGCGTGAACCTGGCGAAGCACCGCTTCTAAAGGTCAAGGTCAATCAGTCAACCATAAAGATCATGGTCACAATCTTTTGGTGCTGTGAAGGAATACTCTTCATTGACTTCAAGGAGAGGAACACCACAGTAAATGGGGAGTACTATGCTGGTCTACCGCGCAGACTACGTGCTTCCATCAAAGAGAAAGCTGAGTGGTGTTGTGCGCCTTCTTCACGACTAAGCACACGTGCAAACAGCTCTTGTTGCAAAGGAAACTGTGAAGAAATGTGGCTTTAAGGAGATCGAACATCCACCCTACAGCCCAGATCTAGCTCCCAGTGACTATTTCCTCTTCTCAAAACTCAAGAAGGGCCTTCGAGGAAGGAAATTTAAGAGTGACGAAGAAGTGATGGATGCTGTCTATTCCCACTTTGCAGACAAGATATCTGACTATTTGAGGGGGAGGGATTGAATTGTTAATTCAAAGATGTGAGATATGTTGCAATAAAGGGTAACTATTGAAAAGTGAAATATAGTTTTTGTCTGTATCATAGCTAGAAAATGGTTAGGCCGAAAACTTGTGGACGTACCCTAGTATGTTATATCTTGTGTTACTGAGCCCAGCGCAATCGCAAGCATCCCTCACCCGAGAATGTATAAACACTGGAGACCGGACGGTTGCTTTTTACGGGATTCATTTCCTAAGGGACGACTCAAATTTTTCCTTTTTGATTCCGATATGACATTCTGTCTAACTCACGGACTTTGTTTAAACATTATATGTATAAGAATAAAAAAAGTTATTATAATAGCAATTGGGATATTCAAAATAAAGTTTTATTGATATGGTTTTACGACTTTGCAATGTTTTAAACGCACTACAAGAAGCATTGCAGTGTTAAGACGAAAAGGGTGTACGACTGGGCAAGGCAACAAGTAAAGGTAGGAAAAGAGGGGAATGTAAAAATTTGCCAAAGAATTTAATTTTAAATGAGTAAAGAATTATGAATGTGTATGAAGTTAAGAAGTAAAACACTGTCGCTGCAAAGACCGCTTTATTACTCTTGCATTAGAATAAGGACCAGCATATGCTATAAAGATAAACTAGATAGCGGTTTGCTCGTGTAATGTGAATCGCATACAAGAGCGGAATCTTCTAGTATTGAATTAATTAATGCATTCTGATTTAAGTATTTGGGGTATCAAAAGGACGTTCACATACCAAATCTTGTTTTGAATCTCGTTTTTCTTCTTTGTGAATCTGTTTTATTTTCAAAGTTAACGAATGCTAGAATGTGACAGAGCATTGATGTCGGAACTGAGATAATATGCATGAGGTCGTGCGGGTCATATATGTATAAACGATTGTGGAGGATGAGACGAGGGTAAAGAAGGACATCCGCATATAAAGACTCTTCAACAAGCTGGAACACTAAACGAAAGGAAACGAAAAACAATATCTAAGAAAAGAAAAAAGGCGAGGAAAGAGAAGCAAACCTAAGCATCACCGTGGAAAGGACCATTCTAAATTTTACGTGACCTTTTCAAACCGCAGACAATCAGCGGAAATGACTTCGCGTTTAGGGTGCATAAAAAGTAATTTCAAAGGTGATTTGTTGGGGTCTTCTCTGTTGGCCTATAAAACTCATAGGGCTAAGCCTTATGCTAAGAATGGTAGACACACCGTTGCCACATAAAGTTGCAACACTGCGTAGTATTTAGTTAATAATACATGCATTCGCGTGTAAAATGATTACAGCCTTCGCTAAATTCCGTTTACAGCTCTTGTATAATTGTAAGCAGCATTGATTACTTCAAGGCGAGGCCCTTTATATAATGAAAAATAAGAATTTTAATCATTATATTCTAGACCTTTTTACCTTCCATCAACCGCAATATCATCCATCATTCTATGCAGCGGCAAAGTCAAAGTGAATAGGTACGCTCGCAACACCATCCAGAGTGATCCCCTTACTAACTGAGGAGGGTCATCAATACAACTCCGTATCTTTACCTTCATCAAGGACAACATCAACGGCATACTACACCCTTAATTCTATGCAAGGTTCAGTTTAAGAGGATTTGTACGCTTGCAACACCTGGGATGAATTAGATTCTCTGCCATTATTATTACAAGAATGGACTAGAAAATTGTGTTAACAATTAACAGATTAATGAATTATAATATTTCGCTACGGCAAAGTTTTAAAAATAAATACAATGAATTGATTGAATACTTTTTAACGCCCGTTTTTACTACTGAGGTGCCACAGGCGGTGGCCAATGATGATACATGAAATGATACGGTAAATTGGGAAAGGATTTTTTAAAGGAAGGAAGCGAGCGTTCCAAGCCTAAATTTAGGATACCTCCCCGGTATTTGCCATTTATAAGCACTGAGGAAAACGTGGAAAAAACCTCAATCAAGGAAGACAATTCTGGTTGGATTCGAAGCCCAGACCTCCCGCTCACGAGTCCGCGCCTTAACGACCTCAGCCACCAATGGCGGTAAATATAATGAAGAAATTGCGCAGTTATTATATCAGAATATGATATTCAGTCATTTTCCTGTAGGAACTATTAAGTTTAATACACAAAGTTTGTCAAACTGGTAAAAAATTTGCCTAAACGTTAAGCATATTTTAAAACAATTGACAATGGATAAACATATATGAGTTATATTTAACTAACATTGAACAAATATGATATGACGTGTAGTTAGCTTCAATAGTTGCTCTTGTGATTTTCTTTTTTAAAGTTTTAACTTGCAAAGCAGTTGGCGGTATACAAGTATACTTTTTAAGGTTATATTCTCAATGTTGTAAAATGCCCCCATGTTTTTACATAATTTATTTTTAATAGGTGATTTCTCAATCTTCCAAATTTATTTAGAAAAGAAATTGGTAAAATATTGGGAAGCACTCCATGATAGACAAGATGCGGAACTTAGAGCAAAATATTGGGAAAAGTTATATAAAGTCGTAATAAGCAAGAGGGGATGAAGTGAATGCGTTCGAAGGTAGCAACCCATCCACCGACCAGCAAAAGTGTGTCAACTTTTATAACTGAAATCGGAACCAAGTATTATGAAGTTGTTGACGTCACGATTGTAACCAACAGCAAAAAAAATTCACTAGGTAGCAGCGCAAAGAAGTAGCGACAAGTTGTAAAGCTGAATAACGGCAAATTTCGTAGAACAAACTTAAGCTAACACATAACCTAGTCTAACGTAAGTAAACATTCGCCATTCACAATTTTAAAATATAACCCCTAGGTTAGGTTTACGTTAACGAGTGCTATTGGCGGTCTTAGCGGAAAATTTTTATGCACACTTCACCAAATTGTATAAGGAAAAAGTATATAATTGTTGGTAAATTTGAAAAGTTATAGAGCAATCAGTATACAGTGGAGAAAAAGAGAAAAAATACATGCATGCGAATAATGGCGACTATAAATTACGGCACATATTGCAGAAAATAAAGCAATTAATATTAGCAGAGGTCAAAAATAGCACATTGAAGATATATGCAGCATCAAATACGTGTAAGATAAATGTAGTTGAAGTTAAGAAGCAGAGAGTATCGTTTACACCAGAATATTTCCCCTCCCAAAAGGACATTGGGCGTGTAAAAAATAGCAAATAATAATTAGCTTGTCCATAACAACCAATGAATACAGGTACCATTTTATTATGTTACTTAAAGGGGAAATATTTCCAACTACATACTTTATGGAATGGAAAAATATAGACAGCGCCTGAAAATCCTTGTCTCATGTCATCAATTATTAGTAGGGTTATGAGTTCGAAACCATAGCTTTCCGTCAATACATACGAGGGTAGGTCCATAAGTTTCCGGCCCAACCGTTTTCTAGGTATGATAAAGACAAAAAAACTATATTTCACCTTTCAATATAGTTACCCTTTATTGCGATACACTTCTCACATCTTTGAATTAGCATTTCAATAACCCCCCCCAAAAAAAATAGTCAGGAGTCTTGTGTGCAAAATGGGCATAAACAGCATCCATCACTTCTCGTCACACTTAAATTTCCTTCCTCGAAGGTCCTTCTTGAGTTTTTAGAAGAGGAGATAGTCGCTGGTAGCAAGATCTAGGCTGTAGGGTGGATGATCGATCTCCTTGAAGCCACATTTCTTCACAGCTTCCTTTACAACAAGAGCTGTGTGCGCAGGCGCTTTGTCGTGAAGAAGGCGCACACCACTGCTCAGATTTCCTCGTCTTTTCTTTTTGATGGAAGCACGAAGTCTGTGCAGTAGGCCATCATAGTACTCCCCATTTACTGTGGTTTTCCTCTTCTTGAAGTCAATGAAGAATATTCCTTCACAGTCCCAAAATACTGTGGCCACGATCTTCTTGATTGACTTACCTTTGCTTTTAGAGACGGTGCTTCGCCAGGTTTACGCCACTCCATTGATTCTCTTTTGACAAGGGATCATAGTAGAGAACCGTAGTTTCATCTCCTGTAACAATGGTTTACAGAACTTCTCCCTCGTTGCCACGGCAGAGCTCCAAAAATTCCTGACAACAGATGACTCGTTGCTGCTTTCGGACTGAGGAAAGAAGTTTAGGCACCCATCTTGCACTAAATTTATTGATGTTTAAATGTTCACGAATAGTTCAAATGACTGTTGTTTTAGAAAGGCCCAACCTTGCTGCTATTTCTGCAACTTTGAGACGCCGGTCTTCCATAATTTCTCCTTCCACAAGAGCGATATTTTCAGGAGTGAGCATCTCCAAGGGCCGACCTGCACGCTCTTCGTCTTCAATGCTTTCTCGATCCATTCGAAAAAGTTAGGCTCATTCTTTTACGGTAGAATTAAAGGGGGATGCTTCCCCATATACACCGTCCAATCGCTGTTTAATTTCATTTGGAGTAAGTCTTTCTTTTGTGAAGAACTTAATAATAGATCGATTCTCCATTTTGAACATGTCACAAACTTCTACACATAGTCTTCTTTGTGCAACTATATCTGTACAACTGAACACATCGGAGCGGAAGCTACGCTGCAATTATTTATTTAACAGAAAAGGTATGACATCAGATAAGGAATTTTGTGAAGGCGATAATCCTTTTTGGCGAGGCCGGAAACTTATGGACCTGCCCTCGTATGTACTGGCTAGAGAAGCTTCCTGATAGAAGACATCGGAACTATGTTTCCTCTACCATCCTCAGTTGCTGATTTGTTTTATTTATGGACGCTCTTTAACATCTCAGGTCATCAGCGTCCCATTCAATTCCGGGTGTGAAACGGCCGACAAATTTTGCTCTGAGGCCTCTTCTTTCAGGCTTGAGATTCTTTTACGTATCTACGACATGGGACCCTTGGCTTTACCGAAGAATGCCATACTTAGGATTTTTATGCCCGAAAAAAATCCATCGATCCTGGCCGGATTTTAACCCGCGATCTTGGATTTAGAAGGCAAGTAACACGTTTCACATACCCGTGCGCACGTTATCACCTCGAAATATGTAACAAAAGAACACAGCCAATCATTCCAGCAAGATTGAAAACTTTAAATTGAAACCACTTCATCTATAAAAAGTAAAGGCATTTTTTTCGGGTTGGTGGGAAGATTGCTAGCTACACGTTAAATTCATCTCCTGATGCCTACTGCTAAGCTTTTTATGATATTCTAGCAAAAGTTTCCAGTTTTTCTTATCATTGGGCGTATTATATTAGAAACAATGCTGATCTTTATTGTTATGCAAAAATAGTACTTGTGCATGTCTCAGTATTTTGTAATTATCTAATTATTGGCACCCCTAGAAAACAATCATATCATCGCTATTTTGCAATATATATTTTATTATCAAAATGTATGTAATAAAGAATTGCCACTAGGATTGCCAAACGTACCGTTTTACCCTGAACAATTCCGTTTTTTCTCGCTTTCTTCCGCGTACTTTCTAATCGTTTACAGTAAGTCAAATGTTCCGTTGTTAGATTAACTGGTGATATATATTCAATTTCAAAATGTCCCGCCATTTGGTAACAATCCATAACATTGTTGGAAAGTTCTTGCTATTCGTAGTGCAATTGTCAAACGTCAGAGGTCGCATGGCCTGATCACACAAGCAAGTGAAAAAAAAAAAAAAAAAAAAAAAAACCGAATTCAATGCCTATATCAGATAGGTCGGCTATACGCTATGCATTTGTTAGATGCTACACAATTAAAGAACAAAATATATTAATCATGGCTAAATTCATATATAGCATTTCTGACATGCGTTCCATTTTTGTTCTTTCCTTAAATCTGGCAACCGTAGTCGATACTGATAAAAAAAAAAAAACAAAATAGTCCCTGTTAAATTGCTGTGTTCAGCTCAACATATAATTTTGCAAAGTTCGGTTACATGCTGCACTTTAGCCGTTAACCTCGAATGTTTTCTGAGACTGCAAGTAAAACTGAACTGAGTGATGCGTTGCCTGAAGGCAATAGCCGAATAGTGCAGGATGTGCCCAGCATTTAACAATAGAGTGCCACGCGAATAGCATCTGTTGCAGATGCGAACAGTTCAGCGCATAAAGGCTCCAAGAAAACTTACTGAACACGATAAGACATCGTGCTAATAGGGGAAAGCTAAATTCACTTGAGGTCAGATTGATATTGCATGTCGAATTCGTGCATTGATCAAATACAATACGCGTGTCCATTATTTCTGCATACCGTGACAGACTAAAGTACTTTTGCGTCTAGCGTCACATTCATTATCTATTCGCAGACTCCTAAGGATTTGCAAAACATTAAAGGAGAGAACAATAAAATACAGCTAAAATAAAATTACATTTTAGGCTATGTTGTAGCGAATTATATACCTAGTTATTATTTCAATATTCTTTTACTTTCAAAATATGAAAATAAATATTTTCTTTGAAATATTTTTGCTTTAGTTCTGTTAATGTTATTATTAGGAAAATAATTATTTAAAATCAAGATATTGACTTTGTTCACAAAATAAAAGAATAAACAAAAGAATGAGTAAAAAATCAATAAAATTTCAACAATGAACAAAAGACAACCGCGTCCATTTCCATTCCCCTTTGTTAAAGTGAGTCAAAATGTTTATAATATTTGTTTGTTTCTGCATCTATTAGTCTCAATCTGGAAATGGGTTTAAATAGAGAGGTATAATTAGAATTTTATAGTAAAATCAGTGTCAATAATAGTCTACAAATAGCCAAATGTGAAACTGTGTTCCGCCAAAAGCAACATTAAAAGGTTACATAAAAGTGCGTCACTCAGGAGCTGAATAAACTAAGCGAATCAACTTGAATAACTTTAAAAATGAATATAAAATGCACATTATGGTCTTATTAATTAACAAAATAAGTAATGGCATTAATGTGTGGCATTAGGGCAACAAAATTAGAATTCTTACAATTCAAAGTATCACAAAAAAGAAACGAAAAATTTTAGAATTATTATAATGATAAAACCACAGAAAGTTATGGTGCACTATTAATTAAATGAAATATATGACCAGTGATAGACAAAGTTACACAGTGTGGGTATTTTTTAAACATTTTTAAATATAACCATGTTTTTAAACTGAACCCTTGATGTCATCTTTACATTTATTAAAAAGGGAGAAATAACAAAAGGTTTCGAATTAAAGTTGTGTTTTTAAGATGTTCGTTTTTTTCAATAAAATAAAAATATGTTACTATTAAAATAAATGACAATGTACTAAACAAATATATACAATCAACAATATACAATCGAAAGTTCCATCGATTTTCATTGACTTTGAAATTTGATTTAAGTGTTATTGTAGTAAAACATGTAACGCAAATGTTTTCTGAAGGTTATTACAGAGCGCTCTTACATACAAATATAATTCTCAATCACATATTAGATCAATATTTCATATTTGCTATCTTCACGATGGTTCTTTTGTTAAATATAAAATATATGTAACGTTATAAATACAGTTCATATGCTGAATTAATTTGTCCTTTTATTTCAAAACAATATAGAGCAAATTAAACTCAAGAGCGCCTTTTAAATTTCAATTTTCAAGTATACCTCACAAAGGTCCGTTTTCCCTAATTTTCAGAAATCATTGCTCTTATTTTATTTAAATGGCATATACCGAATTTTGTTATGGAGAAACAAATATCGTGCCGCTAGAGCGATTTTAAATTTTGGGTTTCAGGTAAATCCCCTCTCCTAATGGCCCATTTCCTCTGATTTTCAGGATTTTCCCCTTGTTTTAATAAAATTGTATATATTAAGTTTTATTGCGACAAAGCAAATATTGGTACCGCTAGAGCGATTATTGAATATTGGATTTCAGGTAAACTCCCACTTCTAATAAATTGATTTCACTAATTTTCATATATTTTTTTTTATTTTGTTTCAATTACACATACCGAGTTTCCGTTAAAATATTTTCAATTGCGGCCTTTGGAACTATTATATTTCCCTTTAACCCCCACTCGATTTTCAGGTATATCCCCACTCCTAATAGTCCGATTGCCCCGATTTTCAGAAACCATTATTATTAATTTATTTTAAAGAAATATATGGAGGTTCTGTAAAATAAATTAATAAAATAATTTCTGAAAATCAGAGCAATCGAGCCATTAGGAAGGGGGGTTTTTCGTTGTTAATTTCTGTGCATAGTAGATACGATCGGTGGAGATTTGAAGCATTTTTTCAAAAAGCGTTTCAAGGGTACAACCGCAATAGCTACTACATTCCTTCGGGATTCGCTAAAAAGGTTGTGTCTTAAGAATTAACTTTCTTGTTCATTACAATCCTGACTTTAAAATGAAAATGGGAAATCATACGGTAGGACAAAACACTCACCCATATTTATCTTAAGGAAAAATCTGATGTTTCTCACTAGCAGAGCCAGTTCAACGGGAAAAGAAAGAAAGAAAGAAAGAAAGAACGAAAGAAAGAAAAAGAAAGAAAGACCATTCTATTTACATTAGTTTCCTACCCAAAGCTCGAAATGTTGCAAAATTGTGTTTTTTGATAATGTTTTTTAGCAGTAATTCACGTTCTGTTGTTGGAATGTTCTAGTTCTTCATATATGTTGGTCATCTGGTCAGGTTGTCCGATATTTCCTTTATTATAGTATATACAGAGGGTGCAAAAAATGTGTACACACTTCAAGCAAAGAAAAAACTGTGTTAACATAACAAAACTGAAATCACACAAACAGAAAATGATGAGCACTAATCACCTTAGACTTTTACAGTTACAACAGTTGCTCAAAATGCCCACCATCAGCGTCGATACACTTCTGAGTACGTTGATTGAGCAACGTTTGCGAAAGTGTCTTCAGCGATTGCAGCACATGCCGTTTCAATTTCTTCCCGAAGTGTTGTCAGTGTAGCTGGTTTTCTACGGTATATAACATCCTTAAGGGTTCCCCATAGGTAGAAGTCCAATGGAGTTAGATCGGAGAACGCAGTGGAAACTCAATCGGACCTCCTCGTCCTCTGCAGTGTCTTGGAAGATTGTCATCAAGGTTTGCTTACATCTCGGTAGTAATGTGGTGATCTCCCAGATCTGCCCTTGTGAACATCGCAAACGGTACCACGAGTCTCAAATTTGTCTCGAATGCGTGCAATTGTTACTCGTGTTGGCGGTTCTGTTCTGTACACACGCGTCCATTGGCTTTGAACTTCAACAATATTCTCTGTTTTCCAATACCACTTCAAAATTGCTTTCCGCTGTTCAAACGATAATCTTGACTCCATTTTGTTGTAGCAACGCTAGCATAACGCAATATGAGTCACATGTGTTTACAGAACATCATTTGATAATCTTGGTTTCATTTGTTCATTGTTCATTTATCTGTCACGTAGCAACGCTCTCATAACTCGTATGTGAATCACTGGTATGTTGACAGGACATCATACTACACATTACATTAAATAGATATCTACTGTGAAAGCGTGTATACATTTTTTGGCACCCTCGGTATATACTAAAATCTGTGTTATTCTAAATTCCTGCTCCTCTGAAACATACGTCTATGTAAATAGCAGCCCCTTTCAAGGTCGCACTCTCTGATTGGAGTCATATAATATTTCAAACGTTGGTACTAAACAACGAGGTTGTGGGGAAATCACCATATGGCCGGCAGATGTGTTCCTTTAACCCACGTCAACAATGGAGTACGACCTAACATTGCCGTCTCTCTTTTGACACGTGGAAAGCTTCATCCTTGGTAGTCTTGCTAAAAGAGAAACACGATAAGACTCTTGACTAAGGTGCATTAATTCTTACTGCAATATGCCCATCTAGATTATCTACTTTTAATGAGTGTCGGGTGATATTTTTTTATTTAATAGCTGCGAGTGTTACATTTTATTCCTGAGCAATGTAGTGTATTTAGAACAATTACTGGAAAATCAGAAATCTCAGAAATTTTAAACGAATACAGAAGTTTGATTGGGGCACGCAAAAAATTGCTAAAGAAACTGCATTTCTCGTTTGTAGAGGACAGTTGCTATCTCTTTTTTACAAATTAAAGCATTGTAAATGAAAGTAAAATACAGTTTTTGCTCCTTTTTACGCTTTAAGACACTTCTTTAACCAAAAGTTTCAATTCAATTTAGTATGCTCAATTTGCGAGAGTGATAAAATGCTTTATCGTTGCAAAAGTCAATTTCTATTATAAGTTTCTGAATGCAAGCATTCCTTAAATTTCCTGGAAAGTTGTTCTTTTACTTAAAACACACTCATGGGACACGGAACCAAAGTTCTTTACCTTATAGTTAAAATAAAATGGAATTTTGTTTCATCCTTGTAACTGACGATATTAGTCAATGCTTCTTGCAGGTAGAATAAATATATAAAATACACAAAGATTTAATTTAAAATGGAATAAGTACTATTTAAAATAAATTTAAATTGTTGCTGGCATTTGAATTTGGACAGAATAAAAATAAGTCAATCTAAATTGATTTTTTATTTGTTTAAACTAAATTTATATAAAATAGTTATTACTTAAAAGCTCTGTGTGTTCTTTTCATATCTAATTAACTTAGAGCAATTTTGTTGCAATTAATTATTTGAATAATTAATTTATAATCTAATTTTATTATTATTTTATTTATCATATTGTATACATAAGTTTTCATGAAATGGAAAATAATATTGCCTACTTGATTCGTTTATTATAACGCACGCGGTTGTATATTTTTGTAAATAGAAAACTAACTAAAATTTTATTCCAGACTCTATAGTTTTCCTTTCACTGTCATTTATTTTTAACCAGAACTCTGTTCCACAGAGTAGCAATTATATTTTTATTTTACTGTGCATTGAGTTTTATTTGTTATTTATAGCTTAACTCAAGGTAGGTCTGGGGTTCGAATCCCACCAGGACCGTCCTCCCTGACCGAGGTTTTTTTTTCCAGGTTTTCCTCAGTCCTCATAAATGGCAAATGCCGGGGAGGTACCCTAAACTTAGGCCTGGAACGTTTCCTTCCTTAGAAAAAAAAATCCTTTCCCAATTGATCATTTCATCTCATGTATCATCAGTGTTCACCGTCTGTGGTGCCTCAATAGCAAAAACAGGCGTTAAACACCATTCAAAAAAATTAAAGGTGTTTATTTGCTTTGTTGTTTTATTATTGTATAATCTTTGTTCCCTCTGATTTTTTGCGTAAACGTAAAAACGTAACACAAGGGACAAATCAAATTACAAGTTCCAATGAATAAATTGAATAGAACATATTAAAATAATTTAAATGTTTCGGCCGCCTAATTTCAGGGAATATTCTCAATGCAGATCTAGCAGAAAAGAGAAATAATAAATTCAATTGAAGTGTAGAGAATGTTCGGCTACTGACAGACTAGAATTTTAAGTGAAAGGAATAAAATATTATAGGTACAGGCTGTTCTTAGAAAGAAACAGCCAAAGAGAGGAATATATCTTAAATAAAAACGACAAGAATGACCCTGTAGTTACCTACCAAAAGCAGTGACTGTAACATTTAAAAATATGGCCTCCTCATTTGAGATGTTGCATGTTTGAGCTCAGAAGGAAGTAACAGTAATTGCTGATCTCAAAAATCCCTTGCATTGGAAGTCGGATCAAATTCTTATTCCACTCTTGAGCAAAAAGTAAACAGAAGCAATTGTATGTGGGACAGGTGGCGAAGTTGATCGGCAAACACCTGGCTTGATGGAATGCAAGCGGCAGCTGGTTTTCAGGGCGGCCCGCTATTGATGGCACGCGACTCTGGCGTACACCTCTTTAGTTTTTTATTTATTTGTTTATTTAAAGTAATAAAGAGAAATTATGAACGTCAATGTGTGAAAAGTTCTGAAGCAATTAGATTTATCTGCATTTCATTTTGCTTTTCACTTTTTTATTTATTTTTTTTGGGGGGGGGCATTGATAAGCTTATTACATCAAAGTATAATAAACAATTCAACTTCTTTCAATAATTAAAACATTTTTATAGAGAATTATTATCTTTGATACATGTTCTTTGAGTGTGTTTAGCACAGGCAGCGTTTCTTCTTGAATCCTCTCAATTGTGTCGAACCGACGCCCTTTCAACTTGATTTTCAGTTTGGGGAATAGAACGAAGTCGCTGGGTGCTAAATCAGGCGAGTACGGTGGGTGGGGGACAACCGTGATGTGGCTTTTCGTCAAAAAGCTCCTGGTGAACCAGGAATTGTGACAGGGCGCATTATCGTGGTGCAACAGCCAGTTCCCTTGTCGCCAAAGTTCGGGCCGTCGTCTCCGCACATTTTCACGGAGCCGTCGCAAAACGTCACAGTAGTACGTGGAAGTCACTGTTTGATTTGGTGGGACGAATTCTTTGTGCACAATCCCCTTGGTATCAAAGGAAACGAGAAGCATGCTCTTGACTTTGCTCTTCACTTGTCTCTCTTTTTTTCGTCTTGGTGAATTCGGGCTCTTCCACTGGGAGAATTGCTGTTTTGTCTCAGGGTCATAAGCGTACATCCAACTCTTGTCGCCGGCGATGACCCTGGACAAGAAGGTTGGGTCATCGGATACGGCCTGACGAAGCTCCGTGCAAGCTTCAACACGCTGCGCCTTCTGACCAGCAGTCAGGATCCTTGGCACAAATTTTGCGGGGACAAGATCCATGCCCAATTCATCAGTTAAAATTCGTTGGCATGTCCCATAATCAATTACCACTTCATGAGCAAGGTCTTCAAGGGTTCGATCCTCGTCGATCCTCACGAACGAGGTGTTGAACTTTGGCAACAATGTCAGGCGTTGTGCAGCTGATGAGCCTACCGGTGTGAGCATCGTCTTCAATAGCTGTACGGCCGGCCCTGAACCGAGCATGCCACTCAAACACACGTGTACGGCTTATGCTTTGTCCCCCAAATACTTGTTAAATCATTACGAGGGTCTCCCTAGCATTTCCCCCGAGATTTACACAGAATTTGATGCACACTCTCTGTTCTAATCTTGGATCCATCGTAAAATTGCCACACACTGCACACAGAGTATCATGAAAAGTGCTATAGAATCTCAACACATCTACCCAACTGCATGAAACTTTAAACTAGATATGTTAGTGTTGCCACCTATCGGTACAAACTCTACTGCAACTACTGTCAAGATGGCAGGACCAGTCCCGAATATTGTGGATACCACCTCGTATTTATTAGATTTTCTGAGTTTACAATCTCTTGCTTATGTTTGTTGTTTTATAGGTGGTTTTGTTTACAAGCTCGATTAACAAATTGAAACGTGGCTCTTATGATATTTGTGGATAAATCAAATTTTTAAATACAGTATCTTTAGTTACATTTCCCTTTAACAAAATAGTAAATGTTAAAATACAAACAATAGCATCCAGTTCACCAGGCAACGACTGAAAACAAAATATGTGCTATAGTTGAATTGATACACGAAAACCTATTTCTGCCATTATGATGCAGAAGATTCCAATATCTCATTTTGTCATGTTGAATCACTTGAACATTACCTTGTCGTTATAGAAGTACTTCATGGGAACAAATAAATGAAAACCAATGAATAACATTTGGGATTAGAGACGAACAAAAATATTAGTTTGCTTTAACCTATTTGTGATATATTAACGAGCAAGTGTACGGGCTGTCTTACTTGTGTCTTGGCTCTCTGAAAGGAAGTGCGTATATATATAGAGTGAAGACCGCGAGCAGGGCTGCAAAGCGAAATCGGGGAATTTCATTTGTGAATGGAGCACTTGATTAATTAGCGAGAGAAGCAGCAGAAGTGGAAAAAGTTTTCTATACATAAAAACTCCAAGAAGGAAAAATGAATAGAGAACAACAAAGAGACAGAGAACGGAATACCTCTTAAATATTAAACAAGAATTCCAAAAACACAGCACTTAATATTTGGATAAATGAGCAGCGAAATAGAAAAGGTATTACACATAACATTCGTTTTGTTGATGCAATTAAGAGTATCAAACAGTGAATCAAGTTGTTGTAAGCAATAAAATTATCAAAGAAAATGTTTAGCACAATGTATTTGAAAAGTAGTATTTGAAGCGACAGCAATAATAATAATAACAATAATAATAATAACAATAATAATAATAGATATTGAGGAAAAATGTAAAATTAATGTTGATTACATTTTATGTTTCACCACCAGCCACTCCCATTTTGAAATTTCAAATTACGTCCGTAACTTATGATACTAAATTTTGTACAGGATTCAACTATTGCCACTTGTTTTGAGTCGTTGCCTGGTAAACTGGATTGTTATTGTTAGTATTTTAACATTCACTATTTTTTTTAGAGAGAAATACAACTAAAGGCATTGTATTTAATAAATTGATGTATCTGAAATAACGTAAGAACCACGTCATTTATTCTTGATCTGTGCCCCGTTTTGTTATTCATAAATATGTACAGCAAAATTTCCCATTTCTGGATATATTTTTTTCAAATAAGAGCATATTATAACCTTTCGATACTTCTCTTTTAAAACTAAATCATTCTGCAGATCAATTCTTTTCGTTTGTGTAGAAATGGGAACACCCTCCACGTTATCTATGATCGCCTTCAGGTGCTCCGAGTGCCAGTCAAAGTTGTCTTTTCTCGTTTTTACTCTCTCAAATTTATGCTTTTGATTCTGGTTTTCTTAATTTTTCCTACGTAGAAAAGTAAGTCAGATTAACCACTTTTAAAATATGTTGCCACAAAATCAACGTTCTTGAAAACAAGTCAGTGTAACTGGGTTCTCTCCTGTATTTAGATGTTCATGACGCAATAACTAACATTAACCAAGTTCTAGACTCAGTTCATTCATGGACGTGTACTCTGGGCCTTGGTCTTAATACCTTAAAGTCGCAGGCTATGGTCGTAAGGTACCAGCGATTGCTAAGTGTCATTGACTTAGGCAATATTCCTCCCATTAATATCAATCAAACAGCAATTCCTTTCACTGATTCTGCGTAAACCTTGGAGTTATTATAGACAATAATCTCTGTTGGGAAAATCCTGTTGCTGAAATCTGCAGGAAGGCAAGTTCTCTAATCCATACGTTTAAAAGATTAAACGTGTCCCTACCCAGAACCTTGAAAAAGACTTAGTGCAATCCCCGATGATGCCTCACTTCGACTATTGCGACTTTCTGCTCACAGACTTAAACTCTAACCTAACGTGCATACGTTACATCTGTGATGTGCGTCTGTTCGGTCATATAACATCCTCCCTCGATATGCTGTCTGAAAGACCGAAGAAACATTCATTGTCTCCCAAATCTTCTGCATCATACCCACCTTCTCGTTTTCAAAATCTGCCTTCCTCTCATAATGTTAACACACGTTCTGAATCCCAGCACGTACTATTGTTATATTGCACCGTACATCACTTTACTCATCATCACTGCCCGTCTCTGGAATGCAATGCCATGGGATGTCAGAGACTGCCGAACTTTATGAGCATTACATAAGAAATTGTTTAATATTATCAGAAATAATCGATTACCTTAGGTTCAGATTCCTTTTGTTACAATGCATATATTTATTTGTTTTACTCTGCTGTGGAATGGTTTGTTCTATTATTTTATTACAATCATAAATGTTCCTACCTCCTTCATTCATTCCACAATTTGCTTTGAAACTTTCGTCTTTGGTTTGAAGAAAGAGCGCAGTTTATAGCATTCCGAAGGAATGTAGCTATTGCGCTTGTAATTTATCAATGAAAAGATTTTTGAAAAATGTCTTCAAATCTCCATCGATCCTACTTTCTAGGCACCAAAAATGACGATGAAAGATATACATTAATGCATATAAATGTACATGTGTGATATCTGCCTGTTAACGCTCTAGCGGCCGCATTTTTTTTAATGAAACTCGGCATGTAAATCAATTAACAAACAATCCATCTAGTTTGTTAACCAGCAAAATTAGACCACTGGGGTGGGGGTTATAACCTAAAGCAAAAATTTAAAACTCTAGCGGTCATAATTTTTGCTTTTTATCCAATGAAACTCAGTATATACATTGAAATAAAATAATGGAAAATAGTTTCTGAAAATCAGCGAAATAAGCTAATAGAGTGGGGGTTTACCTGAAACCCAACATTTATTTATTTATTTTGCAACGAAACTCGCGGTATACACCATTTAAACAAAACAAGAAAAATATTTTCCGAAAATCAGAAAATTTGGCCCATTAGGAAGTAGAGGGTATACTTGAAAATTCAATTTTTGTAATCGTAGAAGTCGATTAAGGTGGCCAGAAGGAAGGTGTGCCATATGAGGGGATTGTTGTTGTTAGCATTAACAATTGGATATAGCGCCAAGCGATAAACACGGTGTCGTGTGAAAGATTATTGGGGCAATAGTTCACACATGCGCATGGGCAAATAATCGGACTTAACCTTATAGACAGCGGTCGTCCTGCAGCTTCGGTACCGAACGGCAGCGGAAAAAGGCGAATTCCATGAAATACTGGAGCGATACGGAGAGATGTCCAAATCTTAAGCCGCAGTATATGTACTCTATCAACCTTCGTAGCATAAAATGTACAATAAATGCAGGAGGATAGAACAGAATGATTTCAGATCACAGAAAAACAAGCAATCGAACGCCTATAATTAATCACATTCCGCTTAAGTTGTTATATAGCTAAGTGCAATTGGAAACGTTCAATTAACGTTATAAGATGCAAATAAAACATTAATGATATAGGAAAGGCATGTATTTTTACGCCTGAAAAATTATGTTTATTATTAAAATCATATGTATATCTTCAGTTAGCGTTATAAATACAAACTGCTGAGCAATTCGTTTAGTTTACGTAGTTTCTGCGTGACAGACTTAGTATTGTTACTGTCGTCAAACCTATTGAAGAGCATTGAAATATTGAGGACACTACATACGCAAGCTTGAATCGATTGTTTCTGAACATGGAATTTTCTAGAAACATTTCATTTTTAGATAGTTGTTTTCAGCCACTTTTCTCAAGTATTCGATACTTCATTGAAAGTTTAGAATGCTTTGTCAACAAATCGCTAATTTCATTACTGGCTTTCACTGCCAACTCACTACTTTGGTTCATTTTTGTACAGATATTCTCTGACATTGCTTATATGTGCAGTGCTAATAATACAAACTTTAATCTTTCACTTCCCATCTTTCTCCTTTTGTTGCTAGTCTTTCTTTTTCCGAATGGATTGGCAAAAGACATCACGCCAGAGTCACTAGTCATAACTCAAAACTAAGTGTTCAATACTTTATTTTATATATATACCGAGGGTGTCAAAAATGTAGACACACTTTCACAGTAGATATCTATTTAATATATTTCAAAGTTAGACCGGAAAACAACAGCAATGTGTAGTATGATGTTCTGTAAACAGATCTGACTCACATTACGTTATGATAGCGTTGTTACGTGACAAGTAAATCAACAAGGAACAAATGAAGCCAAGATTATCGTAAATCAACAATGAACAAAGATTATAGTATGATGTTTTGTAAACAGATGTGACTCACATTACATAATGCTAGCCTTGCTACACAAAATGTAGCCAAGATTATCGTTTGAACAGCGGCAAGCAATTTTGAAATGCTAAGGGAAAACCCAGAATGTTGTTGAAGTTCAAAGGCAATGGAGACGTGTGTACCGAACAGAACCACCAACGCGAGTAACAATTGCACGCATTCGAGACAAATTTGAAACTCATGGTACCGTATGCGATGTTCACAAGGGCAGATCTGGGAGACCTCGCACAGCAACAGGTCCTGCGTCCTCGGCTATGGTTCTGGAACGTTTTGAGCACTCACCGCAGAAATCTACAAAGCAATGTGCACGTGAGACTGGGATTAGCAGAACCAGCATATGTCATATTATTAAAACAGCAAAAGTTGAACGTTTTCGTTCCAAGACTTTTGCATAAGTAACTGTAAAAGTCTAAGATGATTAGTGCTCATCATATTCTGTTTGTGTGAATTCAGTTTTGTTATGTTAACACAGTTTTTTTTTTCTTTGCTTGAAGTGTGTATACATTTTGGCACTCTCTGTATATATATAGAGCTTCTTGCCATTAAAGAACTCAACGAGTTCAAAATATAGCAATTTCAAGTGTGACTTTATCTAAGTGTTTTATCCTATTCCACTTTTATTATTACTGTTAATTTATATATATATATATTTATATATATATATATATATTATAATTAACTGAACAAATGAAAACGTTAAGAAGTGTCTCATAGAATGCAAAATGAAGGCTTAAATTAGGCAATGGAAGTCATTGATTTGCACGAACCAGAAACTAGATGTACTTAGCGAATCCGCGAAACAGATTGCTCAGTTGGCCATAAAGAACGTTTACCGGAACTAATGGCGTGTCATTAGGAAGGTGGTAGAAGTATCGACACGCTGATAACATAACAGCGTTTTCAATAGTTAAACTGGGATTTCCATATTTCTTTTCATGGAGGCCGAACGTGCAGTGCTGACATAATTTTCGTTAAGTAGGCATAGACATTTTAAAATGGTACATTCTTGTTTTCTTATATAAATATATTATTCAGGGATTGTGTATGGTGCTGCAGACTTGCAGACTATCTTGTCGTGTAAAATCTAAAGTATCTTCAAGTTACAACCTTTTCTACAATGTTATCTTCAATAGTAGCTTTAGACAAAAAAAAAAAAAAAGATATTTTATCCAAAAGCAACTACTTCGGTTTTGTTTGATGTTATAAAACATACATTTTACATTTATGATTCAATATATGTAAACAGATTTCTAAACCATCTTCCGTTTTATTTTAGTAAAACGTTAATATGAATTTTTCCAATTCCTAAATTAAAATATTGACTAAATTAAAAAGTTGATGCGAACAAGTGGTTTGTTTATTTTATTTTCCAAATTTAATGTGAGAAAATTCTTAAGTCTTTTCAAGGAATGAACTATTAAATATATAGAGGGTGCCAAAAATGTATACACACTTCAAGCAAATAAAAAACTGTGTTAATATAACAAAACTGAATTCACACAAACAGAAAATAATGAACACTAATCATCTTAGGCTTTTACAATTACAACAGTTGCTCAAAATGCTAATCACCGGCGTCGATACACTTCTGAGTACGTTGAACTACTTGATTGAGTAACTTTTGCGAAAGTGTCCTCAGCGATTGCAGCACATGCTGTTTCGATTTCTTCCCGAAGTGCTGTCAGTGTAGCTGGTTTTGTATGGTATACAACATTAGAACGCAGTGGAAACTCGATCGGACCCCTTCGTCCTATCCAGTGCCTTGGAAGATTGTCATCAAGGTACGTACATCTCGGTGGTAATGTGATGGAGCACTATCCTGTTGGAAGTAAAATTCCTCATTTCCACAGCGTGTATGAATGACGGGTAAGACGTGCGTATCATGTTCAGGCGCACTGGGCCAGTTACTGTTCCTTCAACAAAGAATGGTCCAATTACATCCCTAAATGACAACCCACACCAAACATTTATTCCAGGTAAATTTACAGCCTTTTCCAAAACAACATTTGGAATGTTTGCACACCAGTAGACACAGTTATGCCGGATAACAGTTCCGTTCAACTTAAATTTGCCTCATCGTATCAAACAACTTCCCCTACAAAGGCCTCACCCTCTTGCACCATGTTCCGAAACCACTCCCAGCACTGCATTCTCCGATCAGGATCATCTTCATTTAATGCATGCAAAAGTCTTGGGATGAAAACTTTCAACTTTGCTGTTTTGATAACACGACGTACGCTGGTTCTGCTAATCCCAGTCTCGCGTGCACATTGCTTTGTAGATTTCTGCGGTGAGTGCTCAAAACGTTCCAAAACCAAAACCGAGGACGCAGGGCTTGTTGCTGTGCGAGGTCTCCCAGCTCTGGCCTTGTGAACATCGCATACAGTACCACGAGTCTCAAATTTGTCTCGAATGCGTGCGATTGTTACTCGCGTTGGTGGTTCTGTTCTGTACACACGTCTCCATTACCTTTGAACTTCAACAACATTCTAGGTTTTCCCTTAGCATTTCAAAATTGCTTTCCGCTGTTCAAACGATAATCTTGGAGGCAATTTGTTGTAGCAACGCTAGCGTAACGTAATTTGAGTCACGTCTATTTACAGAACACCATACTACACATTACTGTTGTTTTTTGGACCAACTTTGAAATATTGTAACTAGAAATCTACTGTGAAAGTGTGTATACATCTTTTGGCACCCTCGGTATTATTTTACACGCTTCTTTTGTTTGAATTGCAAATTAAAATTTCCGGAAAATACGAATAGACACCGATATTTTTACAAACGATTTTATTACACTTTTGTTTTAAGTTTCATAAGAATGAATGCTGTTTGGGCAATTTTCATTATGGTTGCATTTATGGTGTTACGATACAGAAAATAAAATGCTCTTTGATTGAAAATTCTGGTCAACTTCTACACAAAGTGTATAATTTGTTTATAAACAAGGCCGGTTGTGCGTGTGGATTCCTTCCTATACTTCCTGTTGGTGTAATGCGGGCCTGTGGTCTGTCTTGCACCTGGAAGGCTGGAATGCGAGCAGCAGCTGTTCAGCAACATAGGGGAGTCGACTTCATTGTGAATATCCGGCAAACTGCTAAAGTTGAGAAGTAACGATTTACCATATGTGGGCTGCTCGAAAATTAGTTTCCGGAAGATGAGATTATCAGTAGTTGAAATAACAGAGTTCTAGCTCATTCGGTACAGGCTCAATTGATTTTTTTAAATGAAAATTAGGATATTTCGTAATTTTGTTTCTTCCTTAGGAACCCATCACTCTTATTTTTGCTAGGCATTATACCGAGGGTGCCAAAAAATGTATACACACCTTCACAGCAGATATCTATTTAATATACGAGTTCAAAGTTGAACCGAAAAACAACAGTAATGTGTAGTTGATGTTCTGTAAACAGATGTGACTCCCATACATTATGATAGCGTTGCTACGTGACATGTAAATCAACAATGAACAAATGAAGTCAATATTATCATCTGGCCCAGTGTACGTGAGCATAATACGCACATCCGTCTTACTCGCCATTTATTCACCTTATGGAAATGAGGAATTTTGCTTCCAACAGGATGGTGCACCACCACATTACAACCGACATGTATGTGCGAACCTTGATGACAGTCTTTCAAGATACTGGGTAGGACAAAGAGCTCGGATGGAGTTTCCACTGCGTTCTGATGTTGTATACCGTAGAAAACCAGCTACACTGACAGCACTTCGGAAAGAAATTGAAACGGCATGTGCTGCAATCGCCGAGGACACTTTCGCAAACGTTGTTCAATCAGTAGTTCAACGTACTCAGAAGTGTATCGACGCCGATTTGGTCATTTTGAGCAACTGTTGTAACTGTAAAAGTCTAAGATGATTAGTGCTCATCATTTTCTGTTTGTATGAATTCAGTTTTGTTAAGTTAACAGTTTTTTTTTCTTCGCTTGAAGTGTGTATAGATTTTTGGCACCCTCTGTATGCACAAACTTTTAAATTCACAAATCACATTATTGATCTTAAATTCGTGTCTCTATTTTCGCACATTAAGATCTTTATCAAATCCACAAATAAATCCTGAAGTACTGAAATGTGGTACATAAGACACATGCGTTTAGGATAACTATATAACTTCCTTCATGAGTTATCCGTAATGCTAAGCTTTTAGTGATTCTTTTATACTTTAAGTTATGTTCTTAACAATTAATATTTCTTTTATATTTCATAATTAATAATATACTGGCATTGAAGTGGATTGTAAGGAACGGAGGATATTTCGGTACTTCAGCCTTGCTCAATGTCTGGCCGTTTGTGCCTACGTCTCAACGGGAGCACTTCCGGGAGGAAAGAAATACCGAGCGGCGAGGCACGGACGTAGACGCTCCGACGCTTGCGTAGTCCCTCAGAAGAGCCGCTTCCATACCAGACACTGCAGGGGCAGAACTTTCCTAAGTGCAAGCCACTGTAACACTGCACCCTTGCACTTTCGATCCTGTAACAGAAATAAAGTGGTATGAGATAGGAGAGCGGAAAATTCGTATAAAGCAAAGATTCGTGACCAGGGGAAACGACGAAAAAATACAAGGTCAGTATGGCCAGTCCAAGTTTATTTATTTACGGACGCTCTTTAACATCTCAGGTCATCAGCGTCCCATTCAATTCAGGCCGTGAAACGACCGACAAATTTTGCTCAGAGGCCTCTTCTTTCAGGCATGAGGTTCTTTTTCGTGCCGTAAATGTACGACACGGTACCCACGGCTTTACTTCTCTGTCGAAGGAAGTCACACTTGGGATTTTTATGCCCAAAAATCCATCGACCCTGACCGGGATTTAACCCGCGATCTTGGGTTCAGAAGGCAAGCCAATGTCAGTCCAAGGTATTTGAACCTGGGACATCTCGGTGCCGCCTGAGCCAGGCATTTTTAACTCTTCTCTATGACTTTTCAAACCCTGTGCGGCCACCCTTCCATTTCTTGCTTCATCCACTAAGAGCCTTTTTTTTTTTTCCTCGTAACTAATGCTAGGACTATAATGCTTTGCTCCGAAACACTTTGTTTTAATTTCATTGGAACAACGTAGGAGCGCCCTGTGAGCGTCCCGTCCTCAGAAGTTCGCTATACTACTATGCCAGGAGGGTAATTCCTACAAGTTCATGAGAATTTAGGGCTGGCATTGGGGGAGGGGGGTCTTACTGGGTTATAAATGTATTTGGCATTTGCTGTTCGAGATTTTAAACATCGACCTTCCTTTTTGTTAACCTGCTGAACTGTACTCGAAATCCCCGCTTATTCTGCCCGTAGTGCTATAATGGAAAATATCGAAACGGTGTTCCTACAATCGGTTCCTGGTCTTAAAACAAATGAGCGCCACCAAAACGCAGTTAAATCATTAATAATGTATTGTCTCTTGTACTCCTGTGCACTTTGTTTCTCGCTGTATGCGCAAACTCCCATTTGGATCGACAATGTTATAATGTGTGACTCCAGTATACGGTCAATAGCTACTGCTTTCAAACAGTTGTTCATGTCTGTGTACACAAAGTGCTTGTAAATTATCTTAATTAAAGTTGCAACACAACGTTAATCACTTGCTCCAACGTCGCCGACATATACGAGAAGCACAAAACGGCCTAAATTTGCAAAATTTTAATGTTTCTTCCTCTGAACTTCTTATTATTCTTCTGCCTTTCCAAAATCGGGTTTATTCCATTCTGCTCCAAAGATATTTTATTCTTTAAATTTATTTTTTCACCTAATTCTTGGCCGTCCTATACCCTGTCTTTCATTTAGTTTATAAAGAAAAGCTTGCTGTGATAGTCTGTCAGGGGACATCCCATTGATACGCTCCTGCCAGTACTTTTGGCAGTGAATTACATCTTTTACCATGCTGTTTCTTACTTCCAATTACATTCTCAGTTTATCTCTCAGGGACAGTCAAAAAAACCTTCTCGTTAATGTCATTTTTGAGATTGTATTTTTGCCTTTTTTCCTCATTATCCAAGTTTCACTGCCGTAGGGTGACATTGGTTTCGATACAATATTATGTAATCTGAGTTTGACCTCCTTTTTCATTGAATTTCCCAAGTATCTATTGATGCGACCATTTATTAAGTTATATTTTATTATATTGATATCCAGATCATGGTTCAAATTAGAAATTGATACGCCCCATTCCAGATGTTTAAAATTATTCACTTTTTCTGTTATCTGATCCTTTATTACGATTTTAGTTCTTTATTGGATTTTCCTTCCATAGACATAACTTTAGTTTTATTAATAGATATTTTCATATTGAAGGTTTCTAAAAGTTTAATTAACTTTGTTACATTCTCTTGCAGTCATTCTCAGATTTGGCCAACAATATATATAATGGGGATAAACCACACCCTCTCTAATAACTTGATTGACCTTAAATGGAGAACCATTTTTATTGTATAATCTAGGTATTATTATATAGTGTTTTATTGCATTAATCACAAAATGGGGACTGTTACAATAGTTTAATATTTCTCATTTTTTCTGTCTATATATCTGTTCGTGTGCTTTTACATAATCTAAAAATATTATAAACAATGTTAGGTAATATTGCCTCCTTTTTCTGTTATTTTTATAACAAAGACTACATCTATATATGATCTATCTTTCCTTATAGTTTTTCCTCATATAGTAATTCTTTCGCTATTGTTGTAGCTTAAATTTTATCATCACTGCATAGAATTTGTAAGCTGAACTTAATAGGGATATACCTCTATAATTAGAACAATCTGCTCTATTTCTTTTTTTTATGGATATTAATTATATTGAGTGAGCAATGCTTGACGCAACCGCCGGACCGAACGGCGCCGGGGAGTATATTTCCCCTCCTCTACGCCAGGTTTCAGTATGAGTTGAAATCTTGTACAAGTAGCACGTGTTTATTAGGCTACACAATACAGTGTATTGAGTGAAAGTGTATCAAATGAAATGAGGCATTGCTAGTATTCTATTCTCCAAACAGTGATCATGTGTGATTCATACATGCGTACAGAATCAGCGCGTACTGTAGGGCGGACTATTTCAAGAGGAATTTCCTGATTCCCCCGATTTAAACTCCTGCTATTTTTATTTCTAGGGGACATTAAAAGAGAAAGTTTACAAAACAAATCCACACACTTTAAATGAACTTAGCACTAACATTGGTCAAGAAATTGCTGCCCTTTCTCAGAGGGAACTTCAGTGTCAGAAAGGCTTGAACAACGAAGGGAGGCAGTTCCAGCATCTCCTTGTTTAATATCCGTGAATAATTTGCTCTTCTTTTTAAGTGTTTATGTTATATATGTTAGAAATAACTTACGCGACAAACCGTACTATATTTACTGCAGACTTCCTGTCACCTGCACCACCGACACAGCAGCCTCCCCGGCCGGCCGCACGCCGCGGAACCGGTTGCGTGAAGAATCGCTCACTCCATATATGACAATATAGGAAATAAACAGAGCGTATGAAGTTGTAAATGAATTATAAGGAATGTAAAAAAATATAATTTGATCACAGAAAAGTAGAAATGTATGCACCAAAATCTAATGAAAACTCATTCCAAGGAAACACGGAGTTAATGCAATCAAGAAATCGTTTATTATATCAGTTCAAGAAGTAGGAAGTTGTATTATTAATTATAATTGATATTATTTAAATTAAACATGAACATATTTAGCTTTTTTGCATTTGAAACCGAGTTAAACAAGGAATTCTAAGACACAAGTTAAAAATTATGAAATATTTTAACTACATTGAATGAGAAATAATTATAAGGTTTACAAGAATAAAATAAAATGTACTCTAAGGATAACTCCTTATTCCGAAAGAATTATATCTCCGTCAAGATATATACCAGTCACCAGACTAACAATGAAGCTTATATTCTGCTTCCTCTCTTAAAGTTACTTCTTTTATTACTTTCCGTTCCGCTCCACTGTCGTCTAACACCTGACATGTCTGCATTAAGTTGCTCAAGAAATGACTTTACTTCGTTGAGACCGACATTTTTAATGTTGGGTCAGTCTTTATATCGGCGGAAATGGTCACATAAGGCCAAGCAGCAGAACGTAAAAGGTAAACACATCCTGTCTAGAGCTCGTGACCTTCACCACGCGCAATGTTACAACTGAATGTATTTGATGTCACTGTTTTTAATGGACTAGAGAGTGGAATAGTCCAAAGTGTTTTCAACCAGGGAATTGCGTACCCCTTACGGTACACCAGCGTAATAAGGAACAAAGCGAAATAGTTTATGAGATCAGGCTACTCCAGCAAAGAGTAATTTGCAGAAAGAAAATTGCATAAAATCAGAAATTTATAGCGAATTATCACTCTATTTTTAAAGTTATTTAATTGTTGTGTTTGGTAGAGCCTAGATGTTTCATAAAAATAAAATTTGAAGATTATAATCGGTCCATATCAATTAAGAAAACACTTACTTCTGCAATATACAGGCCTTCCACGATAAGTCTTTACCGTTCGCACGGGGTTTTGCCTCTCGGCAGACTCAGCCGGCCACACCTTATGCATCTTGAGCTAATGGCACACCAAACTCAATTTTCCCATCAAAAAGAGGTCTTTCCTATGTATAATTTAATTTTCAGAGCACCAATGGCGAGTGTTGTGAGTATTGACACACCTCTTTTGAAAAAAACACAAGCTGTGGGTTGAGTAACACTTCAGTACCTGTTGAAAAAAAACCACTCACTAACATGCGCACGTGCCACGGGATCACTTTGTCGTACACATCATGTGTACACTTATAAAGTTTAGATTTAATATTGTTGTTACTGTATGTGCAGAATACTCTGAAACCCCAACTTGTGCTAATTTTCATAGTGATTGTGGGCAAATGTTCAAGATTTGTGCCAGTTTCAAATCTACTTGCGAGACCGTGAATTGCCGTTCTGGAAGAAGGCATTTGTCTCGGGAACTTCCGAATTATTCCCTCACGAACGCGACAAGTTTATTCGTATTTATAATAACATTTACACATAAAAATACCTTGCTCTCTACATCTTCATGGTTACTACTCGGAAGTTCAGGGACAGGCAGTCAGGTGCCCGTGAGTTGGGAGGAGAATCGGCCTTGGCAGAGACGCAAAATCTCTTCCGAGCGGTAAGGACACACTCTGGAAGTTCGGTATATGTGTCAACATCCTTACCAAAGTTCTCTTTGGTGTCATAAATCTCGTGACACTTTTACTACCCCTATACGAAACAATTGTGTTTAATTAAAACGTTATGGAATTATATTGATAAGGTTAATAATAAAGCCACTAGGTAAATTATGGAAAGTAATGTTTATTTTAATAAATGTTCTCAATGGACTAATACAAAATTACAGATTAATGTAATTTACTTAACAATAGCAAGTTAAAACTGTACAAACTTAAGTATAAAGTATGATAAGCTAAAGTCTGGAGTCACAGTCAGATAGGAAAAATTCCGGGACACAGCCGGGACTGGAACCACGGATCTTTGGTTTTCCGTGTCGAGTTTCTTACCATCGGAACTACAGTGTTCTTTCCATTCGGAGTCTATTAAAACCTGGAGATCTCAAAGGTTATCTCGTTGCAGAAATGTCCCTAAGAGGCGATTCGAGATTGCGGTATTTATGACCCAGACTGAGGGGAGATTAGCGTTTGTGGTCGGACAGGGCATGGAAGCTCAGATGATAAGAGCATCGCTACGGTAAGCTAAAGATCCGTCCCGTCCTTTACCTCGATTTTTTCTACGTACAAATATAAATTTATTAATCCCACTTACATACCCACGATCAGATTTACTCATCAACTCCATAGCTGAACTTAAAGAAGACCTGTACTGAGTATCAACATGGGCTAAACAAAATGAGTTCATCATAAATCCGGGGAAATTGCAAGTAATCGTGATGGGGCACAATTGATTACTGAATAAAATTATCTCATTCCCATGAAACTTAATGAAACAAAATACATTGTTTGTAAAAAAATCTCGATGTCTATTTTGACAATAATCATAATTGGCAAGTTCAAACAAAAGAACATTTTAAAATCGTTTTCATTATTCCATTCCTTGAAGGGGCATAAGAATTTTCTCCTACTAAATTTGGAAGAAAAAGTTACTTGTTCGCATCACCTTTAATTATGTCGCATTTCGATTACTGCGACGTTCGCGGCCAGTCTTGACAAAGATTACAATGCCTGCGTTCGCTACGAATGCAACCCACATAAATCATATCATATCACTCGAACTTTTGAAGTGTTATCCACGTAACGACGTATGCTAGAAGGAAGTTCCACCCTCTCGTTCTTGTACATCAAAGTTCCATTCTCTCTACACCCTTACATCAAAACTTTTCTTTTGTTCATTCTTCACAATTGTTGCTACTGTTCTCTAGAATTCTCAGACGTCTCATATCAAGGACTGCCGGTCACAACGATAATTCACCGAGGCGCCGACTCATGAGCGAGAGGTCTGGACCTTCATCTCTGACTGAGGTTTTTTTTTTTCCTTCCACGTTTTCTTCAGTCCTCATAAATTACAAATGCCGGAGAGATACCCTAAATTTAGATCTGGGACGTTTCCTTCCTTAAAAAAAACATTTCCCAATTTATCATTTCATTTCATATATCATCAATTTAGAGAATGCAGCATTTAACAAGTACGACGCTCAATTTGTTGATGCCATTAACTGCATTATATATGTAGCAATCGTAACTGTCACTGCGGAAGAGGGAAAGAGAATCTTACAGTCTCGATTTCTCTAGGTAAAATAATTATATGCAAATAAAATTGTATTTTCGTAATTTAAGTAAACATACTCAACCACAATAATATAAATAACAAATAAAATTAAGTAGCTCTATCACTTCATTAGCGTGAAACTGTAGCTTGATGAGAACTACAGGGTAGTTTGATATCTGAAAAAATGTCCTTCACTTCTTGTTTCACCTCGTCTACAGGTTTCAATATTTGTTAAGTGCAGTCGTACGAGTATTAGCAAGGGTAAGAGTTTGAATGAGTAGCAAGACTATTAAATCTACGAAGGTAGGTCCATAAGTTTCCGGCCTCGCGGGTTATCGCCTTTACAAGAACCTTATCTGGTGTCATGCCTTATCTATTAAGTAAATAATTGCAGTTGTTTACTTCCACTCCACTGTGTTCAGTTGTTCAGAGAGTTGCATAAAGAAGAATATGTGTAGAAGAGAGTGACATGTTCAAAATGGAGTATCGAGCTGTTATTAAGTTATTCACAAAAGAAGGACTTACTCCACTACGATTGGATGGCATGTATGGGGAGGCACCCCCCTCATATTCTACCGTAATAGAATGGTCCATGGGTGGAGAAAGCATTGAAGAAGAAGAGCGTGTACGTCGGCCCTTGAAGGTGCTCACTCTTGGCAATATCGCTCTTGTGGAAGAACATTATGGATAACCGGCGGCGGCTCAAAGTTACAGAAATAGCAGCAAGGTTGGGCCTTTCTAAGGGAACAGTCTTTCTAATTATTCATGAGATTTTAAACGTGAATAAGGTTAGTGCAAGAAGGGTGCCGTAATATAAACAAAGATAGGGAGAAATATTTTGTGTATGTCCGTAAAACAGATACCGCGCAAAGCCTTAATACACCTGTGAGTAAAAGCACTGAAGACCAGGAAACCGCCATGGGTGGCCGAGGTCGTTAAGGCGCGAACTTGTGAGCGGGAGGTCTGGGGTTCGAATCCCGCCAGGACCGTCCTCCCTGACTGAGGTTTTTTCCAGGTTTGCCTCAGTTCTCATAAATGAAAAATGCCGGGCAGGTACCCTAAAATTAGGCCTGGAACGTTTTCTTAAAAATAAACTTTACCCAATACATTATTTCACGTATCATCAGTGCCCACCTCCTGTGGTGCCTCAGTAGTTAAAGCGGGCGTTAAACACCATTCAAAATAAAAAAAAATTACCAGGAAGAGATGATGAAGCCGGAAGAGACAAATTGCCTAATCCTGTAAATATAGGTTATTATTATTATTATTATTATTATTATTATTATTATTATTATTATTATTATTCTAAATCCAAGATCGCAGGTTCAAACCCGGCCAGCCGATGGATTTTTTCGAGCTTAAAAATCCTAAGTATGGTTTCCTTCGGAAGGGAAGTAAAGCTGTGGGTCCCGTGTCGTGCATTTGCGGCACGATAAAGAACCTCAAGCCTGAAAGAGAGGCCTCTGAGCAAAATTTGTCGGTTATTTCACGCCCTGAACTGAATGGGACGTTGATGACCTGAGATGTTAAAGAGCGTGCGTTAATAAACCTAATAAAATTATTATTATTATTATTATTATTATTATTATTATTATTATTATTATTATATACATCCTATTATTTTATTAGACACAACTGTCACATTACTTTCTCATTGCATTTAAATAAATTTCATAATAATTTACGAAAAGTTAATTCTTATGCAACTAGTGGAAATACGGCTCTTATTACAGATTTGCTCCCTATACCATAAATTAAAAACTAAATACAATGAAATATGCCTTATTGACTTAGAAAGATATTATTTTAAATGCTTTAAGCGTCTATATCAATTCTTAACTCTTTTGGAAGGTGCAAAAGTGTTTTTTTAATCTACTGGGTTTAAAATTCGAAGGAAAATGAACTTCGACATAAATAATGCGAGACACCTGGCCTGCTTTATGAACTTTCCCCCTTTAATTTTTTTCTCTCTAGTTTTCGTCCTGTGTTAGTAACACAAAGGTAATGGGTCTTAGTTTCATTGTCCAGCGCGGTAAGATTCCCATCATTGTGCCGCCGACGAAGACCGGAACTAGGGTCGTGGTAAGTGCTCTTCAGGAATGTGAGAGGTACACGTAACACTTGCGTTTTGATCCATCGCTTCACGGAACACACGCATTTACCTCATGGTCGTCAACACGTCACCCAGCAATTAATGAAGGACGATGAGGTAAAGTAGATCGCGTCCGTTAAACAAAGGAAAACGGGAATTTTTTTTTATCTCTTAGACATCTGCTCGCCAAGGAAAAGCAAAACATAATCCACATGATTTTAGTATTGTAAATGGTGGTTCAAGAATGAAACCAGCTGCTGCCTCGTTAGCATCAAACTCTCTCATTCATTCTGATAATATGAGTATTGGAACTTTTTATCCAGATATAAAAAAACAACTAAAAATACAACAGAAGTAGTAGAAACACAATATTACGTTGGATTTTTGGTTTTCATTTAAGGACGTGCTATTATCACTAGAACCTCAACTTTTATGAGTTAAAATATTTTTAAAAAAATATGATTATTTTATGTGCTAAAATTATACATATCTGCTAACTACTGAAAAACGTGTTCTAAAATTAAAAAGAACACGAGAAAACATCTAACTTTGTAGAAAATTAATTTTGGAACTTACCTATTACCACTAAACATCAGATGTAAAAAGTTGATGGAGTTGCAGTGCACAACAATGCTATCTCCTTATTACCGCTCACAAATCCTTGCCTATTATCACAAGCACTGATTTACTCGTATGTTGAGAAAAGGATTGTTCTACCGTGGACAGTTTTGATTCCCTCCGGAGTATTTTGCCTATAAATCAAAACAAACCAAACACACAACAATACGTAAACCAGTTTAAGAGACTCATTACTAACCAAATTATCAAATGAGATGCTCAAACTGCTCACCTTCATTCTGCGCACAATTTTGGCATCTCTTCAGGAACTTATTGTAGTTCAGTTTGAGAAATACGGACAATTTCTTCCAGAATTTTATCTTTGAGTTCATTTACACGACATTTTTTAATTTATCCCAGAGATAATAATCGCAATATGTTAAATCGGGGGACCGAAGGAGCCATAAGTCCCTAATAATAACTCTGTCATATTGAAACACATTCTGAATAATTGCTGTTATGGAATTATTCGTAGTGTGAGAAATGGCAGAGTCCTGTTGAAAAAATACAAGATCATGCCACCTGTCTGTTAATTATCTAAAAAAAAAAAAAAAAAAAAAAAAATAGGGGGAGTTAGTATAATTTTAACATAAGTAACAGAATCGCTGAATAGTAAAAAGATTCGTCCTATGATTTTTCATCACTGAGTTAAACCGCCACGGGTGGCCGAAGTCGTTAAGGCGCATACTCGTGTGCTGGAATTCTGGGATTCGAATCCCACCAGAACCGTCCTCCCTGATAGGTTTTTTCCAGATTTTCCTCAGTCCTCATAAATGGCAAATGCCGTAGAGGTACCCTAAACTTAAGTCTGGAATATTTCCTTCCTTAAAAAAATCCTTTCCCAATATATAATTTCATCTGATATTCATCAGTGTCCACCGCCTGTGGTGCCTCAGCAGTAAAACTGGCGCTAAACACTATTAAAAAATCACTAAGTTACCACACATGAATCGTACATATGAGTACAGACACGAGACATAATACGGATTATGTATACTGTCGAATTAAGGAAGTAACAACACAACACACACTCGGAAATAGCCGCGATACGACTGCGACAGTCAGTAAGGTTAACAAGTAAGCAAGCAGGCAGGCTTGATAGCCCCTCTAAGGCGCGGCAAACGAGTGGGGGCTCGCTCAGGGAAAGCATCACTGATCGTACGGTACATTAACTAGCCTTGCATATTTGAGGAGGGACATATCACTAACAGGCTCACAATCAAGTTTACTTATGTTTTGGCGTTACAAAACTTAATCGACTTTATAAAGGGTTTAGTAGCTACTGTTTTTTTTTTTTTAATATATCCTTAATTTATTTACTTAGAGGTTCTACTTTTGAACCCGAGATACTGTGAAGTTGCTTTTCAACATACTGCATTTAACTGAACTACTGTACAGTCTATAGAAGCTCCTATACAGTTTCTTTATTGAATGAGCCAAGAATGAAGTCCAAATCACGTTTTAAGTTAATATCACATATTAAATTCTGAAAAATATGAACTGCAGATACATTGTCTTCGTCCAGTTCATTTACTACATTTACAAAGTCTTCCAAATGATCTGCATAATGTACTACGGCATTTGACCAGGTACCCTAACAGGAATATAGGAGGCATTGAAAGACAGGGTTTATTTTTTTTGAAAAGAACAATCATTATGGTTATTTTACAAACTTTTGTCCATTCGACATTAACTTGTATACATGAGGATAAATGATTTACACAATCTATGCAGGCGCATTACACGAATAATCTCTGTACCTCCTAGTTCCCCATAAGCAGTACATTGTCATATATCTGAAGTTTTCAAAGATTCATTAAATAACTTGATATGCAACTGGCACTTCTTTACAGATTAGCAAGAGAAATTGTTTCTGAATTATTAAATCGTTTCAATATTTACCCACATTTTAATCGATAATTTTGTCAGTACTCATTCAAACTTTTTTTTCATGAGTTTACTTTATATTTCTTTAGTAATTTTTTTTTCTTTGGCCTCAGCTTATTAGAAACTTCTAAGCTCGGAATTGTTCACCTTATAAATGCAAATATCAGAGAAACAAATACTTTACATAAATCTGAATAATATTCTGAACTTTTTGGAATGTTGGAAAATTGGTTGGTGATTGGTTCCCCTATAAGAATTTTCCTCAATGCAACACGTAACGCAGCTACGAGTTTCTGATAAAGGGAACGTTAATCTGCACTTATAGGTTTAGCATAGAACCGGTAAAATAGAATTTTCTCATCGTTGGTTAAAGTGTTTTTAAACTCGAGTACTTATTGTTACACATATTCATAGTTTATAGTTGCTCTTTATTGCCAGTAACTATTACGTCAAAGGGAAAAGGACAATATATATGAAAAGTACCACATTACGCTATATTACATTAAAAATGGTTGCGGATTCGTACCCTCGTGCGACTCGTAACCTTTTCCCCCGAGCGCGCCGAAACCTATTTCACACTGAGAGTGAAAGTGTTTTTTAATTTCCGATACTTTTTTTTTTCATTTTTGTTTTCCTTAAACAGTCATGTTGATGTTTAATTCAGTGCGTAGTGGCGTGGATTATTGGACAGTTCTCCGTAGCGACAGTTTTTCAGTTCTCCGTAGCGTGGTATCGTGTTAATTTCAATAGTTCACAGGCTTTCTGTTACTTTATAATGTGAAGACTTTACAGTTCTAAGTTCAAAGGTTTTCTTATGTCCAAGAATTTTTTTTACATATTTTTTTATATTCCATTCATGTTTTTCTACAGACAGCTATGATGCAAGTTGCAAAGTACGATGCTTGTTATTTTTAAAATCGTGAATTGAAAATTTGTCGGAGAGTGTGTTGCAAAAGGTTTTTCCTTTACGTCGTAAACTATGTTTAATTTTTATAGGCAGTACTTTTAGTCTATTTCGATATATTTAAAATACACATAATGTATGAGCTATTTCTAATGACATGTACATTTCCATATACGCAAAATAGCCAACATAAAGTTTTAATTATTTTGGTTTAAAGATAAAATTATAACGCCATATGTTGAGATTTCGGAGCATTCATCACCATGTTTGCGACACTTCTGGTGTCATTTACTTCAAGGGATAATATCTTTATTTCATATTTTTCATATTGTAAATCATTATGTGAAAATATCTTTTATCTGCAAAATAACATTTTCTCACAGCTAAAATCTGATTTTTCCCTAAACAGCATTCCGTACATTTACTTCTTTTAAATTTATGATCTGGGATAAGTGTACGCGTTTTTTTTTTTTTTTTTTGTGCCCAGTCATCTCTCTGTAATAAACCCCAACTTTTACCTTACAATAACATAACCGATCAGTTTCTTTATCAGGTTTTTTTTTGAAAGTAAATTCTTTTTTATTCCACATGCTACATGTCATTTTCTCAAATTAAAATCTGATTTTTCCCCCAAAACATTCCATACATTTCATTGGTTTTAACTTTATATCCGGTAAGAGTATGCGCGTGTTTTTGGCCACAGCCCATCCCTCCATAAAAACTCTAACTTTCACTTCGCAAATCAGATATTCCATTCTGTTAGGTAAACAAAGGTATTTTGAAAATGAGCCCGTTTTACTTGGGTAAGTATGGCATGTATATCATGAAGCTTTTTTTTTTTTTTTTTTTCATTTTTTCAAAGCAGAATACATTTTATGTAGATGAGGTAGCTGAGATATACACAGGGTGTCAAAAATGTATGCACACTTCAAGCAAAGAAAAAACTGTGTTAACATAACAAAACTGAATTCACACAAACAGAAAATGATGAGCAATAATCATCTTAGACATTTACAATTACAACAGATGCTCAAAATGTCCACCATCGGCGTCGATACACTTCTGAGTACGTTGAACTACTGATTGAGCAACGTTTGCGAAAGTGTCCTCAGCGATTGCAGCACATGCCGTTTCAATTTCTTCCCGAAGTGCTGTCTGTGTAGCTGGTTTTGTACGGTATACAACATTCTTAAGGGTTCTCCATAGGTAGAAGTCCAACGATGTTAGATCCGGAGAACGCGGTTGAAATTCAATCGGACCTCTTTGTCCTATCCAGTGCCTTGAAAGATTGTCATCAAAGTACGAGGACGCGGAGCTTGTTGCTGTGCCAGGTCTCCCAGATCTGCCCTTGTGAATTTCGCTTACGGTACTACGAGTCTCAAATTTGTCTGGAATGCGTGCAATGGTTAACTCGTATTGGCGACTCTGTTCTCTACGCACGTTTCCAATGCCTTTCAACTTCAACAACATTTTCGGTTTTCCATTACAACTTCAAAATTGCTTTCCGCTGTTCAAACGATAATTTTGGCTTCATTTTGTTGTAGCAAAGCTAGCATAACGTAATGTGAGTCTATCTGTTTAGAGAACATCATACGATACTCTTGGCTTCATTTGTTCATTGTTGATTTACCTGTCACGTAGCAACGCTATCATAATGTATGTGAGTCACATCTATTTACAGAACATCATACTACAATTGCTGTAGTTTTTAGGTAAAACTTTGAAATATATTAAATAGATATCTACTGTGAAGCGTGTATACTTTTATTGGGCACCCTAGATATATGTGAGAAATTCTAACAACTCTTCAGTTGGCATTATTGTATCTAACACGAAGAGCGCAGAGCAGCGTTTTATTGAGTCGCTACTGTGTTCGATAGATCAAACTGATAAGATGTATGGCATTTTGGTTAACAGTGGGATATCACCGTGATTACAACAGCAAATATAACGGGGAAAAATGATAAGTTTTCTGGCTTCATATGGTGTCTAGAGGGCGGTCCAATTCCTACAGAGGTTTTATTACGAATAAAGGATTTCTTCATCCGGAGTTGTACGGAATTACAAATCCCTGTAAATTAAACCAACAAAAGAAAAGTATAATTTAAAGTGAATAATACTGAGCAAAAAATACAGTGTTTCGTAGAATTCCAACAGGATATGGGTTTTTGATTAGACTCCTGGTCAACCATAATGTTGCAGACGACAGTGAATGTTGGAGAGAATAGTTGTGCGTGTGTGTGTAATGTACCAGTACTACGGCAATAAAAATATTTAAAAACATACTACAGAGTTATCATTGTAGTGAAAACAGTGAAACGAAGCATTGTCCGTGAACACCGCCCGTAGTTTGTATTGAAATATTCTCGGTTACACTTGAATGAATATATCGAATAAAATCATCACGTTTTTTCAAAAAATGACGTGTTTTCACACACGTTATGCTTTATTTTATACAAGAAATATCTCACCTTTACAGTATATTTTATAGGACACAGAACTACGTCAGAGATCATTAAACACAGGGAGACAAGGAGTTATATAGTTTTGTTGAATGATACAAAACACTCAATTTCTATTCCGACACGAATCTTTGAATGAATTATTAATTTACAGTCGGTGAAATATTCTTTAATTTCATCTTTTTATAAAGTTAAAGCATTGTAATCTATTTATTTAAACCTTAATTTAAATTTATTTATTTATTTATCTCAATGTCGATGACCGGAATTGTCGCTTCACCTTCTGATACTTCATCCTCCTATATTTAATTTTTCTGACATTATCGTTTTCCAATCTCCCTTAATCTCTGCTTTGGATCCATTTATAGATCCAATTCTACAATAATTTAGGATTCTCACTTGGTATATGAGACCTGTTTTGAATCGTAATGAATTCCTCTCGCCTCTTTTTAGCTCTGTAATTGTGTTCATAATGTTGTATTTATATTATAAGACATTACTGTTAGTATCCCAGATAGTTATATATGTATGTTTGTGTGTGTGCCTTAACACTAGCGATTGCCGTTTTTTTCCCCCTCAAAGAATCTCAGCATGTAACAACCAATTAACAAACGATTCATTGAGTTCCTTAAGCAGAAAAACTGGACCATTGGTGATGAGAGTCAACCTAAAGGAAAATTTAAAAATCACTCTAGCGCCCGCAATTTGTTTTTTCCTCAACGAAACTCGGTATATATCAATGGAATAAAATAAGAAAAATAGTTCTGAAAATCAGCGAAATCAGAATAATATGAGTGGAGTTTTCCCGGAACGCAATATTAAAAAAAAAAATAGTTTCTGAAACTCGAGGAATTCGGCATTAAGAGTGGGAGTATACCAAAAAAACTCAATTTTGGTATTCTCCGAGGACATGGATTAAGGGGGCCTATGGGGGGGGGGGTAGATGTCGCACACGGGGAGATTGTAGTTCATCACATTAGTTATTACCGCCAAATAATATACCCGTGTCCTAGGAAAGAGTATGGGAGGAATAGTCTGCGCATGCGCATGGACGAATAATGGAATAAGTCCTGCGACTTTAATGCCGACGCCAGTAGAAAAAGTCGAATTCTAGGGAATGCTGCAGCGATATACACATCTTAATCGATATTGCATGTATTCTGATCAACCTTGGTAGTGTAAAATGTACAGAATGCTGGCGGAGGGAACATAACGGCTTCGGAACTCAGAAAAACAAGCAATCGTGCACCTAAAATTATTACATTCCGTTTTAGATTTTAAATATCTAAGGGCAAATGGAAAGGTTAAGCTAACAATATAATTTTCAAATAAAACAAGTAAACGGGAAAATAATATACTTTTAAGCCTGAAAGTAGCTTTTTATTGAATACATATATGTCTTCAGTTAGCGCTACTTGTTTTTTACTCAGTAGTAACATTAAAAAAATTAACTTGCTGAGGAATTCGCTTAGTTTACGTAGCTCCTGCGCCACGGAACTTTTTTCCACTTGACGTTCCATCTTGTTTAATGCACAAATAGCACTAAAGTTCTTAAACCTGCAACATTGAAGGCGTATTCTCAGTAACAAATGACGAACTATAAACGCTTAACACCCTGACTGCATCAATGTAATACATCGTAGAAATAAGCTAACAATAATTTTATTTGCAGTCTTAAACCTGCATGAATGTCACCGTCGCATTTTAAAGTTTAAATCTTTATTATGATGAAAAACAATGTTCGTTTTCCCATAATGCTTATAGTTAAATCATTATGTATGTACCACAAAATAAAGAAATTGTGTAACGTGGCAATTGATACTTTTACTTGCTGAGTTATAATTCAGTATTAACCTGTAATCCGTCAAAGAAAACCGTTCCTAGCAGTTGGGCCAATTAAGCAAGGGAAAAGAACCAAGGTTGTGGGAAAGAATGCACTGCATTCCTGAGGCCCTTGTCTATCTTTACTTTGCCATTGTTTACGATTAAACAAGTTAGATGGCAACACCGGAAATTCGAGTCTACTTTTTTTTCTCCCTCTCTCCCCCGTTTCTCCGTGTTTAATGGAGGTATTCTACTTACACTGCTCGGTATTTTTGCTTTTTCTAACACTGAGTTCTGACACCCGTACATCCTGTCACTTTATACAATTAAAGTGTAATTCCTGTTTTCACTAGTAACACTTTCGTTGGTAAAATGTACATTGGCGATCGGCCATTGACTCTGCTAAAATTTCACGGCTATAGCTTGTACAATTGCTTGTACTTCCGACGCAGTGTTGGTCAGATCTTCAATTATGCAAATGATAATGTCCTTCTTCTAAGGAATTAAAAGCTACTTAGTAGCCCCGTGTTACTGATAAGCACATATTAACTTCCTTATAAAAATGCAATATTCCCCGCGTCTTTAGGCACTAATCATAGGAAATGAGACGAGGAAGTCATTTTATGCAGAAAGAATCAGCAGCATTGCAGATATCATATCATTAAACTGACGACCCACAGCTGCATAAGCACTTAAGACGAGACATATATATATATATATATATATATATATATATATATATATATAGCAAGAAGACAAGTGACAAGTGACCTTGTCTTCCTGCCATAGAAGGACTCCACGAGTCCGAAATATAGCGATCTCAAGTGTGACTTTTTCTTTGTGTTTTATCTTTTTCTGCTATCATAATTACTGTTAATCTGTTACATTGTTGATAGTGTTGCTTTATTTTTCTTTTTCTTATATATATATATATATATATATATATATATATATATATATATGTCGGTCCTAGTGGTGCAGTGGTAACCATACTTGCCTTCTAAACCCAAGATCGCGGGTTCAAACCCGGCCAGGACAGATGGAATTTTTCGGGCGTAAAAATCCTAAGTATGACTTCCTTCGGAAGGGAAGTAAAGCCGTGGGTCCCATGTCGTACATTTACGGCACGATAAACAACCTCAAGCCTGAAAGAAGAGACCTCTGAGCAAAATTTGTCGGCTGTATGGAATGGGACGCTGATGACCTGAGATGTTAAAGAGCGTCCGTAAATAAACAAAAAAAAAAAAAAAAAAAAAAAAAAGCTACTGAACTTAACGAACACGTAGATTAATATTACACATCATTGAGTTCCCTAACACCAAAACTCCTGCAATTTCACTCACTCATTAAAGGCAAAATACTTGTAGTCGTCGTTATTTTAATATTTGGTGACATTTGTAATTGAGCAAAGCTTTATTAGGGAACAATGCGATTTCCAAGTTGCCATTTTCAAGAGATATTCAATTTTATTGCAAAATCTATTAAACTGAACTTGTGCAACTATGGAAGACATGCTGCAGTTTCGTTCTCACTGTATCCTCTCGCTTTTCTTTATCCTTCACAAATGCTGCTTTTCGTCTCTTATCAACGACTGCGGTCACAAGAATTATTTAGAATGTTGCTAAATTACTATTCATTTGAAGAAACCATCACTTAACAAGTACAACTCTTCCAGAATATATCCTTACCACTCGCACGGGTTTTGTGATTCGGCAGCTGGACATATCATAGTCGGCCGCGCCTGTTCTCTGACTTCGCTTCTTAAAGTTGTGTATAAAATCTTATCTTATATCAAATGCTGAAAATGTCCTCACTCATTAACCGCCACCGGTGACCGATGTCGTTAAGGCGCGGACTCGTGAGCGGAAGGTCTGGTGTTCGAATTCCACCAGGACTGTCCTCCCTGAAAGATTTTTTCCTCAGTCCTCATGAATGGCAAATGCCGGGGAGGTACCCTAAACTTAGGCCGGAAACGTTTCCTTCCTTAAAAAAACTTTTCCCAATATATCATTTCATGTATCAACAGTGTTCACCGCCTGTAGTGCCTCGGTAGTAAAAACGGGCGTTAAACACCATTCAGCTAAACATGCATTGCACTGATTTCATTTCCTGTTTTCCTTGAGTTCTCCCCATGTGTATGGTTTAGGTTTGTGCTCTTTGTCCCACAAATAAAAATTACAGACTATTAGATCTTGGGAACGAGAGTAGTCATACACCAGCACTAATCACTCTATCTCCAAACACTTGCCTAACTCTACCCATGAACGTCTCTACTGTATGAGCAGCGGCAGAATCTTGTTGTAGCCACACTCGTATATTTCTCTTCTGCTGTCAGCTGATTAAAAAAGTCAGTTAGGACGTCATTTCGGCACCCCTCTTCATCTACTATCTGCTCCTAAATAATCCAACCATTATGCCTCTTGCGCTAATCGTACACAAAACTTTAATTTCCCTGTCTTTCTTGTATACAAGTTGGATTTCCAGAACACCAATAGCGGGTATTGTGAGTGTTCACATGACCATTTTGACGGAACCAAGCCTCTTCTGAAAAGAACACATTTCAGTCACCAATGAAAGAAACCACTCACAATAGCGCACACATGCTACGGGATCACCTTGTCGTAATCAATGGACATGTAAAGTTTGTGTTTAAGCAATTTTGTTGCTGTATGTAGAAGACACTAAAATCTCAACTTGTGCTAATTTCGGTAGTGATTTTGTTGGCGAAATTTCAAGCTTTTGGCCAATTTTTGTCTAATTTGACTTCTGTTAACACTGTTCGGTTTCCGTGTGTTTCTTGTTTTGTACTGAACCAGTGGTAACAAGTGTATTGGCGAGACCGTGCATTGCAGTTTTTTTTTTTTTTTTGAATAGTGTTTAACATCTGTTTTTGCTACAGAGACACCACAGACTGTGGACACTGATGATACATGAAATGAAATGATATTTTGGGAAAGGGTTTTTTTTTAAGGAAGGAAACGTTCCAGGCCTAAGTTTAGGGTACCTTGCCAATTATGAGGACAAAGGAAAACCTGGAAAAAAACCTCAGTCAGGGAGGACGGTCCTGGCGGGATTCGAACCCCAGACCTCCCGCTCACGAGTCCGCGCCTTAACGACCTCGGGCCCCCGTGGCGGTATTGCAGTTTTAGAAGGAAGCAAATGCCCAGAGAACTTCCGAATAAATTCCTCAAGAACGCGACCAGTTGATTCATATTTGTAATAATGTTTATACTCAAAAACCTGTTGTGTGTCAGCTTTCAACCGTCTTGCCATATTCGCCAACGAATGCAAATTGGTGACTGCTCGGAACAGGCTTCGGTAGATTTTTCTGCCCAGCCTGCAAGCCTATAGATGAATGTTTTATTGCGTGTAGTTTAGTAACTGCAATACAAACTTGTTCAACATATTTTTAATTTATTTATATCTTGTTTATTCTTTAAATTGTTACTATCTTTTACTTATAAGGGAACTGATAACGTTTAATATAAAGTGTGCCATTTCCTATTTTTCATTGTGACAAGAGACGTTTTGAAATTATAAGCAATGCCTTTTTATTAATCATTTTTCGTCATATTTCATGCCTAATAATTTATTACATTATTCCGATCGTGATTGCTTTTCACACATCATGGAGAACATTGTAAATGAAACAATGTCAGCAAATTTAAGCTATAATTAATTGCAATTTATTATTACAGGCTCAGTAGTGCTATGAGAAAATGTTCTATTTTTCATTCATGGCACACTTAATCGAGACAAATGGTTTCTGATTGTAAAAATTATAAGTTAGTCCATCATCGCTGTTTTCTTTCCATCGAATGGCGAAACTTATTAAAGATTGCGACTTTAAGTGATAATGGCTAGAATATGTCATAATTATTGTCCTTATTAAATGAAGTTATATTTAGCGAGAAACGAAGTCATATCAGTGGCGCAATCGGTTGGCGCGTTCGGACGTTATTTAATGCATGGGCAGATATGATTGATTTAACCTGTGGAACGTTCTAGAAGAATGTGAACATTTGAAATGTTATGAAAAGTAGTTGCAATTTTTCTTAACTTGGTCTTTCAGTAGCGATTATATTTTGATTTACTAGTAAATGCAGTTTCATATGGCTTTTGTCCATGTTCTCTTACTGATGGCTTAACATGCGAGAAATGCTGATATGATGGAGGCAGTCGTGTCGCACACAAAGTAGCAGTCTTTCTTCGAAGAATGAGAGGGATTTCCTGTTTCCATAGTTTTCATTTATTCTATATCAAGTTAGCGTTTAGAAATATTTATTCTATGTATTATTTTTACATTGTGATATGATGTACCGCCACGGGTGGCCGAGGTCGTTAAGGCACGGACTCGTGAGCGGGAGGTCTGCGGTTCGAATCCCGCCAGGACCGTCCTCCCTGACTGGAGCTTTTTCCAGGTTTTCCTCAGTCTTCATAACTGGCAAATGCCGGGGAGGTACCTAAACTTAGGCCTGGAACGCTTCCTTCCTTAAAAAAAAAATATCCTTTCCCAATTTATCATTTCATTTCACGTATCATCAGTGTCCACCGCCTGTGGTGCCTCAGTAGTAAAAACGGGCGTTAAACACTACTCAAAAAAAAAAAAAAATTGTGATATGAGACTTCTTTTATTTGGCACCTATTTTGACAGTTTGTTGACGCGTTTATTACCCTCCTGGGATTATATATACAATCTTAGATGCTGTGTTAGGTATTACAATTCGTTGCTTTATTTTGATTTTAGGTTAGGTAAACAAAACGTATTACAGCCTTTGAATCGGAGAAAAGCACTACACTTTCAAATATTTTACTGTCTATGTCCACTCAAGTGGTAGTTACTTTCATTAGGCCCCATTTACAATGAAAATTAAACGTAACAAAATAAGATGTAACACGTTAACTTAGTAATATATAGGCATTCACAATGAAAGACGCAAATGTACGTATTAGCCAATCAAAAATAAGAACATCAGCTTACACCTGATTAAAAATGGCTGCTTCTGAGCAGACGGTAGCGTTTATGCATATGCAAAATGCAGTAACTAGTTTGGACTAATATAAGCAAGGATGGCTTTCTTATAATGCAACTGACGCCATTCTGTCTACAGAGTCACTGATCTTCAGCTTTCTCTACCATAACTTGCCCTTACACGGAGCACGGAAATCAAGTGCAACTCTTGCTGCTAGCTGCTGGAAGTTCCGAGTGACAGCGGAGAGAGCCGAACTACTGTGCTTGGCCGCAGTGTAAATGTTGCATGTTTAATTTTTTTGTTAAACATAATGTAACCTAAGCTTGTCCTCCGTAACTTTTAAATATAAATGATAGGCGATTGTTAGGCATGTAAAATATTGTAATAGTGGCAAATCTGCTCTTATTGAAATTCGAAATATATATACTGACGCTAACTTGGGGTAAATCCCAGAAACCGGTGGACCCAGTGGTTTTTCGTAAATATAAATTGATAGGGGCGGGTAAATCACTGTAATGGTGGCAAATCTCGTTTGATTGCAGCAGAAAAAAACTCATAAACATCCATTTATAGCGCAATCTGTACGTGGTACTATTCGCTTAAAAGCCTAACGTTTTATCTGCTATATCTGTGGAAGTCACTACCTTCGGCTCTCCCCGCCGTCGCTCGGGACTTGCAGCAGCAAGCAGCAAGAGTTGCATTTGATTTCCGTGCTCCGTATATGGAGCCTTCTGCCACAGAGCTCTACAAACAGAACAGCTGTGTTCTAATTGGGTGATTTCTTAAGTTTAAGTTAGACGCAGACGCAAAACCTTGGACCTTGCAAGTTTCTGAGTTTTCATCTAATTGTACGTTTATTTATATGTTTACGTGATTCATTGTGAATGATTCCGTTACAGTACACAGTAACTAGCTTTTACGTATAAGTTACGTTTAATTTTCATTGTGAATAGGGCCAACCCATCAAAAGCAGTAGAATGTTACCTTAGTGGCATGTAGTAGAAAAAAAAATATCACATTGTATACCTGCATTTTTTATAAACCTTAATATTTTAACCGTCGGTCCAGAGGTAAATATTTTTTATATTTTATACAGGCTATGCTGCTATCCATCAGAAATTATGAGTCACTTCGAATGCTATGGAAGCAAGAATATCGTGTTACTTTGTCGTTGTGGCGTTTAGATTTGAGAGTGCTGCAACAATGGCCTCCTTTTCTTCTTCAACTGCTGCATTTCTAAGCCCTCTTTCCTTTTAGATACAAATAGCTGTTGCTGCAGGCTTTGAACATTGTGAGCCCAAATAGCTAAACTGACAGAGTGTTAGGCTCTTTACTTAATGTTCCAGGGCTCAATTTCCTCTGTGGTCATACTTTTGTGAACAAAAATATCCCCAACGATAGAAACGTTTTCCATAACGGTTAGCTGAAATAGTCACGACGGTTTTCGCATTACGTAACAAACGTCCGAAGAGAGAATTGTTGATGAAATCTGGTGTCACAAAAGTAAGTAAATAAAGTGGCGTTGAGTTGGAGGGGATTAACGCACCTTAAGCATAAAAGGCTCGTTAAGCTATAAATGATGACGTTCTTGGTGATGGAGCTGGTTGTAAGCGGGGGATGTAGCTCAGTGGTAGAGCGTTCGCTTTGCATGTGAAAGGTCCCGGGTTCGATCCCCGGCATCTCCATAATTTTTTTTCTTACTTCTGTTTATATTATAAACGGCCCTATACTCCAACAGCTGCTTCCCCATCTACTGATTTCTAAACATTGAGATTTACCATATCCTTCACGAAGTCCTGATTTGTTGTGTGATGCATTTTTGTTAGGGATTAGTGAAAGAACAATGTTTCATAGCCAAGACACAACGAAACAATTGTGCGCATTGTCATTAGGAAGATAAACCGTATGAAACACGTCATACACAATAGCGGAAACACTTAGAATAAATAGTTGCATTTGTTTGTGCAAATTGCTATAAAGTATTTCGGGGAGAGGATGAGGCGCAACTGCAGGTTTTATAGCAAGTAGCCCATCCAGTGAAATCCGGCCAGGATTGATGGCTTTTTTTCGGACATAAAAATCCTAAGTATGGCTTCCTTCGGAAGGTAAGTAAAGCCGTGGGTCCCGTGTCGTACATTTACGGCACGAAAAAGAACCTCAAGCCTGAAAGAAGAGGCCTCTGACCAAAATTTGTCGGTCGTTCTGAATTGAATGGAACGCTGATGACCTGAGCTGTTAAAGAGCGTCAGTAAATAAATGAAATCAAAAACCATCCAGTGAAAAGCTAACGTTTATTGAAAAACTAATGTTCCATAAACTGTTAATGTGACTAGAAACCCTTGTTTTAGCTGGAAGTTTGCGCTCTTTTAACTGTTTTAAAATGTCAAGAAAATTTGTTAGCACCGAGTACAAGGGTTTGTGTTTGTCTGAAATGAAGTGGCAGTAGACACTTGTTAATCTAGCCAAGATACCTAAAACAAATAGTTGTGTGAAATTATTAGAACTTGTGTGAGAATTGGGAGAGACATGTATAAATACAGACTGCAACGTAAAGCTTCTGTAAGGTGTTGTTAAGTGAAAGCAAGAAAAGCGATTTCATTATTGCAGTGCGCCAAGACATAAAACAATTGTTGGGTCATCATAGTAAGTCACAAGAAAAAATGTCAGATAATGATGTCTGCTAACAAATATTGAAATCAATACTAATGCAATAGTCTAAGAAGTACAACAATTAGCACATTTCTAATGCAACAATACTTCACAAGAATTATGTTTTGAGCAGATTTTTTTTTGGATTTATATATTTATTTATGGACGCTCTTTAACATCTCAGGTCATCAGAATATATATATATATTCTTTTTTGAGCAGAATATAGCCCTGCGTTCCTAATCTATAGATGCCACACTGACATAACAAATATTATTAGTGCTTTCTATTTCCTGTGAAATACTGAAGAAGGTTAATCAATCAATTTATCTAATGCAATGAGTATCTTAAGACCTGATGGAGTGAAGAGAAAAACTTTTTTTTTCTAATAACAAGTGCAGGTATGGTTAAAGTAGGTAAAAGTCTGCAGTTTCTCTAACCTAAAATGATATATTTAGCATGTATTACATAGCGTTACTGAAGGTATTTAGACTCTTAAACTGATAAAGATAAATTAATTGCAGTAGTTAAGCAAATCTCCGATAAAGCTCCACTATAAATGAAGTAATTTCAGCATATATGTTTCTAAACCCAAGATGGCGGGTTCGAACCCGGCCAGGACCGATGGATTTTTTCGGGGCGTTAAAATCCTAAGTATGGCTTCCTTCGGAAGGGAAGTAAAGCCGTGGGTTCCGTGTCGTACATTTACGGCACGAAAAAGAACCTCAAGGCTGAAAGAGAGGCCTCTGAGCAAAATTTGTCGGCAGTTTCACGTCCTGAATTGAATGGGACGCTGATGACTGAGCTGTTAAAGAGTGTCCATAAATAAATCATTAAAAAAAAAGCATATATGCTTTACTTCCACAGCCATTTAGTTGGGGAAATGGCTTCAAATGCGAACGCACATTGTTAGAGAATCCCGCATATATTTTAGCATAATATCCGCAACAATCACACAAATTAAAGAAATTGGTGTTTAACCAGAGACGGTTTCTCTAGGATACCGTCTAATGAAGGAAAAGCTAACCGGATAATACAAACCAGAGACAGAATTAGGATTGAACCTAATTTGGGAATGTATTTGAGAAAGTGGATAAGTTCAAATATCTAGGGATGACATTGACTAGCAATAACGATGAAGGGAATGAAGTTCAAAAACGGATAATGGCAGCCAACAGAGTTTACTTTGCATTGATTGGAATTATGAGATTTAATAACGTGCATAGGAGAACAAAACTTAGATTATATAAAACGATAATCATAAATATCCTTTGTTATGCATGTGAAACCTGGACCCTAAATAAAGAGACGGAAGAGAGACTGGCTGTGTTAAAAAGAAAAGTTTAAGCACAAGTTTTGGGCCGGTACAAGAGACGTCACAAGGAGGATTATTTGCAATCAGGAGCTGTATAAACGGTAACACAAGTCCAGATATTGTAACTTATATTAGACTGAAAAGACTGGAATGGCTGGACATGTATATCGAATGAAGGAACATAGGATACCAAAGAAGGTGTTGGAGGAGAAGATTTGTGGTAAGAGGCCAGATGGAAGACCAAGGAACCGATGGATGAACGCAGTGACATATGATTCCAGGATATTATTAGGGACAGCGACTTGGAGGAGATTGGCAAGTGATAGGAAAACTGGAGGAAGAAGATCGAGGAGGCTAGAGCCCGAACTACTATGGGCCGTGAGGTATTTGACTTGCACTCATGGTACAAACCAATGTCTCGTAAATTTGTGGTGTATTTTGATTGAGGGAAATAAAAAGAAGCGTCTTGAAGAGTCGTTACGTCACCTCTCTTCACTTGTGTTCTCAGAAAAGTTTGCCTGCAGTTTTATACCACTGATTGTTATTGCGTTACAAAGTTTAAAAAAAAAAAAAAAAAAAAATTAAAAGATTATTAAACAATTATAATTTTGAAACAGTATATTAAAGGAAACAATCATATATAGTTAAATAAGGAAAAACTTGCAATTATTTGTTACTTCAATTGCTATATATTGGTTGACAATGAAAGAAATAAAATGAATACTACACAAAACTTACATTCTATGCCTTTTTGTTTGTGACATTATGAAGAAAACATTGAGATTAATATACTGGGTAAACCAGCTGAAATTATTTATTTGACTCAAACTATGTTTTCAAACATAAAATATACAATGCTTTCTGTACCTACAAACTTCATCCTGCACATTCCAGACTTTAGTCAAAGTCATCCACATATTTCTTGTCATGAAAAGCGGAAGATTGATTTTTAATAGGTGCGTTACTAAAAGTTTTTTTTTTTCAATTTGAAACGGAAAATTGTTAGTGGGGGATGGGAATTGGGCTGTATGGTTACTGTGTGCATTAATTTAAGCCCGCCGATCGCAGATTTCGCCATGGCTGCTGCAAACCACTAACTCTGCTTCCATGAGATTCCGTCTCTTCCCTCCCAACCCTCCCTCTCGGTCTTTCCGCGTATTTCTGGTAACTGTAAGCTAGCCAGGGCTGAGTGAGTGGGGATTTGATATGCGCCGATAAATAACGCCTCGTGGTTTAGTTGCTGAGGTTGTTTATTTTCCCAAACTTGAATAATCAGATGAACTCACGTCTAACGCAGGATCAATAGCAAGGTAAACTTGGCAAACACGTAAATCTGGTGGCGTTTGCCAAATGGTGCCCAATATAAAGAAAGTGCTACTTGAACGGCATTTAATGAACACAATGGTGCTATGTGTGGCTCGCGCGTTGACTGACTATCGAGCCTCGTTGACGTTGAATTTTGTACTCGAACTTAGGTCGTTCTTCCTCTAACTGTACGGGCGACGCAACAGCATTATCTTGGCCCGGAGAATTTTGAGACAAAAATATATTTCTTATGCACTTTAGAAAAACCGACGCTCCCTCCTTAAAACGACGCGAAACATTCCCGCCTGTTTTGTTTTCACCTTGCTCATAGGTCAATGCTGACATCATTGAAATCCATTCCTATTTGTTGGACAAATTTTGATAGAGCACACGTTGTGTTATTCGTCAATCAGTTCACTTTAAACAAAATTTACACGTTAGTGACAATGAACTATGTACGGCATGGCCAACCCTTTGCTCGCCGCAGTCCTGAAGGAATAGTTGTATTGTGTGACTTTTGCCAACCCTTACTCAGTTCGGAGAAAGACGAGAGTTTTTCCATACTTTGTTATAATATTACATGTTATCTATTGAATATTACTAAAATTACACTTTAGCTACGTTATGAGCACATTTAATCTTAATTCCACATGCACAAGTTGCGTTATCAAAGTTCTTCGAATAAAAACAAGGCAACATATCTGTAAGAAATTACGGAATCGTTGATTTAAAATTACAAATATTTGTTATCTCTGTTACTCTGTAATTGATGGGGAGCCAAGGACAGCTTGAAATTCTCTCTATATTGGATATGGGTTCAGACACGCACATACGAGTACAACTCTAGTAAGGTCCTAGAAGCAATAACAATGGTATTTATTTTTACAGTTATTCAACATTAACAACCCTTGGCACAATGTTCAACTGTGATTGGAATAAATGCGAATTCCATGAAAGTGTCGACCACAGCAATTTATTGTAACTACAGTTCAAATAGGCCACTCTCTGAATAAAGAAAACTGTATTAACATTATAACTGCAGCCAAGACGAAATAATAAAGCATGTGCACTTATTATCGGCCTGGTTTCATGAGCGACCGGCGTCAAACTACAATGAGCTCCACTAAACTTCTAATTCTAACGAGCGAATCATATTTGTTCTATTTATTCAACTAACTATTGGTTTCCCTTCGTCCCAAATGCCATCCATGATTCCGGCGCAATAATACGCAAACGCCATATTTACTTTTAATGTTGTCGCTTAATTCGGCAAACGTTTGACCACCACGGGTGGCCGAGGTCGTTAAGGCGCGAAATCGTGAGCGGGAGGTTTGGGATTTGAATTCCACCAGGACTGTCCTCCCTGACTGAGATTTTTTCCAGGTTTTCCTCAGTTCTCATAAATGGCAAATGCTGGGGAGGTACTCTAAACTTAGGCCTGGCACGTTTCCTTCCTAAATCCTTTCGCAATATATAATTTCATCTCATACATTATCAGTGTTCACCGCCTGTGGTGCCTCAGTAGTGAAAATGGGAGTTAAACACTAATCAAAAAAAAGTTTTGAAGCACCAACACCGACCGCATATGTTTTATGTTTCTGCTTGTGGGAATATTATGCCGCCAACCTGGCCGGGGTAGGGATGTTAAAAGATGGTTTTATTCTATTGTTCCACTCGTCTCATTTTCACCAAAACGTGAGATCCTAACTACTGCCTTCAAAAATCTGATCTTTGCTCACCACCACCAGCAGCCATTCAATACCTTGTCAGAAATATTTATATTTTTTTCCTGTGTGAACTTGAAGTCTAGGGTTAGATCAGAGAATGCATAACACACACATACACAGCCAATCCACGGACCTATGTGCTATATTTATAAAATCATGAGTCTAATAAACTAGTAAAGGCCAATTTTCCAAAAAATTCCTAAGGAAAATCGTATTTTTATATAATGATACTTTTAGCATGAAGAATAGTTCTTTTATTTTGTACTTTTTGTGTAGTTTACGTTTTCTACGGGGTTTTATCCCTTACTTACTTGTCTCATAGAACACACTTTTTAGTTCATTGTGACCAATCCTGGCTTTTCCTAGTATTATCAGGCATAGACGTGAGTAAAAAAACTTATGGAGATGCCGGGGTTCGAACCCGGGACCTTTCACATGCAAAGCGAACGCTCTACCTCTGAGCTACATCCCCTACGTAAATTAACTTACTGGCGAAATATGACATATTATCTAAATACTGTATCGTATCTGTAACTAATTCAATCTTTCTATTGACAATCTCTTGCTGTGTTTACTAGTTATCCTCCATCAAAGGAAATATGTAACTTGTAAATGTTAATTATATATTCATTGTCTTTCTCTTAAATTTCACCAATTTTAAATATTTAGACATGACTTGTATAATTAGAGTCTTTCAAAGTGTACTCTACGTCAGCTCACGTTGGCCGAATTCTCTTCGGAAACCTGCTGTATAAAGTAAAGGCCATCTTCAATATTTTCTCTGTGCAACCAAATAATCTTCATGGAAAATATTTCTGATTTTGAATAATATTTATTTTTTTACAAAGGAGACCCGTTCATAAAATTACGCCCAACCAGGGAATCATGCCCTGGAATATTAGATAAATAGCCTGATCTTCTAAGGCTACTTGATTAGCTCTCTGGATTCACAATCCGCCATGCTCTGATGTCAATTTTTTAGTTATGTCCGTATAGCCTGCTAAGGAGCGGAGCTAAGAAATGTAACCTTTCAGTTCAGTTAGTGGTATTGTATTGAAAGCCTCTATTCGTTGTTGCAGCACTGTAAACTTCATTACCGTAAAGATAAAAAGGAAAAAAATCTATCCAACTCCCTAGGCAGTACACATTCCCATTGATAGCACCCCAGCACATGTCAAATATTCATCTCCGGGTGACTTTGAACCACGAACCTCAGTTAACAGCCGAACGCACTAACCATTGCGCCACGGAGCCACTGATACTTCTTTCTTTCTGTCTGTATGTCTCTCTCTGTCTCTTTTTCCCATTTTCCCTTTCTTTCTAGCAGTTCTCCTCAGCAGAAAAGAACAGAAATTCTATGTTATTAAAATTCATCCCTCAGATGGAATTAAATCACATTTTAACTGGCGTTAAACTATATAATGTTATGAACGGATAATGTCGTGAACAATGTTTCCTTTTTGCACTTCGTACTTGGAAAGAAAAAAATGTTTATTTATTACAAACCACGCGTATTGTAAAACAGGCGCTTCTCAAACTGCAGTGCGCGGACCACAAGCGATTTCGAGATCTGGCTTTAGGATCTTCTAGAATCTAGATTGAATATATAGTTATTAAAATCTAGCATAGTCCAAGAAAGGCTGGAAGAAAAAAGTAATATTTTGTTTATAGTTGTGAATGATAAAGGAACGGCATTTCTGTTGCAACCGTTTTTCTTCCATGAGAGCTTCAAGTAATTTTAAATTCATTTCAGCATCCATCTATTGTACATTTATTTTTATATTTGTTGAATTTTATAGTGTAAAGCTGAGAAAAATTATATTATGAAAAATAAGTACATATAAACCAACATTATTATAAAATAATCTTTATATTCTTAAATTATAAAAAAGGGAATATATGCATTCCCTGTTCGTATAATTAGACACAACATAATATTTTAAATTCGTTTTGAATATGAAGCATATTCCAATTTGATGTTATTATTATTTATTATTATTATTATTATTATTATTATTATTATTACACCTCACTAAACATTATAGTGAACACGTGTACCATAACACTTTTGTTACGGCGTTTCATTCTTGTAAAGGGAGCACATTGTTGCTTAACAAACATCATTACTGAATTACTAACAACTGTATTGGATCTATTTCAAGCACGTTCTATTGAAGTTTAAATTATAAGCTCGTATATGGTTTGAAACGTGAAGTTTCTTTTTCTGTTTTCACTAACAATCATTCTATTTAACTGAATGTAGGAATAATGTGCAAATACTGTGATTTGACACCTCGAAATATTGAAAAGGCAAAAGCACAGATTGACATTAATGCTTTTTCAACTCGAGAGATTTCTCAAAGATTGGGGCTATCTGAAACACCTGCAAGGTTAATTAAGAAGAAAATTTAATTGGGTGTAGTTAGGTCCTCAAAGAAGGAATAAATATGGCCTAAATCCAATATTCACCACAAGGAATGAACGTAGCTTGAAAAAAAAAATTGTTTTCTAACGCAAAACAAATTAAATCACAGAATCAGAAAAAATTGTGGGGCACAGAATTTCAAAATGAATTTAAACGAATGCAGACCTGCCCGCTAACCAAATAATCTAACATGTTAAATGTGTTAATTTTATGGCATAAATTATTAAAATTATAATGTGTGCGATAGAATATTTACAATGAGAGAATTCAGGTTAACTTACTGTACGCTTACTTTCAAGTACTATGCCTGAACATGTTCATTTAAATAATAGTGAAAAACAAGAATAATTGTACCATTTTATTGCTACCAGCATACCTAATAAGATGCAGTGAAGACCCATAATTTCTTAAAGTAGAAATTACTGAATGCTATTTAGCATTAAAATCTTTTATTTGAGCCAGTGTTATACAAATCACAGAAAGTTTATAAAGAAAGTGACAAACCAAGAATTATTTTAATAAATTTGCAAAAAAAAAAAAAAAAAAAAAAGAATAAGAAGGGGTTAATAAATCCCCATATACAGCCCAAACAAGGCTTTGATAACGTCACGAACTAGTATTAGTACTCCACCATTGTATAATTTGACGTGTTTATTATTTGAGTATAATTGAAAAACTAAAATTACTTTGAGTTAAAATATTTTTCTTAAAAAACGTATTATCTCTAAAAAAAAAAAAAGTAACGAAGGAAAATGTCCTCTAATCTTAAAAAAGTAGCGCTATGTAGACGATGGGAGGGGGGCGGAGCGAGTGTATTTCCCCTCCGCTGCCCAGGCTTCAGTGCGAGTTGAAATCTTGCGCAAGTAACGCGTTTGTTAGCCGACGCAATACAATGAAATTGTATCAAGTGAAATTGGGTAATACAAGTATTCTATACCACAAAGAGTATACATATATGTGCGTACAGAATCAGCGTGTACTGTAAGGAGATTATTTCAAGTGAAATTTCCTGATCACGTTCTTAATCGGAGTTGGATTCTAAATAAATTTCTTAAAATGGGAAATGTTGTTGACAGGAAACATAATCAACTACAGAAAAAATTGCTGCCATTCCTCAGAGGGAACTGCAGAGAGTAATGAGCAATTTTCCAAGAGATGTCAAAAATGCTTGAACATCGAAGGGAGGCAGTTCCAGCATCTCCTTGCTTAATATATGACTGTTTATGTTATGTATGTTAGAAATAATTTACGTGGCAAACCGTACTATATTTACTTCCTGTCACCCGTACCGTGGACACTACAGTCAGTCTCGCTGGCCGGCCGCAAAACCGGTTGCGTCAAAGAACACCCCAACAACATGCGCATTCCCCATCCAAGAACTTCGAGCCCCTCAGAAGGGCCGCTTCCAAACGCAAGCCGCCATCACACCGCACGTAACTCTATTCGACTCTATAATAGAGCCAACGGAAAGGAATAATATTATAATGAAGAGCGAAAATTCCGTGGAAAGAGGAGATCTATCCTACCATTCGCCAACTTTGGATATCATTTTAGGATTGAATTTTATTTCGTATATTGTTCTACATACACGAAATATTATTTTATTAGCCTTATCGGTGCAAAGTAATCACAGTTACATAACATATAGTACAGAGTACTTGAGGTAACTGTCTAAACCTCTCGTAATATGACTCAATAATTTTCTTAGCTATACTGCGAAGACATGAAAAAATCAAATTGCATTCACTTATATTTATTAATGAAAGCACTCCGTATATTCATATAAGTCTGAATGGTTCTTTTGAAACTCTGTTGCCCTAACGGCTTTACAACAGAGGATATAGTTTCTTACAGACATATTTTGTCTTTTAATTTAAGAATTCAGGGATGAAGTAACGGTCTGATCTCCGCTTTTCATTTTACAAACTAAAATAAACATTTTCGGGCTATAATCACTAACCTAATGATATCTATCTTAAGAAAAATTAAACATATTGAAAGCCATAAGGCTCTTCTCCAGAAATGACTTAATGACTTTCTTTGTAAAGATCAAGACAACTCCGATGCCTACAAATCGTTTTGCTAAACTATATTTATGTCCAGAACAGCACTGAAAGTTAACAAGGCTACAATGTTCTTCCACAAGTTGTGGATCTTCCATACATTAATGTCAATTTAAAGGAAGTTATATGTACACCAGGAGCATTTGTTAATATGTAATGACCTAACACATATTTAGAATATTTTTGACCAAAACGTGGGGATATAGCTCAGAGGTAGAGCGTTCGCTTTGAATGTGAAAGGTCCCGGGTTCGATCCCGGGCATCTCCATTAATTTTTTTATCTCTCTGCAACTATTTCCTATGAATATTAATGTATTAATTATTCCTTTATCGACTTTACCCAATAAATTAAGTGGGTGGTTTGATAAGTTACTTGATTCGGATACTAATAAATGCCAACGGCAACATCTGTGCATGTGATCATAAGCTTTGCTTTTTATGTATCAATATTATTTGGTCACAGTTCATTCTGATGTTCACTCACTGTTTAGAATTCGTTTAAACTCAAGCGTTTCGAGTTACACTGAAAAAGATAAGATTGGAATTCGTGGTGTGATTAATCTTTTTTTTGAAAGGGAAAGGTTTAAAGGAAATTCGTGACATTTTGCATACATTGTATGAGACATGCCCCTTGAACCGTTCTATTTGTAATATGACAGAACAAGCATTGGAAACGCACCATATCCTGGAGCTCCAAAATCAGTTGTAAGGCTAGAAATCACTTATAAAGTCCATGCCATTGTTTTGGCTGACAGACAAGAGTGAAAGTGCGCGAGCTAGCACAAACCACGGGCATCTCAAATAAGCGGATTCGTTTTATTTTTCGTAACGAATTGCACATGAAAAAACTTTACTCAAATGTTACGAATTCTCATCTGCTTAACTCCGGAGCAAAAGTGAATTCGCATGCCAACACCGGACGAACATTTGGAAATGTTTCAAAAGAATACAACAAAAGTTTTACACTGTGGACGAAACGTTGACTCATTACTGTATACTGGAAAAAGATGCCTAAAAAGTGAACCGCCTATGCGAAACCAGCTCCAAAAAAGGCAAAATGCTTTCCATTCGCAGCAAAGGTGATGACTTCTGTTTTTAGGAACGCAAAATGAATTTTTTTAAACATTACTGGCTAATACTATACATCACTTAGAGAGACTGAAGGCAGCAATAGCGGAAAAACGAGGTGTTGCTTCACCTTGTCAAAGCTCGGCGCATTCAAGCTTCCATGTTCAGAACAAATCGACTGATAAACGAATTGAAACGCTTTCGCGTCCACCATATTCACCTAATTTCGCTCTATCGGTTACCATCTCTTACCGAAACTAAAAATGTTCCTGGTTGGACACAAAGTTAAGTGAAATGAAGATGTCATACAGGAAACACTTGCGCAAGAAGGTCACGATCGTGAAGAAATGTTGTAGCAAGTACCTTAAACTTCGAAAAGACTATGGCGAAAAATAAATTACGTTGAAACACTGAACTAATTCTCTTTAATACTAAACCAAGTTACTTTTCAAGGCACTCTCGTAACAGCGGCAGTTCTTGAAATATCCTCAGGTGCATTCTTCTAGTATTCTGGCAAGATTATATAGTTATTTAGGAGGAAACATTTTGTTCGTATCATAGAAAGACACAACTGAGATGAGCTCTTTAGATTTCGTTGCAACCTAAGATCTTAATAATATTCTTATTTGGATACTTTGGTCACCGCAGATTATCGCTGAGCTAACAGCTGAGAATTTATCACATTTCATTGACAAGTACTGACTCGTATATGTTAAACAGCTTTATTTACGGGAAAATTGTAATTTAGCATATCTAAAACTGAACCAAAAATATCCTAAAACTACGAATAAGCTCAGTTAGGTCCAGGAAGAGCTGTTTCGAACAGACAAAACCTGCTAATCAACATTTTAACAGAGTACCCTGTGACCATCATGGGTGCACCGGCTCCCATGACTTTTATCATACGTGTCTGAACTTCGGGATAAGACCGCGATTGTGGACCTTACAACAGCTTTCAAAAGGAAGAGCTTTTAACTGCTGAAAATCTGTGTACATGTGAGTATTAAACATTGTACCGTTTACTGTGATATACATAACCTTTTGTGAATTAAAAGTGAGTACATGTCTCTTTCTTTTCTTAGAGATTTCTCCATTGTTGCCACTGTCTACCTACAAAACACACTAAAAGAGTTGCACGTTATAGAAATTTACTTATAATAATTCCAATTACATATTTAGTAGCAAATTATATTTTTCTTGAATTAACCTACAAATCAACAGAAGATAACAGTTATAGAAAGCTTAGGGATCCATAACGCAAACAAACCTATAATATTTTGGGGGTACCATGAATTTTGTCACAAAAAATGTATTAATTTCTGTTCAATTCGATTAGGGCAGAGAAGGATATTTCGGTACTGCAGCCTAGTTCAATAGCTGACCGTTTGTGCCTATATCCCTAGTAGGGGGAACTCCGGCAGGAGGGGATGAAATGGGGAAGAGGAGAGGACCCAAGCGGTCAGGATCTAGAGTCCCTAATATATTCCCAGATTGATCACTCCGAGGATATTTTAATGTTAATCTTGCTAGGAGAGAGGCCGTAGAAATAGAGCAGCATCCGGGAATATAAACAAACAGAGGTTTTAAAATACAAATAAACATATGAAATCTGCTACTGGTCAAAAAAGAAAGTCTGCATCACAACTAATACTCCTTACTACTTCTAACGGTTCTCGCCCTTGCCTCTCCAGACACTTACAGTCCACTGACGATGTTGACCGCAGAGCCAGCGAAACTCTTGGTTTTTAATTTAAAGCAAAAAATAGTCCCATAAATATGAATTATATAACAACGCCAGCCATGCAAGTCTGAAGAATGTTATAATTATTTAATTACATTAATACGGCCTACACTATAACAAGAACAAAATGAGTTTCTCACGATTGTGTCGGCCGAACTCTGTTTAGATAAGTTCATTCAGCATCACGCCATACATGTAACTATGTGTTTGCTTGGCGTGGGGATGTTAAAGGGTAAAGAGCTCTACTTTTATTGTTCCAATCGTTTCATTTCACCAAAACGTGACATCACGACTACAGCCTTCAAAAATTTGAACTTTTCTGACCACCATCAATAATCATCCAATACATTTTTTTCCTCCATATGTAAATGTGAAGTCTAGGGTTAGGTCAGAGAATATATAACGCACACGCAACCAATCTGCGGACCTATGTGCTATATTTATAAAATTATGAGTTTAATAAACGAATAAAGGTCAATTGCACAAAAAGGTCCTAAGGAAAACCCGTGTTATTAAACTCTTATTGTTTTATGTAATATATACAAGGATAATTTTTGCATAAACCATTATTTCCTTTTATTTTACTACTTTTTTACGTATTTTACATTTTCCACGTTGTTTACTCAGTAACGTAGAAAACACTTTTTAGTTTATTGTGGCCAATTCTGACTTTTCCTAGTACTGCTGGGCATAAAGGTGAGTAAAAAAATTATGGAGATGCCGGGGTTCGAACCCGGGACCTTTCACATGCAAAGCGAATGCTCTACCTCTGAGCTACATCCCCTGCTTATAAATAGGACCTGGCGAAATATTACATATTATTATATCTGCAAATAGAAATCAAGCTTGCTATTGACAGTATCGTGCTGTGTTTATAGGCTATCCGTCCATCAAAGGAAATTTGTAACTTGTAAGTGTTAAATATATGTTCACTCTCTTTCTCTTAGAGAAAAGATTACTGGTCCAGCAATTTTGAATATTTAGACATGATTTTTATAATTTTTCAAAGTATATTCTACGCAAGCTCACGTAGGACGTTAGATATGCCAAATTCTCTTCGGAAATCAATTGCATAAAATAAATGACTTCTTCATTATTCTCTCTGTGGAACCTGATAATCTTCATGGTGTATATATATATATATATATATATACACTACCACGGGTGACCGAGGTTGTTAAGGCGCGGACTCGTGGACGGGAGGTTTGGAGTTAGAATTCCACCAAGACTGTCCTTAAAAAAAATTATGGAGATGCCGGGGTTCGAACCCGGGACCTTTCACATGCAAAGCGAATGCTCTACCTCTGAGCTACATCCCCTGCTTATAAATAGGACCTGGCGAAATATTACATATTATTATATCTGCAAATAGAAATCAAGCTTGCTATTGACAGTATCGTGCTGTGTTTATAGGCTATCCGTCCATCAAAGGAAATTTGTAACTTGTAAGTGTTAAATATATGTTCACTCTCTTTCTCTTAGAGAAAAGATTACTGGTCCAGCAATTTTGAATATTTAGACATGATTTTTATAATTTTTCAAAGTATATTCTACGCAAGCTCACGTAGGACGTTAGATATGCCAAATTCTCTTCGGAAATCAATTGCATAAAATAAATGACTTCTTCATTATTCTTTCTGTGGAACCTGATAATCTTCATGGTATATATATATATATATATACACTACCACGGGTGACCGAGGTTGTTAAGGCGCGGACTCGTGGACGGGAGGTTTGGAGTTAGAATTCCACCAAGACTGTCCTTAAAAAAACTTATGGAGATGCCGGGGTTCGAACCCGGGACCTTTCACATGCAAAGCGAACGCTCTACCTCTGAGCTACATCCCCTACTGATAAATGACGCCTGGCGAAATATTACATATTATTATATCTGCAACTAGGATTCAAGTTCGCTATTGACAGTATCGTGCTGTGTTTATAAGCTATCCGTCCATCAAAGGAAATTTGTAACTTGTAAGTGTTAATTATATATTCAATATCTTTCTATTAGAAAAGATTACTGGTCCAGCAATTTTGAATATTTAGACATGAATTTTATAATTAAAGCGCTTTCAAAGTGTATTCTACGCACGCTGACGTAGGACATTACATAGGCCAAATTCTCTTCGGAAATCTTTTACAAAAAATTAAAGGCCTTCCTCATTATTTTCTCTGTGGAACTTAATAATCTTCATGGTACATATACCGCCACGGGTGACCGAGGTTGTTAAGGCGCGAACTCGTGAACGGGAGGTTTGGGGTTTGAATTCCACCAGGACTGTCCTTGGTCCTGACTGAGGTTGTTTCCACGTTTTCCTCAGTCCTCATGAATGACAAATGCCGGGGAGGTACCCTAAACTTAGGCATATAACGTTTCCTTCCTTAAAAAATTTTTTTTTCAAAATATATCATTTCATCTCATGTATCATCAGAGTCCACCGCCTTTGGTGTCTTAGTAGTAAATACGGATGCTGAACACCATTAAAAATGGAAAATATTTGGCTAATATTTATTTTTACGAAGGACACCCGTTTATAAAATTTCAAGCCCTAATAATCTAAAGATTTGAAACATCAACCATTCGGTTAACAGTCAAAGCGCTAACCTTACTTCTCTGTATAGCAAGAAATTAGGAACAGAACTTTTATGTTTGTAAAATTCATCCGTAAGAGGAAATTTAATTTAATTTTAACTCTGGAAATAAGATAAACTATATAATTTGATGAACTGATAATTTCTTAGAAAATGATTCCTTTTTGCACTTCATACTGGGAAAGTAAACGATATTTATTTATTTATTACGAACTATGCGTATTCTAAAACAACACTTTTTAAACTGCGACATATGATTTGGCAATGTGTCCTTGGGTTCTCTAGAATCAAGATTGAATATATATGTATTAAAATCCAGCACTACGAGGTGAATACAAATAGTTTTACAATTGACCATAAGCTATCAAAATATGCATAAGTGCAACCTTTAACTTGCATAGTCAGCCATATGTTTGTTTGAGTTGACTTGTGTCAATGGCTGGTGAAAAAGCATGAACATTTTCACACGCTATAAGCTGGGTGAAAGAGCAAAAAAGTTCACGAGGACTTGGTAGCAGTTCATGGTGATCAAGTGTGTTCATTTGATACCATTCCAAGATGGATTCGATCATTTGAAGAAGGGCGAGAGACTTTAAAAGGCAACCTTCGCTCTGGCCGACCTCAGGAAGCTGCGAACGAGAGACAATTGAAAGAGTAAGGGCTTAGTGGAAGAAAATTGACATACGAGGGTAGGTCCATAAATTTCCGGCCTAACTATTTTACAGGTATGATAAAGACAAAAACAATATTTCACTTTTCAATATAGTTAACCTTTATTGCAATACACTTCTCTCTTCTTTGAATTAACATTTCAACCCCCTCCCCCCCAAATAGTCAGAAGTCTTGTCTGTAAAATGGGCATACACAGCATCCATTACTTCTTCGTCACACTTAAATTCTCATTACATTCCGTAATTAAGAAAATTATGTTCATATATTTCAGTAAAACAAAAGCATGAAACTATTTAAAAGCAATTACAATGTAAAAAGCAAATGAAAACAATCGAAAGTTCATCAATTTTCATTGGCTTTGAAATTTAATTTAAATGTTATTTTAGCAAAAACATGTAACGCAACCGTTTTCTGAAGATTATTACAGAGTCCCATTATTTTAGAGAAGAGCGCCCTTTAAATTTCGGATTTCGGTATATCTCACTCCAAATGATTCAATTTTCCTAATTTTCAGAAACTATTTTTCTTATTTTATTTAATTGTACATTCCGAATTTTGTTGTGAAGAAACAAATATGTGCCACTAAAGCAATTTTTAAATTTTGGGTTTCAGGTGAACCTCCCTCCTATTAGTCCGATTTCACTAATTTTTAGAAAATATTTTTCTGAATTTATTTCAATGTAATACACCGAGTTTATTTTATTTTTTTTTAAATTCATCCCCTATAGCAATTTTAAATTCCCTTTAACCCCTACTCGTTTTTCAGGTAAATCGACACTTCTAATAATCTGATTTCTCCCATTTTCAAAGCCCATTTTTCTTATGTAATTTAAATGGATATGCCGAGTAAAAAAAAAAAAATATATTGGTGCTCTTAGGGCGATTTTAAAATTTTGGGTTTCAAGTTAACCCGACTCCTAAAGGCATGATTTCCCTGATTTTCATATACTGTATTTTATGTTTTTATTTAAATGGTATATATGGAGTTTCTTGCTACTGCTAGAGCGTTAACGGATATAGGCACATATATATTATATATAGAAAATTTTGTTTGTTATTATTTCCCTTAATTGTAGATACCTTTTAGGTGGGATAGATAGAGATTTCGGAAAATTATTAAAAAAGTTTTTCATGAGTACAACATTCCTGCAGAATTCGCTAAAATATAATACATATTAGCGCATTTTATTTTCAATGAACAAAAAGACTGTAAATATCTTGACTTGCTTAATAAATTTAGGACAATTTTTATGTATTTATTCGGTCTTTAGGGACGTTTTTTATCCCAAAATATTACCGAAGAATCCTATCACACACATCCGGAAAAAATGAATGTATTTACTTGATTCCTTCTGTTTGTACTAGGCTACAATACTTCCTTGAACAACTTGTAGCTAATGTTCCCGATGTTGCACGCTCTAGTTCACACAGTAAATAGATACAGAGTTATTCTCTTGCTAGAGATACCGTACTATTGTCAATAAAGAGCCCTGGGCCTCTAGCGAGAGAATCACTCAATATCTACCTATACATACTAACTCGCTATAGCTAAACTGCAGACATACGTCGGTCGGTACCACTAGAATTGCCTAGCGACGTTAAGATCAAACATTACAATAGCAAAGTGGCTCGGTTGGTTGTATTGGCTTACTTTTTCTGAATTTGAAAACAGGACTGCAATTTAAAATTAAAGGACGCTTCAAGCTTAGTGGTTTTCCACATACGACGGTTAAGAAAGGAGTTAAATATGACGTGAAAAATGAATTAGATCATATTAAGCATAATGCTGAATAAATAAACTATACTACTTACTTAGAGACTCCAAAGATAAACCATTTGAAGCTTCTTCCGCCACCTTATTTCAAAAGTGAGTTTTCTTTATTTTGTGCACAGCTAAATCTTCTTTGGTAAATAAATTTGAAAGTTCTTTAGAACACAACTATTTTAGAGATTTTAATACAAATTTATAATTATAGTAGTAATGTTTTTAAATTAATGTAAACTGTGGAGAAAACCAAATTCAGAAATGGATTAAAAAAGGAACAAATTCCAGAAGCCTAAAATTTAATTCCAAAAACTGTAGCATGAAAACTGAAAAAGCAGGTTTAGTTGACCTTAAGTAAAAGTTTTGGTGAGAAACGCAGGGTGCCACGAAATTATACTTACCCATTCATAACCAGATGATCTCAAATGATGAATGTTCAGTTTAATTTCAAGAATTTGAAAATTATACTAGCACTATTCGAATCTCGCGAAATTAAGAGTATGTTCTAAGGTTTTAATGCATGCTTGTGTAGATTTTGTCTTTTGTGCACGTTCTAAAGGTCCAGTTTATGAACGAGGTTGGAGGTGCGAAGAATTTTGAATTGCGATCTGATTCAAGTGACGACTGGATGTTGATAACTGCGCACTCACAGTCGGAGTGACTTCTTACGTCATTATTTACCTCTTGGCCACAAGGTTACTTTACTTACTCAAGCACATCACTGGTGTTTTCTTAGAAATCACATTATCTGATGCAGAAGAGCATTGTGAACAGGTGCAGGCTTTTCTCCTCTCTGATTGAATGACTTTCTCTTCCCGACCCCTCAAGTGCAAAGTTATCGTGCGGCAGCTCTACCTCTTTCGCCGTTAAGTTGCCTACCCTTGCTCCATACATTACACAACAAAGAAATCTGAGTTCATTGTGCATTATTTTCATACTCTGTGACCACTAGCTGAGAACCCGCTCCCTAGTTTGATTGTATCTTTGCGAGTAACACGTCTATTATATTTTGATTTAGAGGTAATCAACTAATAGAGCAACAGATTAAATAAAATCAAAGAGGTTTTCAAATTATTTAGCTTAGAATTATGCCGATAATGTAAATTATAATCTTAGCGTTTAGTAATTCATATTTTTTCTATGCTGTTATAAAAAGTCTTAATAATTCTGCCATGACTTGTTAATGTGTCTTTAGTTTAAATCTCTTCTAGTAAGAGAAACTATTATTTCGAATTGACTGTTGCATTTTAAAGTACGTTCATTAAAGATGTCTTAATGCATATAATGTCATAACTTGATTAAATGAATATATAAACTTAAAAGTAATACTGGATGGTGCGAATTAAGCGCAAATGTATTAAAAGTTCAGCAAGACTGTAGGAGATAAAATAATACCCACAGCTAACATATCTAACGTATATGCTATTAACCTCATTCTCAAAGAATTTTGAAAGACAATATATGTGTTGTAGTTGGGTCACACTCTGTAGAAATAAACAAAAAAGTATATATGTTATTTTATTAGGTAGGTATTAACTAAAATAAATATTTTTTTTCCTGTGTGAAAACTTTATCTGCAGTAGTTACTAAAACTGTAGTGATTTGTTGTGCTAATTCTCGAATACTTATTTTATGTTTAATTTTAACACCAGTACCAAATCACACACACACACACACACACACAAACAATTAATTAATTAAATGAAGACTTTATGTGCAGTTATCAATTATATCTGTATTGATTTGTTGCGCTAATTCTGGAATATTTATTTTATTTTTAAATTTAACAGCATATCACGAACATATGGAAAACGAAATGGAAGGAATAGCACCATTATCAGAGTACATTGAGGACCTTAAAGGTAATCAACATGATTTATTAAAGACTTTAGCATCTTATATCGACTTATTTGGTTTATAGTTTATTTTTCTGTCCTTGTAAAGTTCTATTTTCGAGTATTTTAATATACAAAAAAGAGAGATAAAATGCATGTGAACATGGCATGTGTTATAATAGCCATAAATAGTAGTGCAGATGTTATACCGTGCTGATATATTATTTATAAGATGACATTAAATTATTAGATCGATCGCAGCTGCTGGACTTAGTAGTTAGAGTATGTGGAATAGACGTGGCAACATTGCGCCCTCTATAGTCTGTACTGCCTTTAAGGTTGAGACGCGCTATAGTGTTTTCATTGTTTGTTTTATTTGTTTTACTTTCGACAGATTCATGTATGATCCTGCTGACTGACGCATGTAGAACTTATCAATTATATTTATACTAAGCTAAAAATCTTCTTATACTTATAAACATTGGCTAGCAGCAAATTTAAATATAAAAAGGAAGTCAATTGTTAGTGTATTGAGGGTTTGATTCGCTGCGAAATCTCTTAAATTATTTGTTGCATAATTGGATATTTTAACTGCGCTTAAGAATGTTTATATAAAACAGCCTAATAAAAGAATTCTTTGATTATGGTAGTATGAGATGATTATACAACTGAATACAGTCTATTTTATGTAGATTGATATTAATGTAGTTTACGCGTTGTTCGTTCATACAACGCAAAATATCTTTCTATTATCCTTATTATAATTTAATGCTTTATTTATATAACTAATAAAGTGAACTAGTTAAGTTAGCGAAGACAAACAAAAAAGTAGCATAATATACGCAGATTATGGTCCATTTCCAAATTTAAGTTTTAAATTGCAAATTTAGATGCACATTTCAAGGTTTATCATTATAGTAGCATTCAAATTTCAGGGATTTTAGGGAATATAATTCTGCCTGTAATATGAAACGTAGTAGTACAAAGATATCATTATTACTAATTTTTATAAAGGAGTAACTGTGTGGAGACTTACCTCAGAAGTAGAGCGTTCACTTGGCATGAAAAAGGTCTGGTGTTCGAATTTCGGTATCTCCACTTCTTGCATTTTACTTTTCTCTCTAGATTTTACTTTGATGCTATTGGTAGCAATTAGGCCAACAAATCATTGAAATGTGTACTGACCTATGAAAGTTGGTGCTAAAGCATTGCCATTTTGTAGTTCTATTCATTAACATAACACATTAATTTTATTATTTTCATATTACACATAAGCTATCTCATCGCATTAGCAAATAAGAGCTACACTCCTTTAGAAGGCCTTTTCCCTTCATAGGGATATTCGGATTATTATTATTATTATTATTATTATTATTATTATTATTAAAAGTGTAATGTGTATTAGAGGGATAGCGAATTTAGATTAAATTACTGCACCTGTATTTTCAAGCTACCACCCCTGAAAATGCTAGTTGTTTTAACAATGAGAAAAATGAATATTTTTACACGTTTTACCGCTAGCAGCACAGCTAATGAAATGACCTGCAATGAAGTAGTGATTTTTGAATGCTATTTAACACTATATTCTTTTAATTGATGTTGATAAATGGAAAGAGCCTTAATGATTGTGCCATTAAATTAAATTTGGTTCTCAGTTCATTGTGTGTATGGTTCAAAGCAAACAAATTGTCTCTAAATTTAGATAAAACAAATGTTATGAAATTCATTACTCACAGATCTCCAGATCCACAATTACAGATAGGATATTATGTACTTTCACAAACCAAAAATGTTAAATTACTTGGTTTAATAATTGATAACCATCTGAATTGGAAAGATCACATTGATCTTATTGCACCTAAACTAAGTAGTGCATGCTATGCAATACGTGCATTAGTAATATTGGAGGCAATTAAGACTTTAAAACTAGTTTATTATGCTTATTTCAACTCAATAATGAAGTACGGTCTAATATTTTGGGGAAATTCAGTTAAAAGTGAACGTGTCTTCCTGTTACAGAAAAAAGTCATACGAATAATTGCTGGTACACACAGCAGACATTCGTGCAGAAACCTCTTTAGAAAATTTGAAAATTTAACTCTTCCTTGCGAATATATTTTATCCCTCGTGAACTTTTATTTAAGAAATAAACAAAAAGTTGTTCAAAATAAAAATATACATGACAAGAATACTAGACAAAAAGCAAATCTACATCGCCCAATTTCAGCACTTTCATGCCATCAAAAAGGCGTTTATTATGAATGCATTTTAGTATACAATGCTCTTCCCTCTAGCCTAAAAGCCTTAATAAACAATGACAATTCCTTTAAATTTGCTCTTAGAAAATACCTATGTAAAAAGGCTTATTATTCAGTAAAGGAATATATGAGTGACAATAGTATACTGCACAACATATCAATGTGTATGTAAATATGTATTAATAAACATTGTATGATTGATTTGTCTGTTTTTGGTGTTGGTTGAGTTATTCTAAGTGTTCTTTTTTTTATTGTAATTATTTATGTAGATACAAACAAATTTTTGTAAATACAGATTGAAAACTACTGTGGTATTTGTATATGACAAGTTCAGTGTTCGTAAGTCTCTATGGCTGCTCCACGAACTCACTGAATGCTCCGAGAACTAAACTAAACTAAACTTGATTGAGTATTATAATCACAGAAAGTCTGTAAAGAAAGTGACAGACCAAAAACTATTTTAATGAATTTGCAAGAAACACCTGCATAATGATATATACGTTTCTCTCAATGGATATAAATTAAAATTGAAAATAGGATAAGAAGGGGCTAATCACGTTTCTCCACAGATATGGACATTAAGACTTTGAAAACACCATGAACTTAGTATTAGTATTCCACCCTAATATTGCATAATTTGACATGTTTATTATTTGAGTTTAATTTGAAAATTAATATTTGAGTTAAAACTTGAAAATGTACAGAGCAGATTTTCAAATAGTGGTGGACTAGTAGGAAAATTGTGTTAAATGACGTTTTTTCTTTAGTTTTCTTGACGAATGAAAATGGGCAGATTTGCAGACAATGAACTGCCTTCTTCACTTGAGTCTGACAAGATGACTCATTATTCGGGAATATACCATTCCTCGCTTCTTCAACCAAGCTTGTAAACAGGAAATGTGCTTTAATTCTAATTGATTGTAATCTTGAATAAGATTTTTCTTAAAAAAGTATTTACCTTTAAAAAGATCTAAAAAAGAAAATTTTACTCTAATCTTTAAAATGTACAGAACAGATGTACAAATAGTGGTCGATTTGTTGGAAAATGGAGTTAAATGATGTCTATCTTGAGTAAAATTGTACAGTAGGGAAGAAAGGGGAGTTCTATCCTCCCATTCGTTAACCTCACATTTCATTTTAGGATTGATTATAGTTTATAAGCCTTATCGGTATAAAGTAATGCAATTTTGCCACAATTACATAGCATATAGTAACTGTCGATACCATCTCGTAATATTACTCAATAATACTTGTATTGCGAAGAAATGACAAAAATCAAATTCTTTCAACCACGAAATTCACTTACATTTATCATTGAAAGCAGTCCATAGTCATATAAATCAGAATGGTTGTTTTGAAACTCTGTTGCCCAAGCGGCTTTACAACAGAGGAGCCCAAATAGTTTTCTACACACATATTTTATCTTTTAATCTAAGAATTCAGGGATGGTACTCATTTTTTGTTTTAAAAATTAAAAAACACATTATTGGTCTATAATCACTAACCGACCTCCTTAGTAAAGATAAAGACAACTCCGATTCCTGCAAATCGTTTTGCTAAACGATATTCATATCGAGAACAGCACTGAAAGTTAACAAGGCACGGTGAATCTTTCTTACATTAATGTCAGTTTAAAGGAAACCAAATATATACCAAGGGCATTTGCTATTATGTAATGACTAATGCATATTTATGGAAAATCGTATCCTTACTACGGGGATGTAGCTCAGAGGTAGAGCGTTCGCTTTGCATGTGAAAGGTCCCGGGTTCGATCCCCGGCATCTCCATTTATTTTTTTGTCTCCCTCTTTGCAACTAGTACTTGTATAATTGTTAAAATAATTCCTTCGTCGATATTACCCTATAAATTAGGTGGGTGGTTTGATAGGTGACTTAGTTCGCATATTAATAGATGCCAACGGCAACATCCGTGCATGATCATAAACTTTGCTTTTCACGTAAATATTATTTAGTCCCAGTTCATTCTGGTGACCTTTCATTGTTTAGAATTCGTTTAAACTCAAGCGTTTCTAGTGACAGTGAAAAACGTACAAGAATGGTATTCGTGATGTGATTAATCCTTTTTTCTTTTTTTTTTCAGGAAGGCAAAACAGCAAACGAAATTCGTGAGTTTTTGCCTACATTTGGTGACACTTGCTCTTTCTATTAAACCTCTCTCCGTTGTAAATGAGTTCAAATGTGACAGAGCAAACATTTAAAACGCACCACATCCTGGAGCTCCAAAGTCAGTTCTAAGGCTAGAAATCATTCATAAAGTTCATGCTATTGTTTTTGGCTGACAGACACGAGTGCACGAGCTAGCAGAAACTACCGGTATCTCAAATAAGCGGACTCGTTTTATTTTTCATAATCAATTGCACATGAAAAAATCTTTACTCAAATGTTGCGATTTCGCATTTGCTTCTCTCCGGAGCAAAAGTGTATTCGCATGCCAACACCGGATGAATGTTTGGAACTGTTTCAAAAGAATACAACAAAGGTTTTTACACTGTGGACGAAACTTGACTCATTAATATATACTGGAAAACGGTGCCTAAAAAGTGAACCGCAAGACGCGAAACCAGCCCCCAAAAAGGCAAAATGCTTTCCATTCGCTGCAAAATGATGCCTTCTGTTTTTAGGGACGCAAAATGAATTCTCTTGATTAACTAGGAGGGGGGAAATATTACTGGCTAATATTGCACATCACTTTTAGAGAGACTGAAGGTAGCAATGGCGGAAAAAATCGGAGAATGGCCAAAAAGGAGGTGTTGTTTCACCATATGAGTGTTTCCTTGTTCAGAACAAATTAACTGAAATACGATTTGAAACGCTTTCGCGTCGTCCACCCTATTCACCTGACCTCGCTCTCTCGATTACCGAAACTGAAAATGTTCCTGGCTGGACACACTTTTAGGTCAAGTGAAGAGGTCATACAGGAGGTAGACGAGTATTTTGACATCCTCAGAAACCTATTATCATAAAAGAAAATCAATCCTAAAGAGACTTTGGAAGAATACCTTGACATTCTGAAGGACTATGTCGAAAAATTATAGGTATTTAGGAGAATTTTAATTATCATATGATAACTGATATGAGGTCTTTAGTTTTAGTAGCAACGTATGATCATAGTAACTTTCGTATTTGGATACTTTGGTTACTGTTTTACTTACAGAAAAATTTAATATCCAAAATTCAACCAAAAATATCCATAAACTCTGCTGAGTAAGTATATTAGATTTAGTAAGTAAAAGATTACTTTGTAATAATTATTGGTGCGCAGGCCTTTATGGCCTTTGTCATAGGTATCTTGAACTCCGGAATAAGGCCCCGTCTGTGGTCTATAAAGCAGCTTCCAAAAGGAAGATCTGTGTACTTATGTATATCAGATACAGTTTTCTGTGACACATATCAGCTTCAGGGAATTGAAAGTATATAGTTTCTTTCTTAGAGATTTATCTGTCAAAAGCCATTGTTGCCAATGTCTACCTACAAAACACAAAGAGAATTGCACACCAGGAAAATTCACTTGTAATATTTCCGTGTACATATTTACATTTCTCTTTAATTAATTTACAAAGCAACAGAAGGTATAGAAAGCTTAGGGATCCATAATGCAAAAAAACTGTAACATGAATTTTTCCCCCAAAAATGTACCAGTTTTTGGATTTGATTCGAATTTTAGAAGCAGAGCAGGATAACTTAGGTACGTCTTGCTCGACGTCTGGCCGTTTGTGTCTATGCCCCTGTAGAGCCAGGATCCACGAATTTAAACGAAGTCTGTAATATGTTTCCAGATAGATTACTCCGACGTCAGTGGAGGATATTTTAATGTTCATCTGGCTAGGAGAGGGGCCGCAGAAATAGAGCAGCATCCAGAAAGTATAAACGAAAACAGAGGCTATGCATTAAGTAATACATGAAATCATTACTGGTCAAAAAATAACTCTGCACTGAAACTCCCACCTTTCCTCCCCCATACTTGCCTCCTAAACCCGTGTCGTACATTTACGGCACGAAAAAGAACCTCATGCCTGAAAGCCTCTCTAAAGCCTGGGCTAAAACTTTAGGGGGATGGGTAAATCCCGCGATTTATTTATTTTGTCCATTTGTTGGTAGATTATCTTGTTGTTAAAATGTTTTAGTTATTTTATTTTATTGACTTGAGACCTCTGAACAAAATTTGTCTGCCGTTTCATGCCCTGAATTGAATGGGATGCTGATGACCTGAGATGTTAAAGAGCGTCCATAACATTTCTATAACACTAACAAAATGTGTATCTCGTGGTTGTGTTGGCCTAACTCTGTTTAGGTAAGTTCAATAAGCACCGCGTCGTGTAACTATTTGTTAGGTTCAATTAAGAAAAGCAAAAACGAAGGAAACTGATTAACATCAAAACAATAAAAAAAAAAAAAACCTTTAGATAAAATTTGGAATAGTTGACATCTTTAAAAGCTAAAACTTATACCAATTATTCTTATCCTATTATTCTTTTAGAACAAGTAATGGATAAAAATACTTATAATGTATACTGTTATGTGCTGTATAAAAAAAATCAACAAGACTGTGAAAACGACTGCAAAGTCATTATTAACAAAACATTAAAAGCAATATTTCGGTGTCTTTACAGGCTCCAGAGGAAGAGGTTATAACTTGTTTTGTGTCATAAGTCATAACCTGCAAATAATGACTTAATAAGTAACGGATGAAGCAACATTAAATTACATAACTCCGAGACTCAGTAAAGCATGCGGTTTCTAATAAGTCAGGATAATATACGAGGTCTGTTCAAAAAGTATCGCGAATTTTGAATTTTCGCGAGCGACGTATATTCGATTTTCGATTGTTTTGTGCGTGATGTTGGTACTCATTACCCTCGCTTATGTTGACAAGCTCGGCCATTTTGAATGTTCAGTTAATTGTTGACAGCTATTTTGCTTGGACGTGTTTCGGCTCGTCTTCGATTTTTGCCTATTCCAAAAAATGGAACAAAGAATCCGTATCAAATTTTGTGTGAAAAACAAAATTAAATGCGCGGATGCATTCCGAATGTTGACTGTGGCATATGGTGAAGCTATCTTGGACCAAAACAACGTCTATCGGTGGTACAAAATGTTCGCAGAGGGTCGAGAAGATTTGAACGACGAAGAGCGTCCCGGACGCCCGAGCTCGTCAACAACAGGCGAAAACATTGAAGAAGTGAAGAAAATAGTATTGGCCAATCGTCAAACCACCGTTAGAGAAGTTGCTGAGAAATTAAACATATCGATTGGCTCGTGTAATTCGATTTTTTCCAATGATTTGGGCATGAGACGGGTCGCCGCAAAATTCTTACCAAAGTTGCTCAATTTCGACCAAAAACACCATCACATTAACGTTGCTAAGGAGCTGTTGAACTCCGCGACTACACAAATTTGCTCCAGAGGGTCATAACTGGTGACGAATCATGGGTTCATGGTTATGACGTGGAAACTAAAGCTCAATCATCCCAATGGATGCTGCCACTCGACCCAAGACCGAAAAAAGCGCGCCAAGTTCGATCGAATGTGAAGGTTTTGCTTACAGTTTTCTTCGATTGCAGGGGCGTGGTGCATCATGAGTTCTTGCCACAGGGTAGAACGGTCAATAAGGAATATTACCTGCAAGTTATGCGCAATTTGCGCGAAGCAATCCTCCAGAAACGCCCGGATTTGTGGAAGAACAAAAATTGGCTTTTGCACCATGATAACGCCCCTGCTCACACATCGTTGCTTGTGTGCGAATTTTTGGACAAAAACAACACACTAATGACGCCGCAGCCACCGTACTCCCCCATACCTGGCTCCCTGTGACTATTTTTTGTTCCCAAAACTGAAGAGGCCCATGAAAGGACGATGCTACGCCACGATTGAGGAGATAAAGACGGCATCGAAGGAGGAGCTGAACAAGATCACAAAAACGATTTTTTAAAGTGCTTCGAGGATTGGAAAAAACGTTGGCACAAGTGTATAATATCTGGTGGGGATTACTTTGCAGGGGCAAAATAGATATTCATGAATAAATAAATATTTTTGAAAAAAACACAAAATTCGCGATACTTTTAGAACAGACCTCGTATTACCTACATCACGTGCGGGCTTAATTATAATCCAGAAATGTATGATGTTAAGTTATATCATACACATTCAATTAGAAAATATGACCCCAGAGAGCTCAGTACACATGGATGTAGTAAAAATGTTAAATGTGTACATTTTGGGGATTGTACACGTACAAGTGTTTATAACTTAAAAATCATAGTTTTCTACGAATTTAGTTAGTATTACAACGAAAATATTTTCCGCCCTTGAGATCAAGTCTCCAGCTCTAATTACTGAGCTAGATGGTCTTCAGGTAGCAGGGGTTATTAATGTGAGCTTTATCTGCTCTAATGCTAAGTTTCATTTTTATTCGTTGTTACTTAATGGCAAAAAGGGCAATGGAAAAATAATCTGATCCCATACTTAGGCATTTTTTGTATGCACTTTACAAAACTCTTGTGGCGCATGCGCCCTATAAATATGCAGTTGCTACACTCAGGAGTTGTTGGCAGTACCATTATTGCACGAAAGGCACTAATTGAGTGGAAACCATATTATGTTATTTAACACTTAATAGTGGTAGATATTCTTATGCATTTGACTTAATACGGCGTCCATTAAGCCTCATGTTATTTCGATTTCTTTGGATATAACACACATACAGAGGGTGCTAAAAATGTAGACACACTTCAGTCAAATAAAAAACTGGTTAATATAACAAAATTGAATTCACACAAACAGAAAAAGATGAGCACTAATCATCTTATACTTTTACAGTTACAACAGTTGCTCAAAATGTCCACCATTGGCCTCGATACACCTCTGAGTACGTTGAACTACTGATTGAGCAACGTTTACGAAAGTGTCCTCAGCGATTGCAGCACATGCCATTTCAATTTCTTCCCGAAGTGCTGTCAGTGTAGCTGGTTTTCTACGGTATACAACATCCTTAAGAGTTCCCCATAGGTAGAAGTTCAACGGAGTTAGATCCGAAGAACGCGGTGGTAACTCAATCGGGCCTCTTCGTTCTATCTAGTACTAAGATTGTCATCAAGATACGCACGTACTTCTCAGTGGTAATGTGGTGGTGCGCCATTCTGTTGGAAGTAAAATCCTCATTTCCACAGAGTGTATGAATGGTGCGTAAGACGGATGTGCGTATCATGTTCGGGTACATTGGGTCAGTTACTGTTTCTTCAAGAAAGAATGGTCCAATTGCCTTTGAACTTCAACAACATTCTCGGTTTTCCAACACCCCTTCAAAATTGCTTTCCACTGTTCAAACGATAATCTTGGCCCCAACTTGTTGTAGCAACGCTATCATAATGTATGTGAGTCACATCTGTTTACAGAACATCATACTATACATTACTGTTGTTTTTCGGTTAACTTTGAAATATATTAAATAGATGTCTACTGTGAAAGTGTGTATATATATTTTTGGCACTCTCGGTATTTAAACTTTGTGTAATATTTTTTAAAAAATAATAAAGAATAAAACGCTACTTAAAAGATAGCAATTGCCGTCACACGCCTTTATCATGTTGCATTCAATAATTCTTATTGCTGCATTATGCCGCGTACAAGAAAGGCATAGTAGGTGACCGTATTGCCCCAAAGTATCAGTTTACAGACGTTTCTGAATTCTGGCTGCACACTGTTATAGTTCTCCTAGCTCAATTATTGTAGCAAAAAAGATTTAAGAGAAGCGAATTCTGTTCTGATTATTCGAGTGCTATACATCAGTTTTCCAGAATGGAGTATAGATCGACTGACCCTGCATTTCACGACAACCTCGTCTTTCGGCTATCTTCATGTAGATCACACGCGGATTTCTCCCACTACTCCGGCTAAGTCATTCGCTACTGCTGAGTTTCAATGTTTGACAGACCTGACCTACAGATGGCTGTATTAATGATAACCGGGATTTCAAAATAAATACTGTTGTTAAGCACACCTCTAATGTTGCTTCGCCTATATTATATCACAGTTTTACATCCCTTATTCACATAGTTCCTCGATCACTGCAGAAATATGTAAAATATATAAATAATTAATGTTTTAGGAACTACTCCAGCTGTATTTTAGTAAACGATCTGAACTGAATGAACTTGTTTGCATGACAATGATATACAATAATGAAATGCAACTTTCTTTCAGACTGCGATTGCTTGCAGGTCAAATCAATATGACAACTAATGTTCAACGCAGTAAACACAATCGGTACGTTTCTTCTGAGCTTTTTAATTAGAAATACAAAATTGCAGATGTAGCAAAATAGGATTTTACAACAGATTTGTATTTCTTTTTCAGCTAAGATGTAATCCTATGTTTTCCTTTCCTTATTTCATGTTTTACTTCATGCAAAACATCATTTCATTTTTTACATTGTACTTAAAAGATGTAATGATATTATCTCCTTCTTCCGTTGCAATCAACCTTTCTTCTGCTCAATCATAAGCATATAGTATTTCTTTAAATGTCGGTAAGAGAAAGCCGATTCTTCTTTTTATTCTCTTTGTTTCCCAATCTCAATGTTGTTCTCTTTTCTCTGCACACTACGTGGAACCTCTTTAAGCATTCTCATTCGCACTGAACTTAGTCAATCAAGTTCTCTAAGCGCTTTGAACTGGCAACACATTCTAATATACTGCCCAGGTATCAAAGAGTGGAGTTTGATATCGCTGGGAGCTAAGTTTGCTAAACAGAATAAGGATAGGTTAGCATGTTGAGATCATTTTGCACAGGGAGAACAAGTGGCCAAAGTTGCGTTCTTTTCTCTGCTAAACTACGTGGAATTAGAAGCGCTTCAGTAGAGTGAAACGGTCTCTTTGAGTTTCAATATGTGCATTTAATAAAAGTTGAAAATATCTTTGTTTTGAAATGAAACTCGATTTTTTTTTATATATGCCTATGTAATAATTTGCTTGTACGGCCAACAGAGGCTTGCGAATAATATTGCGCGATACGAAATTATCTGCATTATTTTGCACCAGTTTTATGAATCTTTCAATACTTATTTTTCTCTATATTAAAAAAATTAGTTCAATGTATGTATATATTGAACTATTTTTATTACATATAAGTCCTAACGCTAACAATAATAATAACAACAATACATGAAATAAAATGGTAAACTGGGATAGGAAATATGGAGAGAAATCGTTTCAAGCCTAAGTCTGGGATATCTTTCCGGCATTTTTCACTAATGAGGACTAAGGCAGAAAAAAAACTGGAACAAACCTCTGTCAGGGAGCATGTACCTATCGATATTCGGACTCTACAATTGAATCTACAATTGACTATATTTTGTTAATAATGTGCAGTATTGTGCTAGTTAATACTAGCAAGCTCTATACCACAGTACGATATTAAGTAGATAGTTTTTATGGTATATTAATATTATAATTGGAAGCTGATTTGAACTCAACAGTAAATAAATTCTTGGGAAAAGTAAAGCTAAACAACTTCACACATGTTGTTTTAAATCTTAATTGTGTTAACTTAACAAATAATAATGTTTTTATTATCATTATGTATATATAATGGCATATCATTAAGAACTAATCAGAAAACAACATTAATTGTCTGAGAAACAAGCACATATAAATAACTGCATGAAAAGCTAAATTAAGCTCATTATAATAAAACTAAAATGATTTCGGCTTTGTAAAACAAAAACTAACGCCCAGACAGGGACTTGAACCCTGGACCCTTAGGTTAAAAGCCTAATGCTCTACCGACTGAGCTATCTGGGCTACTGACATCTGATAGCGATGAAAGTTGCTGTCTCCGTAACATAAACTTGCAGTTTAGGAAAAATAACCAAAGCGAAACCACTGAGGTTACATGCAGCGTGTTCAGCATTAGACGTTCACTTTAGCGTAAAGTTCCAATTGTGTTCTAAATTATGAAACACAAAAAGATGTAAATCTTATTCGGAATCAAATAGTGTTTCTGGATAACTGTCTTAAGATCGATTACTGTCTATTTTTATGAGAACAGTATCGGGAATTAAATGTTTACGAGTGATCTTTATATGAGAGAAAATGCATGACCGGGTATTTTGATCCCTTCGAAGTTGTAACCACTTGATATAAGCCGAAAATCGTGTCCTAATGTGCCACAGAAGTTGCCTATTTCAAACTGTCCCTGTTTTCATACTTCATACTTCAGTGAGACAGAATAAATGTAATTTTTTATCTGAATACAGAGTTGCAAACTTGCAGGTCTCATATTCATTTGTTTATCAAGTGAAAGTGTTACTTTCGATGGCTTCTTAGAGTGTTTAGTTTACACATATGTCAATGGGCATAGATACGCTTGTAAAGTCGTGTTTTTATTGCTCATTGAAGACTGCGATACAATGCAAGAAACATTGCCAAACATAGCAACATATTCAGGGCTCTAGAATACTTGTTGCTAGCTCAAGGGGCGCTTTGCAGTCTGTACGTCGTCGATTAATTTACAATATTTATCAAGTTCATGTGTCAAGTTGTCATCTATGATTTTTTTTTTTTGACAGCAAGGCATTTAAAGCTACATAAAAGTTCTCTTTCATATCACAATTCAGACAACATTTCCAATTGTATGTGTTTGTCAATCTTATAGAAATTGCTGGTGGTTGGATGTTGTAACGAGCAAAGGATTTAATTCGAAGTCATATTCGCCTATGTTTCTTATATTTCCCAAACAGTAATGGACACTCTTTCATCATCCGAAGAAAGTCAAATTGCAGATTTTTAACGTTTAAATGTTAATCGAAAGCTATTCATGATAGTATTTTGTTTTGGGTCTGTGGGAGTAACGTACGTTCTAGTGCTATGGAGAATGTGCTGCTGGGAGTTGGATTGGTAGGGACAAAGGTGGATTTCAGTCATGGAGGCGCAAGGAAGGCTATTGTATACGCCTGGGGGAATAGGTGAGCGGGGCCAGAAGCGGAGTGGCAGGTGCGGATGCAGGCTTAGTGCCTAACAATGTCAGATTGAACAAACCAAAGCCGACTTAGTTCCCTTTCTCAGTTCAAGGTCCTCGGATACCAAACGTCAAGACGGAATCCGCTAAGCAAATTCCACTGCAGCACGTCGCACACCGCCAACCAGTTTTACCGCCACATCTGGCCGAGGTCGTTAAGGTGCGGACTCGAGAGCGGGAGGTCTGGGGTTCAGGTCCGTGCTCCTTGGCTGAGTATTTTTTCAGTTTTACCTCAGTCCTCATAACTGGCAAATGGCGGGAGATACCCTAAACATAGGCCTGAAAGGTTTCCTTCCTTAAAAAAGAAACCCTTTCCCAATATATAATTATTTCATGTATCATCAGTGTCACCGCCTGTGGTGCCTCAGTAGTAAAAACGGGCTTTAAACACAATTCATTCATTCCAACCAGTTTTGCCTGGCACTTTGTTGAAACGATAGAAAATAAATGAAAAGTAAATATCCATCTCAGTATTCACCTAAGTGACTAACAGAAACTATGATAGATAGCCAGCCCCAAGAGATTTGAACGATCTCCCGAATACCAGTTACAAGTATTAGCCCCTTAGTCACCCTGCTGGATGACTGGTGGTGATAATACAGTCAGCAATACTGAAAGTGACTTTCCTCCCAAAATTAACCATAAGCACATGCAAAAGGGGACAGAAATAAACTCTCAACATTCAGTTTTTTGTATGTCTACTAAATTAAAAATACCTTTTCGCTCCCGTTTAACGGTCTTACGAGATTTCCTGAGGATATTGAAGTAGAGGCCGGCAGTTTGTTTTTGAGGCTGGGTCAGTCCTGATATTTGTGGTAACCATATTTGTCTCGTAAACCTAAGATCCATGGATTTTTTCTAGCGTAAAAATCCTAAGTATGGCTCCTTCGGAAAGGAAGTAAAGTCGCGGATCCCGTGTTGTGCATTTACTGCACGATAAATAAGCTCAAGCCTGAAAGAAGAGGTCTCTGAGCAAAATGTATATGGTTTTTCACGCTCTGAATTGAATAGGACGCTGATGACCTGAGATGCAAAAGAGCGTCCTCAATAAAACAAGTCAATCAACTGACAATGCTGAACCAACCCAATGCACATCACCTATGACATTTCGGGTTGGCATATCGTGTGCTTAATCGTGGTAGCGATAGAGTTGCCGTAATGCCGGACTCATTCTTTGTATTTTGTGATGTGGGGCTAGCATGCACGGCAATCATCGTGCATAGACATCGTGAAAACCTAACTTGTCAAGCATTATTAAGTACCATGCCATGAGGCTATAGTGGATAATATAGGTACCTATTATCAGCTCGGATGAAGTATTCAGCACGTTGCAAATTCGCCTCTTGGCAATCTACCTTGCCCGGCAGAAGCGGTTTCCGCCTTTCACGGAGAACTTCTGTACCCAATTGTAAAGAGCTTAATGTAAAGGCACGTCTCCTGAGTTGAGAAGCATTTATGTATGAATATTCTTTGATTCCACAACTTTTGCCCTCACAAATCACATAACGGAGCCTGCTCTAGAGTTGCATACTCACTCACAGGTGCCGCCATTTTGCAATTGCTGTTTCGCTATTGTAAACATTAATCGACTCATAAGGAATGTCAACAATTGCAACCGGACAAATGCTGCCATCTGGTGGCAATAGCCTCAGATGCCTATTGCATACCAATTTACTTAGTTAATGAATGTTCTCATAATTAGAACTCAGGATATTCGAACACATTGGGCAAAGTAAATATGGTGAATGAAATATCTAACTATAAAAAGCACTGTAAAAGAGAGAGTGCTATGGAAGTGTAAATCTAACTAACATTGTGATATAAGTCAGGAAACAAGATGTTTGAGACGACCTGAAACACATTGCAGCAAACAACACATCAAAATTGTAATATACCTATACATTAGCTTCAGAACGGGCCATAGCTTTATACCTTGAAAGGAAAGAAGAAGGAGATTAGCGTTAGCTCTTAAGATGATGGATAAAAGCACCAAAAGTTGTTTTAGGATACCCACGGAAATGTCTTATTCTTTGTTGAGAATCTTCCTATGCATATATAGAGGATGCCAAAAAATGTATATACAGTTCAAACAAAGAGGAAAAAAATTGTGTGAACATAACAAAATAGAATTCACACAAACAGAAAATGATGAGCACTAATCATCTTAGACTTTTACAGTTACAACAGTTGCTCAAAATGCCCATCATCGGCGTCGATACACTTCTGAGTACGTTGAACTACTGATTGAGCAACGTTTGCGAAAGTGTCCTCAGCGATTACAGCACATGCCGTTTCAATTTCTTCCTGAAGAGTTGCCAGTGTAGCTGATTTTCTACGGTATACAACATCCTTATGAGTTCCTCATGGGTAGAAGTTCAACGGAATTAGATCCGGAGAATGCGGTTATGTGTGTACACACGTTTCCATTGCCTCTGAACTTGAAAAACATTCTCGGTTTTCCAATATCACTTCAAATTTGGTTTCCGCTGTTCAAACGATAATATTGGCTCCATTTTGTTGTAGGTAGCTATGCTAGCATAAGTAATGTAAGTCACATCTGTTTACAGAACATCATACGATAGTCTTGGCTTCATTTGTTCATTGTTGATTTACCTGTCACGTAGCAACGCTATCATAATGTATGTTAGTCACATCTGTTTACAGAACATCATACTACACATTGCTGTTGTTTTTCGATCCAACTTTGAAATATATTAAATAAATATCTACTGTAAAAGTATGTATACATTTTTTGGCACCCTCGATATTTGGACTAGGGAGTTCGGTAATTGAAGCTTTGGGTCCACGCCTTAGATAAGGAAAAAAGTAAACAACAAGCACTGGCCTTAAACCAAATTCGTATGGTTAGCAATAATTCTCTACTGAGCTCGTCTAGCTAAATTACTATAGGTTTTATGGTACAAGCATTAAACGAAACCAGAATAAGTCGAAATTTATTCAATAATAGTTTACACCATTTTATTCATAAAACATAAAATTGAAAAAAAGAAATTTGAAAGATAATTACTTTGAATCAATGTACGACTTTATTGATACTCACTTGGGCAATAAGAATCGACTTATACACATAATAAATAGCATGGCGCTCATAAACTAATTAGTGACAATTTATTATTTTTCCCGTCCTCATTTCCTGTTCGTTTGTTTTATTCCTGTCATCTCTGCTTCGATTCGACTATTGAGCCAAAAAGCAAAACTCATGCAGTTTTCGGTATAATTTCATAAGTTTGGCTATTTATAATAAAATTAAATGCAGAAGTTTTTCTGGAAATATCTTGCCAAATACAATTCTTGGAAGCTGATAGTTTTCCTCGGGTGTCTAATTTCACTTTTAAACTCAATTAAATTACTGAAAAAGCGCTGAGCTTGCGTAATATGCCGAATGTTGACCTGCGATTGAGAAGGGGGAAGTTAAATTAAATTGGAAGATCGACAGTGTGAGGGAAACAGGAAATGAGCAGAGGTGTATCTAAATGAAGGATAAAAATTGTGTGGAGTAAAGGAGAGGGGAGGGGTCAGAAAGAGAAGAAAGAGAGAACAGGGATTTTGCTGATTAAAACTGATAACGGTAAAGCGACAACGCCGATGAGGATAATAATTATGGCTCCTCTGACCTTGGAGTTAGACCTTACAAAGATTTCGCTGTACACCTTGAATGTGCAAGGTGGTAGTTAATAGAACTTAGCGTGTAAGTACATCTACAATTACTGACGTCCATTACTCAACACGCAACTAACCGCAGACACGCAGATCTGACAATTCCACTAATTGTGTCGTGAAAAGAAGCAACTGGTGCTTTGTGTGCTTGTATTAAGCACCTATTTTTCTTCAAGTATTGTTCGCTACATTGTTTCTGTGTCAGAACGAGGGTAGAATGTGCTGTGCATAGGTTCTTGCAGTTATGTAAAAAAATAATAAAACACTAAAATGAATCCTTTAAAACCAATTGAATTAAAAATGTTTATAGTTTTGGAACTACAACGAAAACAAAGTCCTTTAACCCCCTCCCCCCCAAAAAAATCATTCATTCCTCATATCTCCTATTAAGTGAGAATTTTGTTAATTGGTTTATTTACGGACGCTCTTTAATATCTCACGTCATCAGCTTCCCATTCTATTCAGGGCGTGAAACAGCCGATACATTTGCTCAGAGGCCTCTTCTTTCAGGCTTGAGGTTCTTTATCGTGCACCAAGTCAGAACGAAAACAGATCTTTCAAATGCTAGTTCCAAGCACTACCTTTCCGCTCGTTTATTGTTAAGGTGTAAGGCACAAGGGTAGGTCAACAAGTTTCCAATCTCGCCGATAAGGATTAACGCCTTCACAAAATCCTTATCTGGAGTCATACCTTATCTATTAAGTAAAAAATTGCAGCTGTAACTTCCGCTCCACTGTGTTCAGTTGTTCACATATAGTTGCATAAAGAAGGCTATGTGTAGAAGTTTGTGACATGTTCAAAATGGAGTATCGATCTATTATTAAGTTCTTCACAAAAGAAGGACTTACTCCAAATGAAATTTAACAGCGATTGGAAGATGTATATGGGGGAGCATCCCCCTCATATTCTACCGTAAAAGAATGGACAAACTTTTTTGAATGGGTCGAGAAAGCATTGAAGAAGAAGAGCGTGCAGGTCTGTCCTTGGAGGTACTCACTACTGAAAACATCGCTCTTGTGGAAGGAGAAATTATGGAAGACAGGCGGCTCAAGTTACAGAAATAGCAGCAAGGTTTGGCCTTTCTAAAACAACAGTCCTTCAAATTATTCATGAACATTTAAACATGAATAAGGGTAGTGCAAGATGGGTGGGTGCCAAGACTTCTTTCCTCAGTACAAAAGCAGCAACGAGTCATCTGTTGTCAGGCATTTTTGGAGCTCAGCCTTGGCAACGAGAGAGAAGTTCTGCAAACCATTGTTACAGGAGATGAAACTATGGTCCTCTATTATGATCCCTTGTCCAAAAGAAAATCAATGAAGTTGCGTAAACCTGGCGAAGCACCGCCTCTAAATGCCAAGGTCACTCAATCAACCAAGAAGATCATGGACACAATCTTTTGCGACTGTGAAGGAATACTCTTCATTGACTTCAAGAAGAGGAACACCACAGTAAATGGGGAGTACTATGCTAGCCTACTGCACAGACTACGCGCTTCCATCAAAGAGAAAAGACGAGTGGTGGCGTGCGCCTTCTTCACGACAACGCGCCTGCAGTGCACAGTTCTTGTTGCAAAGGAAAGTGTGAAGAAATGTGGCTTCAAGGAGGTCGACCATCCACCCTACAGTCCAGATCTAGCTCCCAGTGACTATTTCCTCTTCTCAAATCTCAAGAAGATCCTTTGAGGAAGGAAATTTAAGTATGACGAAGAAGTGATGGATGCTGTTTATGTCCATTTTGCAGACAAGACTTCTGATTATTTGGGGGAGGGGGTTGAAATGTTAATTCAAAGATTTAAGAAGTGTATTGCAATAATGGGTAACTATAGTGAAAAGTGAAATATAGTTTTTGCCTTTATCATACCTAGAAAATGTTTGGGTCGGAAACTTATAGACCTACCCTTGTGTACTAAGTCAGGATGATAATACCTTACACCGTAACAATAAATGAACGGAGAGGTAACTCTTGGGACTTGATTTGGGAAGTCTCTAGTTCAAATATATTGGGGCCCTGACATCCTTGGGTTCTTTCGCGGCTTCCCCTGGGATGAATCTTTCCATTGCACGATCTTCCGTACTCGCATTCCATGTCTTTTCATTCCGTTGATTTTGTTATAGAGTCGAAAGTACCAGGCGAGTTGGTGGTTCGCGTTTTGGAAAGGCTTCTGTTCGGCGGCCTCTTGTATGGAAGCGCCCAATCGGAGGGGCGGAGAAACATTGGAAAAAATGTAACGGACCCGTCTCGCGGCCGGGTGCCTTCCTCTGAAAAGCCACGGCTTTTCTCTTATTGCTTTCTAACGAATTAACGTAATTCAATGACATTTGACAAAGGTATGCCTTTGTGTATGATCTCCTAGCAAGTGCTGAAAGCGCTGTCTTTAACATTAGAGCTGCCGCACAATAACTTTTGCACTTGGAGTCCATTATTGAGCGGAAAGAGAAAATCAATCAGTGAGACAGGTACCTACCTCTTCTGAAGCAGGTAGCATTTCCAATAAAACACTACTCCTGTGCGTGAGTGAAAAATATTTTTATCTAAACAAAGGAACTAAGCACCTTCGCCTCCCACAGCCATACTACTGGCGCTCGAACAGAAGGTCGGAAAGCACTTAAGGCGGGTACTGCAACTCCGCTGTTCTATACTTCGTTCAGTATCGTTGTTTCTCTTCTCTTTATTCCAAGAGACTGAATGCAGAGGTGAACGTCGGTCCAACGTTTGCAGTTTAGGATGAGAGTGAAATACACTACCCTTGCTCGACCCTAGCTCTTTCCCTCCCTCTTTCGCCCTCTAGCTATTGTGTAATCAGTTTTGTTTTCCACCGAAATGTTTTGTCTATGGGACAGCGCGCCGCTCGTTAGCCGGTTAGCCGGCCAGCAGGGTTTCGGTGATCAGCAGGAGAGTAAAACAAACCAACTATACAATTCACAAACCAATTTAAGAGGCTCATTACTTACCAAATTATAATGAGGTGTTGAAACTGCCCGCCTTCACTCTCCATACATTTTGGCATCTCTTTAGGAAGTTATTCATCACTCTCAGTAGTTCATTTTGAGAAATCCGTTTGTCCAGGTGGTCTAGCGGTAATCATACTAGCCTTCTAAACGCAATATCGCGGGTTCGAACCCGGTCGTGATCGATGGATTTTTTTCGGGCGTAAAAATCCTAAGTGTAGTTTCCTTCGGAAGGGAAGTAAAGCCGGTCCTGTGATGTAGATTTACGGCACGAAAAAGAACCTCAAATCTGAAAGAAGAGGCCTCTGAGCAAAATTTGTCTGCCGTTTCACTCCCTGAATTGAATGAAACGCTGATAGCCTGAGGTGTTAAAGAGCGTCCGTAACCAAATAAAAAAACCCTCACATTTTGAGTAATCTGTACAATTTCTGACTATTATCTTTGGGTTCTTGTAGGTTTGCGGGCTCTTCTTGTAAGCATAATTTTTAATTTGCCCTTGATTAGGGGGAACGAGTGGGGCCATAAATCCTTACTAATAATTCTGTCTTATGAAAACCTATTGTAAATTATTCTCATGGAATTATTCGCAATGTGAGCAGTGGCAGAGTCCTGTTGAAAATTGCATGATCACGCTTCCTGTAGGTTAATAATCTGAAAAAAAGTGTTAGCGTGGTATTCACATAAGTAATAGAATTAGCGTATGCTCAAAATAAAATGATCTTATGATTTTTCCACTACTGAGTTAACATATGAATCGTACATAAAGATACGCTGTGTCGTTGTAAACACACACGACATAATACACTTTAGGTATGTATAATGTCGAATTAAGAAAGGAATAACAGAACACATAACCAGGAGCAGGTGCGCTATGACTGTAACAGTCAGCAAAGTCAACAAGTAAGCAAGCAGGCTTTCTATCCTTTCCACGGCGCGGAGTGAAGGCTCGTTCATAGGGAAAGCATCATCTCTTCGCGCAACCTAATGTTGTGTACTGTTAAGGGAACTTCACGTAAGGCTGCGGAAACATTTTTTCGAGCTATATGGGGTGTTTCACTAGCTTTCAGTTTCTTTCAAACTAATTCATTGATATTTGACACCGATATCTTGGTTATACGAAGTGTGATCTCATAGCAACTATTGGTCGTGGTTGCTATTAGCATCAAGGCATCTCTACATGACTACGAAAAGCATTCACCAGTAACGGCTTAAAAATTTCCCTCTAATGTTTTCTTGCCGTTTCGCAAGAGTCCGTGGCTTTTTGCAGAACACGTTTCCTTTAAGCATGACCTATAAGAATAAAGTTGGTGGGCAAGGGTGGGCAACCTTGAGGAAAAGTTGCTTTAGAAATGACAGGATCTTCAAAGAATGAAACAAGTTCAGCAATGCTGACATTGGGATATAATTTTGCTGAAAATAACCAGTTCCCCTTTGTTCAACTGATTAACAAACTCATGGGACACTCATATACACTGCAATATCCACTGTTGTATGGTAGGTTGGAATCAATCATGCACGCTGTGACAGAGCACCCTGTACTCTTTTGTTGTTGTTCATAAAAACAGCTGTCTAATACAAGATGTGAGGATTGTCACAATTCCATGGAACTACGAATCGGAGAACCATGAAGAATTTAGTAGACGTACCCGAATGTGCTTAAAAACTGCTGCAATCAGTAACAATAGTTAAATATCTTCTTTTAATTAAGAGGTTTTAATTCTTACACCGCAGTAACAAAACAAGTATACACTTTTTTCCGCTTATTGATTGATGTGTGATTTTTGAAAATTCAATTCCTAACACTATTTACACAAGAACTTCTGTGAGGAGACTGCTTTTCCCCTCCTGCATTGTTGTCTATGCACTGTTGGACTTCGACACAGGTGTTTATCCAGTAATACTCTCGTGATTTCTAGTTTCTTCACCAGATATTGAATATTGAATTTTTTAACCCCAAACTGAACAATACATTTTTTGTACTCCTTTGTGGACATTAATTTTATTCATTTTGGTCTCCCAGTAAACGAACTAAAGAACTATCCCGATTTTCGAAATTTATGTCAGTCACTGTGGTAAACTTGTATAAACATCTACTGTCTGAGGTTAATTCTAACCTACACATTTAAGAGCAATTTTATTTTCTATAAATTTAATGAATGATAAATTCATTGATTTCCAATTACTTTTAATGCCGTGAAAGATTATAACCGTACTTAATACCTAATTCTGTCCAAGATTGTGATTAAATGTGTTGGATATGGAAAATCTATAGTGTTTCAAGGGGTTTTCTGTAAGATAATAATTAATTTCTTAAGTGTGCATGAACAGATGTGGCCAATCAGAAATGATTTGCTTTTAGTGGCCACAAAGAAAATTGGCAACACATTCTAATGCATGGCCCAGGTGTTAAACAGTGAAGGTTGATTTTGGTGAGAGCTAAGTTTGCTAACTAGAATAAGAATAGATTAGCATGTTGGAATCTGCACGTGGAGCAAGTGACCAAAGTTGGTCTCTTTTCTCTGCAAACTGCGTGGAATTAAAAGCGCTTCCTTGGAGTGAACCATTTCTTTGAGTCTCAATATGTGTGTTTGGTGAAAGTTGTAAATATCTTTGATTTGAAATGATGTGGAATTGCTATTTTATACATGCCTAAATATCAAATGGCTTTTACGGTTAATAGACGCATAGGAACGATTTTGTGCAAATATGTTTGTAAAGAATGCGCAATAAATACACATGCTAACTTTAACTGTGGTTATTTATGATGAATAAAATTGTAATAGTACAGAAAGGACTTAATTATTTTAATGCTAATATGTTAATATAAAGAAGAATACTAAAATGCTAATATGAAGAAAATTAAATTCCTGTTCTGTTAAAAATACACGTTCAACTCTACTTGGATGAAATAGGGAATGTTCTTGCTTTGTTATGCAAAAGTTTTATGAACCTTTTGTTGTTTATTTATTTCCATATTTTAATTAGTCTATGGGTCCATATGTACAGTTGAACTATTTTATTAGATATAAATCCTAGCCCTAGTAACAACACATGATATAAAATAAAAAATATGGGAAAGAAAAATTTCCGGGCGTATATGCAGGGTATCTCCCCGGCATTTGTCATTAATGAAGACACAAAAATGCTTGGGAAAAACGTCAATCAGGGAGGATGGCCCTAGCGATATTCCAACTGATGATTGCATTTTGTTAGTAGTGCACAGAATTGTGCTAGTTAATATCAGCACACCAAAATATGATATTGATTAGTTAGTTTTAACGGCATACTAATATTTTAATGGAAATTGCTTTGAACTTACCAGAAATAAATTTCTTATGTTATATATGTAAAGTAAAGCTAAATAAATTAACACATTCTCATCTTGGTTCTTAATTGTGTTAACTTAACAAATAATAATGTTTTATTATCATTATGTACACATAGAATAGCATATCAGTAGGAACTAATCAGAAAACAACATTAATTGTGCCGGAGACAAGCACATATAAATAACTGTATGAAAAGTTAAATTTAGGTTCAGTATAATAAAACTAAAAGGATTTTGGCTTTGTGAAACAAAAGCTTACGCCCAGACAGGGAATTGAACCCTGGACCCTTAGGTTAAAAGCCTAATGCTCTACCGACTGAGCTATCTGGGCTCCTGATATGCGATAGCAGTGAAAGTTCTGTCTCAATAACACAAACTTGTAGTTTAGGAAAATTAACCAAAGTGAAACCGCTGAGGTTAATGCAGCGCGTTTAGCATTAGCATTAAGTTCCAATTGTGTTCCAAATTATGAAACACCAAAAAAGATGTAAATCTTATTCGGAATCAAATAGTGTTTCTGAATAACTGTCTTAAGATCGATTACTGTCTATTTTTATGAGAACAGTGTCGGGAATTAAATGTTTACGAGTGATCTTTGTATGAGAAAAAATGTATGACCGGGTATTTTGATCCCTTGAAAGTTGTAACCATTTTGTATAAGCCGAAAATCATGTTCTAACGTGCAACGGAAGTTGCCTATTTCAAACTGTTCACGTTTTCATACTTCTATGGGACAGAATAAATTAAATTTGTTATCTGAATACGAAATTGTAAACTTGCAGGTCTCAGATTGATTTATTTATCAAATAAAAGTGTTACTTTCGATGACTTCTTAACAATGTCGTGTATATGCAACTCTGAAATTAGAGTGTTTAGTTTTCAAATATGTCAATCGAGGGAGATTCGCTCGTAAACTCGTGTTTTTGTTGTTCATTGAAGACTGCGATATACATGCAAGAAGCATTCCCAAACACAGCAACATATTCAGGGCTCTAGAATACTTGTTGCTACCTCAAAGAGCGCTTTACATTCTCTACTTCATCAATTAATTTGCAATATTTATCAAGTGTGTCAAATTGTCATCTCTGTTGTTTTGACAGCAAGATATTTAAAGCTGCGTAAAACTTCTCATTTATATCACAATATTCAAACGAAATTTCCAATTATACTTGTGCGTAACCCATAACAGCTCCCAATTGTACAAATCAAGGGCCCCCCTTTCCAGTTCAAGCCCCTCGGTAAAGCCACTTCCACACCAAACGCAAGACAGAATCCGTTAAGCAAATTCCACCCCTGCACGTCGCACACCACCAACGAGTTTCGCCTGGTACTTTGATGAAATGAGAGAAAATAAATGAAAAGTAAATATCCATCTCAGCATTCGCCTAAAGTGACCAGTAGAAACCATGAAGGATGGCTAGCCTCAAGAGATTTGAACGGAGATCTCCCGAATACCAGTCACAAGCGTTAGCGCCTTGGCCACCCCGCGGAATGGCAGGTGGTGATAATAATGAAAGTGGTCTTTCCCGCAACATTAACCATAAGCACATGCAAAGGGGGACAAAAATAAACTCTCAGCTGTCAGCCTTGTTTTGTTTTTTATTGTTTCGGTTTTGTTTTTGTTTGTTTGTTTGTTTGTTTTTTTACTGAAATTGAAAAAAAAATATGTACTTTTAATCTTTCGTAACAAAATTAAGATGCGCATTTTGCTGTCGTTTTCTATTAACTCCCCGAACGGAATACCTGTCCTCCACAGGCTATTGTTGTGATGTCTTTCCTTCACCACATGTCACCGCTAATTCCATTTAGCTGCTTAAAATATAATCCGTAGAACAGATTTAAGTATAATAGGTGAGCCTTAGGAAGCGAGGAAGCGTTAACTTTAGTTCTAAATATAGGAAATGATAAGCACACATTGCCTTCAAATTTCTTTCATCATAATGGTGGCATTACAAACAGGGAGTGTGATGTCACCAGTTACACAAATAAGTCATTGTTTGCTCTATATTATATTATATTAAATATAACAGAATCAATAATCCTTTATATAAAATGTATTAATTTACTGTTTTAATAAGTTAATTGATCAGAATCAGAACGAAAATAAGGTAAAGTAATGGAAATTTTTTGTCAGATTTGTGTGATACTTAGATGATACAAAATGATTATAATGGTTTGGATATTTTCTTTAATTTTTCTGTAACAAGCATCAAGTTTTGTATGTAATGTAATGAGCAAGCAATATTTAACGTAAGAATTCATGTTACAATGAATTCCTTCTATGTGAACTTAGCGAAAATTCGGTTACGTTTGACGATCGAAACAAACATAGGTTTTGAACGACTATCGCAAACAATCTCAAAAATAAACAATTGTCAGTGTCATTTAAAAATCGTCACATTGTAAATCAACAGTTGCATTTGATATTTGTCAAAAATACAGAGGGTGCCAAAAATGTACACACGCTTCAAGCAAGGAAAAAACTGTGTTAACATAACAAAACTGAATTCACGCAAATAGAAAATGATGCGCACTAATCATCTTAGACTTTTACAGTTACAACAGTTGCTCAAAATGCCCACCATCAACGTCGATACACTTCTGAGTACGTTGAACTACTGATTGAGCAACGTTTGCAAAAGTGTCCTCAGCGATTGCAGCACATGCCGTTTCAAATTCTTCCCAAAGCGCTGCCAGTGTAACTGATTTTCTGCGGTATGCTGTACCCATGAGTCTCAAATTTGTCTGAATGCGTGCAATTGTTACTCCGTTGGCGGTTCTGTTCTGTACCACGTCTCCATTGTCTTTGAACTTCATTCTCGGTTTTCCAACACCACTTCAAAATTTCTTTCCGCTGTTCAAACAATAATCTTGGCTCCATTTTGTTGTAGCAACGCTAGCATAACGTAATGTGTGTCACATTAGTTTACAGAACATCATATGACAATATTGGCTTCATTTGTTCATTGTTGATTTACCTATCACGTAGCAACGCAATGATAATGTATGTGAGTCACACCTATTTAGAGAACATCATACTACACATTACTATTGTTTTTCGGTTCAACTTTGAAATATGTTAAATAATGTGAAAGTGTGTATACATTTGTTGCACCTTCGGTATATTTAACATTAAGTGAATGGGGTGTAGCAAAGTTGAAACATAAATAGCTGAAAATGTTTCAATATTCTGAAACCTCAATTCAAACTGGCGAAGAAGATCTTACAGAATTGGTACAATTCTTCTGGCAGACCGATATTAGGATATCGCACTTCCAATGCTCAGTATTTCCAAACAGAAGTTGATATACCCACAGGGGCAAAGCTAATTTGTACGCTTTTATTCTGAGGTATATGTCAGTGGTGATGAAGTCCTTGCCTTGAAATCAAATATTTAAATGCCCCTTTGGATCTGTATTAAAGACCAAGTATCAAATCCGTATTTTATCATGTAATTCAGTAATAGCCCCATTTTGACTAATGGTGAATAATACTAATTTTTCTCTGAACAGAAATAAACAATTGAGAAACTTGTCCCTACTTAAACAACGCACAATGTTGTGATAAGAGACCATCATACTCTGTAAGAAAATATTTGAAATCTCTCGACCTAATAGAATTTGTGACGTTTATCACACTGTGTGTTTTTTTTTCTGATCTGGAATTTGATGGGTTGAAATCTTATCCTGTGTTATTCCAGGATTAAGTATCGTTTTTTCTTTAACCCGGCCCACGAGTATTAATCCAACATTGGCTCCCACCACAGACTCAGCTCTATATGTTCCATAGATGAAAGTTTTCTGCAACTCGAACCGGTTTATGTAAAGCCCTCTCAACACCTTGAAATGTATCCAAACCTGTATGGATATTCTTAAGATAGATTAAGAGCCGGGTGTGTAAAGAGTTAACTCGAGTTTAGAGCATAAAATTAACCATAAGTTATACTTAACTTGGAAAATTTGGTTGTATAAACATTAATTTAAGATTATTTTGTCTTAATCTCAAATTAAATCTAACTAGCGAAATTTCATAAGTTAAAGCACTAAACTAGAGTTAAGCAGTTGTTAAATAAACCATTTCCCAGAAGCATAACATTTACTTTTCATTACCGCGCAATAATAACACCAGACAGAGTTGCAATCAATTATAGGTTATGTTAGGCTAATCTTACAAGCGGTATATTGTACACATTTTTTATTATTCCTACATTTCATCCGATGATGAATTTCACTGTGCCCCTTCGTTTATTTCACGAGAGAGAAAAATCCGTTCCTAGAACGGAATGACGCATAATTCAGAATGCGATTTCGCTTAGCAAAAGATTTCGAAGAACTGGAATAGATGTTACTTCTCCGATTATAATAACAAATTAAGCAAAATCATGCTTTGAATTCTATGTTTATAATACTATTAACTTTAAGGCTCACCATCCTTAAATTTACGAGAACATTAAAATGCCAATCGAAGAGGGTGATGTACGGAAAGTGATGCTAGACTTCTATAACATTCGCAACTTTCTTGGAGTTTTAGGTGCTATAGATTGCATACACATGAGGATAAAATGCAGAATTCTTTAAGAATTATATTCTTTGGCAATCTCCTCCCATTACGTTCTTTATCTTTATTTGAAATCGAATCCTTTTTTTTTTCTTTCTTTCTTTCTTTCAATTATTTCCCTGTATTTTAGCACCAGATCAACGATAATACCCTTCTCACCTTTGCTAAAATTTTCCATTCTCATTCGCTTTGACTTTTCCTTATTCATGTTTGAAGACAAGGCCGAAAAAGTGAGTGATTATTGATTTTCTCAGGTTAAACAGTTGAACATCAACTCGCTCTAAACACGTATATCTCTATTGTTTCGTGATGTTGCCATAGGTTTGACGGTTAGTGTAAACTCGATATTACGTAGTCTGAGATTATTTTTATGCAACAGAAATGATAAATGACCCCTAATTAACTTTTAAATTACAGTTAAATATAATCTCCAGCTAGTAAATTTTATATAACCGGCCTTAAATCTATAATTATTCTACAATTTTTAACTTATTCGCTCCCTAATGAAAATTGCTAGTTGTTTATTTTCACGCCACTGCAGTCGCTGCGTCCTCTTGATTTATGCCAAACGAAACCAAGGGCCTTACTCTTCCTTCAAATCGTTACATCCGACTGCAGTGTCTGGTAATAGTGTATTATATACCATGTAGTATTTCTATAAAATAGGGGATAAATATGCACAAAAACGAATTAATTTAAAGAATAAAATTGCCACTGGAGATGCCGGGGATTGAACCCGGGACCTTTCACATGCAAAGCGAACGCTCTACCTCTGAGCTACATCCCCACTTAATGATCTTTAGCAAACATTGCTATGAGATTCTTGGGTCTCAACATATATCTTTGTGACTTGTGTTACATTTTTAATAAACGTACATTTAAAAAGCGTGTTCTGGACAATGTTGCTTAGTTCATTAGAAACATAGTAGTAGCATAAAAATGTCTCACACAAAACCATTTTAGTAATTAGTGCTAGGATTTATATGTAAATGCGTGTTTAATTTATTATCTACTCGTATAATTAAATTTTCTCCTTATATTTACAAATAACAACGTTAGTAGTTATTTAACTTACATTTCATTTATCACATTTGCCCATATATTCCGGGCATATTTAACAGACAAGACTTGCAAATCTGAATAATTCAACACATTATTTAAAATATTTTTCATATCTTATGATTTCAAAATAATTTTTGCCCGATTATACTTTAAATTTCATTTTAGTATCAACAGTATGTAATCTGGATTCGGGTTTCTCCCTGGAATGTGGAAAACAGGAAACCAACCATAGATTAGAGACAAATTAATAATATGCAGTTAACAATGAAGCCTTCGAGAATGTGTTGAGGGTTCTCAAAAATCCGTTGTTGGCGATGAAACGGAACCTGACATGTCAAACATTTCGTCCTCACAGCTGCATTAAAAAGCTAAAAGCAACGCAACCCTCTATCCCATAGCCATAATTTCTGGGGAAAGTGATAGAACATATCAAATGTTCAATAATTTAGGTAGTGGAACTAATGGGTGATTTTTCATTTGCGGGACCGCTCCACGCGTAACGGCCGGTCGGTCAGTTTAGGTTGTTGCCGCGGTGGACGGGTATTAGAAAGTCCGCAGACATGATTGTTGCGTTAGCTATTAAACAATTAAGACATGTTCACTCACCATTATCTAGGGATCTGTCTACCTTTATTTTCCATACATTTCTGGCATTGGCTTATGAAATTAACCCTGCCCTCTGAAGTTCCCTCTGAGAAATGGCAGCAATTTCTTTACGAATGTTATTTTTCAGTTCATTTAATGTGTTGGATTTGTCTTGTACACTTTTTCCTTCATTCCCCCCAGAGATAAAATCGCAGGGTGTTAAATGTTTGTTAATCATCGAATATTTCATGAATTGCATGCAATGAGACATGGGCTGTATATACCTTTACAGAATACATTTGTAAAATCGGAAATCTACTTTCCTTTACAGTCAGTCAATTCACGGAAAAGGTTGCAAAAATTTTCTGTACATACCTGTCACTATTAATTGTTTATTAAAAAAGGGGGACCTATTATTATTCTCTCGCCGATATTTTTGAACTACAATCTTATCTTTTGGTCCTTCAGGAGGAGATTAGGTTTTTCTGAACTCCAGTATCAATTATTTTGTTTGGGTGAATTTATTTCAGCAAACAACATTACAGTTGAATTTATATAAATAAAAAAAAATATCTAAAAATTTAACAGTGCAAAAATTAAGGTTCTTCCATATCTTAACCACCAGGCTATATGTATGATAAGGAATCCCTAAAATAAATCACAATTTTCACAACTGTGTGTGCCCTCAAGCTCCTTTCTTATACTTCTCCACTTATCTCTTACTTTACCTAAGAATTCCCCAATCTTGTTTATATTCTCTACCCTCATGTCTCATAACGTTTTAATTGCCACTATATTTTCTTGTAGTTTGTACCATTTTTCATCCCAGATGTTATCCCTCCACCTTTTTACCATTTCATAATCTATTAGATAATGGAACACGCTATCTACCTCTAGACGTTCGTACTCACACAAAAGTTTACGAAAAATGCTTATTTTATGACAAAAAACTTTTTAAATGTCAGTTTACATGCCCAAAGTTGTCTCATGAACGTTCTTTAATTTTTAATTTATACAGACTATTTCATTTATATGACGTCGTCTTAAAATCGACCAATGAAACGAATCAAAATTTTGGATTTTGACCAACCACAGCCGGATTACGGAGTGAAATTATAAAAATAAAAAATTATCAAATAATTTTATCTTGCGACGTGCATTTGTCTTGTGGTCAGTGTAGCCAACTCTATCCTCCACTATATAATTCCTGAACACGCATCACTGACCACTTTTGCTAGAGGCGGTTGGGAAGCTATTGATAGCATCAAAAGCATGGACAATCGACAATCATAACATAAAATTGGAAGGTTCTTCAAAGCGTTTTGTTGATGCGTCAATTGTGCAAATTGACCTTGTCATTAGGAATTCCAAACCACAGAATACAAAGAAAACTAGAGACACTGTATATTATCTTTTTTTTTTTTTTCTCGGATGGTAAAAAATCGAACGGTAGTGATTGTAATAGTCAACTTTTGTCCATTTCAGTCTCATGGCTTCTGAATAGAATAGATATCCATAAGTATAACATTTTATACAAGTGTTAATATTCTGTGAGCGAATTTGAAATATATATATCAATGAAAAATAAAAATAAAGTAACACTATTAACAATGTAACGAATTAACAGTAACAATAAAAGTAGATAAGGATAAAACACTGAGAAAAAGTCACACTTGAAATTGCTATATTTCAAGTGTGACTTTTTCTCATTTTTTATCCTTATCTACTTTCGTTATTACTGTTAATTTATATATAACTTTTATTCTTGTTTTATTTGTGAAATAGTCCTAACCCAGTATTTTGCTCTTCTCTATTGGCATTATTGACATTCGGCACTCTTCTGTCGCAAAATGGCTTGAAAATATTAAGTACAAGCATACAATTATTATAATTTTGTAAGCCAAGTTTAGAGGAACTATATTTAAATTCTTATTTTATTCATGAAATAGTCCTAATAAATATCACTCGAGGGTCTGGGCTTTCCAGATAAATTGTTAATCTCAGACCCTCTTGTGATATTACTTGTGATAATTTCTTATTTTGTTAAACCGCTCTTATGATTGTGAGGGAGTGTCCAAGTATAAAAAAATAAATAAGTGTTGGTATACATTTTTATAATACAGAAATCCGACAGAAAAAAAAAACACGCTTGTGTCGGGGGATAATTTACTTTATGGTGTTGGTTCACCCAACATGTGCAACTAATTAGAGTCAAGTTAGTGTACGGATATTTGCTTAGTTCCCAAAAGAGTATAGTGTACTTGCCAACGTTGCTTTTATGTTAAAATAAGATCGCTTTCTAAATTTATTATTCTATTGGATGCTTCCTTTTGTCCCGACAGTCTTTTCTTCTCCCTTACGGCGTTGGAGTATTCTGTTAACTCCCCAGACATGATAGCAGCGTCTGTGCTAAGCCAATGAAGACGTAACTAAAACCAAGGCATACTTTGGGTAGAACAACTCATTGCCGCATGAGAGCTTTGCTGTTGCTCTACCGTCTGGCTATATTCGCATATATAATCGCACTTTATTGTTTGAGCTTTATAGTACCATTATCGCTAATAATAAAATAAAAAGCACATGCCCGACGCGGGACTCGAACCCACGACCATGAAGTATAGAGTCTCACGCTCTACCAACTGAGCTAGCCGGGCGATGGAGTTATAACTCTTTAACAACACTCAAATTCGAATGAAATAATTTGACAAGAACTTTATAATGAAGTTAGAGTCAACGTCTGAAAACACTGTTTTAAAAACCTTTTTCTAATTTCATACTGATTACAGTTTTCACATGACAGTCATTTGCCAATGCAGAGTTGGAGAGTTGTATATACTTAAGATATGTTTCTTTACGTAAATAAATGTCTCCAGAACAGCGGTTTTTGCACAGTGCTATTGAGCTATTTGGGTTTTTCAGCATTATTATCGAGAATGCACACTAGTTCATGTAAACACACTTTATGAAAAGCGATAAACAATTGCATTGCAATTGTCCACTCAACATTTTATTCCTTTGTTGTCACTTGAACATGTGAGTCACTAGTTATCAGTCACCTAAAATGCAAAATCAATCAATAAATCATGGTCACTGTAGATCCAGTGGCAAGACGCCCCGACTTGCTGGAAAATAATGTTTTGTTGTAAGTGTTCCACTTGTGGGAGGAAAAACAAAGTACCAACATGTCAGTATTGCATCAACAGCAACCTTTTGTCAAATGACTTAATATCTCTTTCCATTTCAAAAACAACACGATCATTCTAGGATCCCCATATCCGAGCATTATATTTATTAACCTTTACGGACAAGTGATAGGTGGACTGTTCCGAGAAAACTACAAACACAACGCGACAAATATCTTGCTACATGCTGTGTCTCCATTTTTTTGAATAATCAAACAAATGTTACTGCTTTAGAAATGAAAGCCATTTGGCTGTACAGAAACGTTTTGAATTGACAATTGCAATGAAAAAATTGCAAGTTGCTATTATAAGTTTTCTTCTGTTATTAATGAGTGATTCTTTATGAATACTGTAAAATGATGTTCCTCAAAGCTTTGACTCTTGTTGCGATGCAGATGCGCAAAACAGATATATTCTTTATATGCATATATTACTTTTTTTAATATAGTTTAACGCCCGTTTTTACTACTGAGGCATCACAGGCAGTGAACACTGATGACACATGAGATGAAATGATATATTGGGAAAATATTTTTTTTATAAGGAAGGAAATATTCCAGGCTAAGCTTTGGGTACCCCCCGGCTTTTGACCGGCGTTTATGAGACTGAAAAAACCTCAGCCAGGTAGGATGGCCCTTGGGAATCGAACCCAGACCTCCCGCTAACGAACCCGCGCTTTAACGACCTTGGCTACCCGTGGCGGTATATCGATGAGGTATAAGAGCAGTTTTCAGTAGCTCTTCGTTCTAAGATCTTCACGTTCTTCAACGCTAATAACTGTTTATATATTTACACTATTTAAAGATGCTTAACGGATTTTACTGCATTGATTTCACTTTTGCAGTATCTATACTGAGCAAGTCGGGCATTAATTGTTTTAACAGACGTTGATTTATAAAAAGATCAATATTTACTGAAGATGGTCTCACTTCAGGCGGTAGTATTCATTTCATGATATGACAATAAGGATCTCATAAGGGCTACTTAGGAGCAAGGAGAACTCCATATTTATAGTGAAGACAGTCTATCTAGGGCATGGAATGGAATTTCAAAATGAAATTGCCAAGACGATGTATAAAGTTCATTTCTTGTGAACCAATAAATTCATACATTTAAAATTGTCCAAAACAGTTATAAACATCAAGAAGAAAGAGAATAAACAGCCTGGAATAGATAAACGTTATGAAATACCAACAAGGAGCGAGAGAAGGAATAATATATATATATGTGTGTGTGAATAATTAATACTGTATAATAAATTATAAAGTTGGTTTAAAAACTATAATCAATTGATATCAAGATTACAGTTGTGAATTTTAGAATGTTTTCTTTTATTCATGCTATTTTAGAAGAGGCACAGTCAATTTTGGTAGATACCTGAAGATTAACGCTAAAAGGTAAGCTGAAAATCAGAATTAAATGGATAAAATAAAAATAACATCGAAATGTAAATAAAGAAAAGGAGTAATTTATGTAATTGGAAGCAATTCATCTAAAATTATAAGAAGGAAAGAAAACAATTTTATAAAGTAAAGTGACTTTGCGTTGTTTCACAGTGAGGCTACACTTTGGGCGCCAGTTTTGAAGCGATTTTGTTAGTGAATTTATTGATTGCCTCGGCCTGGTGCCCACGCTTCACTACAACAGAATCTCAGGGCAATTTTAGTTGAACCTCGGTGTACTGACCTTGTCCTACATCCGATCCTGGTGACGTTTCATTGCGACGAAGATGATAATTAGAAACTGACTTGATTCTTAGGACTGCACCTACCCTCGCGTTGAGTCACCGGCCCTCTAATTGCGATACAGTTTAACTCTTAACACCGACACGTGGTTTTTGCGCCCGTAGACCAAATGCACTATACGTAACAGATTATATCGAAAATGAGTTGCTTCGGAGTGTATGAAGCTTGTCGAAGTTCTGGAAGTGTTTTGGAAAATTGGTAGTAATCCCAAACGAGGCGAACTGCCTCACATTGAAGAAGGGATGTTGGTGGAAGATGTTTATTATTGGCCCCCTTTGGGCTGCAGTTTGAAACGGATTTGATAGGTGGGGGATGGGAATAGGACTGTTTGGTTACTGCGGTAAATAATTTATGCCCGCTGATCGCTGGTTTCTCTACGGCTGCTGCAGACCACCCCATTCTTCTTAGATAAGACTCTCTCGGAGGCTTTTCGCTGTATTTTGGCGGCTCTTAGTCAGCCGGGCCTGAGACGGGATTCCGAAGGTGACGACAAATAACGCTTCGTTATTTATTTGTTGATGTCGTTTGTTCTACTAACATGAATATTCACGTCTCACCACAGGCAAGGTAATCTTGGCAAACGCGTAAGTTTATTGCATTGGCCAAATGTTGCCGAGTGCGAAGAGATTGTTAATTTAACAGAAATCTTAACGCAACTCAATGATGTAATGACAATTAACGTACTGATTGACACTCAAGCTTCATTGTTACTGGAACTGACCGCTCTTCCGCTGCTCTCCGGGCGACGGCAGCCACGCGTATCTGGGCCCGGAAAATTCCGAGACTGAGCTACCTTTGGGAAAAATCCATCTCTTTTATACACAATACAAAATGACTTCATCCTTGGGCAACGGCGCGAAATACTCGCGCTAGTTTTGTGTTAATGTCACTCATAGATCAGGACTTATCTCATGAATTCCATTTCTATTTGCTGGACAATTTTGTCCAAGCAAAATGCTACGCTATTCGTCAATAACATGAATTTAAACAAATTTCATACGTTAGTGTCAAGAATCTTTTACTCGGACACCTACAACTTTGGCCGGTGTCTCTACCCTGAGGCGGGGGCATTTCCAACCCTAGCTGCATACCATAAGGGTTTACCTTGGCATTGTCTGACTTTTTCCCAAGTTTTTCCTTACCTTAGTTTTACATATACGAATTATGTCATCAAAGTTCCTCCACTGAAAGAAAATGTACACATAATTACTGAGTTACTGATGCTTAAATTACAAATATTAATTATTTCAATTACTCTGTAATTGACGGGGAGTCAGGGACAGCTTCAAAATCCACGTGGTTCAAACGTCCACGAGGTTCACGTACCCGCGACGCTTTGAAAGTTTAAAATGTACAGAGAGGTTTGCTTGCTCAAAACTAAGGTACGAATGTCATAAGGCGCCAAAAGTCAGCGTCCTGAAGCGACCAAAGTACAAGTCATAACTACCCTCCGCTTGATGCTTGGTCATTAAAAAGACATAAAGTTTGTCTTTCGTCTTCACCTTTTGTTACATTTTCCTATTTCATCATCCTTTCCTGCTAGCATTGAGTTGTACAACAGAGTTATATAAAAAATTGGAATAAAGTCCTCAAGAGTTTGCATTCATCATTTGGTTTATTTCTGTCGCTAAATATGAAATTTTTGCAATATCTAAAGAAATTGTGTGGCAGTAAAGTCCAATATTTTTTTGCAAGTCTACTACAAAAGTAGTTAAAGCACTGCTTTTTGGTAATTGAGAGAACCAAGACATAAAACTATTAACAACCTCTTATGTTACTTAACGAAAATCTTTATAAAAATATACACAAGTAAGGGAAAATGAAAAATACACATTTCACAAAATATACAAACATTACAGCTGTAATCACGATTAAGTTCTAGCTCAAATCGTATTTTATTTTTAAAAAGTACATGCACAAAGAGAAAACAAATAAGAATTATGCAAAAAATATTTGTTTTCATATGAATCATCCCTTTTATCAAAGTTTTGAAACTCTTGGCACTTATATTATGTTTAATGAATATTAAGAAATTTAATTTTGAAATTAAAACTCCATTATCTCAACCCTGTATCTTGTGACTTGGCCGATGCTCTTTATTTATTATTATTGTTGCAAATGGAGAGGTTCTCTCTCTTTCATCTTTGATCCCCCACGCTTTTAAAACTCGTGTAAGATTTCTTGGAATTCTACACAGTCCACCAGAAGATTCTTTTCTTGAAATTGTCTCCAAAGCGAACACACTTTGGACTCAATTATCATTAGACCTTACCTCTGTCTCACCCAAAGGCTATTAAGGTTTCCTGGAAGGGGGCTTGGTTGCATTTCCTATCTGTTGTTACATTTCAAAATGATGATATGCAAATGATAAAACATATCCCTGTAGTATTAAGTTCACAATCTACAGACGTCGCGAGAAAATTAAAGCAATCAAAGCGACAATAAATAAAACAATATAACAATATATAGATAATAAGAAGACAGATATATTAGATCCTAATATTCCTTTGATATATTAAGTAGGAGAAACTCAGTGAAGTAAAATAAGAATAGATTTATAAAAAAAAATAAGTAGAACATGCCCTTCTGTCTGTTTGACTATAGACATCGGTTGGAACCCTTAACTGTGATCAATTGGTTCGTTTTGGATATCATTGTTGATAAAAAGTTAACTTTGCATTTTAATGTACTTATATAAAAATTATGTCTGTCGAATTTTTTATATTGCTGAATTAGTAATTTTAACCCACATATTGGCAAGCTAACACTCATTTGAAATGCTGTAAATAATTGATGACAGCATTCAAGCATATGAAAAAATAATTTTCAAAAGTGGTTCCTATATGCCACCTGTTAAAACTTATAATGCACTTACTGATTATGTGAACTGATCTAGGATTCGATTTCCGCCAGAATAAGGATTGATGCTTTTTACAGGATTTCCGCAGGAATCATAAATGGCAAATGCCGGGGAGGTACTCTAAACCTCTTCTGCCCTGCGGAAGAGGATTTTGCACCGCTGCTTGCGTTTCACAGAAGAGAAGTTCCCTGGGAGGTGGTCTAAGGCCCCATTCACAATGAAAATTAAACGTAAACATAATAAATAGGTCGTAACACGTAAACTTAGTAATATGTAGGCATTCACAATGAAAGACGCAAACGTACATATTAGCCAATCAAAAATAATAATAATAATAATAATAATAATAATAATAATAATAATAATAATAATAATAATAATAAAATAACAGAACAAGCAAATCATCGTAGTGGTGTGTGTAGCACGTTCAGTAATATTAGCAATTAAGGCAAGGCTTAAATCAACATAACAGTGCTGCAGCTTGGCATTTATGCATCTGCACAGGTCAAACAGTTCAAAATCTCATTTTCCGGTAGCCTAAGTAACACCAATATGCAGAGGGTGCCAAAAAATGTACACACACTTCAAGCAAAGAAAAAACTGTGCTAATATAACAAAATTGATTTCACACAAACAGAAAATGATGAGCACTAATCATCTTAGACTTTTACAGTTACAACAGTTGCTCAAAATGCCCACCATCCGCGTCCATACACTTCTGAGTACGAAGGCCTCATCCTCTTGCACCATGTTCCGAAACCACTCACAGCACTGCATTCTCCGATCAGGGTCATCTTCATTTAATGCATGCAAAAGTCTTGGGACGGAAACTTTCAACTTTGCTGTCTTAATAATACGACGTACGCTGGTTCTGATAACCTCAGTCTCGCGTGCACATTGCTTTGTAGATTTCTGCGTTGAGTGCTCAAAGTCTTCCAAAACCATAGTCGAGGATTGGGGCTTGTTGCTGTGCGAGGTCTCCCAGATCTGCCCTTGTGAACATCGCATACGGTACCACGAGTCTCAAATTTGTCTCGAATGCGTGCAATTGTTACTCGCGTTGACAGTTCTGTTCTGTACACACGTCTCCATTGCCTTTGAACTTCAACAACATTCTCGGTTTTCCAATACCACTTCAAAATTGCTTCCCGCTCTTCAAGCGATAATATTGACTCCATTTTGTTGTAGCAACGTTAGCATAACTTAATGTGAGTCACACTTGTTTACAGAACATCATACGGTAATATTGGCTTCTGTTGTTCATTGTTGATTTACCTGTCACGTAGCAACGCTATCATAATGTATGTGAGTCACATCTGTTTACAGAACATCATACTACACATTACTGTTGTTTTTCTGTCCAACTTTGAAATATATTAAATAGATATCTACTGTGAAAGTTTGTACACATTTTTTGGCACCCTCTGTTCACAATTTCCCTAAACTGTACCCAGTATCGAAAACTTTCAAGTACAGCTGAATATCATATTTGATTTGCTTTATTTACGGACGCTCTTTAACATCTCAGGTCGTCAATTCAAGGCGTGAAACGGCCGATAAATTTTGCTCAGAGGCCTCTTCTTTCAGGTTTAGGACGGAATATGGTTACCACTTCACCACCAGGACCGACGAATATAATAATGAAAACCACACTTTCCCTTATATTTCTGGCCGTAGCTGCTATCACATTAACAAACTCTTAAGTTCAAGTTGAACGTTGGAAATAGAGCTATTTATTCCTTAAAAGGAATAACATTTAGAATTGTATCACAGTTCAAATCGGTGAAATATGTAATCAGCAAGCAAGTAAGAGCACTTTAAATAAAGGAAAAACAAAGTACAGTTTAAGCCATTATCAAGAAAGACTGCAAAAGTCTTAACTTACCATATGGCATTGCATTTAAAGCATTGAAAGTAATATTCTGCAAAATTTTATGGCAGTTAAGATATGCAGCACTAGTAACAAAATTTACGCCTGGAATTCACACCACTTACTTTTTTTTTAATGGTGTTTAACGTCCGTTTTTACTATTGAGGCACCACAGGCAGTGGACGCTGATGATACATGAAATTGAAATTATCAATTGGGAATGGATATTTTCTTAAGGAAGTAAGCGTGCCAGGCCTAAGTTTAGGGTATCTCCCCGGCATTTTCCATTTATGAGGACTGAGGAAAACATGGGAAAACCCTCAGTCAGCAAGGGCGGTCCTGGTGGGATTCAAACCCCAGACCTCTCGCTCACGAATCCGCGCCTTAACGACCTCCGGTAACCGTGGCGGTTTACCACTTACTCATAAGACAATAGAACTGTAACAAAGAGCGTCACTCCGAGGAAAATACTTCATGCTATTTCACTCATAACTTGTATGTCATTTGTTTCATTGGCATTTTAAATAATATGATACATATTTACGTTCGTAATTAATTGAAATGACTAAATTTCTTCTTCTTTTTATTTGTTTTATGCCGCTTTAACTTACATTAGTAGTCATATCGTGACAATATGTTAAATAGGACTAAATTTACGTAGTCGACAAAATGAAAAATATATACATTTTTTTTTTCTTCCGCATATGTTAGTGTATGCTTTAACAAAGTCATGCGTTGTAATTGCACGCTTGCAAACACATGCTGAACACTAGCAACAAGAATAATTCTTTCTTTGGGGCAGTAATTAAAAATATTAAAAAAAAAAATAAATTCATTCATTCTATACAGTTTCGTAAAAATGCCCACAACTAATAAAATATACAATGAATAATGTGATTGCGAAATCATACGCCGTTCAATATAATGCAATGTAGGCAATATTAAACACAAATATGCAATATATTTAACAAACAAAAGTAATAAACCTTATCAATTAACGCAATATGAAAAAAAAAACATAACCTGCTACTTTGTGACATGGTCAATGAATATATGCGTTGTAAAAAATGTGTTCTATCAAAATAGTATGTTACAATATTAGTATACAATGTTGTACTTTATTGCACTATAGAACAGTTTGAAAGTAACTTGCATAATATTAAAGAGATAAAGATCAGTCCTTCAACGTACTTTATTTCTTGACATAATCCTCTCGAAGTCCAATGCACTTTCTCCAACGCTTCTCCAAGTTAGTGGGTTTCTTCGAGGCCCTCAAAATACTCAATTATCTCCTTGATTACTGTACACTTTACTTAAAGTTGTATCCAGGTGGGAAAGTTTTGGGTTTCCGGAACAGATGGTGGGAGCGAGATTAGGTGAATAGGGTGGATGCAGAAGCATTTCAAATAGCAATTTCTGAGCGACGCGATTTTAATGCTCCGCAGCATTGTCATAGTGACACAAAACCTTTTTGGTCAATGCGATTGCTGTTTTCACTCTTTCTAAAAGTGATGCATTGTATTCTCCAGTAATATTTTTTCCCCTTCTAGTCAATCAAGGGAATTCTTTTTGCGTTTCAAAAAACTTCGCTTTTGCTCTGGAGTGAGCTGACGCGGCATCCATTTGTGCAAAGATTTATTTCATGTGTAATTCATTATACAAAACAAAATGAACCCGCTCTGTTGAGATGTTCGTGGCCTGTGCTAACTCGCACACTTTTTTTATCTGTCAATCAAAACAATATCATGGACTTTATCGATGATTTCTGGGCTCAGCTGATTTTGGAACTCCAGGATATGGCGCGCCTTCAATGCTTGCTGCCACGCTTTTTCACCCAAAGTCGAACGGTTTCATAGGAAGGGCATGCATCACCCCAATGCAGGCAAAACCTCTTCATGAATTTTCTATGCTGTTTCTCCTTTCAGAACCAAAGAATTGAATCACATCATGAATTCCAGTCTTATCCATTTTTCAGTGTCACTTTAAACACCAGACAATGAAGTCAAAATGCCTTGTGACTGTGGAATATTGATACATGAAAGCAAGTTTTATGACCATATGTACGGATATTGTATGCAAATCAGCCACTCTTGTAAGAATTGAGTGATGCGAAAATGCAATAATTGTATAATTTATATACGAGTTTCGTAAACTATTTTATGTGTCAGAATTATAAAAGGGTATTAGTAAAATATAATTATTTTATATTTTTATAATGAATTGTTCTGAGGTCAACGCCTTCTTTTTTATACTGATGTAATTGTATAAATGATTTACTTCGCAAATCTATTATTTTTGTTGGTAGCGAACATGGATTATTTGCAAGAAACTTAATTGTTACTAATACAGAAAATATCTTATGATAATTGTCAGAAGTAATATGTCACACTCATTAATGGATAGCAGTAAAAATATTTGTATATACTAATATATAAGAACAGGTTAGTATTACCAAATTATGCTATTTCGTTTATTAGCTAACATTACTTTTATAAATTTTATTAATTCTGTAATTATGTATTTGGCAATGATGTTTGATGATTATTAATATTATTTTATCAGTAAAACATTTTTTGTTGCTTTAATAATTATCGTAAAATAAGGATTACATTTAAGCAATGAAAACAATCTAAAGACATAATTGTTACTATGGTAATTTCATGCAACTGTGTCATAATATAGCATTTTATTAACGATTTTGACCAATAATAAATGCAATTTATAATTCTGGTGTACAGAAGCTTCTTTTATTTCATTTTAAATAAGCAAAGATTGGAATATCTACTATAGAATCGAGATATAATAACAAGTGACATACAGTACTGTGTTGCTTTGTTTTTCAGACTTCATGTGTTTTTTATTTCTGGTTAGACACTGGTAAATTTACTTGTTTACTGTGAAGCGACGTATATTTTTGCGAATAAAGTGCACTGGCTCATAAGATATTACACTCTGTATAAGGTTTTCAATAAGTTTAAACGTAGCATTAGTTACAGGATTTGTTTCTAGTTGTTTTGAAGATCCTCATATGGACAAACCACGGCGTATTATGAACATGTGTACTGTAAACTATTTTAGTGTATGTAAATACAAATATATTTTAGAACTAATATTAGATATGTTTATTTAATTTCTTTCTTTCCTTCTTTCTTTCTTTCGTTCTTTCTTTCTTTCTAGGTTAGCTTTTGTATTCTATAACCATAATATTAAATTTGAAAATGTAACAATATTATTATGGCATATTGTGGTTTTCTATGGTCTGAATTCTAGCGACAAGCTTAGAATATTATAAGTTTGTAGAAGAATAGTATACACATCAAGGCGAAAACCATTTTAAGAACGAAAATGGAAATGTAGATGCCGAGGAGCGAACCAGGAACCTTTCATGTGCAAAGCGAACGCCCTACCTCTGAGCAATATCCTCACGCTGAGAAAGGGTTTTCCTGAAATGCAGTGAAGTTAAAATACCGAGCTGAGATCACGCCTGCGTAACCTTGAAACATGTCAGAACATGCACAGACCTGTTTCTATATGCTCACGGTTCTTCTTCATACTCAGGTAGATAAATTATGGAATATCCTTTCTGTTTATTTAAGAAGCTTCATGTACAGGAAACTTGGAAAGAAGTTTACTATTTTTAAAGTTGTATAGTTTTAATATCTACGTACTGGTAATGCTAAGAAACCAATAAATAACAATTTCTAGTGGCTTATCTGGAGGTACAGCTTCATGACTGAATAAATTTTCCCTTCCCTTGTACGAAACGTGTAGGAAACGAGGCTTAGAGGAACAGCAGTTTTGGTGATTTGTGATTTCTGGCGAGGGACATGTCCAAACGCTGTTGGGTTCCCATTGACTCTTAAAATGTCATTTTTCAAGGTGGCATATATCCAAAAATAGCCACAAGATAATATATATTTTTTTTAATAGTGTTTAATGTCGGTTTTAACTACTGAGGCATCACAGAAGGTGGACACTGTTGATAAATCGGTCCTGGTGGTGTAGCGGTAATCATGTTTGCCTCATAAACCTCAAGTGAACCTGGATCTGGATCACCGCTTGATGATAACATATCTTACAAAAGAAGGAAATTAATGACCCTTGCCTCAAGTGATATTGTCACTAAAATTTAGTGTAGTTTTTATTTCATTGGTAGAGGTGAAGAGAAAGTCTGTGAGTGCAAAATGGTAACAAATACGAGTACTTAAATGCTATATAAATATTAGTTCTCTCGTTCACACTTCGTGTATAGCCCCCAGTTTATGTACACCACTGGAGAAAACTCTAATGCATTTACAGGGGACTACACTACAGGTCAGAGGGAATCGACAACAGTGTGCATTATATCATTTGGTAATTTCTGTAAAATAAATGGTGTAAATATTTGGAAAAGTGAAATAAAAATGTAGATACCGGGAATCGAACAAGAGATAGTCACATGCAAAGCAGATTCTCTACCTGTGGGCTATATTAACATCTACTGAGCACAAAAACACAATCACACTTTGCTCCCTGTGTGAGGAAACCATTTCTTATTGTGACCATTTTGTTAAATTTATAAAATGTGTATTTAAAAAGCTCGTTCTGGCAATAATTTTTAAAAAGCTTTAGTTCATTAAAAACAATAGGCTTTATGTGGTGGTATGTTTGTAATTAACTAAGTTTTCAACGTTTGTTACAGGAACATGCTTTTTAAATATATATTTTATAAATTTAACAAAATCGTCACAATTTATTTGAAGTTTTTTGAAACATATTTCATTCTTCATATTTGTCAATATTTCCGGGTATAGGACTATTTTTACATATTTCAGGTTAACTCACATATATACATTTTATTTATAAACTTTTTTTTAATGGTTGGAAAGCAATTTTCCAGAAAATGCTTTAAAATTCCTTTTCTGGCTTCAGTATTTCAAAGCTAGATTCACGTCTTTCCATAATAAAAACCAATCTTAATCAGTTGGGGAACGTAATTAGAGATAGGGGATCGCCACGGGTCGCCGAGGTCGTTAAGGCGCGGACTCGTGAGCGGGAGGTCTGGGATTCGAATCCCAGTCGGTCCTGGTGGTGTAGTGGTTACCACACTTGCTTCCTACACCGAAGATCGCGGGTTCGAACCCGGCCAGGACCGATGGATTTTTTCGGGCGTAAAAATTCTAAGTATGGCTTCCTTCGGAAGGGAAGTAAAGCCGTGGGTCCCGTGTCGTACATTTACGGCACGAAAAAGAACCTCAAGCCTGAAAGAGAGGCCTCTGAGCAAAATTTGTCGGCCGTTTCACGCCCTGAGTTGAATGGAACGCTGATGACCTGAGATGTCCATAAATAAATCAATCAATCCGCCAGGACCGTCCTCCCTGACTGGGCTTTATTCCAGGTTTTCCTCAGTCCTCATAAATGGCAAATGCCGGAGAGGTACCCTAAACTTAGGCTTGGAACACTTCCTTAAAAAAAAAAATCCTTTCCCAATATATCATTTCATCTCGTGTATCATCTGTGTCCATCGTCTGTGGTGCCTCAGTAGTAAAAACGGGCGCTAAACACTAATAATAATAATAATAATAATAATAATAATAATAATAATAATAATAATAATAATAATAATAATAATAATAATAAAAGAATTAGTGGAATGCTTTGCAGCAAGCAAATGAGAGTATGCTGATTGCTTCAGACTGACCGAATTGGTTCAATAGAATTCTCAAAGTGTGTTGTTGATGCAATAGGAAAACCGGATATATCCCGTGCATCATCACAGCTGCACTAAAAGTTCTCCAAAAGCAACCACCCCTATCCGAAAGACTTAAAGTCCTAAGCAGTGACAGAACGTCTCAAATATCAATATTTAAACGATGAATCAAGATGTAGATTCATCTGTACTAGATGGTGTTAAGTTTACAGTAGTTTCAGCATTTCTTGGGATGTTAAGCAAGTAGGAAACAATTTGAAGGGGCAGCAATAGTAACAGTACCAAAAACGCTTTGATTATTTTAATACCGATATTAACAATGATAAATTTTTGTTGCGCCTTTAGGCAACAAGACCTTTAGTTGCACTTTTTAAATAATATCAAATTCTTATAAAACGCATTTTACCATTACTTTGCATTAGTTGTATAAAATATTAGTACATATTTTTTTCTCCATATTTCTGTAATATTTAGTTAACGTGCATGCAATGAAAGAACCTTACAGTCCTGTGTTTAGGATACCTTCCCGTCATTTGTCATCGTTGAGAACTGAGAAAACCCTGCATAAACCTTAGACAAGGCGTGCGGTCCTGAAAGTATTTGAACCACAGTATTATTAACTGCATTTATAGATTGTGCTAGTTAATACTAGTACAGATTGCAGTATACTTAACTAGCTAGTACATTTTTAAATTCTAAAGCAATTATTGTAAATCTGTTACTTACTGCAATTAGAATGCTAAAGTTTTACGCCCTTTTAATATGTGTATTTTATTGTATTCGGACATCATGTGTGAATGTTTGAATAGGATATATTGTTTAATTTCTTGAACGTTGGTCTTCATGGGATCATGGAGCAGCAAACAATTAATTTTTAATCTGAATTATGTTAACTTATAATTGTGTTTTCATTATAGTTATATCCACGTCTTACCACATCATGAGAAGTAATCAGAAAAAATATTAATTTTGTGGAAAATAAGCAAATATAATTTACTACGTGAAAAATTAAATTACGTTATTAAATTAAGTCATCTCGGCTATATAAAACAAAATTTCACGCCCATACAGGGACTTGAACCCTGGACCCTTACGTTAAAAGCCTAATGCTCTACCGACTGAGCTATCTGGGCTGTTGAGTCTATGCTATGCTACCCCATAAACACATAGTTTTGAAAAGTGACCTACAAGCGAAATCGCTCCTACATGAGTGATGCTCAGCTTAGCCGTATGTCCAATCGAGTTCTAGACTAGAAACATGAAAAGAAGTTAAAATTATTTTAGATCAGAGTGTGTTTGGAATTTTGGACATTACGGCTAAGCTAGGCTACATCCATATAGCATACTAATTTCACTTATGGGTCACTTTCCAAATCTATGTGTTAACGAGATAGAAAAATTCAGCGCAAAAACAACACATCAGCCCAGATAGCTCAGTCGGTAGAGCATTAGGCTTTTAACCTAAGGGTCCAGGGTTCAAGTCCCTGTCTGGGCGCGAAATTTTGTTTTATATAGCCGAGATGACTTAATTTAATAACGTAATTTAATTTTTCACGTAGTTAATTATATTTGCTTATTTCCCACAAAATTAATGTTGTTTTCTGATTAGTGCTCATGATGTGGTAACATGTACATATAACTATAATGAAAACACAATTATAAGTTAACATAATTTAGATTAAAGATTAATTGTTTGTTGCTCCTAGATCCGACGAAGAGCAACGCTCAAGAAATTGAACGATATATCCTATTCAAACATTCACACATGATGTCCGAATACAATAAAATCACATTAAATTGGAATAAAATTTTAGCATTCTATTTGCAATAAATAAAAGATTTACAAAAATAGCTTTAGAACTTAAAAGTGAATTAGCTAGTTAAGTATACTGCAGTCTCTGTTAGTATTAATTAGCACAACTCTGCACACTACTAACAAAATGTAGTCAATAATACTGCGGTTCAAATACTTTCAGGACCGCACGCCCTAACTAAGGTTTCTCCAGGTTTTCCTCAGTTTTCAATCATGACAAATGACGGGGAGGTACCCTAAACATAGGCCTGGAAGCTTCATTCCCGAAATTTCCTTTCCCATGGTTAAATATTATGGAACTATGTAGAAAAGAAAAACTAATATTTTATACAACTGGTTTTAAATAATTTAAAAGGGTATTTTATGAAAAATTGATGTTATTTAGAAAATGCAAATAAAGATCTTGTTGCTTCGCGGCGCAACAAGAATTTATCATTCTTAATATCGGTATTAAAATAATCAAGACTTTTTGGTACTATTACAAGGAAATTCATATTAATGTTTCTACGACTTTTGTGTATTTGCGACAAATCATTGTTAAGTTTTGATTGTTACATCGTCTATTGTTGCCCCTTCAAATTGTTTCCTACTTGCTCAACATCTTAAGAAATGCTGAAACTACTGTAAACTTAACATCATCTTGTAAATCTACATCTATAGTTTAAATATTGATATTTGAGACTTTCTGTCACTGCTTAGGACTTAAGTCTTTCGGACATAGGGGTGGTTGCTTTTGCAGTTGTGATGATGCACGGGATATATCCGGTTTTCCCATTGCATCAACACACTTTGATAATTCTATTGAACCAATTCTGTCAGTCCAAAACACTCCGCATACTCTCATTTGCTTGCTGCAAAGTAATCCACTACCGCTAATTACGTTCCCCAACTAATTAATATTGGTTTCATTATGTAAAGACGTGAATCTAGCTTTGAAATACTGAAGTTATTAGAAGAACTTTACAGCATTTTCTTAAAAGATTACTTTTAAACCATAAAACAAAGAAAATGTTTAAAATAAAATGCAGATATGTGAGTTATGCTGAAACAGTGCTATATCCGGAAATATGGACAAATATGATGGATGAATTATGTTATAAAATCTTCAAATACCCTAGTTTGTAAATATATGACAACACATAAGTTTTACATACATACGTATATATCCCAGCCCTGACCTTAAGAATAAACAGCCAGTCGCAACAGACTCTGTGAGATGTATTTCTTTGTATGTTTTTAATGAACAAGGCTTTTCAACAATTATATCCGGAACAGACTTTTTAATTATAAATTAACAAAATAGTAACAATATGTATTATGTGACAGCGGAACAATTTCCTAACACAGGGAGCAAACGGCGTTATGTTTTCGCAGTGTTATATTTGGGGATGTAGCTCAGAGGTAGAGCGTTCGCTTTGCATGTGAAAGGTCCCGGGTTCAATTCCCGGTATCTCCAATTATGATTTTATTCTTTAAAGTATTTCGCTTTTCCAAATATTTACGTCCTTATTTTACAGACTCTTCCACATGATATGTAGCACATTGCTTTGATCCACTCTGACCTGATTAGTGCTAAAAATTCTGTGTAACCTTCTGAAATATGTCGTTTCTTATCTATTGAACACGAAAATGAATTAAATACGCGTGGTGTTATGTGTTACCGTCTCCATTTCTGTACACATGCTAAGACTATCATCAAAGTCCCCTTATCCGAAGTGTGAACGAGAGAATCCTACATGTGTATCATAGAATTGCATTCGCAAAACTAATGTGTAGCAGAGAAGCGTTTCAACCCCGCTGCCAGGTTGAAGCTTCGGCAGCGGAAATTGCAGCCAGGACGCTGATCTCAACAGCGGCATTTAGGCTGCGAAGTGAATTGTTCGTGTAATTTGTTGCTATATTGTGAATTAGGGGTACTGTTGACCATAGAACACTGTACAGTTTATATAGCCTAGGAAGTGCTCATTCCTTTGAAATGCTGTATCGTGTGTAATGAAACAATCGGAGAAAAAGTCATTCTCTTAGCTTAAGTCACGGTAGGTAGAAGAAAGCGGTAGGGCATAGCATTCCCCTTCACCTGTTTCTTATCTGTAGCATTTTCTGGCACCCACAATATTTATGATAGTAGGCTACCTGCTGTATTAGGATGTTTTTTTTCAAATGAAACAATGCCTTGTATTCAAACCTTGTATACTTCGTGGTTACAAAAATAAGTTCTACGGTACAAATTTGTCACATTTTCACAAAATAAACATATTATTCATTATTCAACCCGAGAATGTATAAATGTTAATCAATTATTTGCTCCATGACTGAAGTATCTTGAAGTGCTTTGTTCTACTTTCCTCCTTCATAAGTTACTTTGCGTCCTTGAGATGTATTATATATTTTAAGCTCTCTTGGCGTTGAAAATGAACAAGGTATCAGGAATTCTGGGTTTAAAGAATGGTTCACCAAACCTTCGGTCATCTTGACTCCGTGGCCTTCCTCAGGATACCAGAGTCCAGATGACCGACAGTTGTGGACAATACGGAAAACGCTCGGCTGGTATACCGCAAACCATTATTCATAGTATGTATGTTTTTCTGCATTTTGTTTATTTATAAACGGCGTTCTAATGAAAGTTCAAGTTCTAGCGTTACACAGCAAACACAGAGTTTGGATGAGGAAGAATATCCTTCAGTGCTCAGAGACCAAAGCAATCATTATGTAGAAGTCATAGCGAAGAATGATCCAACAGTGACTTACAGGTGGATATAGAAATCTCTAAACATTCATTCAGAATGTGTCAAAGATTCTACGCATATATCTTCTTGGGAGGAAATTTTGTTGTCGTTGGATACCCTACAATCTCACAGAGGAACAAACAGGTGTAAAGAGCAGAATAGTACCAGGAAATCTTAAAAGAATTTTTATTTTTGTTATACCAATAAGTGTTATCACCCCATTTGCCAATTAGGTTTAGTTTGATTTCATGAAAACGACCGAAGCTCTCTTCCATTTTAATGACTATTTTAACCAAATTCCAATTGGTTCCATTTGCAACCCTCAGGAAACTGCAGAGAGCCAGTCTTTAGTTCCTTATGGATAGTAGCTTGTTGTTTTGAACACCGCGTTCGTATTTTATTTCTGATAGTTAATTTGTAATGCAATTGATGTTGGAAACATAATGCATACTTATCTTCTTGAATTTCACTCATTACACCTACTGTTGGATGCAGCTGGCTGAAAGTTCTGTGTACTCTTTTTCCAGTCATCAGAAAACAGCTACTCTTAAATTGCTGCAGTTTTCACTAATGCAGTTCCCCGGATTATGTAACTTCTACTGCGTTACAACTCAGCAAAGATGTTTTAATGTCGATAAAGGGTGGTCATAGAATCTGCCCAGGCCTTTAATTTGAGAAAAGTAAGATACAATATCTTCCTAAAGAAAACCCCTGAAACTTTAATACTTTGTTAACACCTTGAAGGTTATAAATGGATATAAGAAAAGTAGATTGAAAAACAGTAAATGATATTTTCTAATAAAACTCACATTGAACTTAGTTTAAATCTTCAATCTGCTCTTGGAAATTGGTGCTATACAAAAGTTACAGTTTCTATATACGAGAGTAGGTCCATAAGTTTCCGGCCTAACGATTTTCTAGGTATGATAAAGACAAAAATTATTATTCAGTTTTCAACATAGTTACCCTTTATTGCAATAAACTGCTCCCATCTTTTGAATGAACATTTCAATCCCCATCCCCCAAAAATTGTCAGAAGTATTGTCTGCAATGTGGGCATAAACAGCATCCACTACTTCTTCGTCACACTTAAATTTCCTTCCTCGAAGGTCCTTTTGAGTTTTGAGAACAGCAAATAGTCATTGGGAAATAGATCTGAATTGTAAAGTGGATGGCCGATCTCCTTGAAGTCACATTTCTTCACAGCTTTCTTTGCAACAAGAGCTGTGTGCACAGGCAGGCGCGTTATCGTGAAGAAGGCGCACACCACCACTCAGCTTTCCTCGCATTTTCTCTTTGATGGAAGCACGTAGTCTGTAAAGTAGGCCAGCATAGTACTTTGCATTTACTGTGGTGTTCCTCTCCTTGAAGTCAATGAAGAGTATTCCTTAACCGTCCCAAAAGATTGTGGCCATCATCTTTTTGGTTCACTGAGTGGCCACCTTCGCCACCTTGCTTCGCAAGGTTTACGCCACTTCATTGATTCTCTTTTGAACAAGGTATCTAGTAGAGGACCATTGTTTCATCTCCCATAACAATGGTTTGCAGACCTTCTATCTCGTTGGCACAGTAGAGCTCCGAAAATGCCTGACTCGTTGCTGCTTTTGAACTGAGGAAAGAAGTCTAGCCACCCATTTGCTCTAACCTTATTCATGTTTAAATGTTGATGAATAATTAGAAAGGCCCAACCTTAGTGCTATTTCTGTAACTTTGAGCCGCCGGTCTTCCATAATTTCTCCTTCCACATGAGCGATGTTTTCAGGAGTGAGCACTTCCAAGGGCCGACCTGCACGCTCTTCGTCTTCAATGCTTTTTCGACTCATTATTTTACGGTAGAATATGAGGGGGATGCTTCCCCATATACACCGTCCAATCGCTGTTTATTTTCATTTGGAGTAAGTCCTTGTTTTGGGATGACTTAATAACAGCTGGAAATTCTATTTTGAACACATCACAATCTTCTACACATAGCCTTCTTTATGCAATTATATCTGAACAACTGGGCACAGCGGAGCTAAAGTTACAACTGCAATTATTTACTTATCAGACAAGGTATGACACCAGATAAGGATTTTGTGAAGGTGATAATCCTTATCGGCGTGGCCACAAACATATGCACCTACCCTCTTATATGACGTTGTTAAGAAGTCACACAAAGGAACACTTTTTACTTCATTAATAAATGAATCTGAACCCTGCAAGTTTAAAATTCCGTATTCAGAAGCAAATTAATCTTTTTTGTTCCTTAGAAGTATGAGAACGGGGACAATTCGAAAGAATCAACTTCTGCGGCGCATTTGGAACGATTTTCGGGTTATATTGACAAGTTTCAGTTTTGAATGGAAATAACCGGTCATGCATTTTCTCTTAGACAGAAATGTGCACAAATATCTCTCATTAAGCTTGGAATTCCGGTGCCGTTCTCATAGAGACAAAATAAACAGTAATCGTTCGTAGGAACAGAAACATAAGACAGTTATTCGGAAATATTGTTTCATTTCAAATACATTTTGTATTTTCTTTAGAATTGCATAATTTAGAACACAATTGGAACTTTACGGATAAGGTGAACATCTAATGCTGAACATGCTGCATGTAACCTCAGTGGTTTCGCTTTGGTTCATTTGCCTAACCTACAAGTTTGTGTTAATGAGATAGTAACATTCTCTAGTATCAAACTGTATGGGTCCAGATAGCTCAGTCGGTAGAGCATTAGGCTTTTAACCTAAGGGTCCAGGGTTCAAGTCCCTGTCTGGGCGCAAACACTTGTTTTACAAACGGGATTGCTTTTTTGTTCTATTATAATAAACATAATTTAGCTTTTCATACAGTTATTTATATGTGCTTGTTTCTCACACAAATAATGATGTTTTCTGATTAGTTTCTGATGATATGGTTATATATATATATATATATATATATATATATATATATATATATAGTGAGGCATTTATAGTGCCGCGGCTATTTTCCTCCCAAAGGAGGGGAAAATCAAAAAAATGCTGCGGACAAAATTTGAAGTGCTCTTAGGGGGAAATAATATAGCGACCCTAACTCGTCCATGCAATGTCTATTCTCGATGTCATTTCAAGGTCAAAGTAAATTTTTCAAACGGACGATGTATATTCTTTTCCGGGAAAGGAAAGCACATTCAATTTACAGTACAAAAGTACTAGTACATATATCAACTACCGCCATGGGTGGCCGAGATCGTTATGGTTCGGACTCGTGAGTGGGAGGTCTGGAGTTCGAATCCAGCCAGGACCGTACTCCCTGACTGAGGCTTTTTCCTGTGTCCTCATAACCTGCAAATGCCGGGGAGGTCTCTAAACTTATGCTTGTTTCCTTTCTTAAAAAAATCCTTTCCCAATTTATAATTTCATCTCATGTATCACCAGTGTCCACCGCCTGCGGTGCCTCAGTAAAAAAACGGACGTTAAACACCATTGAACAACTAGGGATTATACACCATGTGATATTGGGTGAATAAGAGAGCAAATGTTTTTCAGTGCCCTGAGCTTGTATAGCCACACTCCGAGTTTACAAGACCCTCAAATGATCTTTTTTTAATATTCTTTAACGCCCATTTTTAATACTGAGGCACTACAGGTGGTGCACACTGATGATACGTAAAATGAAATGAAATATTGGGAAAGGAATTTTTAAGAAAGGAAACAAGCACAAGTTTAGGGTAACTCCTCGGCATTTGCCATTTATGAGGACTTAGGAGAACGGTCCTGGTGGGATTGGAACCGCATTCCTCCCGCTTACAAATCGGCGCCGTAACGACCTCGGCCACCCGTGCCGATCTCAAATCGTCTGCTTCCATTTCAGACGGCGGGTAGACATCTTTTCAAAAAAGCAAGCCACCACAAAACCGCGCCAGACCCATCTTCGCTCTAACACCATGAGAATGAAATGGGAAAAGGGACAGTTCGTGGAAAGTATATTTCCATCATAGCATTCGCCTAAGACAGTGACCAGGGAAAACAACGAAGTAATCGAAGGTAGCATGCCTGGCCCAACTGGAATGGAACCCAGGATCTCCTGAATGCGAGTGTCAAGCGAAACCGCCTTAGCCACCCCACTCAATATGACAAAATAAACATCTATTCATACACACATACATATATATCTCTATACTGTGATAACGGAGAATTAAAACGGATAACTTGCTCAGGTAATTAATATATACAGACAACTGGAACGTTTTAGTAATAAGTTAAAAACTACCACTAAAAACACATTAAAACAATAGATCGAGCTTTAAATATCTTCTACAGGCAGGAAGCACACTGTAAACAAAGTTATTGTTATATATTAGCACTGAATATTAAGAAACTTGGCAGTCACAACAGGCTCTGTGAAATACATTTCTATACTGTACTATGTTTTTAATGAAAACACGTATCTAGAACCCGCTTTTTAAATGCATTTTACAAAATGGAACAAAAGTCAAAATAGTTCTACTGAGGCTCAGGAATGCTTTTCTAACACTCGGTGCAATAGTGTGGTTGTGCTTTGGTAAATAAAGTTTGTAATATGGGGATGTAGCTCAGAGGTAGAGCGTTCGCTTTGCATGTGAAAGGTCCCGGGTTCAATCCCCGGTGTCTCCAAGAATAATTTTATTCTTTAAATTATATCTTTTCCAAATATCTATGCACTTGTTTTACAGAAATAACCACATGGCAAATAGTATACTGCGTTGATTCACTCTGACCTGGTCACTGCTAATAAAAACTAATCTGTTGTTACGTACTTGTCATTATTTGCTATTGAATATGTGGTTTAATAAAACGGTGTGTTTATTAGGTGTTACCTTTTAAATACTTAGGACTAACAAGACTTTCTCCGAAACCCATGACTCAATTGCGAAGAGGAAAATAATAAATGGATGGTATTCAAATACTCGCACTCAAACGTAAAATTAATTTATTGCAGAGGCAAATGCCAACTTCGGCAGCGGATATTGCAGCCTAGACGCAGTTCTCACAGCTTCACATTTAGGTTGAAAAGTGAGTGTAGAGGTGACAGAACCTGAGGAAACGAGTTTTGCTACAAGAATCCGACACGTGCCGAAATTAAACAAGGCGACTATTCTGCGAATACAAGGCACGTTACGATTACTGCTGATCATTGAGCACTGTGTAGTTTATAAAGATTAGATAAGAGTTGATTTCTTTAAAGTGAATGAATCGTGCGTAATGAAACAACCGATGAGCAATCTATTCTCAGAGCTTAAGTACGAATATAAGTGGATCATTGTGGAAAATGGTAAACATACTGCAGTTCTGCCTTAAGTGCAGTGTGAACGAAAGGATAAAATATGAAGCCTTATAAGAGTCTAATTCATGATAATAATATTTATGAAAAGTGTTCGTGGTCATCTGGTTCGTGTTAGCTTAAGAACTGTATTATTAGCTTACAGAAAACTTCTTGAAACAGTACAGATTTGCACATTTAATTACAATCCTAGACAAACTTAAAATATTAACTACTCTTATATAATTTTCAGGTCATTAAAAATGTTTGGAACTCAATGAATTATTCAATTTTTTAAATTTATAGAAAAAAGTTTGCTGACAAATGTGTACTTAGATTATAACTAACCTCAGACCCTACATTTACCACAGTAACGTAAATATCGAAAAATCCGGATATTTCTTGAATTCATACCAATAACTGGGTAACCAAAATGTACAAATTAATATTCACAAGTTGAAATCCACATTCTTAATGATCGCAAGTAAATAACATGTGGCGGTGGTACATTAGCACAGTGGATGTGTATTCCCATATTCCATTAGGGTTACGTTAGTTTTGGTCGAATTAGGATATAAAATCTTAAGTAAATATTGGAGCAGAGCCTATATCCATTCACTTACGCCCTATCTTCTTTAAGTTCTCACACTGCAAACTGCGCAGAAGTCAGAAATGGAAACAACTGTTTGTTGCCATATTGAAAACAATTGGCTAGATAATAGCAAACAAAAGAATGTAGTAAATGACACACACACACTTATATATATGTATATATATTACTTACGTGATATAACATAAAAAAACATAATAACTGAGTCGAAAGTAGCAATGTAAAATATTAAATTTTAAAAATTAACGCAAATCATCTCATTCATCCAGTGCAGTCGTTTCCAAAGTGCTGTTCTGATACTGCTTGGGTGGTGCAGTTTGTAAAGAGTTAGGGGCCTACGCGAAATAATTTGCTACATAAAGCAAACAGCGAATTATTTGCATATAAACACCAAAGCACTACAAAATATGTTGGAACAATTATGTGAGTATAACAATAATGCAGTTAATTTCAAACGGACCTCAAACCCTAGTACAAATAGATGGAACAGTCCTCACATATGTGAGCGAATATACATACCTAGGACAACAGATTTCCTTCCATAATAAAGTGGAAAAAGAAGTACAAAGAAGAATCTCATTAACCTGGAGAGCATTTTGGGCCCTTAAGTTTATATTGTTAGACCAAACAACTGTATATAACCTGTATTACTATATCGGTGCCAGACATGGTCAATAACAGAAAAACTAAAACAAAATTCAGATATGCCAAAGAAAAATTCAACGCAAGATCCGGAGAATAACTTTGAAGGACAAAATACCTTTATTATTAATAAACAGTTATCTCAGACAACAGACATCGCACAAATAGCTAACAGAAGCAAATGGCAATGGAGCGGTCACGTCGCAAGAATGCAGGACAATAGGTGGACCTACAAGATCCCCACATTGGACCCCCGGATAAGAAAAAGAACACAAGGCAGATTGAGAAGAAGATGGATAGACCTCTTCAAGGAACATGCAAGTCCAGGCTGGTCAAGAGTAGCAAGAGGAAGAGAAAAATGGAAATCTCTCGAGATGCAACTAGTGCAGTGCAGTGAGAAATGGAGTAGCCAAAGAACAAATCAGTCAGTGTCTTAAACAGCATACGAACAACTAGCGAGGAATAGCTCACCACGTTAGGAAAAAGTCAGCTTTCCCTACTTGTTTGGAGTCCTTTGCCCTTAAGGAACACAATAGGAAAATTTTTATTTTTATCTTTTATATATTTAGCATTTAGAACAAAATCATAACTTGAGTCTATTCTGTGCTACCCCATAAACACATAGTCTTGAAAAGTGATTATAAGCGAAATCACTCCTACATGGATGATGCTCAGCTTAGCTGTATGTCCTAAAATTCTAGATTAGAAATGTGAAAAAGAAGTTAAACTTATTTTAGATAAGAGTGTGTTTGGAATTTTGGACATTACGGCTAAGCTAGGCATCATCCATATAGCTATACTAATTTCACTTATGGGTCACTTTCCAAATCTATGTGTTAACGAGATAGCAAAATTCAGCGCAAAAACGACACATCAGCCCAGATAGCTCAGACGGTAGAGCATTAGGCATTTAACCTAAGGGTCCAGGGTTCAAGTCCCTGTCTGGGCGCGAAATTTTGTTTTATATAGCCGAGATGACTTAATTTAATAACGTAATTTAATTTTTCACGTAGTTAATTATATTTGCTTATTTCCCACAAAATTAATGTTGTTTTCTGATTAGTGCTCATGATGTGGTAACATGTACATATAACTATAATGAAAACACAATTATAAGTTAACATAATTTAGATTAAAGATTAATTGTTTGTTGCTCCTTAGATCCGACGAAGAGCAACGCTCAAGAAATTGAACGATATATCCTATTCAAACATTCACACATGATGTCCGAATACAATAAAAACACATTAAATTGGAATAAAACTTTAGCATTCTATTTGCAGTAAATTAAAGATTTACAAAAATTCCTTTAGAACTCAAAAGTGAATTAGCTAGTTAAGTATACTGCAGTCTCTGTTAGTATTAATTAGCACAACTCTGCACACTACTAACAAAATGTAGTCAATAATACTGCGGTTCAAATACTTTCAGAACCGCACGCCCTAACTAAGGTTTCTCCAGGTTTTCCTCAGTTTTCAATCATGACAAATGACGGGGAGGTACCCTAAACATAGGCCTGGAAGCTTCATTCCCGAAATTTCCTTTCCCATGGTTAAATATTATGGAACTATGTAGAAAAGAAAAACTAATATTTTATACAACTGGTTTTAAATAATTTAAAAGGGTATTTTATGAAAAATTTATGTTATTTAAAAAGTGCAAATAAAGGTCTTGTTGCTTCGCGGCGCAACAAGAATTTATCATTCTTAATATCGGTATTAAAATAATCAAGACTTTTTGGTACTATTACAAGTAAATTCATATTAATGTTTCTACGACTTTTGTGTATTTGCGACAAATCATTGTTAAGTTTTGATTGTTACATCGTCTATTGTTGCCCCTTCAAATTGTTTCCTACTTGCTCAACATCTTAAGAAATGCTGAAACTACTGTAAACTTAACATCATCTTGTACCGTTAAATCTACATCTATATTTTAAATATTGATATTTGAGACTTTCTGTCACTGCTTAGGACTTAAGTCTTTCGGACATAGGGGTGGTTGCTTTTGGAGATCTTTTAGTGCAGTTGTGATGATGCACGGGATATATCCGGTTTTCCCATTGCATCAAAACACTTTGATAATTCTATTGAACCAATGCTGTCAGTCCATAACACTCCGCATACTCTCATTTGCTTGGTGCAAAGTATTTCACTACCGCTAATTACGTTCCCCAACTAATTAAGATTGGTTTCCATTATAGAAAGACGTGAATCTAGCTTTGAAATACTGAAGTTAGTAGAAGAACCTTGCAGCATTTTCTGAAAAGATTACTTTCAAACCATAAAACAAAGAAAATGTTTAAAATAAAATGCAGATATTCTGAAACAGTGCTATATCCGGAAATATGGACAAATATGATGGATGAATTATGTTATAAGAATCTTCAATTACCCTCGTTTGTAAATATATGACAACACATAATACATACGTACATATCCTAGCCCTGATTCTTAAGAATAAACAGCCAGTCGCAGCAGGCTCTGTGTGATGTATTTCTTTGTATGTTTTTAATGAACAAGGCTTTTCAACAATTATATCCAGAAAAGGCTTTTTAATTATAAATTAACAAAATAGTAACAATGTGTATTGTGTGGCTGCGGAACCATTTACTAGCACAGGGAGCAAACGGCGTTATGTTTTCGCAGTGTTATAGTTGGGGATGTAGCTCAGAGGTAGAGCGTTCGCTTTGCATGTGAAAGGTCCCGGGTTCAATTCCCGGTATCTCCATTTATGATTTTATTCTTTAAAGTATTTCGCTTTACCAAATATTTACGTCCTTATTTTACAGACACTTCCACATGACATGTAGCATATTGCTTTGATCCACTCTGACCTGGTCAGTGCTAAAAATTCTGTGTCACCTTCTGAAATGTCATTTTTTTCTATTGAACACGAAAATGAATTAAATAGGCATGGTGTTAAGTGTTACCTTCTCCATTTGTATAACACATACTAAGACTATCATCGAAGCCCCATATCCGAAGTATGAACGAGAGAATCCTACATGTGTAGCATAGAATTGCATTCGCAAAACTAATGTGTAGCAGAGAAGCGTTTCAACCCCGCTGCCAGGTTGAAGCTTCGGCAGCGGAAATTGCAGCCAGGACGCTGTTCTCAACAGTGGCATTTAGGCTTTGAAGTGAATTGTTCATCCAATTTGTTGCTATATTGTGAATTAGGGGTACTGTTGACCATAGAACACTCTACAACTTATATAGCCTAGGAAGTGCTCATTCCTTTGAAATGTTTTTTCGTGTGTAATGAAACAATCGGAGAAAAAGTCATTCTCTTAGCTTAAGTCACGGTAGGTAGAAGAAAGCGGTAGGGCGTAGCATTCCCCTCCACCTGTTTCTTATCTGTGGCATTTTCTGGCACCCACAATATTTATGATAGTAGGCTACCTGCAGTGATAGGATGTTTTATCAAATGAAACAATGCCTTGTATTCAAACCTTTTCTGCTTCATGGTTACAAAAATAAGTTTTACGGCACAAACTTGTCACATTGTTACAAAATAAACATATTATTCATTATTCATCCACGGGGATGTATAAAATTTAACCAACTATTTCCTCCATTACTGAAGTATCTTGAAGTGCTTTGTTCTACTTTCCTCCTTAATAAGTTACTTTGCGTTCTTGAGATGTATTAAATATTTTAAGCTCTCTTGGCGTTGAAAAAATTAACAAGGTTTCAGGGATATCTGGGTTTAACCAAACGTTCGGTCATCTTGACTCCGTGGCCTTCCTCAGGATACCAGAGTCCAGATGACCGACAGTTGTGGACAATGCGGAAAACACTCGGCTGGTATACCGCAAACCATTATTCATAATATGCATGTTTTTCTGCATTTTGTTTATTTATAAACTACATTCTAATGAAAGTACAAGTTCTAGCGTTACACAGCAAACACAGAGTTTGGATCAGGAAGCACATCCTTCAGTGCTCAGAGGCCAAAGCAATGATCATGTAGAAGCCATAGCGAAGAATTATCTACCAGTGACTTACAGAAGGATATAGAAGTCTCTAAACATTCATTCAGAACGTATCAAAGATTCTACGCATATATCTTCTTGGGAGGAAGTTTTGTTATCGTTGAGTACGCTACAATCTCACAGAGGAACAAAGAGGTGTCAAAAGCAGAATAGTGCCAGGAATCTTAAGAGACTATTTATTTTCGTTATATCAACAAGTGTTACCACCCCATTTGCCAATTAGATTTAGTTTGATTTCATGAAAACGACTGAAGTTCTCTTCCATTTTAATGACTATTTTAACCACACTCCAATTCGTTCCATTTGCAACCCTCAGGAAACTGCAGAGAGTCAGTATTTAGTTCCTTATGGATAATAGCTTGTTGTTTTGAACACCGCGTTCGTATTTTATTTCTGATAGTTAATTTGTAATGCAATTGATGTTGGAAACATATTGCATACTTATCTTCTTGAATTTCACTCATTACACCTACTGTTGGTCCCAGCTGACTGAAAAGTTCTGCGTACTCTTATTTCCAGTGATCAGAAAACAGCTACCCTTAAATTGCTGCAGTTTTCAATAATGCAGTTCATAGAATCTGCCCAGGTCTTTAATTTGAGAAAAGTAAGATATAATATGCTTATAAAGAAAACCCTTGAAACTTTAATACTTTGTTAACACCTTGAAGGCTATAAATGGATATAAGAAAAGTAGATTGAAAAGCAGTAAGTGAAATTTTCTAATAAAACTCACAATGAACTTTGTTTAAATCTTCAATCTGCTCTTGGAAATTGGTGCTATACAAAAGTTACATTTTCTAATATACGAGAGTAGGTCCATAAGTTTCCGGCCTAACCATTTTCTAGGTATGAAAAAGACAAAAATTATATTTCAATTTTCAATATAGTTACCCTTTATTGCAATACACTGCTCATATCTTTGAATAAACATTTCAATCCCCATCCCTCAAAATTGTCAGGAGTTATGTATGCAAAATGGGCATAAACAGCATCCATCACTTCTTCGTCACACTTAAATTTCCTTCCTCGAAGGTCCTTTTGAGTTTTGAGAACAGCAAATAGTCACTGGGAAATAGATCTGAATTGTAAGGTGGATGGTCGATCTCCTTGAAGTCACATTTCTTCACAGTTTCCTTTGCAACAAGAGCTGTGTGCACAGGCAGGCGCGTTGTCGTGAAGAAGGCGCACACCACCACTCAGCTTTCCTAGCATTTTCTCTTTGATGAAAGCACATAATCTGTGCAGTAGGGCAGCATAGTACTCCCCATTTACTGTGGTGTTCCTCTCCTTAAAGTCAATGAAGAGTATTCCTGCACAGTCCCTAAAGCTTGTGGCCATCATCTTCTTGGTTCACTGAGTGGCCACCTTGGTCTTTAGAGGCAGTGCTTCGCAAGGTTTACGCCACTCCATTGATTCTCTTTTGAACAAGTTATCATAGTCGAGGACCATATTTGCGTTTCCTATAATAATGGTTTGCAGACCTTCTCTCTCGTTGCCACAGCAGAGCTCCGAAAATGCCTGAATCGTTTCTGCTTTTGAACTGAGGAAAGAAGTATAGGCACCCATCTTGCACTAACCTTATTCATGTATAATTGTTGATGAATAATTAGAAAGGCCCAACTTTAGTGCTATTTCTGTAGCTTTGAGCAGTCGGTCTTCCATAATTTCTCCATCCACAAGAGCGATGTTTTCAGGAGTGAGCACTTCCAAGGGCCGACCTGCATGCTCTTCGTCTTCAGTGCTTTCTGGACTCATTCTTTTACGGTAGAATATGAGGGGATGCTTCCCCATATACACCGTCCAATCGCTGTTTATTTTCATTTGGAGTAAGTCCTTGTTTTGGGATTGACTTAATAACAGCTGGAAATTCTATTTTGAACACATAACAATCTTCTACACATAACCTTCTTTATGCAATTATATCTGAACAACTGGGCACAGCGGAGCTAAAGTTACAGCTGCAATAATTTACCCAGCAAATAAGGTATGACACCAGATAAGGCTTTTGTGAAGGTGGTAATCTTTATCGGCGTGGGCGGAAACTTATGTGGTAAATGGACACACGTATATATTAGTATCGTGATATAGCATAAAAAACATAATAACTGAGTTGAAAGTAGCAAGGCAAAATATTAAAATTTAAAAATAAAGGCAAATCATCTCATTCCTCCAGTGCAGTCGTTTCCAAAGTGCTGTACGCGACTGCTTGGGTGGTCCAGTTTTTAAAGAGTTAGGGGCCTACGCGAAATAATTTGCTACATAATGCAAACAACGAATTATTAATATATAAACACAAAAGCACTACAATATTAGAACAATGATGTGAGTATTGCAAAAATGCAGGGATGTCACTAAACAAACTGAATTAATTAACTGATTGAAGTAATTTCAAACGGACCTCAAACCCTAATAAAAATACACGGAACAGTCTTCACATATGTGAGCGAATATACATACCTAGGACAACAGATTTCCTTCCATAATAAAGTGGAAAAAGAAGTACGAAGAAGAATCTCATTAACCTGGAGAGCATTTTGGGCCCTTAAGTTTATATCGTTAGACCAAACACTAATTAAGAAAATCAGATTCCAGACGCTCGAAACCTGTGTACACTCTGTATACTATATGGGTGCCAGACATGGTCAAAAACAGAAAAACAAAAGAACAAAATTCAAATATGCCAAAGATCCTGAGAATAACTTTGAAAGACAAAATACTATAGTATAAATAAATCAGTTATCTCAGACAACAGACATCGCACAAATAGCTACCTGAAGCAAATGGCAATGGAGCGATCACGTCGCAAGAATGCAGGACAATAGATGGACTTACAAGATCTCTATGTGGGACCCCCGGATAGGGAAAAGAACACAAGGCAGATTAAGAAGAAGATGGATAGACATCTTCAAGGAACATGCAGGTCAAGAGTAGCAAGAGGAAGAGAAAAATGGAAATCTCTCCAGAGGCAACTAATGCAGTGAGAAATGGAGTAACCAAAGAACAAATCAGTCAGTGTCTTAAACAGCATACGAACAACTAGCGAGGAATAGCTCACCACGTTAGGAAAAAGCGAGCTTTCCGTACTTGTTAGGAGACCTTTGCCCTTAAGGAGCACAATAGGATATATTTATCTTTATCTTTTATATATTTAGAATTTAGAACATAAGCATAACTTGCTGAATGTAAAAACAAACAATTTTCAATGAATGTGGCAAAAGTGCGTACTTTTCAGATACTAGTGTCCCAAATCTGGGTTCTGTATGCGATATTCACACATCGATATCATTTTCAAGCTCGAGGCAAGTTCTCGCTAAGTCAACGAGACAGCCATAACGAGAAACTACATAAAATCTCCTACTAAGCTACAAGCAGTAGGTATTAAAATTGAGCATCCTACTTTTTACAGATTTTACAATAATACTACTGCTTGTAATATCTTGGTACTGTGCTGATTAATTGAAGTGGAGATGGTGCTCAGAGGTAGAAGATTCGCTTTGAATGTGAAAAGTACCCGTTCGAACTTGGCATCTTCATTGTGTTTTTATTTAAAAAAAAGTTAACTAATTCCCTTCTTATTTTAATCTATTTTGGGTATGTTATTGATTTGCTAGATTTACTGTGTTCTTCACTCTGAGATAACCGTCATTAAGAAAAGTCGCTAATTTACTATAAGATGGTTAGCTTTGGAATAATTGACATTAATAAATCAAACTGTCCCATATTTCGATGTTTTCATATCATGGTGAATAATGAGTTGAAAATAAATTCCTGGCAAGACAATCTGCCAGGTTGACCCAAAAGGGCTCAATTTTCAGAGTAGCGACACCTTACCAGCTTTTGGGTGTATTTTCGACATCGGGCGAAGTTATCTTATTGCTACCATATTTGCATCTCGTTATAAACACCAACTAGGGGTACCAACTTTGTACCTATCGTTGCTATTAGGGGCACAAGAAAGACATGCATTGGGTTACAAGTGTATCTATTGCCGACTGCTCAGTTGAAAAACTACATGAACAGGCATTGTAAAGAAGTATTAATGAAGCGGTAATAAAAGAATTAATATGTAATGGTTGGAGGGGAGGATTAGGAAAAAGAAATTAATTTGATTGGTTATATGGAATCTCAGGGGTAAATGATTTTATCTTCCTCTCCGACGATTGGTTTCCGCTGAGTTATACTTTTGCCACGACTGTTGACATCCTGCTGCTGGATACATTTATGGTCCTGTGACCATAGAGGAAGGAGTCTTGAAGTTTAATAAAATTTCTCTTTATAGGAGATGAAACACAATTTATTGTTCATAAACTATTCCATATAAAAATGTTCTGCTTTTATTTCCTGGAGAATATGTGCCACTTCCGCACTAACTATGGCCATCACTATGATGTTAACGCACTTTTTAACTCAAATACTCTGATTCAGAGTCCCACTGAACTCACTAATTCTGAGACGCAACTGCCTACTCCTCACTGATTTAGAATTGAACAGAGAATTCTACTGAACACTCTTTCACGCTCTACTGAGAATGCCTAACCTTCCACACCAGCTGCAGCGAGACTTTGACTGCAAGTCGCAAAATTACAAGGCTAAATAAACATGTCCGACGTGACTTTTTACATGTAGATACCAACTGAAGCTGCTAGCTTCTTCCCTTGAAGAGATTATTGACCTGTATTTTTATCCCTGTAGTTGCCAAATGTTTTAATACGCCTAACCTGCCTTATAATTCCCCAAACAGAATACATCCTGAACATCTTTTCCACGGACCCTACTTAAGAATTTCTTCCAGTAAATATCGGTTTGTCGTTTGCTTGGGCCTTCTATACAAATATTGATACAATAGGCAACAGAATTTCCCAGGTTAGATTTTTATGACTAGGGTAGCTTTCTGTACTCCGGCAAGAAAATAATAATACAAACAATAATCTAACATTCGTACGAAAATAAAAAAGGAAGCTATACTAATGAGTAAAATGGAAAATTACATTAAATTACTTACAATATACTCACTCTAATTAAATGTGGGGGTTGCAACTTATAAATACTATATCAACAACAACAACAACAACAACAACAACAACAATAATAATAATAATAATAATAATAATAATAATAATAATAATTAAAATACGATTCCTGGACATGTGTTTTTGTTAGATAAAAACTGTGGTGTGAAATACTATGCCCTGTTTTAAGATCCAACAAGAGTTTTTATGACAGACTGACAAGTCGAAATGCTTGTCATAATGACAGGATAAGGAGAGGTTGAATGTTCCAATATCCTTATGATTGGTTGAAAATAATCATCGTTGCAAAAGAAAGGAAGGTAAAATGGCTGAATATAATAGGTGATAAATTGTAAATTTGTTTATGAGATAAATTCTAGCCTCTCAACAGATGTTTCGTTTCACAAAGATAATTATAAGTGGTCTTTACCTGTAATATCTGTGAGGATTGTATCCTAAGTGGAAACAGTCCATAAATTATACGTGGTGAAATGATTCGGATAACAAGAAGGTAAATTCAAAGACCACCACTTTTCAGGGTGATAATGAATTATAACCACATGGGGCGACTTTATCAGTATAATGAACTATCCAGGCTGATTAAAGTTGCAGAAGATGGAGCTGAACGTCTCTGCACAGAGGTTGTGAAGCAAGTTCTTCTAGGAGCATTGTGTTAGTTGGGTACAAGAGGACAATATCAATCTGTTAGTGACATGCGCGGAATTTCCAAAGCCAGTGTATTGCGCAGTGAATTTGATAATAAAATTGTGTTGTGTCGGTGAGTTCATTGACTTGCAATATGTATGAAGTTGTAGCCAAATGCTATCGTTTGAAAAGAATGTTAGTGTGTGACTATATAATAAAACTCTTATTTAAACCGATGCTCCAAACGTAAATTAATTTTTTTATTGATCGAAACAATTCTACAAATGTGTAAACCGCTAATTTATCTTTCCGTTATTTGATTGCTAACTGGTTGGGCAGCGTTCATGAGGCCTGCGTTATTAAGATAGAGCGTTTCGAAATGGAAGCAGGAGGCGATCTATTTAAAATGGTGATGGTGTATACCCCCTAAGAAAGTGTTTGTTTCACCTGTTTCTAGCAACCCAAATTATGTAATTGAAAAACGATTCTTGAAAGGAAAAGAAAGAAAGATTATCAAAATGTAATAGGGGTTCTAAAAGAATAACTACTGGACCTTCACCCCTGAGGATGACATCTGAATAGCGTGCGATATAGCCAAGTGTTTTGCCATTCAGTGCAATTACTAAGAAGTTTTGAAGGTATTATGGACCTACATGAGGCAAGAAATGATGACAATAGTTTATAAGAAAAGAATGACGTACCCTTGCCTGGAGAAAGTGAACTACTTATTCAACAAACATCATTTCAGATTACTGAATTAATCGCAGAAAAAAATGATTGCATTAAAATATTAATTATTATCTTAAATAATACATTTAGTTATTATACATAAAGCATTTTGTAGTTTGGAATCAGGAAGAGAAAGCCTACTTTCTATTTCTAATGGGTATTTCCAGTTTTAATGTGTAATTTTTTAACGGAGCTTAGCTGAAAAAACGCCTATTGAAATCTTTGCTGTTCCATATTTTAGCTATGGGGGCCAAATATACTAACAAAAATGGGACTAATATGTAGTACATTTACTAAAAGTGACTTAGTAACAGTTAAAACCATTGTACATGAAACATGCAATAAGATACACATGAGAACTACTTCGTGGAAAAAAAATATTTTAAATGTAAATAAAACCCTTATATAAGCGATGCCCCTGAAAACGTTTTAAAGCTCTGTGTAGAAACGTATTAAGAATAATTCTTATCAACCTTAGGTGATAAAAAGAGTATTGACAAAGAAAAAAATTCAATAATTTTGTCTTTTAAAGTGTTAAAGAATGTTAAAAATTGGGGAAATTTACATTATCATTTCAAAACTAAATAACTGAAATTTTCCTGTAGTTAAATGCATGAATAATTTTGGAATTTCACTTAACTATTTCGTGGTTAATGGCTACTCAGGTTTTATTACCGTTGACAATGTTTGAGTTCAAGTCAATTTGTTTCCGAACAAAAGGGGATTCTAAAGTTACAGAGGTTTACTTTTACTTATGATTTTTTGTGTGTTTCCAAGAAACCCAAGATGGACAGAAAAAGTCAAATAAGAGCATATTTTACTGAAAGATTAAATTCTGTAGCTACTATAATATTGTTTTTCGGTAAATTTGTAGTGCTAGAATTCAGTGCACACGACGAAATTCACGATGAAAAAAATAAAGCGTAAATTTTACGTGAATGAATGATGAATATAAAAAAAGACATAACAAAATTACAAAGGAAAGTTGCGAACTGAACGGTCTTTTCAAATTTAGGGAAGAAATGTTCAAGAAACGAAGTGAAACTCAATATGCACAGTAGCTTTTCTCTCAATTGAGAAATTAGGTCACAATATTTTTATAATAAACTTGAGAGTATCCAGAACTATAAATAAATTTTATACTAGATGATTTTTCCTTTGTAGGACCGTTCCTCGTACTGTTGGCCACAGTTGAGAGAGCTATACGAGTGTCGTCTTGTTCCCTCGATTGAAAGCCGGCCGGAGAGCAGGAGGGGAGGTTAGTAAGAGTTTAATTCTAGAAATTTACGTAGATGTTCTTGAGTGATAAATAAGAATATATTAATTGTATTAACACTGCACAATTCGGGTATTCTATTCCCAGAGTATGTACAATGCATAGGTCTGTATGTAATCGGCTTGTGGTGTACGAAAATTTCTTCAACAGGTATTCCCTGATATTCAACTTCATTATCGAAGTTCTATTAACGGATTCTTTCATAAATTTTTTAAACGGATAGTATTCTTGGTAAAAATCGTATATAGCCATGTAGTTCTCATAGCAGAAACATTAAATAATATTGGACGTGCTCTGGAATGTTACCCTAAAAATCACTTCGATATCTTTCTCATCAAATGGGAATTTCCTATTCCTCTGTTCAAACGGCTACAAAGCTACTAAGTTAAAACCCTATAAAATTGCTATAGTGCAAGAACCTAAACCGGGTGACCCTGCATCCAGGGGAGATTTTCTGAATTTAATTTGAATAGTGTATATAGCGAGAAATCGACCCTTGTCTCATTTTCTTTACGAACAAGTTTTGGTCCTAATTAAGTGGATATGTTAATTCAATAAATAACCGATAAGTCAGACGAACTCCTGCAGGATCAAATGATAACAGTGTAAAATAATAGGCCCTATATTTTTCTGAAGAAACAATTAACAGCAATAAGTGTGTGCAGAATATTTTGCAGCTCTTTTTCCGTGAATTAACTGACTGTGAGGGTTCGTGACTTTCCAACAGGACTGTGTAACTGCGCATACAGCCCATGTTTGCATGCAATAAATTAAATATTCGACTATAGAGCATGTGGCCCCGATTTAATATCCTGTGAGTTTTGTATCTGGTAGGTATTAAAGGAAAAATCCACGCGCATTAAATGAATCGAATAATAACAATTGTGAAGAATTGTCTTCCATTTCTCGGGGGGGGGGGGGGGTTGAGGAAGGCAATCTTTGATTTCATAAGTCGATGTCAGAAATGTATGCAAAATGAAGGGAGGCAGTTTCAGCATCTTCTTGCTTGATAATGGTGAATAGGTGTATGTACCTTTTAAGTGTTAGTAATAACTTTAGCGACAATCATAGTTGCGGACTTTCTGACTCCCGTTCACCGACCGGCCGTAACGCGTCGAGCGGTCCCGCGGATGAAAAGTCACCCATTAGTTACCCTACCTAAATATCCCTATGCTGAGATGTTCTGCCACTTTCCTCAAGGCTTTCAGCTTTTTTTATGCTTCGTTTTTGTTACTTTTAAATGTGTTGTTTTTAAAGGTTTCAATATTAATTGCATGTTATTCATTTGATTCTAAGCACATTCACACCTAGCTATGATTAATTTTCTATTTTCCAAATTTCAGAGAGAAACTTGAATCATACTTCTATAGCGTTAATACAAAATGAAATTTAAAGTATAACCTAAAAAATTATTTTGAAACCATAAAAAATGATAAATATTTTAAATAATGAATTGAATTTTGCATAAAGATGGGGTTTTTTCCCTCCTCCAATATGTAATAATGTGTACTGTACTTGAAAATATGGTCAAACATGAAATAAGGTAAAAAGTTTAATTGTAGCTAGTGATAAGTGAAACACATATTAATATATAAATCCTAGCCCTAATTATTAAAAATAGTTAGTCTGAACAGGTTCTGGTTGAGACATCTGTATGCTGTACTATGTTTCTAATGAACACAGCTTCTAAACAACTATATTTAGAACACGCTTTTTAAATGTACATTATATAAAAATGTTACAAAACAATCACAACATTCACAGTGAGGCTAGGGAAAATTTACTTACACTCGGAGCAGTGTGTAATTATGCTGTTATAAAATGTGGGGATGTAGCTCAAGGTAGAGCGTTCGCTTTGCATGTGAAAGGTCCCGGGTTCAATCCCCGGCATCTCCATATGAATTTTATTCTTTAAATTAATTCGCTTTTGCACATGTTTATGCCCTCATTTTACAGAAATAATCACATGGTATATACTATACTACTGCTAGATAACTGCAGTCTGTTGTCGCGTATTTAAAGAAAGACTAAGTCCTTGGTTTCGTGTTCAGTTAAAGACCGCGCATCGCGTAGTAACGACAACGCTGGTATGAGAATGAAAAAGATAGCAATTTTCATTACGGAAGTGAATAAGTTAAAATTTATAGACGAATTAAACATAGCCTATCTTAAGGATTTCAAGTTGGTTTGTATCTGTGGCAACATATGGAGCTGGGTCTCCAGGGGAGCCAATCTTTAATAAATACACTTCTGGAATAACACAGGATCTGATTTCAATCCACTGAATTCCACATCAATACAAACTTTAAGATAGACAGTGTGATGAAAGTCACAAATTCCCTCGAACAAGAGTTTCTGACACATAGAAATTCCGAATATTTTCTTACAGAATGTGTACAATTGTATAAATATTTTGTAGAAACTTACACCTGTATGAAATGGAGATGCACAGAGAGAGAACAGCAGAATTACCTAATTCCTATTGCTGACATAAACACGTTTGAAATGTTCAACAGCGATTGGGATTCAGTTGACCGTACACAGTGTGAGTATTCGGAAACAGCAACGATCTCCTACAACCAGTGCATTTTTTGTCAATAATTTCACTTTCTATCCCTACTACGTATAAATGTATTTATTTATTGCTGAGAATGAAGTTGAGAGGATTAACCAACCGACAAGAAAACATTGAGTTGATTCCAGACGTCTTTTAGTTAACAGCTGAACGAGCCATAGAGGTATTTAATGTTTACATTTCTGATATAACGTATTAAGCGTATGTACATATGAGTCAAACCTTCTTTGAAATGAATAACAAGTTACTAATATCTGTACAAATTGACATTTCTCTTCAAGGAGAGGAAATTCTTAAAATAATCCTCTTCCAAAGTCACCATCCCTCTTTCTCTTTTCTTTTTTATATTTTATTTCTTCATTTCCTTTGCCAAATTGTATCAGATTCCAAAACCAAATTTGCGAAAATGTTTCGAGATAATACGTAGTTAAAGAACAGAGACATTCTCCAATTAATGAAAGTTATGAATATAATTTTTTTTTAATTTACCGAGTTCCAATGCCCCGACTAGAATTAACACGAGTATTACAATTATAGCTCGCAAAACTTGGTACAGTACAAGCTATAAATATTAGAAGTCCCCAAGTCAAAATGGTGCCATTTCAGTGCCATTCATTATAAATCTAGCATATAGGATGTGATAGAATAGTGCTCGTACTTAAATAACTCAGCTGTCGTCTCCTGCAAGCAGCAAAGCAGATCCGAGCTTAATTAAACTCTTCCACTAGTAGCGTGCAATATTTTATACCCAACCATTTAATAATGGCTACGATAGATTATTTCTAAGTAACAGCACAATCAATCAATTACATTCTAGTACACTGTGATTCAATGTAGGCCAATATTCCATACTATCATAGTTGGTCTAGATTCAACAACGTAGCGATATTAATTTGCTTTTTGATAACAATCGATAAACGATTATTTGGAAGAAAGGAAATATTTTAGGAATATTTAACGCAGGAATGTTAACTGTTGTGATTGTACTCTTGAAACCGATACATATATTGTTCCGTTAACGCTGTAGCGACTGCAATTTTTGTTTTTTCTCAACAAAACTCTGCATATAACCATCAATTTACAAACGATTCGTCGAATTCGTTAACAAGCAAAATTGGATTTTTCGGCATGGAGATTAACCTAAAGCGAAAAGTTCAAACTCGTTCTAGTGACCCCAGCTTTTGTTTTTTCTCAAACTAAACTGGGTATATTTTCTTAAAATAAAGAGCTAAATCCGAAAATTCCGAAAATCAGATCAATTGGACCATTAGGAGTGTGGGTATACCTGAAAAACAATGGGAGTTAAAGCGAAATTTAAATATCATTCTAGCGGCCGCAATTTTAACTTTTTTTGAAGGAAACTCGATATATTCCATTTAAATAAAATAAGAAAAACATTTTTTTGAAAATCAGTGAAAACGGATTATTATGAGGGGGGTTTCATCGAAACCCAAAATTTAAAAATCGGTCTAGCGGCATTAATGTTCCTTTTTCGCAACAAAACTCTCTCTATACCATTTAGTAATATAAGAAAAACAGTTTCTGAAAATCAGGGAAATCGAGCCATTCGGAGTGGCAATTTAACTGAAACCCAAAATTTAAAAATTCCTCTAGCAGCATCCATATGTCTTATTTTACAACAAAACTCGGCATATACTATTTAATTCAAATAATAAAAATGGTTTCTGAAAATCAGTGAAATCAGATTATTAAAAGTGGGGAATTACCTAAAACCCAAAATTTAAAAAAGTACTCTAGCGGCATCAATATTTGCTTTTTGCAACGAAAATCCATACAAAACATTTAAATAAAATAAGAAAAAAGATTTATGAAAATCAAGGAAATCGTGTCATTACAAGTGGAGTTTCACCTGAAACCCAAATTTAAAATTTGCTCTAGCAGCACCAATATTTATTTCTTTGCAACAACTTCGGTATATACCAATTAAATAAAATAAGAAAAATAGTTTATGAAAATTAATTAAATTGGACCATTAGGATTAGAGGTACACTTGAAAACTGAAATTTAAAACGCTCTCTATGTTTAATTTTCTCTACGTTGTTTTAAAATACAAGTACAATTAATTCAGCATATAAACTGCATTTATAACGTATCATATGCTTTATCTTTTACAAAATCATCGTCGTAAAGATAGCAAATGTGAAATATTAATCTAATAAGTGTTTGAGAATTATGTTTGTATGTAAGAGCGCTTAGTAATAACCTTCAGAAAACGTATCTTTTTAATGCAACAACCTTTTAACTGAAACTCGTCTAAATAACAGTTTACTTGCTTTAATATCTGTTCACTATAATAACAGAAAAATACGAAATCGTCATTCTGGCAATATTTTCAACATACACTATACAGATGCTATATATTAATGATGATAGCCCACCGTACAGGCAAAAATACTTTGATAGAGCATGAAACAGGGTCAGCAGGTTGGTTATCAATGTCAAAATCATGGCTAGAGATTCAGTAGAAGTGGAACAAAGGCTAGTTGAATTATGAGTTTTTTTGGCATCAGTTGTTGGTAACATCAGAGGCAAATAAACGGAAATTTAGGCACACTAATGAAGAGTCAAATGAAAAACAAACTAGTACAACACTAGTGTACTTGTTTGTATATACAGTCGTTCATATCAGGAATCGATTTTGTACAGCAATTGGAGAGTGGCTATATCTCTAGCCCTTACTCTGGAGCAGTTATGTTACTCTCTTGTTTAACCAAGTACTCTCCGTTATCATCAGCAAACGATCCTTACCTCATCTTGCTCCTTTACGTTTCGCTTTTCAGTCATTCTCTTTCTGTTTGGCTCCTATATTCTTCTTTTACTTTCTTTTCCTTTCTTTCGATGCTTCTTTCTTTCCTTACTTTCTTTAGCGACTCAATCTATATTTGTTGCTTTGTTTTTATCTTTACATACACCATTACTATAATGAAATCACAATGACGACTGTATTTCTTCAGCTTAAGCAAAGTACGAAGGCTGTTCGACAAGCTCTTGCAAACAAAACAGGTGATTACACTAGTTCAGTGTTACCTGGGCAACGTGATGCCACCGCCACTGATGGCCGAGGTCGTTAAGGCACGGACTCGTGAGCGGAAGGTCTAGGGTTCTAATCCCGTCAGGGCCGTCCTCCCTGACTGAGGCTTTTTCCAGGTTTTTCTCAGTCCTCATAAATGGCAAATGCCGGGGAGGTACCCTAAACTTAGGCCTGGAACGTTTCCTACTTTAAAAAAATCCTTTCCCAATATATCATTTCATCTCATGTATCATCAGTGTCCACAGCCTGTGGTGCCTCAGTAGTGAAACCGGGCGTTAAACACTAATAAAAAAAAGTGATGGTTATCGAAGAATGATGTATAAACAGTTACGAAGCTTAGTCCATGTTTCAGAGCGATTTTCCTGGTTAAATTAATAAAAGACGTTCAAAAAAGATAAACATGAATTTCGCGTATTAATAAAACATTACATTTTGGAAGAGACAACGCCCGCAAAAGCTAAAGCCAAGCTGTTTAAATGGTGTTGGCTAGTTTAGATGAGACCGAGGGAGCACAAGCGATGCGAATCGTTCCGGACATTCTGTCCACGTAACAACTGTCAAAATGATTGAAAAAATCCACATGGTGCTGAGCATAGGCGACTGAAGGTGCGGATAAATGCTGAATCTGTGTGCATTTCTGGAAATCGGGTACATAATAATTTGCAAACGAAAAAGCGATCGACGAGGCGGCCAACAATTAACCAGAAAAGAAATCCGTTGTCACTTTCACGCAGAATTTAAAACTGTTCAGAAGGAATGCAAGTGAATTTCTGAGATGGAATAATATGTGACACTGGACGAAACCCTGGAAACGAATGAGCAATCTAAACAGATGTATGTGAGAGAAAGCGCTCAGGAGAAGACAAAAACAGAACCTCCAGCGGGAAAGGTGATGACGACTGTATTTTGGGATTGTCATGGATCAACTATAATTCAATTTTGGAAAATGGAAAAAAAAACCATAACTGGCGAATATTACGCTATACACCACTAGAGCAATTGAAGAAATGCTTGTTTAAGGATGGAATAATAAATTAGAAATATACATTTGAAAGTATCATGAGATATAAAATTATTTTTCCAAAAAAAAAAAAAAAGTATATCTCCTTCTACTGCTGCTCTTTCATTTCTCATGGTCTACTTTTTCCATTAATACACACCACAGTTATTCTTGTTTTATGTCTTTGTGTCTTCTGTGAAGAGAATCATTAAGGTATAATAGATTGCTGCGTTATAATATAAGGGAAAGCGTATCCAAGAAAATCCTTTTCAGTTGTCAACTTTAATTTCTTTGTAACCGCAACAACTATGTGATTAGATGTTTATTAATATGATTTGAACAACAGCTTCAGCTTCCCACGAAAAGATTCGTGCATTTACACGCTTGCCTTGTCCAAAAGCATTCGTGTCACTCTGAGGACATTTGTTGAATGATCTTTGTCTCCGATAACAGCCACGCAAACTCATTCCTTGAAGTCATTTTCACACCATTAGGATTTTCCCACATAATGGGACACAAAATATTAAAATATTCTGCTGACTTTGTTGTGGGTGTTTCCTGTGGATTTAAGAAGTTTTACTACAGATTTGATTTGAACTGCAACAAAAGTAAATAGAGTTGCAATTAATTTCATAAAATAACATTTTCAGGTGCTTTAATTGTTAAAAGCACTATATTCGTATTGTAAAACAGAGAATTCAGTAAAACAGAATAGATAAATTATTCGCAAGTGGGAACAGCCTTTGGCCATCTTGCATACAACTTCTTATTAACAATAGGTTAAACTAGACGCTAATACTGTATATCGGTTGAAGAAAACACGGTGTCACTCTCAAAGCATTGTTATGCTGGGGGAGCAAAGTTTGAAGCAACCGCGGGACAGGCCGACAGTGCTATGTCGCTATGTCGGCGGTGGCGGGGAGTATATTTCCCCTCCGCTGCTTGAGGCTTCCATGTGAGTTGAAATCTTGCGCAAGTAGCGCGTGTTTGTTAGGCAACACAATACAATGTATTGAGTGAAAGTGTATAAAGTGAAACCGGGCAATACAAGTAGTCTATTCCCCAAAGAGTATTTATGTATGATTCATACGTGCGTACAGAATCAGCGCGTGCTGTAAGGGGATTGTTTCAAGAGGAATTTCCTTATGTTCAGGTTCCTAATCGGAGTTCGATTCATCGATTAATAAATAAATTTCGTGAAACGGGAAGCGTTCTATATCTCTGAGGGGCATTAAAAGAGAAAGTGTACAAAACAAATCCGAACACTTTTGATGAATTTAAAACTAACATTCGTCAAGAAATTACTGCCATTTCTCAGAGGGAACTGCAGGGTGTAATGAGCAGCACATAAAGATAGTATTTACATTTTTACCGAAAGCATAAAAAGACACTGTATTTAAAACTTATAATACTATTTCACTCGTGTGACGTCATCTTAAAGTCGACCAATGAAACGAAACAAAATTTTGAATTTTGACCAATCACAGCCGAATTGCAGAGTGAAATTATCGAAAAAAATTATCAAATTAATTTTATCTTGCGACGTGCATTTGTCTCCTGGTCAGTGTAGCCAAAACTCTATACCTCCACTATATAATTCCTGAACACGCATCACTGACTACTTTCTTTCTTTACCGCCACGGGTGGCCGAGGTCGTTAATACGGGGACTTGTGAGCGGGTGGTCTGGGGTTCGATTCCCACCAGGATCCTGTCTTTTCCAGGTTTTCCTCAGTCCTCATAAATGGCAAATGCCGGCAAGGTACCCTAAACTTAAGCCTGGAACGTTTCCTTGCTTAAAAAAGCCTTTCTCAATGTATCATTTCATCTCATGTATCATCAGTGTTCACCGCCTGTGGTGCCTCAGTAGTAAAAACGGGCGTTAAACACCATTAAAAAAAAAGAAAAAAGAAAGAAAGAAAGAAAGAAAGAAAAAGAAAAATAAAGAAAGAAACTGATCACTTTTGCTAGAGGCGGTGGGGAGCTATTGATAGCAACAAAAGCATGGACTATGACGGTCATAACGCAAAATGGAGAGTTCTTCAAAGCGTTTTGGTGATGCGTCAAATGAGCAAATTGATCTTATCATTAGGAATTCCAAACCATGAAACACAAAGAAAAATAGAGACACTGTATATTATTTTTTTTTTTTTTTCCCTCGGGTGGTATTAGAAAATCGAACGGTAGCGATTGTAATAGTCAACTTTTGTCCATTTCAGTCTCACGGTTTCTGAATAGAACAGATGTCCATAAGTATAACAAGTGTTAATATTCTGTGCGCGAATTTCAAATTTGTATCACTTTTATTCTTATTCTAATCATGAAATAGTCCTAAACCTGTAATCTGCTCTTCTTTATTGGCATTACTGACAGTCGATATTTGTCTGTTTCAAGATAGCTTGAAAAGTTGAATATTCACAATATAAATATTCACTTATTGCAATTTTGTAACGCAAGTTTAGGAGGATTATATTTAAAGTGTTATTTTATTCGTGAAATAGTCCTAACAAATATACTCGAGTGTCTGAGCTCACTACGTTCGTGAATTTATCGGTAATGTCAGACCCTCTCGTGATATTACTTATTATGACAAACATTAACCTATATTATAAGAAATGTTGAAAATGATGCCCCTAAGTCGCAATACATTACCGGCACCTGCATCAAAAATTGCTGTAACTTTTTTCCATAAGAACACACACATGTTTATTGTTATTGAGAAATTCTATCAAATTTAAAACAAGTTGGCGAATAGTTTCTCTATTTGGAACACGATTATCAGGATATTTTCTTGCGAACCGTCTATTTCTCTGCAAGAATCCGTTTTGACATATGTATCATATATAAAATCCCGCTCTTAAGTAGTGACATAATTAATGAAGAACATTCAGCACAAATTTACACACAAATAAAAGTACCTCTAACTATCTACAAGCTGCTACCTGCATATGCATTATACGATTTTGACGACTGGCTATTCTTAGTAGCAGCTAACCTCTGCCGGCCCCAAACTCAAATAACTTCACTGTATAAACTGTCAAAGTCAAAAACAGCACCATTTTTGGGTATATTTTCAATTACTAACTGGTATTTTTTTATACTCTGTGTACATTTTATCCTAAAATGCTATTGAAATACTGTATTTCAATTCTCTCATTTTCTTTTAAAGGCATTATTATATATTTATTTTAAAATATAAAACTGTCTTCATTAAAGAAGCACTAATTAAACTTTTCAACAAGTTATTTTGTTGCCATAGCAACATAAGCTGCTAAAAATACATTGTTACATAGAGATATACCGAAAAATATTCTGTTTCAGATTATATGAGAAAAGAAAAATCTATTTAAAATGTTTTGTATGGTGTCATAACCTCGGAGCGATCTATTTTCATTAAAATATTCTCATTTCATTTTAATTGAAATTATTTATTGCTTTTTAGATTTTTTTTTAATGAAAAGAAAGAGTGCAACACTTGTGTGTAAATGACTGCGAATGTTTTGATATTCTCAGTGTTACGAGCATATATGACGTTCTCTTATTAGAGCATTACTTGAATGCGAATGCTCCAATTCTGTGCCTGTCATCCAGTTAATGCATGTACGCTAATTTCCCCTCTTTTTCCCCGCTTATCTGCACGTGGGATGCATAAATTGTCTCTTAATATTTGCAGTGCGGTAAATTTTTTAGAATACGTTGTAATTCACTACAGTTTTTCCAACAAAATTATTGATAAACTTTTACAATAAAGACATGAAAGAGTAGTAATTGTCATTGGATTCGGTTGGCAGACATTTCGAATCTTTAGCCTGCCCAAGGCCTCATTCTTTGTGCCTATGCCGATAGTGGGTGGTAGGGATGATGAAGACACCGAACGGTGAGGCAGGGACATACAACACCTTTCCAAAGTGCGATTCACTTTCTCACCGCGCACAGCACCAGCCTATCTCGCCTGGCAATTTTGATAGTGTACGTAATGGAAGAAATAAGGTGAAAAGTGAGGACCTAGGTGACCAGAGAAACCACGAGGTTAGCATGACCGGCTCCAAGGGATTTGAACCCGGAATCTCCCAAATGAGATCCAGAACATTACCGCTCGATGCAATTATCACTAGTTATAAGTCTCTGCAGAAAAAAAATTGAGAAAATATGTCTGTTAATATAATTTTATTTGAACGCAAAGAGATAATGCTATTCTTAATGCAGAATAAATAGTATTCTGTTCTATAAAGAAGAAAATGAAACACAAGTACTTATTGGAAAACCTAGATGTTAGTTGGTAATATTATTATATTATTTTTTATTTTTCTTCGGTATATTAAAATTATTTTCCTTTGAAAAGTATTAATAAATAAGTATATTTAATATTAAGAATATTGAGGGCAAGTCTCTTATTGACTCTTTCAAGATTTTATTGCAGTGTTTGAACATCTCTAATGATATAGTAGTTGCCTACAGTTATGGTAGAGATTATGGACTACAATGCTTAAAGTTGAATATTATATAACCCCAACAAGTTCATTTTTCCACTCCTGTAGCAGTGCTGTTTTTATGCAATATAACTAATTATAGGAGCTTTTAGATATGTTGGGCTTACTACTGCAGTTTAGAACCTAATTTTTAAATTTATAAATTCATATTAATCATCATTGTTGTTACAACTACCGAGGGTGCCAAAAATGTATACACACTTTCACAGTAGACATCCATTTAATATATTTCAAAGTTGGACCGAAAAACAACAGTAATGTGTAGTATGATGTTCTGTAAACAGATGTGACTCATGTGATAGCGTTGCTACGTGACAGGTAAATCAACAATGAAAAAATGAAGCCAAGATTATCGTACGTTGTTCTGTAGACAGATGTGACTCACATTACGTTATGTTAACGTTGCTACAACAAAATGGAACCAAGATTATCGTTTGAACAACGGAAAGTAATTTTGAAGTGGAAAACCGAGAATGTTGTTGAAGTTCAAAAGCAATGGAGGCGTGTGTACAGAACAGAACCGCCAACACGAGTAACAATTGCATGCATTCGAGACAAATTTGAAACTCATGGTACCGTATACCGTAGAAAACCAGCTACACTAGCAGCACTTCGGGAAGAAATTGAAACGGCATGTGCTGCAATCGCTGAGGATACTTTCGCAAATGTTTCAATCAGTAGTTCAATGTACTCAGAAGTGTATCGATGCCGATGGTGGGCATTTTGAGCAACTGTTGTAAGTGTAAAAGTCTAAGATGATTAGTGCTCATCATTTTCTGTTTGTGTGATTTCAGTTTTGTTATGTTAACACAGTTTTTTCTTTGCTTGAAGTGTGTATACATTTTTGGCACCCTCTGTATATCTGTGGCCGAGATCTCATTAAGGCGCGGACTCGCTAGGGGGAGGTCTGGGGTTCGAATCCCACTAGGACCGTCCTCCCTGATTGAGAATTTTCCCAGGTTTTCCTCAGTCCTCATAAATGGAAAATGTCAGGGAGGTACCCTAAACTTAGGCCTGGAATGTTTCCTTCCTTTACAAAAATTCTTTTCCTAATTTATCATTTCATCTCATGCATCTTCAGTGTCACCGCCTGTGCTGCCTCAGTAGTAAAAACGAGCGTTAAACACTGTATGTGAGTGCAACTACTTTCAGTTTAGTTAATACACTGATGATTTTTTACTCTTTCTTTGACGTAAGAACTTGGGCTGAAAAATAAATATTTGTTTTTCTTAGCCACCTTTTCATCCTCTCGATTATTATCGGAATTGCAAGTTTTCTGTGAAGTTCTTTTAGGCGCAATGTTGGGCAGGGGAGTGGCCCTGGAATGAAGACAATTACGCCGGTCTCGAGAATGCAAGTTACTGTTAGCATGTCCTCAGCTCGGCAGTTAGATATGGGAGTAGCCAATGAGATGCATGGGAAACACAACATACCAAGTATGCGGATTTCTGCTTGAGTGAGACCGCCCCCACTACACAAACCCAAGAGACCTCTCTGCCTCTGTAAGTAATTGACTTTTCTCTTCAACTGCTTTCCTTACTCCACATTCCTTCTCAAGCAGCTTCCCTAAATTTTTAAACAGTGCTTGAGGTGTTTTACAATGTTCAGCTCTTTTTAGTTATCGGATCTTAATCTTGCAGTTACCACGATCATTGCTAACATCAGCAAGCACTTTGGGACCTAAGGAAGAGTTAGGGTTAAGAATACGATCTGAAACAAAAAACATTTTACTTTTCTTCTATCTTTATTCATGCAACTCCATTGCTTACTATTTTATATCACCATGAAATCATTGTCCCACATAATGCTTCTCGTTTAAATGGACTCATGATTCATTTGCGACGTTCGATGATGATGACCTTGGTGTCACAGTTTACATCTAGTCAATGGCGAGTAGTTATCAATAGGTAGGCGATAAGTAGGGCTCTCTGCTGGAACTAACTGATGAAACTTACTTATAATAATTACAATAAATGTATAAAATGGAGATCAGTGTTGAATGTTGAGCAAGACTGGCAGATTATCTCGCAGGATAGCGACGGAAGTAAAGCCTTTGAAAGAGACAACGAAAACTGGATTTCTTTTGCCATGCAAATTGAGTTTCAATGTAAATTTTACCATGATTGAGGTCAATTCTTGTTTGCATAGTGTCACCAAGTCACGATTTTGCATTATTTGAGGTCGTTAGCATGGCTTGATTTCGCTGTAATTAAGTCCCACGAACCATTAGACGAAATGTCTTCTGTTTGTCATAATGAGATTGGGTAATAGGTGATTATGATCTGTAGATGTCCAGATGCATAGTTCTGCCATGTTATTACGTGACCATGATTGTGAATCTAATTGTTGAACTTGAGTTCAGGAATCTTCCTTATAAAGATATGGGAGCGAATCCCAGTGAATCCCGGTGAACTTCCCAGAAAATGTAATCTAGAATTTATTTTTATTATGAATAAAAGGACGAGTAAAGTATTAATACCTTACCTATATAACCAAAACTTCTCAGAGAAAATAGCATAATGAAACAAATGATGGAATTTGAAACATATGACAGTGTAAGAAAGTAATCATTCTAACACCAGCATTTGGCATCATATGTTCTTACTTTGGCAAATAAGATAAAGGTCATGTAAACCATTCGAGGTGTGAAAGAGCAAACAGTTTCAAAGCATAAGTATTTTGCCAGAATATTTTTAAGTGCACAACTTCTTGGGAAGTTACAACTCTTATCCCAGTTTAAATTTTCCGTGATCATCTTAAAGAACAGTGATGTCTAAAGTCAAAAGACGCTGGTTAGCCAGTTATGCCAAACTGGGTCAAACCCCGGATTTATTGAGTAGGAAGCGGGCGATGTTCACCGCAGGAAAAGCATCGCTTATGGACTGTAATGTGGAGCAAGGACAATAGCAAAAGATAAACCTTGAGACAATTGTTGTCTAGCATCGATCCCAGGCCCGCTTAGAAATAATATTTATATATAATATACCCACCAAAAGGTTAAAAGACATATGATTTACACTAGTTGTTACAAGTACAAGAAAGAAGACAAAATACTATTGAAAGGGAAGGTTTCCCCGAAAAGGCAAGCAATGCTACTTTTTTTGGCTAAGAGGGTCTCCTACTTCAAGTCAACTAGAAATGGGAAAACAACCGGATATTGAACAAAACGTGATCTCAACAATTTGCATTTCTTTTGTTAACAGTGTAGGGAAAACTCAGGGAATAAATATCCAGATGGAATCATAAGACGTTTATTACGGCTCTCTTTTAATATATTATTTATGTAAAGAGTCTAAGACTTAAGATTTTGCTGTGGGTGAATCCGAATAAAACCTTAGAAGATTGCCTATGAGAATTAAATCATAATAAATTAGCATAAAAGTCCACCAATAGGAAGATAGGTATAGGAAGAACAAATCACGTGACATTTGGATAGTCATGCTGAATATATTTAGTCGGTTCTGGTGGTGTAGTGGTTACCATACTTGCTTTCTAAACCAAAGATCGCAGGTTCAAACCCGGCCAGGATCGATGGATTTTTTCGGGCGTAAAAATTCTAAGTATGACTTCCTTCGGAAGTGAAGTAAAGCCGTGGGTCCCGTGTCGTACATTTACGACACGAAAAAGAACCTCCAGCCGGAAAGAAGGGGCCTCTGAGCAAAATTTGTCGGCCGTTTCACGCCCTGAATTGAATGGGACGCTGATGATCTGAGATGTTAAAGAGCGTCCGTAAATAAAAACCAAATCAACAATGAATATATTTATATCTTCATCTCGCTCTAAAACCCGCTTCATACTTCTTCCGAGTCTTCCCTTTCATTGCTAAACTTCACTGTACATATGCTGGTAGATTAAGGAAAATTATACAGGGTAAATGTTTTCCTTAACCACAAATTTTGGTACAGTTTTATCATTAATTTCAAATATTTCACAACATATACTCTTTATCCACTTCTGCTTTAACGACTGCTATTTAGGAAATTTAAATACGGTAGTATGCGGTGCACCGCCATAATTATACGTATAGTGGGGCAAGAGCAACCCATGTTGTATTGAACACTTTCTATTAGACAAGTTCTGGTGTAATTTCACTAAATCGGTATTAACTTAATAATAATAAAAGAACTGTTGATTTACTTCCAACTATAAACCAAGTAACTGCAACGAATGAAATAAACAAACAGCAGTAATATGCCTGAACTTCGATTTCCGCCATTTTCTATACTATCGAATCCCCAATCTGAGGATTGGTGTCGATCTTGATTATGTCTGTACGGGATTACATGAAAAGTCCATTAAGTCCATCTCTCGAAAATTTTAGACTTCTTGAGTCACAAAACCTAAAGCCATGATTATAAAAAAGTGCAACCTTTCATTGGAGCCTGTAATTCATCTCATTCGGTGTTTGCATACAGCTGTCAGCTTGTGTTTGCAATTGAGTTATTTTTCTCTTTCAGTTTAACGCCCATAATAATTAAAGAGACTATGAATAAATACTTTATAAAACGAATGTGCAAATAAACCCGGAGTCTACAACGCTTAAAGTTACCCGGTGTTCACCTTTTCTCGGTAAGAAAAAACTCCGGAAAAAACTTCAATCATAAACTGACATTTCGAGATTTGAATCGGGGACCTCCGGGTTTTTAGGCAGACACGCTTACCACAGGACCATGAAGGAGGTTCAGAGAGTTCATAGTATAGACTGTGGTCAATGCGTTGTCAAAATAATAAATACAGAGAGTTCCGTGTGTTGTCATGGTAACGTATTTTGAAGATGTACTTCGCGGAACTGTTCTGCTTCGCTTCACACTGACTCAAACAAGGCAGTCTTTTCACGAAGTGATTCACACAGCCATGTCAACATTGAGGACAGTGGCAGAGCAAAACATATTCGTAACGCATGTAAAAGAAAAGTGTGTGAAGATTTGGATCATGGACCTTTAAAAAGCAGAACAACTTTAGTAAACGTAGATAATTCAAATATGTCACACTGTCACGTTAACGACATAAGGCAAGCTGTTTGCCCTGAATGCAGAAAGAATTTACTGGAAAATCCTAGTTTATTTGAAAAGGTTTAAATAATTATTAAAATTGATCATTACTAGGCTCTTTTGCTATGCTTTTAAATTAAAGAGTTTTCGCTGACTGCATCGTCAACATCTTCAATGGACTGAAAGTATCTGCAGACTTTTGTGACATGTAACAAATGTGTAGTTTTTAGGGAAGTAAAATTGTTGAAATAGATCACACATTTTATGCCAGTCTACAATGTTTCAAGTATTTGTATGCCGCACTTGTATACTACTGTGACAGTATATTAAGTTATTTAAATTTTGTAAAAATAATGTCAAAATCGACTGCTTGCTAGAAAATGTGGGAAACGTATTTTCTCTTTGTATTTAACATTAGAGCCCTAAATATAGTCTTAGATTTTGAGATAACTTCATAGAATTTCCAAACGCTACGTTTTACTATTCTCAATTCCATTTAGAACCTTCAAATTTCTAAGTTAGGATTAGTTCGTCAGCAGAAGAGTCCAGTACATCCAGTAAATGTTGAGTTTGTTCCTTGGGTTGCATTGTTTGAAAATCTTATGGTTGTTGCGCCAGTAATGAAGGAGTTAGCTGTTTTTGTTACTACATTCTAAAAACTTACTTGGCCGAAAACAGTTCCTTTACTCCTGAATCTCTACTTTTTATATCCCACGCACACTAATAGAGTCGAGTATTTTCATAAAAAATTTAAACATACTTTTTATAAGCCATATCCGTCAATTTACTTAGCCATGGGCGTCTTCATAAAAATTCAAGCAGAAATTTTATTGAAAACTCCGAGGTGTCAGCAAAAAAGCAAAAAAAAAAAAAAGACAAAAATAAATTGTAGAAAGCAGTTAAAACATATTAACAGAGTGTAACCAAGCCACAGTCTAGTGTAGCAGTCATGCTTCCTACGCTGCGGCCCCGATTGGATCTGTTTCCTGACTGGGGGGTTTTTCAGGGCTGTCTTAAGGTAAATGCCTATAGAAATTAGGCCACAAAGTTCTTGGGGAATTATCATCTACCATGCAGGCAATTATCCTTGTGAAAGTGCCCCAGGCATCCAAAACTCAGAAGTCGCTACATTCTGCTGGGGGAGCATTGCACAAGTTCGAATAGCATTGAAAAAAGAAGAATTAACAAATTTAACCTTATAATGAATGTCAGTTTGCTTAACTTTTCAAATAATTAACGTTAATAATGAATGTTAAACTAGTTATTTTAGCTAACTTTTTACAAGAGAGCTTACAAGCTTTTAGCCGCGCCTACTATTAATTTAACTCTGCGTATGTATGTATGTATGTATGTATGTATGTATGTATGTATGTATGTATGTATGTATGTATGTATGTATGTATGTATTATGTATGTATGTATGTATGTATGTATGTATGTATGTATGTATCAATACACTGTCCTAAGTGTATAAGGAAAGTTTTTATGCGTTCCATATAACCATGGTTTTAGGTTTTGTGCGTTTGAAGATTAGACGATCAATGCAGTGTTCTACTCCAACAATTAGGCAAAACAAAAACAACCCTCTTATTTACAAATTGCAGAAGCAAAATACAGGGGTTTAAGAAACAACAAATATTTATTTATAATCAAACCATCTTGTTGAAAATCGTTGAAATGAAAGGAAAGTATATACTATTTGCAACTAGGATAAGTGTAAAGATGATATTCATCATCTAATTCTGATTTAAGGTGTTCTTCCACATAATATACTCAGCATATTCCATACAACTGGATTTCAGCCAAATAAGAACATTATATCATTTCTGTGGCTGGAGATTGAAGTCCGGCAACAATGAAAAGTGACAGGTTGAATTAAACCATGGTCAAAAAGATTATTGAGCACAATACATTCTTCAAGCTGGGCTCTCACAGCAATTATCCTATTAGAAATGCCAACACGAAATGCTTGTGTTGACCACTCGCTGTTCATCCCTTTGTAATAAAGACGTTTCCTAGTTACAATGATGTTATGAGCCACGATAGAATACCACACAAAACGCTCAGTCACTGGAAATGAACATTTTTCCAAAATTGAGGAAAAAACACCTTATTGTTGAAATACATATTTGAACACCGATGGCGGTGCGCATAAGATTAATGTCTAAGGCTTTAGTAGGACGTTTATTCATCAGAATGTGAGAAAATTGCATATAACACTATTCCTTGTATGAAACAATTGCAGGACACAAATCGTAAAACAAAGGGAATTTCTTGCACAGCTTTCTCTCAGTGCAGCCAGAAGACAGAAAAAAACTTGAAACAGCAAGCTAATTTTTCTTGCAGGACTCAGGAAAAGCGAGCTTCACTGAACATGAATAAGGTGTATTCTTGCTGTTGTCGGAAGAAGATAGAGAGTGGACAAAGACACGCTGAAAATAATCCCTTTCCAAAGAAAACATTTGATTTTGTTGAGCAGATGGAGTGATGATCGGAAGAACTTGAGCTAATACCAGCCTTTTGACAGTAGAAAACTTCTTGTGTTAAAGGTCACGATTATAATAACTGTGCCGTCACTTTTATTAAATCAGCAGCTACAGCACATATTCTTTGTTACATATCAATCATCTTTGTAGACGTAACCGTGCTGAGGAGAGCAATTTGTGGCGGTATCCTCCAAAAACAAGGGGTTTATAGTAATTTAAAATTAGCCCTGAGATTCCCAGATGTGCTGGGCGTCTTCAACATTCACAATAACCGGTCACTTCAGCGGCATATGCTACGGCCGATGGAAACCCCCTTGATAGTAGCATCAGCCGAAAAGAAGCGCAATCCTTTAATTGTGATCGTGTCCACGTTCAAAGCACTTGCCTTGAGATTGTAGAGATGCATTAGTTCTTTTTTGACCCAGCTGGGAGATCACGTTTTGATATAAAAATGTCGCAAGGTTGTATGTAAACAGTTTCTTGCGTTAATAAGATTCAGTTTTAAATATCATTAAAGGATAAAATGTAGAAATGAGTATAAGAATGCAGAAGTTGAAGAACGTGCAACGCATTAAAGAGGAACACAGAGAAACTTTATCACACAGTAGTAAGATTAAATTTTGAGTTGTCTCAGTTGCTAGTAACGAGTTATCTATGGCCATAGAAGGGCTCTACGAGTTCGAAATATAGCGATTTCAAGTGTGGCTTTATCTTTGTGTTTTATTCTTTTAAAGCTTTTATATATATATATATATACATATATATATATATATATAGAGAGAGAGAGAGAGAGAGAGAGGGGGAGAAGTAGTAGTATATATACTTCTCTCTTCTGTAATATTTGTATAACTTTTGTCTGGATGTTTGTAGAAAATATCAGTATTGTTGATTTACCTTTCCTAAAATCATATTGTTCTTATAGTAGAATGCAATGTGCAAGTTTCGTTATTCTCTTATCAACTCGAATTTTTTTTTGATTGATTTACTTATGGACGCCCTTTAACATCTCAGGTCATCAGCGTCGCATTCAACTCAGGGCGTGAAACGGCCGACAAACTTTGCTCAGGGGACTCTCTTTCAGGCTTGAGGTCAACTCGAAATATACCTTATAACTTCTATTTGGTAAGCTAATACCACTGAAATTTAAGCATTACTATTTCCATTTTTAAAGTTGTAATTTTAATAGCATCCAGCAACTCTAGTATTTTAGAAGCGCAAAAGCATCAACGAAACTCGGCATATAACCAACAAAGGATTCGTCGAGATCGTTAATCAGCAAAATTGGAATATTGGAGGGGGGGGGGGGTTAGCCTAAAGCGAATTTTTTAAAACAAAATTTGAAAAATCGCTTTAATGGCGCAATTTTTTTGTTATTTTCAAGGAAACGCGTAAATGTCTTTAAAATAAATTGATAAAAGTAGCTTACTAAAATCAGTGCAATCAGGCCATAAGGAGTGGGGGTATACCTGAAAAACGAGTAGGCATTAAAACGAAATTTAAAACCCACTATAACTGCCGCAATTTTTATTCTCTTTTAGAAAACTCGGTATATGCCATTAAAATAGAAGAAGAAAAATAGTTTCTGAAAATCAGTGAAATCGGACAATTAGGAGAGGAGGAGGGGTTTACCTAAACCCAAAATTTAAATACGCTATAATAGCATAACTTGATATAATTCATTTAAATGGAATAAGAAAAATAGAGAAATCGGGCCACTAGGATGAGGGATTTATCTGAAACCCCAAATTTAAAAATCGCTCTATCTGCACCAATAATTGCTTTTGCACAAAAAATCTAGGCGCATGTCATTTCAATCGAACAATAAAAATAATCTGAAAATCAGTGAAATCAAATTATTAAAAGTTTGAGTTTTCTTGGAAAAACGAGGGGAATTAAAGCGAAATTTAAAAATCGCTCTAGAGGCCATATTTTAATTTTTTTAAGGAAACTCACTATATACCATTGAAATAAAATAAGAAAATTATTTTCTAAAAATCGGTGGAATCGGACTATTAGGAGGGGAAGAAGTTTACCACAATGTAAAAATTGCTCTAGCTGCATTAATATTTGTTTTCGCAAAGAAACTCCGTATATAGCATTTAAATAAAATAGGAAAAATAGTTTCTGAAAATCAGGGATATTGGGCAATTGGGAGTGCGAGATTACTTGAAGCCTTGAATTTAAAAATTGCTCTAGCACCGCAAATATTTGTTTTTTCACAACAAAACTCGGCACATGTCATTTATATCAATTAAGAAAAAAAATTTTCTGGGAATAAGTGAAATGAGATTATTAGAAGTGGGGTTTTACTTGAAATCCAAAATTTAAAAATTGGTCTAGTGGTACCATTTGCTTTTTCATAACAAATCTTCGTATATACCATTTAAATAAATCAAGAAAAATAACTGAAAATCAGGGAAATTGGGTGATTAGCAGTGGGGGTTACCTGAAACTCTCAATGGGCACCCATGTTTGCTTTGTACAACAAAATTCGGCATATATATACATACCGTGTAAATTTCCGAAAATTTGGGAAATTGAACCATCAGGAGTATCCGAAATTTAAAAATGGCTCTTGCATTTTTCCCTATATTGTTTTAAAATAAAAGGACAAATTAATTCAGCATATAAACTACATTTATAACTTTACATATGTTTTACATTTAACAAAAGTATCGTCGTGAAGATAACAAATGCGAAATATTAATCAAATATGTGATTCAGAATTATATTTGTATGTAAGAGCCCTGGGTAATAACCTCCAGAAAACGTTTGCATTACTGCAATAACATTTAAATTAAATTTCAAAGCCGATGAAAATGGATGAAACTTTCAATCTTGGTACATTGTAATTGGTTTTAAATAGTAACGAGTTTTTCTTTAACTGAAACTAATGAACATTTTCTTCTTGAATAATGTAACTCGAAACGCTATTTTTAGTGTATATAAAGATAGTATCAACGAGCTTAGTTCATAAACATTTTTACATTTTTAAAATGTGTAAAGTGCCCTTTGTTCACATATTTCATTTAATTAATAGTTTAACATTAATTCTTGTGGTTTAATCTCAATAACAATAACAACAACAATAATAATAATAATAATAATAATAATAATAATAATAATAATAATAATAATAATAATAATTCTAAAAATGTGGTTTCTCTCCTGTGATATTTACAAATTGCAAGAATTCTAATTTTGTTCCCTTAACACCAATCATTAATGCTAATAAATCATTTCATTTCATTTCATTAATTAATAAGGGTATTATTTGGAATTTACATTCTTTTTTAAAGTCACTGTACTAGGTGAGAAATTCGCTTAGTTTACGCAACTCCTGCATAACGAGCTTTTTATGTTTGCTTCATCAACACATACTAAAATGTAAATTGCGCTTTATTATTACTGCTCATGTTGTTATAACAACTATTATTATTATTATTATTATTATTATTATTATTGTTGTTGTTGTTGTTGTTAAACAATGAAGATGCAATTTTGAAGACATTTTCACTTTAAAAACTTAGTTCTGTTTGGTCACTGCTTTATATGTTATATTTCTTCTGTATTATTTCTTCTTATTATTTCTTCTGATATTTTTTCCATTAAATTTAAGACCAAAACTGAAATATATATATAACTATTATGCCAATAGTGTATGCACCTTATGTTGAAAGTTAAACATTCGTAAATGGTGCACAATCACACGACCGTACAGATCTTGGCGGAGAGTGTATGAAAAGCGTTGACTTGTCCGATTTAGGTACCGGGTATCATATACCATTTTAGAGCGTTCAACTTTGGCATCACTTTTATATACGCAGTTTACAGACTTCCGACTGCATGATGGTGTATCCAGGTTGTGACAAACATCTGAAAGAACGAAACCAAATTTATACACTATTCCTGTCAAACTTAATTCCATTACTTTCTTTCAAACAAGTTGTAAGTATTATAAAGTATTGCAGCAATGAATTTTACTTGAATAAATAGGTAATAGTTATTTTCTTATTATTCAGAGTATTCTAACTACAAAATCATAGCTTTTGTATCTTTAACTTTGGTTAAAGAATATTTTGATATTTTAAGCCACAAAAAATATAGACGTTAACATTATTTATTAAAATTCATATGCGATGCTTGGAGAAGATGCGGTTATTAATAAAAGCTTGAAAATAAAAACCAAAAACGGCAAGGATGTTGCAACGAATGTTTTAAACTTTTCTTGAATGTAGTTTTGATTTTTTACACACATTTTTAAATTTTCAATTTTGAAATATTAAATCGTTGGGAGTTTTTTTTTCTTTGACTTATATTTCCCTTATTTATCGCAAACAGCATTGACATCGCAGTTTTAATCCTTTTATATTCACAACCTAGCTCTGCTGAGTGTGTTTTGTACAAATTCAACAGTTTCTGTTTAAATAATCAATAAATGATTATATTCACAATTCATAAACATTTACAGAAATAACTTTTCTGAAAGCTGAAAACATCTAAATAACATTTGCACACAATAATATGATAGCATACCAACTCATTTCTTATTTGCTTCTTGGGGAAAATGCACCATCACGTTTTTTTTTTTTTTATCTTATTATAGTTATATTTTACAGCTGAGCAACTTACTATATCGATTTTGCCAACTCTCCGAACGAATAACAAAAACTACTTTAAATACTGTTGTGCTTCTTAATGCATTTTTGTTTCATTCATGAATTAGTTACTGTTATAATATGCAAAGCGTGGTAATATATATGTATGAATAATGGCTAGGAAACACAGAATTTGACCAAGCTATTACAACCTTATATGATTTGGGAGTAAACATGCTAATAAATTTGAGAGAAAGTACATTTTCGTCAAGTTTGGTCTAAATAGGTATGCTTTTGTTTTACAATCTTTTTACTGTTTTGCTTGCTGTCAGCTGTTTTCGTTTAAGAGAAACATTCACATGAACATGTACGTTTTAAATCTCTCTGCGTTATTAAAATTGCAAGCGAACTGGAAAAGGAAAACCAAATTGGATCAACATGTGCCTTCTTGCTTTCTTCTTGCAAAACGCGTCGAAAAAGAACATTCAAGCACCATGAGACCTCTGGTTATTCCCTCGAAAATTGCCATCGGCGGAAAACCTTTTAACGGACGCAAGCTATAAATTTAGCTCTGCTGACAATATCTCAGTTGGAGTACGTACCGCCTTTGATAAGCGGTTGCATAACTTGGAACTATGTGTGAAAAATAATGTGTGATCCCGTCACATAGGGAGCTTACTAGCTAACGGAACCCTCCGAAGCAAGTTAGATTTGTATGAACATTGAAGTTCAGTTAAGGTGCTAAAAAGCTGAACACCGGTTCTGGCACACCAAAAAGGTGGAAATGTAATAAAATTAATGCGGAAAGAGTGAAGACAGCAAATCTGCTAACTGAGATGCCCATTAAACTGTTCAGGAACAAAGAAAGATTTCGTGAAGACAAAGAAGTGATTCAGATTTCCCTGGATGTGGCATCAATGCTTTAATGTACGTAGAGTTCATTTTAATTCAATTTTACAGCATATTTGGTTTTAAAATATTCGTGTTCCTTCTCTTTCATATTAGGGAAAAGAAATGTTTACCAACAGTTATTTGGTTTGAATAACACACTGGCTGTAATTCATATATCTACAATAAAATTTATATATAAATGCAAAAGGGCACAAAAATCATCAAACTATTAAATATAAATGCTCATTAAATAGAGTTAGTCGTTTTTATAGAAAAAGGCATAAAAGCATTTCGATATTTAACATTGAGAATATAGTCTTCTGAGAAAATGGGAGCATTGCGATTATGTTGATGTTGTAATGTTGTAACAGAAAACAACAGTAGTGTAGATAAATGATTTAATTGTAAATGTATAAAACAAATTTGTTCAGCATATTACCCATTCGCATGTTCTAAAGGAAAGCCTTTTGAATGTGTACTTATGAGGGTAGATCCATAAGTTTCCGGCCTAACCATTTTCTATCTTTCGATTAACATTTCAATCCCTCCTCCCAATAAAACATGTCTGCAAAATGGGCATAAATAGTGTCCATCACTTCTTCGTCACACTTTAATTTCCTTCCTCGGAGTTCCTTCTTGAGTTTTGAGAAGAGGAAATAGTCACTAAGAGATAGATCTGGGCTGTAGGGTGGATGGTCGATCTCCTTGAAGCCACATTTCTTCACAGCTTACTTTGCAATAAGAGCTGTGTGCACAGACAGGCGCGTTCTTGTGAAGAAGGCACACACCACCACTCAGCTTTCCTTGTCTTTTCTCTTTGATGGAAGCACGTAATTTATGCAGTAGGCCAGCATAGTACTCCCCTTTACTGTGGTGTTGCTCTCCTTGAAGTCAATGAAGAGTATTCCTTCACAGTCCCAAAAGATTGTAGCCATAATCTTCTTGTTTAACTGAGGGACCTTGGCCTTTAGAGGCGATGCTTCGCCAGGTTTACGCCACTCCATTGATTATCTTTTGGACAAGGGATCATAGTAGAGGACTCATAGTTTCATCTCCTGTAACTATGGTTTGTATAATTTCTCGCTCGTTGCCGCGGCAGAGCTCCAAAAATGCCTGACAACAGATGACTCGTTGCTGCTTTTGGACTGAGGAAAGCAGTCTAGGCACCTACCCATCTTGCACTAACTTTTTTCATGTTTAAAAGACCATGAATAATTCGAAGAACTTTTGTTTTAGAAAGGCCCAACCTTGCTGCTATTATGTAGCTTTGAGCCGCCGGTCTACCATAATTTCTCCTTCCACAAGACCGATGTTTTCAGAAATGGCACCTCCAAGGAGACCTGCACAATCTTCGTATTCAATGCTTTCTCGACCCATTCGAAAAAGTTTAGCCCATTCTTTTACGGTAGAATATGAGGGGGATGCTCCCCCATATACACCGTCCAATCGCTGTTTCATTTCATTTGAAGTAAGTTCCTTCTTTTGTGAAGAACTTAATAACAGCTTGATACTCTATTTTGAACATGACACAATCTTGCACACCTAGCCTTCCTTTGCTACTGTATCTGAACAACTGAACACAGCGGAGCGGAAGTTACATCTGCAATTATTTACTTAACAGATAGGGTATCACACCAGATAAGACTTTTCTGAAGGCGATAATTCTTATCGGCGAAGCCGGAAACTTATGGACCTACCCTCGTAGGTACAAATTTGATGCTTAAACTTAGAGAAACTAATTTAATCATTGAAAAGTTAAATTCATTTGTATAGAAGTAGGTAAAAATGGTAATGCTACATTAAAATGGCAAATGTTGTAGCAATAAAGTTTTATAATTACAAAATTGTAATGTTGATTTATCCTATTCAAAATACAGATAAATATACAAATGTATTTAAAGGAACGGATTGATCCGTGGATATACATTTAAAGAGATAAAAAAGTGTGCTTTTTAGGGATTGTATAGAAGACAATTATAAAAAAAAATTAAGTTTTCATAATACGTTACGTTCGTAGTATAAAGTTGACCTGCCGTAATATTTTTATCTACTACTCTTACTTTCGTTGTGAAATATCTGCAGTAATTTTATTTACTTTATTGGGAGTCAGCTCGGGTTCATCAGCAGACTAACGCACAGTGATTGTCTGAGCTAAGGAATGAATCAAATGGTTTGTAAGGAAATAACAACAAATCTAGAGGACAGAGAAGGAAAATAAATAAACGCAGACGAAAAAATAAGATGAGAAGCAGATACCGATGTTCTGAAAATCAATTTATCCAATATAAGAGATTGTAAAAGTAATTCATTCATTTAAAAACATATACAGAAATAACAAAAGTATATCATCCATGCATGAAAATACTTGATAGTTGTAACGTTAACTAACAGTCTCGCTGCTGTAATTTATTATTGCGGATTTTTCTGGTTCACATTACCATCAAAAGTTGGCGCAGCTGGTGGGAGTTATGATAGTGCAGGTCGCTAACTCCCCACCACTGCACACCACCATCACCTGGCGAGGATACGAAGGTAGCGGCAGGCTCTGACAGATCGCAGCCAGAGCTCGCGGCAGGCAACACGTTCCTTCATTCTTCACACTTGACTTTCTCTTATTTTGCTGTTTGCCTCTTATTTGAAAATCCGTAAGATACTATGCCTTAAAGTCTGCAAAAACTGTGATCATATTATTTCAAGCATCTGACGCCCTGAGACATTCAATTGTTGACGTGTTCTATTTTCGAGTGCCGGAAGGACAGACTTTTTGCTGAAGCAACAAACTGAAGACATTTTCAAATGAGCACCATGCCGGTAGGCCTTATTTTTAATATTGCTAGGTAAGTACAGTTTTTGTTGTTGATTTCTTGAGCAAACAGCTATGAAATACAGAAACATACGCAAAAAAAAAAAAAAAAAAAAAATGCGGTATGTACATGAATGTATGTGTCGGGGTTAATTGCGTAAGTGCAAAAGGACATATTAATTCTGTTGCACAAAAGCTAGTATTATAAAATCAGCTATTATATAGGAAAATGCTCATAGTGGAGTAACTCAGTTCAATAATTACTTTTGGTTTTCTTTAATGAACTTGCCTTCTTAAGAAAAGGTATATATAACGCTGTACTAGTACAAAATGATTATTATTATTATTATTATTATTATTATTATTATTATTATTACACCTAATAAATGCGATACTTTCAGGTTTATAATATAATGTTACCAATAAATTAGTATTAAATATGGAATAAAGCTAATATAATTCAATTTACATATTGTCCCATTATTCCGTCATAAAATTTAAAATCAATCATCAAAAAGAAAACTAAATTATTTAGTACATGGTAATAATATATTAAGTTGAAAAAATGCAATATTAAAGAAATAACATTAGATTAAAACAGGCACATTTGTGACAGGATTTGAACAGCGGAACTCAGTTAAAAAATAATAAACATACATTAAATCAATAACTTCGCTTAGGATTTTGGGAAAATTAGGTAGTAAGAAATAAATACTGAAGCAATTATGATTTTAATCGGAGCCTGAACTAAGGAATCCTAATTTTATTCAATAAATTTACTCGGTTATACTGAAATTTTTGCTCCTAATACAGAAAAATATCCTTAAGGAGATTTTTCAGTGAAACCAACAGGTGTATTAATAAATCTCCCACATTCTGTTCTGTAGAAAAGTTCTTTACATTACGAAATTTTGTGTACATATTATTGGATTTAAATGCTTTGTATACTTGAATGTGTGTATATTTAAGATTAGTGTTTGTGATATTCACATTAGGAAAGTTTACAAATCTCATATTTTAATTCAAAAGCAACAGTGTGGATTTCACAAAATGTAAGTAACTACTTATTCCAAGACGTTGTGAAGAGAAAAAGCACTCTAGAATTAACTTTTTTTAAAATATTAAATTCAGTTGTATAAAATAATGTCGCAGCAGTCAAATCGTCATATCTGCTACTAGGTGGAGGAAAATGCAAGTACTTAGATTCAGTGGCAGACAACCGATCCGTAAAACAGACGAATAAGAGATGCGTTGCTATGCTTCTTCTACAGTCAAGTCATTTGAGTTATGGATCGCCTGAACGAGGAAAGTGCAACCGCCGTGCTGAAAAAGGGACATAGGGTCGATAGAATTACCGTGCGTATGTTGGCATTTATTTGTATGTTTGCTGAAAACATAAAATAATACTGCATTTAAAACTTTCTTATATGATGTTTAAAATGATGTCCCTCAGTGGCAATAGATTGCCGGCATCTGCATAGGAAATTCCTGTATTTCACCTACCTTTGCTTGCGTAAGAACACGGTAGTACTAAAAACGTTTCTTGTTATTGAGAGATCCTGTCTGTCATAACTTTGTAACAAAGTTGGTGATCAGTTTCTCTACTGAGATATTTTCTTGCGAATCGTTTTACTACTTCTCTGCAACAGTCCGTTTTCACATGTTTATCATATATAAAAACCATATGTAGTGTCAGTACTAACGAAGAACAATTAGCATACAATGAAAGCGCCTTAACACATGAGCGTACAACCGTTCGCTGATAAAGCTTTCCTCAAACTAACTACATGTTGCTACTTGTATATGCACATAGGCAACCAGTAAAGCATTCAAAAGAAGTAATGCGATACTTCGACAATCAACATTCCACACAATATTAGTACATAGCGCTTAATGTAAATATGAAAATAAAAGTAATATATATAGAAGCATTTATTAGACTTTTTTTTTTTTTTGTACATTCTAAACCAGCCCTAATAGAGGTTCGAGAGGATTTGATTGATTTATTTAAGGACGCTCTTTAACAGCTCAGGTCATCAGCGTCCCATTCAACTCAGGGCGTGAAACGGCCGACAAATTTTGCTCAGAGGCCTCTCTTTCAGGCTTGAGGTTCTTTATCGTGCCGTAAATGTACGACACGGGACCCACGGCTTTACTTCCCTTCCGAAGGAAGCCATACTTACGATTTTTACGCCCGAAAAAATCCATCGGTCCTGGCCGGGTTCGAACCCGCGTTTTGGGTATAGGAGGCAAGTATGGTAACCACTACACCACCAGGACCGACATTCGAGAGGATGAATAAAGCATTTACTTAGGATAAAGACGTCAGTGTTTGAAGTTGCCGGGGTGTTTGCTTCATTCATTTGATTGTTGACTTGATTTATTTATGGGCGTTTTTTTAACATCTAAGGCCATCATCTTTCCATTCAACCAGGGCTGAAACGGCCCACAAGTTTTGCTCAGAGGCCTCTTCTTTCAGGCTTGAGGTTCTTTATCGTGCCGTAAATGTACGACACGGGACCCACGGCTTTGCTTCCCTTCCGAAGGAAGCCATACTTAGGAATTTTACGTAAGAAAAATCCCACCGACCCTACCTGAACCCGCGATCTTAATAAACTCCGGAAAGGCCTCAAGCTTTTGTGATCCAATTAGGAATCGAAATCTGCCTCTAGGTGAGAAATATTCTCTAGCGTCTGAACCATGGTACTATCAGCATTCTCTTGCCAGCAGCGCTCCTGTGTTCCAGTCTTGATTAGAGCAGGTTGCAAGGAATAAACTTCTTTCATATTGATTACCCAACTTAAAAAAAAGACCTTAGGCGTTATTTGAGGCATCATTGATTGTTTTACTTATCGTCCAGAAGGTAATGAAACTCGTTCCACTCAATCATCTGCTAGACACACTTAACTGCCATCTGGCCACCGACAGAACAAATCCTGGGGTTATCCATTTGCTGGCAGAAGGTCGGACTGGATGAGTGGTTATGCTCGTATATACAGAGTAGATCCATAAATTTCTGGCCTCGCCGATAAGGATTATCGCCTTCAGAAAAGTCTTATCTGGTGTCATATCTTATCTTTTAAGTTAATAATTGCGGCTGTAACTTACGCTCCGCCATGTTCAGTTATTCAGATATAGTTGCATAAAGAAGAAAGGCTATGTGTAGGAGATTGTGACATGTTCAGAATGGAGTTTCGAGCTGTTATTAAGTTCTTCATTCACAAAAGAAGAACATACTCAAAATGAAATTAAACAGCGATTGGACGGTGTACATGGGGAAGCATCCCCCTCATATTCTACCGTAAAAGAATGGACTAAACTTTTTCGAATGGGTCGAGAAAGCATTGAATACGAAGATTGTGCAGGTCTCCTTGGAGGTGCCATTTCTGAAAACATCGGTCTTGTGGAAGGAGAAATTATGGAAGACCGGCGGCTCAAAGCTACATAATAGCAGCAAGGTTGGGCCTTTCTAAAACAAAAGTTCTTCGAATTATTCATGGTCTTTTAAACATGAAAAAAGTTAGTGCAAGATGGGTAGGTGCCTAGACTGCTTTCCTCAGTCCAAAAGCAGCAACGAGTCATCTGTTGTCAGGCATTTTTGGAGCTCTGCCGTGGTAACGAGGGACAAATTCTGCAAACTATTGTTACAGGAGATGAAACTATGGTCCTCTACTATGATCCCTTGTCCAAAAGAGATCGAATCAATGTATTGGGGTCAACTGGCGAAGCACCGCCTCTACAGGACATAGTCACTCAGTCAACCAAATCAAGGCCATAATCTTTTGAGACTGTGAAGGGATACTCTTCATTGACTTCAAGGAGAGGAACACAACAGTAAATGGGGAGTACTATGCTGGCCTACTGCACAGACTACGTGCTTCTATCAAAAAGAAAAGGCGAGGAAAGCTGAGTGGTGGTGTGCGCCTTCTTCACGACAACGCGCCTGCCTGTGCACACAGCTCTTGTTGCAAAGGAAGCTGTGAAGAAATGTGACTTCAAGGAGATCGACTATCCACCCTACAGCGCAGATGTAGCTCCCAGTGACTATTTCCTCTTCCCAAAACTTAAGAAAGGGCCTTCGAGGAAGGAACTTAAATTGTGACGAAGAAGTGATGGATGCTGTTTATACCCATTTTGAAGACAAGATTTCTGACTATTTTTGGGGAGGGGATTGAAATGCTAATTCAAAGATGTGAGAAGTGTATTGTAATAAAGGGTAACTATATTGAAAAATGAAGTCTAGTATTTGTCTTTATCGTACCCAGAGCATGGTTAGGCCGGAAACGTATGGACCTACCCTCGTATGTCAACTGGTAAGATTTTTAGCAAACTGAATGGTGATTATATGAGTCCTGTTCGAGTCGAGTTCTAAAGTACTCGATGTGGTTGAGTAAATATAATCTCCAGTTAGCTCCATGCAAGGGAGGACGGGGTTGCTCTCTGCACATGCAGCTGATGAAAAAAAAAAAAACAACTGATATATTGTATCTCGGAGATAGGGTTTTGAGCCTTATGAACAGCATAATCAGCCTGCATTAACGAATCAAATCCCTACCTAAAGTTTGATTCTGTTAATTTTGCTAGTACATGCATGTTTGGACAGCATTCTTTGTTCATAAAATGTTTATAAAAGTTGAATTGTTTAAAGTTTGAAAATATTGTTTAATTTATTATCAGAAAATAGAAAAGTACACCAGAATTGTACTAAAATCTTACTACTAAGGTATTCACCACTAAATAAAATAGTTTTATATAAACCCAGTTCTTTTAATACAATGCTTAATAGCAGTTTCATTATTCATGTATGGTAGTACGGTCGAGTAAGCAGCATTGATATTTTTATGGGTCTTTGAGGATTAATGTTCATTTTACATGTTCTATAGTGTTTATATTTTATTTGCGATATTTCTTTAACTTGTCACTTACTCCTTTTCTTCTCAATTTAGCCCACAATGCATTGCAATTAATGTATCGAATGATAGTTCGAAATGCACAAATAGCATATATAACCTTCCTTTTTTTTACCCTAAATACTTAATCTAGTATTGCATTTATTATAAAAAATATTATACATCTTTCTTCTATTTCTCCTAAAGCCTTAGTCATAACTAGGCTCTTATAGCACAAGCTACAGCAAAGAAGCCTCGCCCAGAGAGTTTGAATTGTAAACACATTCCGCTCTAATGTGATAAAATTCCAAGACGTAACAGGAATGTGAGATAGGTCAATATTTGCCCTTTTTGTGGAGAGATAAAATATTAAACACGGAACATGCATGTTGACAGTCTATTGGGATTAGTGTGCTCAGACACATAACCTCAGCAACGACACCTTTATGTTTCTTTTCTTTCTAGCTAAGACTTCTATATGACATTTCATTGCTTTCCTATAATTTGCACATGGTCAGGAAAATTTGGGAATACTCGAGTTATGTCACAAATCATACATTTCTCTGCTTCTTTTTATTGGTTCGTATGGTTTTTTTTTTTTTAACCACTTGTTCCAATTTACTTTCAAACCATCTTTCCTGAGGCCCTCCTGTCTCTATCCCACTTGATCTATAGTAAAACAAATGTTTTAGCAGATCTATCTCCTGTGTGTTATCAACTGTTGATGCGATATTGTTCTATCGCATCTGTAGCTGAAGAAAACTCTAAATTACATCTAACATCTTCTCTTATCTAAATTACTTCCCTTTATATTTCCAAAATGGGGTTTAAATTTTATTAAGTAGTTTTGTGTAAGTGCCCTGGTAAGAATATTAGTAGTAAATTGGGATTATCATTGCTTTATAGGTCTTTAAGTTCTCATTGAAAATTGTTTTCTTTTAAGTCTTTCTCGATCAAAATTTATTTATCTTACAAATGAATACTTAAATTAAAACCATAAGTTAACTTACATGTGATTATTTAAACAATTTTTTTTCATATCTACAATTTCCCCCTGAAATTCATTATTTTTTACTGATATAACTTTTATTTATAATGTTTCATGATTATTTGTATCTAAATAAATATTAATTTTATAAGATGGTAACAGCAGCACAAGCAGCAGCAGCAGTAGTAGTATAGTAGTAGGAATTGTGCATTTATTTACAAAATATATTTTTACAAATCTAACTCATCCATTTTACACGGGTCCCGGGACCGTCCGTGCTTTCCCAATACTCTAGAAAACACATGAAACCACAAACCAATATTTAACTATTAAGAGACAAACAATATATTCATAATTAAACAAATAAATGAATGGAAAAAGAAGAAACATATATAGTAGAAAACATTTAAATATCTAAATAAAACGAACGGAAAGAAAACAATAGAAAAGTAAATACCATACACACACTCCCTCACATATATGTACAAAAAAGGGTAACTCGTATTCCCCAATCCCCCTTTCCGGTTGTCGGTCTCTTCCGATCTGAGTTGTCTCACTTTGTTTAAAAATTGACCTACTCCCTCTTCCTCCTTAATATCTGGCATCAAAGTCCAGCACAGCCACTGCCCTCACCTCCCGATAAAAACGGGGCGAGAAGCTATCTTTTTTTTCATTCTTCGTCCCCTTACAGTATGCCAGAATATGCTCCTAAGATTCTTTCTCCGCACGTATAGGGCGGGTTATCCTACGCTCTGGTCTGTCATCCGCCACGAGCCTAACCTAAATGAGCTCATGAGGTTGAGTTTGGCCTCTACTTGCATGTAATGCTCCACCCCCATCCAATTTTCAGTTCCCATTGTATCTTAAGTGAAATGTTTTCTGCGCAATCCGAAAGAGTCAGTTGCCTATTAATGTCTCTCAAGCGTTTCCCCGCAATGCGATCCAAATGTTCCCATTCCTGTATTTTCCAGACTCCGTCTTAATTTTGAAACTCAGGTCTTATTTCCCGCAATTCTCAACTGCTCCCGGTAGCAGATCGCCCTAATTAGTGTCTGTCTCTATGACCAATTCATAGCCAGTACCTCACTGCTCGAGTCCTGCATTATAAGATCTCGCTATAGGCATTAAATTCCGTAAGTATTCCGCAATTTGCTGTGTCCTTTCCCTGCCCTCGGAAAACCCTTGCTCACCCGATCCAATTTCTGTGTTTGTTCCCAGCTATAAATCTCTACCGCGTAAGTCATTGTAGATCGTACTATTGCCGCATATACTGCCTCTAACAGGTCTACCGACACATCTGAAATTCTGCTTCATACACCGATAGTTTCTACGGCTTGAATATTCGCTTTAAGTTTCGCCCCATCAATGTGTTTCGTCCATCTTCCATTCATCGAGAAAGTTAGCCCAAGGAACACGTTATCTAGTGTCTGTACTGCTTACGTCCATATCTCTGCTTTGCTATAAATAGTGCCGTTCTTGAAGTCTTAATCTTCGTTTTACTTGTATTCACCGTAAGTAGCCCAGTATCATAGAGGTGTGCAGTCTGTTTAGTCCACACTGTAGGCTGTTTATCATAGTAGAAACAATTGTCATGCAGTCCGAGTAAAACAGCGCTGGTATCTGTATATCTTCCACCGTAGGTGGCGCCGTATTTTCTAGTTGTAATGCCTAGATCATATCGTCAATAAAATGGTTAAAGAGTAGGAGGGAAAGAATGCAACTCTGCATTACACCTCTTCAACTAGATAATAATTACATGTGGTCAGCATATACAATCATATCTGGTGTAATGACAATTTCCGTCATTATATCAATTTTTTCATTCTTTCAGAAGATTTTCAGTATATATTAAAAGGAGAAGGCGATAAATTATACTCTAGTCTAATGCCTTGGTTGGTTTATTTTTGTTTCTGTAATAGTTGTTACCGCCACGGATGGCCCAGGTCGTTAAGGCCCAGACTCGTAAGCGGGAGGTCTGAGGTTCGAATCCTACAGGACCGTCTTCCAGGTTTTCCTCAGTGCTCACAAATGGCAAATGCTGGGGAGGTACCCTAAACTTAGGCTTGAACGCTTCCTTTCTAAAACAAAAAAAAAAAAAAAAAAAAAAAAAAAATCCTTCCCAATTTATCATTTCATATCATGTATCATCAGTGTCCGCCGCCTGTGGTGCCTCAGTAGTAAAAACGGGCATTAAACACAGTTCAAAAAAAGTAATAGTTGTTTGTTCATAATGAGGGTTTAATAGTTCTAATAAACTATATGAAAAATTACTTCAAAATTGATAACGTTAATGCGGGTCTCTAAAGTTAATTCTTTGCGATTTTTTTTGTCCATTATTCCCTTAATATACATGTTATCAGTATAAAATACCTTAATTTATTTATTTATTTAGTTTATTTATGGCAGCTCTTTAACCTCTCAGGTCTTCAGCGTCCTATTCAATTCAGGGCGTGAAACGGCCGACAAATTTTGCTCAGAGGCCTCTCTTTCAGGCTTGAGGTTCTTTTCCGTGCCGTAAATGTACGACACGGGACCCACGGCTTTACTTCCCTTCCGAAGGAAGCCATCGACCCTGAACGGGATTAAATCCGCGATCTAGGGTCTACGAGGCATGTATAGTTGGTTACCACTAGACCACCAGGACCGATAAAATCCCTCATTAAAGCCTGATTGCTCTTTTAATAAAATGCTATCAGGAAACATTCAAGGTCTATCGTTTAAGAATGAGTCAATTTTATATGAGAGTTCGACAAACTAATGCCGCTAAATAAGACATTTGCTCTTTCTTTGCTTTCTTAAACAAAAACAAATCCTTAGCTATACTCACTACATTCCTTGCTACTTGTCGAACACAAATTTGAGAGGTGTAAGAATCTTAGTTTCAAAAAGGTGCTACGATATTTCTTCAAATTTATGTTGTCAATACTCTCCACTCCACTCCTCTCCTCTCCTCTCCTCTCCTCTCTCCTCTCCTCCTCTCCACTCCTCTCCTCTCCTCTACTCTCCACTCCACTCCTCTCCTCTCCACTCCTCTCCTCTACTCTCCTCTCCACTCCTCTCCTCTCCTCTACTATCCTCTCCTCTCCTCTCCTCTACTCTCCTCTCCTCTCCTCTCCACTCCTCTTCTCTCCTCTCCACTCCTCTCCTCTCCACTCCTCTCCTCTCCTCTCCACTCCTCTCCTCTACTCTACTTTCCTCTCCTCTCCTCTCCACTCCTCTTCTCTTCAGTGCCTTAATTTAAGAGTACAGATGTGTTTTAATTTCATTAATGATTTCGTGTTTTTCCTTTGACTCATCAGAATACTTATTATGTTCAACTCATGTTAAACTTCTACTTTCTTTACATTTATTCCTATTTTTTTTTTTGTTATTTTTGTAGATAAAATTTTATATATAGCATATAAAATGCTTCCCTATTTTCTAATTTTACAATTTCAGTTTATATTTCTTTTCCTAATGAACACATCCACTCAATGTCCTGTAACAACACAGAACATCCTATTCGAATCCTATTTTGGTAGGCCATGTTAACTAATTTCTGTACAATGCCGATGCCTATTTTATAGAAAATGTTTCATAAAAATCTGTTGTGGTGGAACCTGCAGTTTCCTGTGTTTAACGTCTTAAGGTCTTTAAGGCAAGAAATTAAACGAATATTGGCGCAAATGAGTCAAAAGTCCTTCGGCACGTAAAAGTACTTAGGTTTCCTTTTTAAGTTGAAAGAAAATTCTGAAAAAAAGTCCAAACAGGTTATTTGCAACCTGGGCTCACTAGCAGATAAGCATACAATGGCAGTAGACAATAACTTCAACAAGATGACTCCCACACTCGAGTTGAACAATAAAGTTCATGTAATTAAAAGCGTCGGTGGGAACAAGAATAACGCAGGTGCTTAGTTTCGATTATAATGCTCCTATTCATACAGAGGTTGGTTCTGTGCAGACAACACATCAAACATTTTGTACAGAATAGTTCGGCTGTATCATGTTCTTTTACTTCTTCCTAAACCGAACGGATTTAGATGTTTTTAAATAGCGTTTAGTGCCCATTTCCACTACTGAGGCATGAAATGGGAAGTATGCAAAGAATTTGCTTTAAAGGGTTTAAGCATTGACTTAAGTTTAGGGCACCTGCCTGGCATACCTCATTTATGAGGACTGAGGAAAATCTGGAAAAAAAAAAAAACTCAGTAAGGGAGAACAGTCCTAGCAGTAATCGAAGCCCATACCTCCCGCTCAAGAGTTGAGCTATATTTGGACATTTAAAACCAGTTTTCAAGTAAAGAGAATGCTTATAGTGTGGCATATATTTCTAGTTCCTTTAAGTTTATAATTTGAAAACTCTCTTCGAATCTATCCTTGAGGTTTGTTCCTAGCAATTTATCTTATAGCTGACCCATTTTTTCAGTAAAATGTGGAGTTTGTGTCCAAAACCGGACTGTGCGCACAGCTCTTGTAGCAAAGGAAGCTGTGAAGAAATGCGGCTTCAAGGAGTTCGACCATCCACCCTACAACCCAGATATAGCTCTCGTGATTATTTCCTCTTCTCAATCTCAAGAAGAACCTTCGCGGAAAGAAATTTAAGTGTGACGAAGAAGTGATGGATGCTGTTTATGCCCATTTTGCAGACAAGACTTCTGACTATTTGGGGAGGGATTGAAATATTAATTGAAATACGTGTGAAATATATTGCAATAAAGGGCACTATATTGAAAAGTGAAATATAGTTTTTGTCTTTATCATGCCTAGAAAAGGTTAGGCCGGAAACTTATGGACCTACCCTAGTATCTTAACAACTTGGTCCTCTCAGCTAATCTCCGCAGTAACTTCGCCGCATATGGTCGACAATAAACTGCCTAGAACAGGAATACCAACCCACAACGCTTCTTGCAGTGATAAGCAATTCTTCCTGCAAAAATTCCTAGCATACATACATTTTAGCTGCGCAGGAACTGGCCGCCAATTGACAAAAGAACAACGCCCGAATCTGTACCACCAATCACTATCCAGTGAGTAATTATGTGTATCATTATTAAATTAGAAATCAAATCATCAGCATCAATAACAAAACCCTCAATACTGCACATATAAACATGAAATTTCGAAAACCAACATTATAAAACTAATTTTTACGCTACATTTCAGTAACCGAAAAACAAACCCGATATTAGATGACCTAGCAAACATAGTACAATCACTCAATTTTTCTTAAAGTAAGTAATGTAGCTCTTATAAATAATTAACTAATATTTTAATGAAATGAGATTGAGGACTTCATATATTCTCTAAAGAATGACAGACTCGGTGTTAACATGAAAAATTACAAAGTAGTAAAACTATGCAACATAAGAGTGCCAAATATAACCTGCATGTGTCCAAGAAGCTGTAAAGAAGACTAAATCAAAGATCAAGACACGTTTTTCATATTTATCATAATATATCTAACCTTCGTTTCGGATGAGGATGATAATGTCTAATGAAGAAGATCAATTCTGTAGAACCGATAAGCACTGCGTGTCCCCCAGCTGACAAGGCGGTTCCCTTTCTTGTTCCCTGTTTCACCAAGTAATGCGGCTACCCACAACACACGAAAACTTGTCGCTTCTATTTCGCATTCGGTCTTTGGACGTGCCCACATATCCGTTAAGTTATCGGGTGTTCCAATTTTCAGGTCGCATACTGCAAAAATTCATTTACAAGAGATTTTTTTTTCCTCAAATATTTAATTAAGTGAGTTTTGATAGTGGCAACATTTCCACAAAAAATGTTTTTGCACTTTTTATGCATTGCTCTAAATAAATAAGTGCAGAATATTTTCTGAATTGCGCTATTTAAATATTTGGTTCTTAAATAACATTCAACTATAAGTAAATATAAAGTATCCTGCTTTATATGAGAAAATGTTATGTTAACAGCTAGTTCTCAAGACTTTTATGTGAGTACTTCGTTTTGCTTCGTGCTATTTCTCCCTTTACTGTTATCTCTATTAATATGAGAACACAGCACAGCATTTTCTTTGTTTTTCTGATTATTTTGATTACTGCAGCTACTTCTGTTTCAAAGCTTCCTGTTTATTATTTCAAATTACCTAATGTATGAGAATGCAAACTATTTTTGTTTTGTTTTCTTGGGTCCTTGTCGTTTATTATGTTTGACTTTATGCTAGAAAATGTTTTGTCTTCCTATCTGATTATGTGTTTTTTCTTTCTCAAAACAGTTTTCTTTTGTTATGACGAATTCGTCATAAAATTAATCATTTGCTTACTTAGCTCCACTTTTGTTAAATTACTTCATTACCTGCAGTTTATTATTTACGTAAAGCAACTTTTAGCCTGATCCGCAAATATTTATATTACTACAGAGAGTTGCAAAAATGTATACACACTTCAAGCAAAGAAATAACTGTGTTAACATAACAAAACTGAATTCACACAAACAGAAAAAGATGAGCACTAATCATCTTAGACTTTTACAGTTACAACAGTTGCTCAAAATGCCCACCATCGGCGTCGATACACTTCTGAGTACGTTGAACTACTGACTGAGCAACGTTTGCGAAAGTGTCCTCAGAGATTGCAGCACATGCCGTTTCAATTTCTTCCCGAAGTGCTGTCAGTGTAGCTGGTTTTCTACGGTATACAACATCCTTAAGAGTTCCCCCAGTAGGTAGAAGTTCAACAGAGTTAGATCCGGAGAACGCGGTACACACGTCTCCATTGCCTTTGAACCTCAACAACATTCTCGGTTTTCCAATACCACTTCAAAATTGCTTTCCGCTGTTGAAACGATAATCTTGGCTCTATTTTGTTGTAGCAACGCTAGCATAACGTTATGTGAGTCACATCTCTTTACAGATCATCATACGATAATCTTGGTTTCATTTGTTCATTGTTGATTTACATGTCACATAGCAACGCTATCATAATGTATGTGAGTCATATCTGTTTACAGAACATCATACTACACATTACTGTTGTTTTTCTATCCAACTTTGAAATATATTAAATAGATATCTACTGTGAAAGTGTATGTTACATTTTTTGGCACCATCGTTATATGTAAACAGAAGAGGATAGCAAACAGACAAATTATTTCGGTCGAGCAGAATGTGATGCTTTTAAAAAGTTCAGAAGAACTTTTGAGAGAAGATATGAAAGCCAGAAGGGCACTGAAAAGAACCGATTAAGCTTTTTGCGGGCTACTTAAAATGTTTTCAGGAGCTGGGCAGCAGAACGAGAGATACAGCTCTCTCCCCAGTGACGACCGAGGTGTGTAACTGGTAACAATAACCACTCGAACGCCGTTAAACAAGAGTGTGGCGAACCAGAGAGCGATGACGTAACGGCGGTGGTTTCGCCCTGGACTTCCGCTGCATTCTTTTGGTGTATTGTATTACATTACCAATATCTTAGAACATATTTTCCCATCCAGCTCGGTCCATTTTCACCGAGAACTGTGTGTGCCAAAAACTACACTCCGATCTTTTAACAAAAGAAGCACATTCAGCAAGATTAACGAAAATAGCTTTGAATACCTTCATGCAATTCGGAGTTTTTATTAAATAAAATTCAAACCACAAAATGTTTAATATCCAGTAGATTTTTTCGGAATTATTTCTGTGGACAACTTTAATAACATTTTTTCAGTTTCTCTTTTCCTACATTAATTGTCCTTCAGGAATCCATAAAGATAATAACCTTGAGGATTTGGATTAATTGGACAGTCAGAATAATCCAGTTCAAATACGATTGGAGAGCAAGTTTTAATTCGTAGGTTATCAATTATTGTTACTGCAGGCAGCGCTGATAATTGCGGAAGAAGGGCCCAACTCTTCCAGAGCACTAGAAGCCGTTTCAATGATTGAATGTGCTGAATGAAGAATTCCTCTCAAGAAATACTAGCAGGAGATCAGAGCTTTGAAATTGAAAAATAAAATTATTTGATTTTGATTAAAAACGCACAAGTTCATGATGTTATTTGACCTAACGCCATTCACTAACAATATCACATCTGTTTTTAATGACTGTACATCGAATGCTGTCTGGGACGTTAATAAAAACACAATACAAATCAAAACTATATTTAAGGAGCTTTTTATGATGTAGTCTATACGAACAAGGCTGAACAAAATGATGAAACAAAGGGGAAAAGTTAACGAAAACAAATACTGCTAATGCTGTCCAGCAAGTTTTACATTTTAAACGGAATGAAAAATAATTAAAAGAGACTCTTATAGAATGAAAAAGTGTGGACGACAACACCAGGGTGCTATTTTAAAACGGAGGATAACTGTTAGCAATGGGAATTGCGAGGGACTGAGTTACGAAGTTGTGTTCATAACGATCATCGTTTTTAAATATGTATTTATAAAACTGTAAATGTTCTTTAATCTTCTCTTTATAGATTGTAACAGACCTCACAGTCATAGCACACAAATCCAGTGCTTTTTTGAGCTTCCTCCATGAAGTTTACATTGAATTCAAATATTTGTCACCAGTTTTGTGCACTCTTTCTATCTTGAACTGCTATCTACTGTTCGAAAAGACGAGCAGAAGGTTCATGGATTCCAATGAAACTTAATAGTCGCTCATTTTTCTGAAAGGTAACCAGAATGTGACAAAATGCATTGTAATTTAAGATTATGTTATTATCGTATACAGACTCCTTCACGAATATCACCACTAGGCACTACCACCGTTTTCATCTCCCTGTTCTTTTTCTTCGTCCCCTTGCTCTTTCGTTGTTTTTCCTTTCTTTATGTTATATTTACTGCTTTCTGTTCTTTTATTTTTATTCTTCTCATTCTTGCTTTCATCTTCATTTATCAATATTTGTATAATTTCCTCTCTTCCTGTACTTCTTTTCCTCCCTTCTCTCTTTTATTTTCCTAGCGCTTCTCCTTTTTACACACTGGAAGAATTAAACTACCTGCTCCATAATTTTAATAATTTTAACAACATCCTTTCGTTGTTATTTGCAGGCGTGGCTATGTGACAGGTACTCTGGAAAGGAGATTTAATAACTTGGGGGAAGAAAAATAGCTTTATAAATTCAAAGATATTATTTAAATGCAATTTATTAAAAACATGAATCGCTATTGCACTTCATACAGACTTCTTTTAACATGCCCAAAAGCAGGGATTATAAAGTGCTGGTATAACATGAACTAAACGTATAGTAGCAAAAAACGTAATAAACCATGAAATGATTAACGATGAAAGGTTTAAAACAAAGGTTTCCACACGTTATATCTAATGTGTCGTGTTAAACTATCTGGTTACACTAAGTCTTGGGCAAAGCACTAACTTACCTACAACTTTCCTTCATACCTAAGAACAAAATGGTAAAATTATACATAGTGTATTTAAAATCGCCTGACAAACCATTGCAAATGTTACCTCCCATTAAAATCTAAAAGATACGCGTTATAATGGTTTTATATCTTAATAACTGATCCATTGATAATGATGCGGCTTAGAAAGTTTTAATTATAAAATTCGAAAATTACACCCTAAAGCGGAGCGCCTGTTGAAGAAGAAAGTTAGAAAGAACGTTCCTCCATTCGACACGTAGCAAGGGTAACTACCTGTGATGTTCGTTAACAGAGAAGGTGTGTCAGCCAATAGGCGAACACTCCAATCAGAATGTCATTTCCACGACACAACTCAGGAAGGTACAGGAGAGATAATAATGAGGGAAGTGAAATTTTGAACTGAGTATACAGAAGAGTGCATAACGGACACAAGTAGGAAAAAAAACAGGACTGGAGATAAATAAACAAAAGACTGATTACCTTTAAGTAAAATAATAATGAATAACTTGAAACTAAAAATGTAAGTAAATAACTTATCCAGGCAAAACTATGTTTTTCAACAATATATATCTGCTAAAGAGACATCACGCCGCTTTCCAGCAGCCTGGGCAAACTTTTAGAAGCTAAAATCCATACTTTTGAATAAGTCAACAATATGAAATTGAAAAGAAGAAATAATATGCCATCTCTTCTATACGAATGTCAAACATGGAGTCTAATCTAAACACAGAGACAAACAGTAGAAGTATGTCAAAGAAACGTTCTAAACATTACACGAAAAACTCACCCCTTAATTAAAATCTCAAATAGAGCATTAAATAATCTATCAGCACCCAGAAATTTAAATGTGAAGGGTTCTTTGTTTTTATTTATTTATATAACTTTGATTTGCATTGTTAAAACGGGGTATATTGTTCGTGTGTAATAAAATAGAGTTAAAAGGGAGCATAATATTAACAAGAACGTAATTACCAAACAAGAAAATTAGGAAGAAAACAGACATTCAAGAATCTGTCAACACTAGCTGTCTAAGCCGTAAATTAGCGGAACATTGATGCGCTCATTTCAGATAGACTTGCAGCTTGGAATCCTAGAAACGCACGCCATGTGATTCGTTGCTAGAACGCAGTGGGGCTTACTAATCAGGACGCGAGTATGAACAAGACGCTGCCTAAAACCAGCTTCCTGTCATTTGAAAGAGGTCCTTGCCCACAAGGGGTGTTTCGGTGTAATCCTAATCCTTTCTGTCTTCTTTTTCATATTTACCTCTACTTTTCCACATTGTTGCTTTTTCTTAACCTTTTGCCCTATGCAGCAGGGGTGTTAGCCCCTTCCAAACCGACTTTGATGTCCTGATACAATCATTTAATCACTTTCTAGGATTCAACACAAAGAAGTAGTTTCCAAAGCCCTTTCCAACTGGACAAAGTTCAAAATACGAGGTCTTAGCGATCTGCCTGAAGGCAATAAACAACAAAATCTTCCCTACTTCATTACTGCAGTAAGATGTATATCTTGTTGTTGACCGTCCTGCCCCTCTTTTCTCATTGTCTTCTGTGAGCAAACCGTTCTTGCAACATTATGCTCATCCTGCCCGAGTCCATAATTGCCTGCGCAATTGCGTTTTCGTTTCCCAACCGTTATCGTCCCATCTTGTCTTCACTTGTTGCTCCGACATGTAACTCCACTGAAGAGCTACAGCAAAAATTTACCATGGGAACCGCTAACAGAAAACAACAACCGTATTTTGTAATGCTAAATTAAAGAACAGTTTTTTTCAATTGAACGGTAATGGTAGCGTATTTCAGAAGGATAAACTTTCATACAATAGTGCCTTACTTCATAAAAGTAGTACAAAGAAGGGTTGCAAACATTGAAACAGGAAACTGAAAAACAGATGGAATGAACCAGAGCTGCCAAAATTAGTTTTCTGAAACTGCGGAAATTTACTGTGAAAACAAAAACAAAGCAAAAAACACTGCTGCTAAATGTGAACGAACGGTCTAAGCACTTTTAGTAGTCAAGGTAGCATAAATTAATTCCAAATTATTACTTTTAAAAGTTTCACAATTAATTTTTCCACACAAAGAGAGTCCCCATTTCGCCATGAATTGGGAAATAATTTTTGCTATTGTGTAACGGGCTCGCCACCTGGCGAAGGAAATCATTCCGTGCAATGGGAAAGCATAACGCTCTATTCTGTTTCACTCTCTCCTTTTTTATCAGTAGTAAATAATAATTAATATTGTACACACCATCATAGCAGATGCTGTAAGTTGACTTTGTTTAATGAGACAGTGGGGAATGAATGAATGGTTTTTAACGCCCGTTTTTGCTACTGAGGCACCACAGGCGATGAACACATGATACGTGAGATGAAATGATACATTGGGAAAGCATTTTTAAGAAAGGTATCGTTCCAGGCCTATGTTTAGGGTACCTCCCTGGCACTTGTCATTTATGAGAACTGAGGAAAACCTGGAAAAAACCTCGGTCCTGGCGGTATTCCAACCCACACCTCCCCCCTCACGAGTCCGCGCCTTAACGACCTCGACCACCCGTGGCGGTAACAGTGGGGAAGTGATGCCTGTAACCGCATTGCACACCCAGGTACTTACGCGAGATGCTAAAAGAGGCGAAGAGGGTCAGGTCCAATGCATAACAAAGGCCCTAACGTGAACCTGCATCAGTGATGCATATTTTGAGGGTTTAAATTGGGCTCTTAGTTGGCAGGATTGTTGTACAATCTATGTTGGCTGTTGTATGACGGATTTGTGGGCATACCGGGAAGTTCAGTGAGGTGGTTGTAGCGGAATATAAAAACACGCGACGCCGTCACGTTGGGCGCCGAATTTGTAGCGGAATATTAAAATGACGCGACGCCGCCGACGTTGGGTGCCAAAAGTGCAACGGCATCTATGTGTGTTGTCGTAGATGTCATTCCTAATTACCACCACAATATGTAGGCTAGCTCACAGTTTGTTGTTATGGCTGAATTTTTCAGATTGATACTTCTGGGGTGAAAGGAATGTGAATAAATATAATAAAATCACAATGGATAGAAATCTACGGAATTTATCAATGTATTGTCATTAACACACAACTGTACACTTTTCTGAACTCTGAGAATATTATTAGATATAGACTGAATACGAGACAGACGTGAAGAAATTTATATTTCTCTTCAAACAAATGTGCTTTAGTGGCAATGTTCCTATCGTGTTTGTTAATACCGACGATAATATGTTTGATTTTATTCGATACTCCATGCAAATTCTCTTTATCAATAATACGAGTATATATTTATTTTATGTTTGTCCTGGTATAAATCATATGATGTATTATTATACTGATACGAATTTGAACTAGTGATTCTTAATATTCACCACGACTAATATTCGTAACTTCTCTTTACGGAGTACTAACCACGATTTCTTCTAATGGAATATAAAGCACATCTCCCTACGAAATACAAAGCATAACGAACTAAAAAGTTAATATAAACCGTCACTTAATACAATGGATTGTAATAATATTATTCATTACAATGAATTATTTTCAACATAAGTATACTAAATGAATGAACTTTATTAATTTCTATTGAGTCTCAACAAAGCTGTCTGTCTCGTGTTTCATTCTTGATACACATTATTAATGTTATCATATCATTTTATTTTAAAAAACATAATAATGTAAATATTTGCCGATAAACTTAACAAACTGCCCATTGTTCTCATGAACTTGCGGGCATTCCGCCCTGGCATTGCGGTATTGCAGCGTACTTTTCAGGCCAGAACCTCTACAGGACACAGCTATGTTGTCCCAGTGGAGATGAGAATAAAGATGATGGGGTGTCCTTAAACTTAGGAATGAATGAAATACATTAATAATGGCACGAATGAGCTCGCAAAACTTTAGTCCTTAAAGCAATCAGGCATTCACCTTCTCAGGATAATGAAAATCTTATACAGAGGTGGCCAAAAAGAATATTAAGGAGAGAGCTTTAAATTAATAATTTTCAAAAATTATAATTATATCCACCTTCAAAATTATATTACATCAACAATCCATAATAAATAACATTTATTGTAATCCATTATTCAACTCAATTATTACTACACCTTGACTTGAATTCTTATTTAAATTATATATTAAGTCAATAATCTTATAATATTTTCTTAACAGCGATATACAAAAACTAATAAATCAAGTAAGATTCATCGTGAACTATTGATTGCAAAACAGATTCCTCTAACCAGACTTTAATATACCGCCAAATTCTTCGAGTTTCAAAACTCAAGAGAGCATAAAACATAGCACCAAACTGATCCGGTAGTTAGGATTAGCTGGCCTTAAAGCATTTAAAATTTTAATCCATAAATCAGTATTTGAAATGTTAGGACATGAATAAAATACAGAAATAGAACAAGAATCAAAATATGGAATCGGGATCTGCTGAACTAATTGAAGAGAAGAATAAAAATTAAACGCTATTGCAAAACTAAAAATAAAAAAATGGCATAATTTAAATTTAGAAAAATGTATCTCAAATATAGAAAACTGTGTGCGTTGAAACCAGATTAATGTACATAAAAGCTTAAATCATTTAAATAAATCAGAAAGGGATAAAGCAAAAATTCAGAATATATCAATGCCAGAATGTGAAAAATACTATACATCTTTCTAGAATAATGATACAAAAAGAAACAGCTGATAAATTATATATATATTTGATAGCTTAAAAATGAAAGAATTTGAACTGGCCTTAAGAAGCCTAAAAACAGGAAAGTGTCAAAAATAGATGACGTCAATAAAACTGCTGAAGTTTATAAGTACAAAAATTAAACAAAGACTACTTTGGAACATTACATCTCAATTTGGTCAAGACGTGTAAAGTATTGCTTTTCTTGAATTTTTTTTTTGAATTGAAGCATCTAGAGATAACACTTTCTGCAAAGAATATAGTTTTATACTCAGAACATTTTGTAATAACAAGTGTTGCCATTTTAAGAAAGCTATAAGTGGAACTATGCACAGCTGAACCACAAATTAAAATTATACATTAGATTCTTTTTGCGGCTTTATTAAGATTATTATTTCAGTATAACTTACTTTAAAGAGATTCCACCAGTTTAACGTTTTGAAATACAAGTTCAAATATTCTAATTTTAAAATGGAACAATTATCAGTTATTATAATATATATATAAAATAATTATCACAAGTAATCTCAGAACCTCGAGTGATATTATTAGGACTATTTCACGAATAAATAAAAATTTAAATATAATTTCCCTAAACTAGGCGTACAAAATTGTAATAATTGTATATTTGTACTTAAACTTTTCAAGCAATCTTGCGACAGAAGAATGCCGATTGTCAGTAATGCCAATAGAGAAGAGCAAAATACGGGTTTAGGACTAGTTCATGAATAGAATAAGAATAAAAGTGATATACATTTGAAATTCGCGCACAGAATATTAACACTTGTATAAAAGGTTACACTTATCTATATATATATTCTATGCAGAAACCGTGAGACTGAAATGGACAAAAGTCACTATTACAATCCCACCGTTTGATTTTCTAATACCAATTGAAAGAAAAAGAAAAAAAGTAACTTAAAATGTCTCTATTTTTATTTATATTCTGTGGTTAGGAATTCCTAATGATAAGATCAATTTGCACATTTGAAGCACCAACAAAACGCTTTGAAGTATCCTCCATTTTGCGTAATGATTGTCGATTGTCCATGATTTTGTTGCTATCAATAGCTCCCCATCGCCTCTAGCAAAAGTAGTCAGTGGAATTATATGGTAGAGGTATAGAGTTGGCTATACTCGCCTTATAAAACGGATTTGATATTTTTTCTATTAATTTCACTCCGTAATTCGACTGTGATTGGTCAAAGTTCAAAATTTCGTTCCATTTCACTGTCCATTTTAAGATGACATCACATGAATGAAATATTCATTTTTAAAAAAATATGGCCCGGTATCAGAAACAGCTTACAAAAATTGAAATCTCTTACATTCCGTAGCATTTCAGAGGTATTTATTTGGAAAGTTCAAAAATACTCCTAACTAATTCCCTTCTAGCATGTAATCTTTTAAAGTTAAATTGTCCATATTTTGTGCGAAGCTTGCTCTCTCCTATCTCTGGGTTCACAAAGCTTCGATCTTTTTATAAACAGAAGGAATTTTGCTGTCCGATTTCACATGAACTAGTCAATACATAATATATACTGGTACTATGAACTCAGGAATGGTTAACAGCAGCAAATCTTATAACCTGCTATTAAATAACAGAATACTTATGGGAAAATTATAGAAAATTTTATAGAATTTAATGTGTCAATCTTTTTTCTATTTATAGACTATACAAAACCTTGAGTAGGTAAGCACACATACAGTATGGAAAATCCTAAAGAGTAAAGGAATACATTTATACGATTGAGGTAATAGGCACCTTTTATGACAAATTTAATGTAAAAATAAAAATTTATAATTACACGCTGTTTTTGTTTAACGCTTGTCTAGACGTTAGCATTAAAAATGGAAAATAAACAAATAAAATCAGGAATTACAGAAGGAAATGGATAGGACATTTAGATCGATGACCACAAAAGAATGTAACAAAACATGCACTAAATTATACAGCTAAGGAAAGATGCAGCATAGGAAGACCAGATGGAAAGAATGATGGTATTTAAAAAGGGGCCGGAATGGGCAGGAGTGCTAGATCCGTGTTGTAGAAAAAGAAGAAAAGATAAAGTCGTTTTTAATTGGAGGAAAGCAGCAGCATGAGAAATAACCTCATTCATGGTCATATAACACTAACTGGTAAACTCTCAATAAAGTTCGGTTAAGTTTTATTTACAAATTAAGGGAAAACAATGCGAGCTCTGTTTGAGAACGTTGGCGAGTGTCAAGCAGGTTCTGAGTATTTACTGCTAGCTCAACCTTGTCGATGATAAACAGACATGGAGCCATTATTACGGCTCTATTGCCAGCGCGCGCACGTTTCAATCGAAAGCTTTAAAAGGCTTGAGAACGTCCATAGCAATTCAGGTAGCGTCGCGGTGTTTCTCAGAACAATGTCTTGCCGGTTACACACGGACGCACTCCCTCGCTCTCACATACTGTCTTACCTATTACTGCCAGGAAGTAACTTACCAGCATGGTTCAAGTAGTACACTTGCATTCAACCTGGAAACGAAAACTTAACCATCACCTCTATATAAACATTTTTTAACATTGGAAACGCCATAGGTTTATAGTGCTCGAAGCACGATATCTAACCATACAATTAAGATTTTGAAAATGTACTAACATCACATACTACTTGTATTGTATGTGCATGATTTGCAAAATAATTAAGTGATAAACTCTTATTCACGCTCAGCCGAAACGTCATATTTTGGGTCATCCAATTATCTGATGATCGGCGCAGAACTACTCGTATATCGGCCGATAAGTCATTACCAGCGGGCTACATAGAGAAGGAGCCGGCACAAGAATCGGTGATAGAAACAAATGCACTTAAAAACTTATGTACTCACCATTGTCGTGCAAGAAAATTTTGCTAAGAGATTGCAGGACGTGATAGTCCCTTGCACAGAAGTAGTTTGTTGAGGAAAACTGTTAAGAGAATTAAGTGGAATTTTCCAATCTCATCAATAGTTTCTTTTGTGAGCATTATATGTCTGTTCTCTACTTGAGCACCTATCCAGTACCAACTACATTTAACAGACCCTAAGGTTGGTATGGAAAGTAGACAAAATGGCGGGATATGTGACTAGCGTTTAAATTTCTCAAGTTATTAATTTGCAGTGTTCTGGCTTGTTACAGTGGCTTATAGGTGGAAATAAATGAACAGTAACTTGTTACTTCTTTTATTTTTTAATAAGTTAATATTGATTTAGTGAAATTACACCAGGAACGTGTTTAATAGTAAGTGTTCGAAACGTATGATTTTTTCTGCATGCCTTTAGTGCATGACATAATTCCATATTTATATTTCCTAAATAACAGTAATTAAAGGTGGAGTGGATAAAGAGTATACATCGTGCAAATTTTGAAGTTAATGGTGAAACTGTAGCATGTACTAAACCTATCGTAGCAAACTTTGTAGTTAGGGAGGACATTTTCCCAGCAAATTTCTCAAATCTACCGATGTATATGACGATGTGAGTTAGCAAATAAAGGAAAGAAGCGTATGAAGCGGGGCTTGGGTCGAGAAGATGAGAGTTTTAGTGAGCCTGATGTTATAACATGTTTCAACTCTTATGCAAGTGAGGTTATGCACACACTACACTGGCAGTTAAATCGTTCATGTTGCTGCAATTATACATATGTGTTTATTTATTTGGTTCTTGCAGTTATGTGGTTTATTACAGTAGTTTATAGTTGGAGGTTGTGCAAGAACAGATACTCCCATAGTGGAGTCGATCATGCTACAGTTATTAAGAAATGCGTTTGTTTTATTTGGTTTTTGTTGCATTTACGTAGTTAATTACAATGGTTTATAGTTAGAAGTAAGTGAACAGTAGCGTGTTACTGCTTTTGTTTTTTTATTAATTTAATATTGATTTAGTGAAATCAGATCAGGAATTTGTGTAATAGAAAATAGGTTGCTCTTGTATATCTTAATTATGGCAGTGCACTCATCATCCCAGATTATTAACAGAACCAGAGAAGCAGAAACAGACACTCACACACATTTTACTGTTTCATTAATATAAAAGTGTTGCAGTGTTTTAACTCAGTATAATACATAGTTCTTTATAGATAATAAGCATTTTTACATAAATATTTTCTAAGAACAGATTTAATGGTTCACCATTGTTTATTAAAGTTTTTAGACTAGAGGAAGAGCCTTTTGTACTAAACACGTTCGGACATCTTTGCAAATGAGGTTAAGAAAGACCGATACTCCCCTTTATAACTATTACCAAGGAAGACTGTGTTCTTTTCCTTTAAGCAGCGAACGATAAATATGATGCTATCGCCGCTTCGCGAAATTTACTAACCTTAGCATTAACAACGGGAAGAAGGGTTCTTGATGATGATCTTCTGTAATGTTTTGAATTGTATCTTTTAATTATTTTATTAGATGTGTGAGATTAATGCTTATTGTCAATATTGTCTCTATTATTGATTTAAAGTTTTCATTGTTGGAACTTTTTATGAAACAATGATAGGTCAAGGTCGCCATAAAGTAACTCCCCTAACCCGTTGGTAGCTCGTGCTATAGATAACATGCCTAGAATTTCTTCTCTTGAAATGCTGTTGGCTTCTACAACAATGGTTTTATATCTCTAATTAGGTTTTTACCAACAATGAATTCCGTTCATTCGTGGTTAGTTTGACAGTTTGTTCTCTTATAACAATTCCCATTTTTTCACTTAGTCAGTATTCAGTCTGTCTGTTGCGCAGTCATAGTAATTTACACATGTGATTCATAAAGTTATTTGAAAATGTACTCAAGAAGTACTTCGAGGAAGGAAATTTCAGTGTGACGAAGAAGTGATGGCTGCTCTTTATGCCCATTTTGTTCACAAGACTTCTGACTATTAGGGAGGTGGGATTGAAATGTTAATTCAAAGATGTGAGAAGTGTATTGCAATAAAGGGTAACTACATTGAAAAGTGAAATATAGTTTTTGTCTTTATTATACCTAGAAAATGGTTAGGGCGAAAACTTATGGACCTACTCTCGCACATACTTCAAGCAAGCAGCAGTTAAGCTCTGTTTCCTCCTTTTATACCATATAGAACACCATCACGGTAACTCATGCAGTGCTTAGACATTTTTAAAAGCTTCCTCCCTCAAAAGTGTGGGTACTATAGTTGAGTCTTTCTGAAAACTGAAGAGAAATTATTTCAATTGCATACTTAAATTAATGATGCACACTGTAAATCAGTGCAATGGGAAATGATTCTCTACTCGATTTAAATAATCTACAAGGTATAATAAGTGTAACCGAGGAAGCTGGCCTACCTACTCTCGCAGTTTAATGTGTACATGTGGGGGCACATCAGGCGTAGTGTTAGATTTCATGCTCCTTGTTAGTTTGCGGTTTGTGAGACAGAGCGATGAACGACGTCGTCGTGGCAAGCATGCTACTCAGTTACTTAATGTTTGAAGCGAGCATTTCTCATAAAACAATGTAATGTAAACTCCAGTTTTTCGCTTATATGTTATGCAAATCAAATCTCGTTACAACTGACTAAGAGATTTCTAATTCTAAATCACTTACACGTCTTTTTTCCATTTCACCCAAACCGAGCGGGGTAACGGGTGCAGGTCCTCGGGGACGACCATTATGATCGTGGGTTTGATCGGATGCTGAGATAGATCTGCATTTTTCACTATCGTTGGTTCTGTTATAAGGTCAAAAGTGTGAAAGCGCGGTGGGTTGGTGTGGTGTGACAGTGGCTTGCGCTTTGCAAGGTTTCTTCTGGCATGGAGGGGGTCGAGCTCCTTGAAGGAGAGCTGCGCCTACGTCTAGTGTGCCATTCACCTCCTTTCTCTTCCTCCCGGAGGTGGCCCCATTGTGGACGTAGGCACAAACGGCCAGCTTTTAAGCAAGACCTAAGTACCAAAACACCTTTCTCTGACCCCTGACTATGCAATGCCATGTATTTCACATTAAGCGTTCTTAATAGCCTTTGGTCACCAATTTCAATGTAACTTAATTTTCCTCATCAAACATCTTATCTATGATACTGGGAAATTAATGGTATATTCTATAATTTATTTTCATTATTTTAACAAGAAATCTGTTATTTATATTTTTTATTTAAGAAATAAAACTTTTTGGAAATATAACACTAAAATATTTACAATAAAATATAGATGTTAAATTATTATTCTTTGTGTGCTTAAAATGCTACAAAAATTATAATTTTATTCGTAATTGACAGAAAGATATGCGAAAATTAATCTTTCAGTGTTTGAGAAATTGATATAGAAATTTCAACTCTGTTCCTTTAATGTTTATCCTTATTACTTGCATTAGCAAAATATTTCTGATCCCTGTTTTAGTCTACATGAGTCTCTCTCTCTCTTATTTTTATGTTCGACGCTGGCATTTATATATTGTTTAAGTATACAGGTTTTGTTACAAAGTGTTTGCAATACTTTGCAGGTAACTTATTTTTTGATATTCCGGTTCAAATTATAATTATTTAAAATTAAAAAAGAGAGTATTTGTAAACTAAAAAGTGTATGAAATTATTTAGAAACCCCGATAGAAAAACTTTAACAAAAAAAAAAACAACAACAAAAACATTGAACCATTTCTTAATGAATGAATGTTCTTACCATACGAACATAACATATGACTTCTATAGCGCCACATCTGACGTGCCTTTTAGCATGAGAACGAGGAAATTGACCAGTCTGCCTTGGTTTCGCGCCTAAGTAACCGTCATGTCCCCGCAGATGGGAGACGCGTGCCCTGCATGTTGAGAACAGCTAGAGATTGTTCAGCTGTGACCGACAGTCTGCGAAAACAAGGGACCGTAATTCCTCCATCAATCATCGGCACGTGGCAGTCTATCTCTTACAGTATCACTCTCGTGTCTATCGGCTGAACATGCGGGAGAAACGTCATTAAGTCTGAAACTAGCACCATGAAATTAACCACGTTTATCCTTGAGAACCGCGTACCAACTTAACGCCGTTGCACCAGAAGAATAGGAGAGTATGTATGTACTTTAATTAAGTTTGTTCTATTTGGAATAGTTCCGAAAGCAAACGCACAAGTCAAAGTACTCTAAGTGATGTGCACTTTAGTTTCAGATTTCCAAGTGAAAAATTCATATGCACAAATATATAAGCATATACCTTTTGGTTACTCTCATGTTACATCTGGTACATGCACAGCTGGTTTTCCCTGTGTGTACACCTATACAGTGCAAATCTTTTGGTTCAAGTTGAAAACTATCGTTTATGGAAATTAATTTCTTATAGACAGCTTTAATTAATGGGGGATCAATAAGTTCCTCCCCATTCGAATGAACTGCACCGCATAGGAGAAAGTTAATACTTTTTCATTTCTAACATTCCTTTTAGCATGTAATGTGATAAGATTTGGACTTTGGAGTGTATGGTTGCCGTGTTGGTTAAGTAAACACAATAACTATACGCTCGACACGCAGTTAGTGTTGCCATCCGAATTGAGTTGCACAATAGCTGCGGAGCGACTTCTCGATGATCCTTTATTATCATAGTGATAGGGTGGCGTTTATGGAGAGGAATGGGCTAATAATTTCGCATTGTAAGAGAGAGAGAGAGAGTCGAAGATGAGGTTCAAGTGGAAGTGATGGCTGAAAAAAAATATTCTGATATTGCAGAGGAACTACAGCTGAAGGCGGTCCCCCAAGCATGTCATTGTTGTTGGGTCGTCATTAACTTCCTGGCTAAATCCAAAGGGCATTGTTCTGTCTTCAAGTTTTATTTAAAATTGATAATTCCATCTTTTCAATGGCCTGCCTACATCTCGTCTTCCTTTAGATTTGTATGTGTAAAACTGGTAAGATAACCTAGCTAATGTCATCATTTTTACATGTGAGAGCCCATTTTTAGGGTTGTCGAAAATTTTGTCAAGTAGGTGTATGCTGTATGCAGGGGAATCACCCAAATCTCGCACCGCAAATATTTAGGAAATGGGAGGTGCTGTTAATGTGCTGCTTTCACAGAATTGAAGCTTAGGGAGGGTCTCATAATTGCAACCCATCCGCAGATGTTAATAATAAATTAGAATGTATATTTCTTGAATAAAGGTACTTTTTTATTTCAAATGGAACAATGCTTATTGACGTGAAGAAAATGAAAGGGGGAGGATTATGTCATTTCCCCCCGTAATTGTAAGGCAGTTGTTTGCGAGTAATAGTAATATGAACACTTTCACTATCTGTAGTTGTCTGCCCCATTAATTGCTTACTAGGCTACGATGTTCATATGTTTGTTTAATTTTGTTGCCAGTACTTTATGGTGGTTCCTAAATAGGGTGTGATGGAAGATAGTAAAGCTGAAAAACTCGACATGGAAACTGTAGCGCTTGTCTTCACCGAATGTCTCAAAATCGTTGGTTTGGACAAAGGGGAGCTTTTTTTTTTTTTTTTGATTGATTTATTTAAGGACGCTCTTTAACAGCTCAGGTCATCAGCGTCCCATTCAACTCAGGGCGTGAAACGGCCGACAAATTTTGCTCAGAGGCCTCTCTTTCAGGCTTGAGGTTCTTTTTCGTGCCGCAAATGTACGACACGGGACCCACGGCTTTACTTCCCTTCCGAAGGAAGCCATACTTAGGATTTTTACGCCCGAAAAAATCCATCGGTCCTGGCCGGGTTCGAACCCGCGTTTTGGGTATAGGAGGCAAGTATGGTAACCACTACACCACCAGGACCGACCAAAGGGGAGCTGTACGTTGACCTGCCTGTTCACCAGATTTAACCCTTTTAGACATTTCTCTATGGGAAAGGCTAAAAGACACATACAGACTACACCAGAAGGTGTAAAACGATGTATTACACCTGGCTGTTCTGAAACTTCTGCTGAAATGCTAACACGTACAGCAATCTTTACATGACAGACTGGAATCTTTTATTGTAGATGTGGTAATTGTTTTGAACACAACCTGTGAAGGCCAGTTTTCATATTTCTTAAAAGAGTATTGACACATGGTAAGGTGTACAACATATAACACGTGTTTTCTTGAAAATTCTGAAAGAATAAAACCTCCAGAGCGGCTGAGGTCTTTTAGCCGTGGACTCGTGAGCGAGAGGTCTAGGGTTCGAATCCCGCCAGGACCGCCCTCTCTCATTGAGGTTATTTTTCAGGTTTTCCTCAGTCCTCATAAATGGCAAATGCCGGGGAGGTGCACTAAACTTTGGCCTGGAACTTTTCCTTCCTTAAAAAAAAATGCTTACCCAAATAATCATTTCATTTCATGTATCATCCGTATCCACCGCCTGTGGTGCCTCAGTAGTAAAAACGGGTATTAAACCCTATTAAAAAAATAAAACACACACTAATAAGAAAAGTAAACATAAGAACATCAGACAACTGTAGGTATTTATAATGTTCATATAGCTCGTAAACTACTTGCATTAGAATCCCGCAAAAACGCCATTGACATTCTAATTTCCTCTAATTTAATTTTCTTGATCTCAATTGGCACATTTCATTTGAAAAAAAATGTAACTTCTTTCAAGAAATACACATTCTAATAATTATTAATATCTGAATATGTGCTGCAATTGTGAGTTCTTGTCTAAACTTCAATTGTGTGAATAACAACACATCGATGACACCTTCCATTTCAGAAATATTTGTGGTGCAAATTTTAGGTGATTCGCCTAAAGCCCGCTTGATACACCAGAGGCGTTAGAAATGCTAATTTATTGTTCCATTCCTATACTTATCTACATTCTTAAGATGATCTGCTTTCTTATATCCCGCCAACGCTCTAACAATCTTCATTCCAGCTGCTTCTGCACAGAACCTGCAAGTATGTGCTGTTAATGTGTTAAGAATAATTGATTATTTTTGTTTTTATTAAAGAACAATGTTGAGATTTCTTCACGTGCTGCAATATTGCTTCTTTTTATTAACGAACTTTTTGGAAAAATGAAATAATAGCTAAGATCTGTACTATCTGTTGATCGTCTTTTATAAATGTATTGATTTACACAATGTAACTGAAATATATTCGAACATTATACCGTTTATAAACACTTAATGAAATATACAATAAACCTTTTAATTCACTTTTTACCAAAACGACAAAAATGTAATTTCAGTTATACTAGATTGTAAACCTCAAATATCTAATTTTTGCATTTTTTGAGTTGATTGGATAAATTGGTAATATTTTCAATTTGGCTTCACCATTAGCTCAAAGTTGTATAATTTCAATTTTTTCTCATCATCGTCCGCTCCATTGATCAGATTGTTGTTAACTTCTTCAATAACCCACAACTAATAGTTAGTGGATCAAAATTAACCACGGTTATTTTTGAAAGCGTTAGAGCAGGCGCATCTGCTGTTCAATATACGAATTGGGTTTAAACTTCATGCAAAACTAACAACAAAAGGGTTTTGGTCGCGTTAGTTCCGGGGTACGCTTATCGCAAATCCACCCGCATAATGTTTATCAAGTGGTTCGGCGAATCGAGACCTACACCCGGATATGAGGGCTGCCATTGCCTACACCCCTTTTATCTTCTTCTTCCAGTTCCTTTTTGCCAATGCTGATAAGAGGGTAATGTGAAGATAATGACTTTTGCGCTGCGAATTGTTCTTTAAACAGAAATAGCGTTTCTATGTGGTGTTCAATTATTCAGTTGTAATTTCACTTTAGAAACTCATTAAACCTCTATGTATTGTCTTGAACACGTTTTTTTTTTTTTGTTTGTTTTTTTGTTTTTTTGATTGATTTATTTAAGGACGCTCTTTAACAGCTCAGGTCATCAGCGTCCCATTCAACTCAGGGCGTGAAACGGCCGACAAATTTTGCTCAGAGGCCTCTCTTTCAGGCTTGAGGTTCTTTTTCGTGCCGCAAATGTACGACACGGGACCCACGACTTTACTTACCTTCCGAAGGAAGCCATACTTAGGATTTTTACGCCCGAAAAAATCCATCGGTCCTGACTGGATTCGAACCCGCGATCTTGGGTTTAGGAGGCAATTATGGTAACCACTACACCACCAGGACCGACATTGAACGCGTTATAATAGCATTTCGGGTGAATATAAAATCTGTGAGATGCCCTAGTGCTATATTTAAAAATACAAAATTTTAGATTGGTCTTATATAAACAATTTGAGATAGGAAATCTACGGTCCACGAAGAAAAATAGCCCAGTTGTATGGTGAAATAGAAGATGAAATTAAATGCTAATAAGTTATAGAGAAATTGCGTAAAATGTTGCCTCAAAAATTTAAACCTTCGCGAAATAAGACATTTCAATTTGCATCATCCCATCATCAGCGTACAGCACTGAAGAATTAATTATTTCATATTAGTTTATTAGTAGGCTTCTTCACTCATGTGACGTCATCTTAAAATGGACCAATAAAACGAAACAGAATTTGAATTTTGACCAATCACATTCGGATTACGGAGTGAAATTTTCGGAAAAAAATATCAAATCCGTTTTATCACACGACGTGCATTTGTCTTGTGGACAGTGTAGCCAACTGTGTATCTTCACTATATAATTCCTGAACACGCATCACTGACCACTTTTGATAAAGGCGGTGGTGAGGTATTGATATCAACAAAAGCATGGACAATCGACAATCATAACGCAAAATGGAAGTTTCTTCAAAGCGTTTTGGTGATGCGTCAAATGTGCAAATTGATCTTATCATTAGGAATTCCAAACCAAAAAATACAAAGATAAATAGAAACACTGTATGTTATCTTTTTTGTTTTCCCAGTTATATTAGAAAATCGAATGTTAGAAGTCTAGACACACATCTTGCACTAATCTTGTTCATGTTTAAATGTTCATGAATAATTCGAAGGACTATTGTTTTAGAAAGGCCCAACTTTGCTGCTATTTCTGTAACTTTGAGCCGCCGGTCTTCTATAATTTCTTCTTCCACAAGAGCGATGTTTTCAGGAGTGAGCACCTCCAAGGGCCGACCTACACGCTCCGTCTTCAATGCTTTCTAGGCCCATTCTTTTACGGTAGAATATGAGGGGGATGCTTCCCCATATATACCGTCCAATCGGTGTTTAATTTCATTTGGAGAAAGTCCTTCTTTTGTGAAGAATTTAATAACAGGTCGATACTCCCATTTTGAACATATCACACTCTTCTACACATAGCCTTCTTTATGTAACTATACCTGAACAAGTGATCACAGCGGAGCGGAAGTTACAGCAGCAATTATTTTCTTAACAGACAAGATATGACACCAGATAAGGATTTTGTGAAGGCGATAATCGTTATCGGCGAGACCGGAAACTTATGGACCTACTCTCGTAAAAGCATGCAAAACTGATGTTGTGTGCAACTTTCGGTATCTCAAAGTGTAATTGAGTTGAGCGCCTGTTATTGACTGTTCTTACCACTTTCTGTCCTTAATTTATTGATATCCTGTTACACTTTTTCATTTACCCTTCTTGCTACGTTTATTGTCAGTTTCAGTTCATTAAACATTGCTACAAGATCTTGTAAATCTTTATTCAACATTTTTCTTTGTAGCCAGTGGTTTGATCATATTACACAGATAATTAATATCGTGCTGTCTGGTATTCCAATTGTAATGTGGCTTACCAGCAATATAAGCGCTTCTCTTCTTCCTGGTCTTGAAATACGATAGCTCCATCATTTAAAACAAATGCTATACAGAAAGATGTTGCAAAAAGATAAAATATGCGCTACTATCTGATTCAACCGAGCGACACTCGTAAGAATATTTCCTGTATAATGCTCTTATCGTACATTAGAGAGTGAATACAGAAAGAAGTTTTAATTTCCTTTTCATTTCCTTCCTCCGCCATTATTATAATTATAGTTGTCGTTTAATAGTCACTGCCATCTTTACTTTGTTTTCTTCTGCGTTTTTTCCTTCATTCTTATTATAATGTTTCTTCTCAAACATTATTATTATTGTTATTATTATTATTATTATTATTATTATTATTATCGTCATCATCATATTACCATCATCTCTATTCTAACCGCTACGGGCGGCCCAGGTCGTTATGGCGCGAACTCTGAGCGGGAAGTCTGGGGTTCGAATCCCGCCAGGATCGTCCTGACTGAGATTTTTTACTGATTTTCCTCAGTCCTCATAACTGGCAAATGCCGGGGAGGTACCCTAAACTTAGGCCTGGAGCGCTTCTTTCCTTAAAAAATCCTTTCCTAATGTATCATTTCGTCTCATGTATCATCAGTGTCCACCGCCTGTGGTCCACCGCCTCAGTAGTAACAGTGGGCGTTAAACAATACTCTTCTCTACTGTATCGCCTATTCCAGGGGTGGACACTCCGAACTGAGTTACACACCAGCTGTGAGTTCTGTTTCGTGAACTGTTAAGTGGAGTTTCAGTTTTTTAAATGAGAATTGTTTTCGTTCAGTGAATTAAATTCACAAAATTATTTCTATACAAAGATAAAAATAAAATGTAACTTTCATCAAGAATGGGAATCAAACTAATTTTCCGTTATTGTTGCATAAAAGTGTTGCTTCTTAATTTACATTTGCCTGGCAATACCAATGAGGAAATTTTGGAATGGTAATTTAATGATTCTTTCACTTAATATTTTCCTTCTAGAAACGAAATTACAGTAACTGAAATGTACTCAGACATGTCCTCCAAACCAGATCGAATAATGCTACCATTTCTCCTTTAATATGTCATAACATAGCTCGGAAATATAGTTTTCTGACGATGATGCTATCAAAGACATTTTAGCGGAAATACTAGTTTTGGTGTTTGAAAAATTCAAGAATAAGGACGGAATCGAAAAAAGCCTTTAAAGAGATGTAACTAAAGATGCTGACAAATATCTCATAATCCTCTCTAAGTAGATGCATCGAGTAGTCAGTGACGTTTTTAAATTGGTAGTTTTTCACAATATTATTTTAATTTGTTTACCGCGAAAGAATTGCGGGCTATAATTTCTTTGAAAGGGTGAACTCGGGATTTTCATACACTGTGATTTGATATATTCCTGAAAAAGTAATGGAAAATTTTTAGAAACTTGTTTCTAAGGAAAGAATACAATTTTTTTCAGAAAATGATTCTTTGATTCATATATTTATGTGAATGCCTTTTTTTTTCGTATTTAAAACTAATTAAATCTAAATACCGTTCTAATTTATATGAGTGACATGCTCAAGTTTATTTATATTAGACAGTTGAAAATTACTCTCGGGCTCAAATTTATGAACCCCCTCTCGTTAGCACTTATTCAAGTGGAAAAGTTATTACTCTTATTACTCTCAGCCTCGTAGAGTTCCAAATGGATAAAACATGAACAACATAAGTAAGCAAGTACACAATTGTGATCTGCCCATTCCATTTAATTTTAAATTAAATACAAGGAGCACCGTCGCACTGCTGTTGTAGAAATTTCTGCATTTAATTTTATTGGATTTATATTCCAAGGTGTCTTTAGTTAGATTGTAGGTGTTTCATTTTTTAAAATCCGGAATAAATAAGGTTAAATAATCCTGATGCGTTTGCTACAGATTTAACTCTGATGCGTGCAAATGCAAGAGAACGCTTTCCTTCAACTCTAACTTCTTAATCGCGTTTGGTCTAATATCAGCACAACTTTCCATAGGAAAGATCGTCTGTATATCAGGATTATAGATATACTTCCATGCCGGCACCCCTAAATAACACTTTTACATATTAAATGGATTCATGCTAATATTTAACCAGGATTTACATAACAAAGATTCATTTATGAAGGAAAAAAATTAAATAGATTGTTTCATGTGATAATGTTCTTCATCCTTATCATGATTCACAGTGCATCTCATGAAAAATAAAACGCAAATGAATATTTTGTTATTAGAGTGGGAGGATATGAATAACCCTGTGGCCAAGTTGTGTACCACCATATTCTAGTAGCGTTGGTGCTATGACAGAGATTGGTATATCTGGTGTGCGAAGGATGATAGTAGAAAAGATACTAAAACACTTATACGAGGTGCATTCAAGTTATAACAACTTCGATTTTTTTCTCTCTCAAGACTGGAAACCTAGAAATATGCAAACTGATTTAAAATACACGGACACTGATTGTCAATGCGTGATAGAGGTGGCAACACTGTATGGTACGCAGAACTCTAGCGGCAGAGGTGAGAGTAAGGACTGTTTTTCATACTTCAAAATGACGACGTTTTCATTACAAGAACAGCGTGTAATCATTCGTTTTCTCCATTTGCATGGTTTACACCGATTGGAGTTCATCGTCAGTTGAGTGAAACATGTGGTGATGGTGTCATGGATGTGTGTAATGTGCGTTCATGGGTATGGCAGTTCAATGAAGGCAGATCTCGTGTGACAACAAACCAAGCCAATTTCGGCCTCGCACAAGCCGGTCTGACGACGTGATCGAGCGAGTGGAGAAAGTTCTTCTGGAGTATCGCCGAATGAGTGTGGAACACATCGCCTCCAAAGTTGGCATTTCCGTGGGATCTGTGCACACAATCCTACATGAAGACCTGAAAATGCGAAAAGTGTTCTCCAGGTGGATGCCACGAATGCTGATGACGACCACAAGGCTGTGAGCGTAGCATATTGCCTGGCAATGTTGACGCGTGAATGGGACGTTCTTTTCATCGATTGTGAGAATGGATGAGACATGGATTCTGTTCTTCAATTCCTGAAACGAAGCGCCAGTCTTGCAATGAAAACGTCGCCATTTTGAAGTATCAAAAATAATCCTCACTCTCGTCGCTGCCGCTAGAGTTCTATGTGCCATACAGTGCTACTATCTCTGTCACGCATTGACAACGAGCGCCCGCTAATTTTAAAACAAACCGCATGTTTCTATCTGTTTGTAGTCCTGAGGAAAAAAAATATCGGAGTTGTTTTACCTGGAATGCAATAAGAACGATATCTGTTGATTAAATAAGACTTAGAGTGCGAATACAGATAAATGGAATGGGCGATATTTGGGTAGAGAGAAATAATTTACAAAGAGGATATTAGCAGATAGTTTTTTTTTTGAGTAATTTTTAACACCCCCTTTTACTACTGAGGCACCACAGGCGATACTGATGATACACAAGATGAAATTATATATTGGGAAAGGATTTTTTTTTACGGAAGGAAACATTCCAGTCCTCAGTCTAGAGGACTTCCCCGGCATTTGCCAGTTATGAGGACTGAGAAAAACCTGGGAAAAACCTCAGTTAGGGAGGACGGTACTGGCGTCGAACCCCAGACCTCCTGCTCACGAATCCGCGCCTTAACGACCTCGGCCACCCGTGGCGGTTTTTGGCAGATAGTAAAACGACAATTATATGATATAAATAACCATATTATGCATGTTTTGATGAAAGGAAAAAGTTTTCTCTTAAATTTTACATAGAAATTAGAGGTTATAAGCGAACAATTTTAATATAAGGGAAAGAGAAGCAATTGAATGATTGAGATCAGGGATATGAGATCGAAGGGAAGAAGAAATCTAGAGCAGGGGGGCAGTGTCCAATTCATGGAAATGAAGAGAATGTTAAGGAATATATTATTTGAATTTACAGCCACATAACAATGGAGATTGAGTTTACTGAAACAGAAATAGTTCAAACTTGCATGTACAAAATTATTTGTTGTAGGTCATAAGTGGACTTGGTCAATTAATAAGAGACTTTGTTATTCAAGAATAATTAACATTTGGAAGCCAGAGAAGGAGCTTAAAATACAGATATAATAAATAGAAAAATAAATAAGGAAAGAATATTGAAAGAGCGAACAAAGAAGTGGAATAGTAGAAGGGTTAGCCAGGGCATATTCTATATTATTATTTTTATTTTGTTTTGTTCTCACAATAGGAATAAAAATGGTACTACTAATCCGGAGGTCCTGGGTATGAATCCCGGTCGGGTCGAGTTTTTTTTTTTTTTTTTTTTGATTTGTTTACGTACGCTCTTTAACATTTCAGGTCATCAGCGTTCCATTCTATTCAGGGCGTGAAACGGCCGACAAATTTTGCCTCTCTTTCAGGCTTGAGGTTCTTTTTCGTGCCGTAAATGTACGACACGGGACCCACGGCTTTACTTCCCTTCCGAAGGAAGTCACACTTAGGATTTTTACCTCCGAAAATATTCATCGATTCTGACCGCGATCCTGGGTTTAGGAGTATGTGATTACAACTACACCACCAGGATCGACAGGTTCAAGCTGTATGAGTAGGGTTTCTACTGGGGTTTTCCTTATCCTGAGAAGGTGAATGTAAGATAGCTTTAAGGTGCCATCATTTGCGCCATCATTAATTCATTTCATTTCATTCATTCCTACGGACTTAAACCTATAGTATTCAGTCCACGCCGCCAGGAGACCAATGCGGTTAAAGCGACAAGAAATAAAACGTTTATAAAAAAGTACAATTATGACCAGTTTATAATTTGAAAATGAAAATTTGAACTTATTTGCAACGCATGTCCTAAACGGCTAGTGTGAAAGCTTAATTTCCATACATAAAATAACCCCTATATAGTTGGTGGTTAAACTGGAAGCCTGGTCATAAATATCGTAGCATTATAAGTCTCCTCTTAAGAAGTAAATATCTTATATTAGAGAAATTAGGGAGGTTTCCGGAGTGTATAGTATCACATGAGAGAGGTTCGGGCGTCCGTGTTTGACACGGTAGTGTCTCAGCACGGAAGGCTGAAGATTCATACCCGAACTTTTCAAACCTGTGAAACCGAAACTCAAAGTTATATTTCATTAAAATGATGGCGTGATTGTAATTGATATTGATATTTCATGAATGTATTGAACCTGACATCTGTTTAGATCACATTATTCATTCTCAAGTTTTCTCGTGTTTTGACAGCATACACTGGTGCGAGAATATTTTAGGGAATTGTTATTATATATTTTTATTAGGGTAAGGAAACCAGGCATACATTTATTGATGCATGGTTACCAGGGTTTTCCACCGGCCTTCAGACTGGACGAGACGAGAAAACAGACCGTCATAAAGACAGAAAAGGACAACACTTTGAAAGCATAAGCCGAAAGGTTCCTTTTGTAAAAGTGCAGATGTAACACAATTCAGAAACTAACCCTTGCAGCTTTGTAGAAATCGAGTAATCAAGTTATAGAATCGCGTCTAGAAAGAGATGAGGGGGGTGCGCCTAAGCTGTGCATTAACTAATGAAAATTCTTGCATCGGATAGGGAATTCGAAAGTCATAATACAAAAGATTATATAACGTAACGACCGAACGACATTATAGTGATAGAAGTTACCAGATTTTAATGTCATACAGTCTCCAGTCAGTCAGTGCTAGAAAGGTAGTAGATACACTAGCAGTCAGTGTTGGAAAGGTAGTAGATACACTAGCAGTCAGTGTTGGAAAGGTAGTAGATACACTAGCAGTCAGTGATGGAAATGTAGTAGATACGCTAGCAGTCAGTGATGGAAATGTAGTAGATACGCGAGCAGTTGCTGAGCTTTCGGATACGCGAGCAGTGATTTGCAAATGAGCTTACTTTCAAACCTTGCAAGATTTGTCTAAAAACTCTTAAAACAGTCCTCAAGACACTACGGACAGTCTAACGTAAGGAAAGAAATTAAATATCAGTTGCTAATTAGTGTCAAGTTCTACAAGTTTATGTGTAATCTGTTTGATATCTTTCCCCTCCCATTGGAGTCACGAAACTCCAGACATCTCGAGATACACTACTTTAAAACTGCGGCAAATGGCTCCCAAATATGAGCCTATCAATTAACCGAGGAATTAACGCTAATTAATTCATTCCTCCCCTACCCCACATATTAATAAAAGGCCGCATCTGTAATTCATTTTCAACTTATGTCCTTTACATGGCCAGTGTGAAAGATAAATGAACTCTTGGAAGATCACGAACTTGAGAAGCAGAAGTAAATAAAACAGTTAAATAGTCACACAAATTTCGCCATATTTCTAACCACTCCTGTCCTTTTGTACATTTTATTATTTATTAAAGAAATTTATTGTAATCGTTGTGAGCCACACCTAAAAATTGCCTGCGACAGATAGGAAGTTCATTTGGTTTATTTACGGACGCTCTTTAACATCTACAGGTTATCAGTTTAACATCTACAGACAACTTTCAGGCTTGAGGTTCTTTATCGTGCCGTAAATGTACGACACGGGGGACCCACGGCTATACTTCCCTTCAGAAGAAAGCCATACTTGGGATATTTACACCCGAAAAATCCATCGGTCCTGGCCGGGATTGAACCCGCGATCTTGGGTTCAGGAGACAAGTATTGTAACCACTACACCACCAGGACCGACCCCGATAGAAAGAGGATTCCTCATACTGTTCATAGCATTGCAATAAATATTCGAATATTTTATGGTCAAAATATTGTTTGTCAATTTCAAAGTAGTATTAAAAGTTCTGAAGCTTTCGAGATTAAGAGTTCTTTCACTTTGTTGTACTATAAAAATCAGTCAAAGACTCTGCTTTATTGAGAAAAAAAAAGACTCCCTTATAGTTTAAGATGTCAATTTAGAGACCAGATACCTAAAATTGAAAATCAGATGATAACCTAACAAAGATGGTAGCATAATTGACCATGGGTTGTTGAACCATTGTTTCCATCATTTTGTTTCTTCACTGTTGATGGTAATGACTGTAATCTCGTAGTGGCTTCACTTCAAAGCACTCTTTGAGTTGCGGTCCTTGCGTACTTTCCTGTTTACTGCAGCGTGACGCCCCTCAGCGGAAGATGCGTCACTCATAAAGACTGGACAACAATAGTGCTCTCAACATGTTTTGAAAGAAGTTAATTATGAAGGTGACTTCGAGAGCGAGAACTAATTTTTACCTTTCGCGAAGGAGTTCAACACTATTTTCCCTCTACACAATCCCTCCCTAAGAGTCTTAACTTCTATCGCAAAAAAATCACCTGCGCTACAGCCCGATACACGGGTAGGAAGCATCAAACGCACACAGGCTGGCCAATGCTGACTGGAATCTTTTAGTCACCAAATGCCTAAGAAATGGAAGTAAGCCTGTTTACTCTGAGATAACTATCGGACTTTCACGTAAAGACTGTATCGCATGCGCAGGGTTTTGATTCTCGGCTGCTGGGCGTGTGGGCCACTGTAATGTTTCTGATTTCATTTGTGACATTTTCCTTTAGTTACTCCAATGTATGAAGGTTTGTTTTATAAACTCTGCCCTTTAGACAACCCCACAGGTAAAAACCACGCACTTTTAATCTAGTAAGCGAGAGAGCATTGCATCAGTATTAACCTCTCTTCTATCTTCAAACACCTCCTTAATTTTATTCGTGGACTCCGCTGCTGTAGGGTCAGTTGCAGGTCCTGCAGAAATCACCCATATGGTTTCTCTTCTTATGTAAACTGCTGAAAAAATGGGGTCAAAATGTCCTTTCTGTGCCTTTCTGCATCTATAGTCGTTTCGCAAAAAATCGGACCGATAATATGCGTTGCGCTAACAGCACACCAAACTCCAACTTTCCACTATAAAGAGGGGTTTCCCGATGTGGATTTTCGGTACACCAGTAGCGCATCTTTTGATTGTTCACACGGCCGGTCACTCATAAATGGGAGGGGAGAAAACTCACAATAACGCATTCTTGCTACTGGTCACCTGGTTTTAAACGATGGACACTGTACACTTGTGCTAAATTTAATAATTCTGTTGCATAATGTGCAGAACCCACTGAAACCCCCAATTGTGCTAATTTTGGGAGTGATTTGGTTGGCAAACGTTCACGGTTTGCACCAATTTCAAGTTTAGTACGTCTCCGCCGATGAATTTTTGTTGTGCAATGATCCAGTAAAATCAAATTTATTTCAATATCGTGTATTGCTTTTCTATAAGAAGACAATTGACCAAGGAAATTCTGTACGAACGCGACATAACATTTACACCCTGCTCCAGAGTCAACTGTCCCATCTTGGCGAAGCTCAACTACTGCACTACTTCGAAGCGACGTTCAAGGACAGGAAGGGAGACTTGTAAGAGAAAGAGTGGGGGTGGCATTCAAGCCTATGGCATTCAAAACACTTCGCGTGTGGTATAGTTTTTACGTAACAGTTCTGTAGTTCGTGGCTTCATTATTTACATACTGAAAGTTTTAATTTATTTTAATTCTTAATGCGACTTTCTTAGTAGTTATGTTGTTATATTATTCCATGAAATATTAGTTTCTAAGAGCGACACCTTTGCTCTGGATACATTATTCATTAATTTATTGCTATTACACCTTGCCCAATACCCACCATTTTCTTGGTCGTATTGAATTTTTTAAAAATTCAATAAACGTTAATTAAAATTTTGAATATTACTTCTTTAAATGCTCTTTTTATAATAAAAGGCTACATTTGGAGCTTTGGATACTTATTACGTACCTATTTAATGAAGATTTTTATGATTCTGATGAAAAACGGCATCAGATACTCTTTATGACTTAAATAGAATTTAAAAAGCAATTATCTCTAAGTAAGTGAATTAAACAACAATCCACACTTGCACATTAATATTTAAATCTCTATGTTGTGGCTTAAGAAAACCGTAAACAACGTATGTTTTTTCCACAGCAGTGCGTAAAGTTGCGATTTCCTCAATTCTTGTTAATGCATAAGGAGAGTATCTGAAACTCTTATGCGTAAGGAAATCAATTAGTTCTATTACGCACTGACATTCGGTTTATGCACAGAAAAATGTTTTTCATTTTCAGTGTACAAACTTCATACAGTAAGAAATAAATGATTTGCCTGGATCTTTCATGACGTGAATATTACACATACAGTAACATATTTAACACTCATACTCACATACTATCCAGCACTATTTTGTAGTTATTTAAGAGGGTAGATCCATAAGTTTCCAGTCTAACCATTTTCCAGGTATGATAAAGACAAAAACTATATTTCACTTTTCAATATAATTGCCCTTTATTGCAATACAGTTCTCACATCTTTGAATTAACATTTCACCCCCCCCCCCAAATAGTCAGAAGTGTTGTGTGCAAAATGGGCATTAACAGCATCCACCGCTTCTTCGTCACTCTTAAATTTCCTTCCTCAAAGGTCCTTAAGTTTTGAGAAGAGGAAATAGTCGCTGGGAGCTAGATCTGAAGCCACGTTTCTTCACAGCTTCCCTTGCAACAAGAGTCATGTGCACAGGCAGGCGCGTTGTCATGAAGAAGGCGCACACCACCGCTCAACTTTCCTCGTCTTTTCTCTTTGATGGAAGCACGTAGTCTGTGCAGTAGGCCAGCATAGTACTCCCCATTTACTGTGACGATCCTCTCCTTGAAACCAATGAAGAGTATTCCTTCACAATCCCAAAAGATTGTGGCCATGATCTTCTTGGTTGACTGAGTGACCTTGGCCCTTAGAGACAGTGGTTCGCCAGGTTTACGCCACTCCATTGATTCTCTTTTGACCAAGGGACCATGGTTTCATCTCCTGTAACTGTGGTTTGTAGAACTTCTCTCTCGTTGCCACAGCAGAGCTCCAAAAAGCCTCACAACAGATGACTCGTTGTCGCTTTTGGACTGAGGAAAAAGTCTAGGCACCTGGGTATCTTGCACTAACCTTATTTATGTTTAAAAGTTCATGAATAATTCGAAGGACTGGTGTTTTGGAAAGGCCCAACCTTGCTGCTACTTCTGTACATCTGAGCCGCCGGTCTTCTATAATTTTTCCATCTACAAGAGCGGTGTTTCCAGGAGTGAGCAACTCCAAGGGCCGACCTGCACACTGTTCGTCTTCAATGCTTTCCCAACCTATTCGAATAAGTTTGGCGCATTCTTTTACGGTAGAATATAAGGGGGATGCTTCCCACATTGCAAACTGAGTTAAGACATACCTAATCCAGACACACAGCATCCATCCACTTGTTTAGGCATTGCTTTTTACGACCGGATGGTGCGACAACTCCACATATGTCCAAAGGCCTAACTTAAGTCAATGGAACTATCGGCAGCTGTCGGAACTTATAATTCAGACACAAACAAGACAAATCAGAGCGCTAAAGAATTAGACGATAGCACGGATAAATAGCAGAATATAATGCTTCTCGTGTGTCTTGCAGTTCATCTAATGCTCAGGACTAACCGGAGTTGCAATCAGAACCTATCTACACACTATAGTGGCAAAGCAAGCGCGTTCACAGTTTTTAAATTCCAAAAAGATTCTATTAATTTAACTCTGTTCGTTTTATTCGTTAATATTATATAACTCGCATGTTCTTTTATAAAATTTAGGGTATATGTGAATGTATAATATACTTTGCCCATTACTGGCACGGTCAACTGCCCAATATCCAAATCACTGTGCTGTTTAAAGCGAAGCTCACAGAAAAGGATGGCAGCTGTTTGATCGGATTACTTTCTACACTTTTACTGAAGATCAATCACATTACATTTGGTATCTTTTACTTTTCGTTCATATAAAATAAATACACTAAAACAGTTTTCCCCAGGAAGAGTGTTAACAATTCGATCATTTTTTGTATTTTAAATACACTCATGCTTAGCAGATTCAGTACAGTGGTAAAACTAAAAACTAAAAACTAAAAAAAAAAAAAAAAAAAAAAATGTAAACATTTATCCTAAAACCACAAGTTTAACAATATTGAAATATTGCACTTTCAGATTGTAAAATTAACTATATCTATTGAACAGATTTGCTAGTACTAACAGAAAATAGAAAATTTATTGTGCTATAATACTTGAGTATTGTTTCTCTCAGCAGAATTTTAGTGTTTAAAGTAGGCAGGAACAAAGAAAAAAAGAGAGATACTACTTCTATTCTATTAATGTAAATATAATATAGTGTATGAGAAAATACTCTTTCTTTTGAATACTCCAGTGCTTTTTCGTATTCTTGTCTCAAATCCATTACAGCAAAACTCATAGCAAGTTTTATTGTAAGAGCTGAAAAAAGCTTTCCATTGCTTGCTGAAGCTGATTCGAACATCTTCGTATCTTCCTTATTGTTTGTGTACATTCATTTGATTGGAGTCGAGTTACACGACAGTGTTTGTGGTGTACTCCAGTCGGACCGTTTTGAGAAACCAGCGACCCGGTAAATACTAATGTCTCTGATGACTTCCATGTAATTGAAGGGAACGGTGCGTTGTTCCCAGGTTACGTTCCTTTGTTAAAAACAAAAATAAAACAGTTGAACTACAGGACAATCAGGTAAAGCGTCTCCGGCTCTCTTGTCTTTATTCCGGTGAGACTGCAGACTACGGGGTTTTCTCCTATCAAGATAATTTTATTCAGTCCTATTGCAAATGTGTATTCCTCCTTCATCTTTTCGGCTTAGCTCCTCATATTAATATAAAAAGAAGAAAAATGTGATGTTAAAGTTTTAAAATAATCGCAAAAAATGAACAATATAGCAAAGAAGCAGAAAGGAAAACAACAAAAGAAAAAAGGTAGATTTTATACAAATCGAAATTGTAGTTCACAAGATAAGAGTACCTTGAAGCGTTATAGGAAATTTAAGAAAGAACGGGGGTGAGAAAAATATGTAGATATTTGCAATAAAAGCGGAAGGGAGGGATTTGCCTGGGGTAGAGCAGGTATATTACTCATTCGAATAAGTTTGGACCATTCTTTTACGGTAGAATATGAGGGGGGTGCTTCCCCATATACACCGTCCAATCGCTGTTTAATTTCATTTGTAGTAAGTTCTTTTGTGAAAAACTTAATAACAGCTCGATACTCCATTTTGAACATGTGACAATCTTCTACACATAGCCTTTCTTATGCAACTCTATCTGAATAACTGAACACGGCGGAGCGGAAGTTACAGCTGAAATCATTTAGTTAACAGATACGGCATAACACCAGACAAACAATCGGCGAGGCCGGAAACTTATGGACCTACACTTGAATAACACTGATTTCCATTCCCTTCTGTATTATTTTGATTTTGAATGTGTTTCAGCGTTGGTAACTTACACTCTTTCATACTGTCTGCAATCATTTACAGCAAGCCTACAACAGAATGAGTTTATTTTTTGAGGGAGAGGTATCATATCTGCCCCTTTTCCCTTCTACCTGCCCAGTTTGACTCTTTCAAACACGTGAGATGGATTACGAATGACATACATTGAGATTGCACAAATTTTGGAACAACATCTATAAAGCAGCATATCGTATACAAGAAAATTAGTACAAGAAGAAATTACAAAGAAACCAAGGTTGTGTGTAGAAACAACAGATCTTGCAAAACTTAAAAGTAAAGCATGTTTATATATGAATACCGAACATCTGAAGAGTGATAAAAGGAGCATGAATTTGTCAAGAATTTATTTAGTCAATTAAGAAAGTCGGAGAAATAAAGAGAAAATTAGGAAATGGATATATCGAAGGGTACTGCAACATTTCTCTCACACTTCTATTTGCATAGCTTTGATCAATAATAGCATGCGCACGGTATTAGTTGCATTTCATAAAGAGCACTAAACTATGTTATAGAAATTGTTCGAAGTGACACATTTCTAATCTCTTTTAATGAATTTTGCATTCACTCGTAACAGTTTTGCCTCCGTATGAGGTGTGTTCAATTTCTACACTTCTATTATACGGGTGAACAATCCTTCACGCAACCGGTTTCGCGGCGTGCGGCGGCCGGCGAGGTTCACTTGACACACTTTCATTCAATGCACTGTATTGCATCGCCTAACAAACACATGCTACTTGCGAGAGATTTTAACTCACACGGAAGCCTCGCGGAGGGTAAATATATGCCGACATAGCGCTGCCGGCCGGTCCCGCGGTTGCGTCAAGCATTGCTCATCCTGTTCCTTTGTATTATGGGCTACTTTTAAGATTTCCTTAGAAAAAATCGCACAGGCTAATATTGGAACGCCCTCTAGAAATTTCTCTGTTATTAAAAGCTTATTGTTAATTCCAAAGAATCTCGGGCAGTGTGTGCTGTTGCATAATCGGGTTGAAAATATGCATATGTTTTTTCATTATCTGACATCTATTAAAAAATCGGTACGAGCATTGAAATTACACTATCTTTACAAATATGGATCCCATTCTTCTTCTTTCGTTAAAACACTTTGTACTCAATTTTACATCCTGCAGTGGACCTTGATGTGTTGATGTCGGGTTTTCTATGCTCTAGTACACTTTTTGTAAATTAACATAGGTGACTACGTAAATGTACTGTGCGTACTTTGAGAAAAATATTACATTTGAGTCAACAGTACCATGAACAATGTTCAGTAAAATCCGATTACAAAAATTCAGTGGGTTATAATTATTAACCTATAAACGTTCAGTAATATTTTAGTTTTAAAATTTTAGTTGCTTTATATGTTGAGAATTGTGACACCGTTTTCTGTGCAAGACGAAGGGAGATTTCCTTGGAAAACGTTATAATATTCCTCCAATCGATCCAATTTTTCTTTTTTCGGCTCTTTCTCTTAGGAATTCTCTTGTTTTAGAGTTTCCGTTTCCCTAGACTGAATAAAACTCTGTACCGTATCCCTGTGTGAAACTGGTTCGACAGAAATTTTTTGTACAAATAGCATACATGAGATTATTACAACATAAGTCATGCATAAAAATTCCCAGGTATAGTAAAAACAGCAGTATTTACTTCACTATACCTAATAAAATTTCTCAATGAGTCGAATAATATTTAATAAAAGTGAATATAAAATCCAAATTAGGTCTTATTAATTAATAAAATGAAATGAGTTATGGCATTACTGTATGGTATTGGGCCAACAAAATTAGAATTCTTGCAATATAATAAGTATTACAAAAGAAAAAAATCACATTATTATTATTATTATTATTATTATTATTGAGATTAAACAAAAAGGAATGGTATACTATTAATTAAATGAAACGTATGGCCATCGGTAGACAAAGCTATACTGTGTGAGTATTTTTAAAAATTTTAAATGTAATCATGTTTATGAACTGAGCCCTTGGTATCATCTTTACATTCACTAAAATAGAGAGAAATAACACAAAGTTTCGAGTTACATTGTGTGTTTAAGAACATGTAGTTCACATGTTTCAATAAAAATAAACACTCTACTATTCAAAAACAATTGCAACGTACAAACCAAATAAAAACAATTGAAAGTTTCATCGATATTCATTGACTTTGAAATTTAATTTAAATGTTATTGTAGTAAAAACATGTAACGCAAACGTTTTCTGAAGGTTATTACAGAGCGCTCTTACATACAAATATAATTCTCACACACATATTAGATGCATATTTCACAGCTGCTATCTTCACGATAATGCTTTTGTTAAACGTAATACATATGCATCATTATAAATACAGTTTACATGCTAAATTAATTTGTTCTTTTATTAAAAAAAAAACAGGAAAGAAAATTAAATGCAAGAATGCTTTTTAAATTTCAATTTTCAAGTATACACCTATTCCTAATGATACATTTCCCTATTTTTCGGATTATTTTTCTTATTTTATTTAAAAGTAAACACCGAGTTTGTTGCGAAAAAACAAATATTGGTGCCGTGACAGTAATTTTCAAATTTCATTTTAACCCCATTCGATTATCAGGTTTATGCCCACCCGATTGCCCTGATTAGTGGAAACAAATTTTATTAACTTATTTTAAAGAAATATATTGAGTGTCATTGAGAATGAAAGAACAAATTTGGAGCTGCTAGAGCTATTTTTTTTTTTAATTTCTATTGGTTAACCCCCACACAAATGGTTCAATATTGTTGGTTAACGACCTCGACTAATCGTTTGTTAATTGATGGTTATATGCTGAGTTTCATTTTGAAAAAAGCAAAAATTGAAAACGCTAGACACACACTGTGTGTGTGTAACATTTTTATGTCATTTTCAGTGCCTAGTAGGTAGGATCGGTGAAGATAACGTAGAAAATGTTAAAAAAATATTTTCATGTGTACAACCGCAATTCATTCGGAATTCGCTAATAATGTTTACTCTCTTAACAGCAAACTGCGACTGATTTTCAGCGTGGAGCCATTAAGCGGCAGTTGTGCGTTACTATGAAAGACGATTGGCATGACCTTGATCAGCGCATGCTGCGCTCAGTTTCGTGCAGCCAAGAATAGTTCTCTGTAGTCATATACTAGAGTTGCATACAAAGCTCGCTTATGAAGTGATATGCTTTTGTTTCATGTGTATATAAGCTTAAGTACTCGACAGTTTGAGATCAAGAGAAAGGTGTACCGCTGCTCAGAAGGAATAAATGTGCCATGAATTAGGAAGTTTTGATTAAAAATGGGGAAATGAGAGGGATGTAATCCGTGATATTTTATATATGTATAAATAACTGCAAAGTAGTAAATGAGAATCCCAGTTTTTTGACCATATTTACTGTCACCCCTTTTTAAGAGTTTCGTGTCAACAAGGAGGTGTTAACAGCTCTATTTTGGGAGGAAACCGCACCCTCCCTGCACATGTGGGATGACCAGCTGTCATCTGTAGTTAGTTGACGACACAGCCCTTAGTCACGCGTCGCTATTGACTGATTTGCCGGAGACACCCACCTTCGGGGGAAGCCCCTTTCGCCTTTCTAAGCCTTCGATCACCTTTTGAAAGGATAGTGCTAACGGCTTCCGTTCCTCAAGGTTCAGGTTTGAATTCTGGGTGTGGTCCCAACTCACGCAGTTCTGTGCTTGGTCTGAAAAAGATAATTCTTCCGCTAATACGTTCTGCGGAAACTTGTGATTGATGCAGTTGACATTTTTGTTGAGGTCGTCGAAGATAATCGCCATGATTTTGCTTCCTTAAAGCTATTTGCACTTTAATATGAGGAATTCGAACACTGGTCGCAAGCATACAAGAAATGTTAAGATATAAGGGAAAACTTCCAGTGTTAAGGCTTATTACCAATAAATGATCCGTTCTGTGGACAAGGGTTTAATGAGGAAGGAAATGGATAAGAAACCCAGTACATAAGCTGTGGGTGCTTCTATATAGTTGATTTTAAATACAAAGTAATATAAAGTATGGCCGACATTCAGTGCTCTAAATATCGAGGGCGCAAAGAAATGTATACACACTTTCACACTAGATATCTATTTAATATGTTTAAAAGTTAAACAGTAGTGTGTAGTATGATGTTCTATAAACAGATGTGACTCACATACATTATGATAGCATTGCTACGTGACAGGTAAATCTACAATGAACAAATGAAGTCAAGATTATCGTAAATCAACAATGAACAAAGGAAGTCAACATTATCGTATGATCTGTAAACAGATGTGACTCGCACTACGTTATGCTAGCGTCGCTACAACTAAATTGAGCCAAGATTATCGTTTGAACAGCGGAAAGCAATTTTGAAATGGTATTGGAAAACCGAGAATTTTGTATACTTTTTTGACACTCTTTGTATATTTAACATATTAATAGAAATTAGCAATCACAAAATATATAATGACTTAACAGAGCATTATATATCTTCAACTTCAAGATAAATTATTTGCGTTCCAATGAAACATTCATTATTCCAAAGCATACAGTCGAATATGTCATCTTAATTTAAATCTAAAATGAATGAAACATGAACTTAGTTTTACGTACATTACAAATTATATACACAACTCAAAATAATCTGTCTTAATGAGTGTTTAACACAGAAAATTCCCTTCCAAATCTTCGCCAATATCAATTCATAGTGGAATAATTCGTAGTTCATTCCCCAGAATGAACAGCTTCAAACTGATCAGCTTCAAATTTACCCAATTTCAAATAAGAACTCTGAGGATAAGTCTCGCTGGAGGATATCGTCGTGAAACAATGGAACATGAGTTCCCAGCCAGACAATAGCCTCGCGCAAGGACAAATCTGGAGTCCACAAGCGGTTAACCATACCAAGGACGAGAGCTGACTGTCTTGTGTTATAAAGTAGAGAGATATAGAAGAGAAGTAGAAAACCATGCGGTAAGAGAAGAAAGGAATATCTGGAAGATTGTAGAAGAAGGCAATATTCCTAGCGGAGCAAGAGCGCAAAATTTAATCGAGCTTAACTATAATATATATCCTTTGGGACATTCTAATATGCTTCTGGGCACTATTGATGTAACGTAACTTTATACTGACATTTCCCATGAAGGATTAGCAGCCGTTAGACATTTCTTGGACTCTCGAGTACCTCCTCTTACCCTATCCACAGATTTCATTTCTCATCTTGCTTATCAGGTTCTCACTCGAACGCGTTTAGTTTTGATAATACATTTTATCTACAAATTGAAGGCACCGTCTTATGTATGCCAACCTTTTTATGACTCGCTTAGAGGAGGAATTTCTTAAGGCACCATTATTATGACTGAGATATATTGATGATATATTCGTGCTTTGTACACATGGCTCAAAATCTCTCAATCAGTTCCTTACTAATCTTAGCTCCAAATTTTCAGTTAAGTTCACTTCTTCTGTCTCTCCCAATGCTGCTACTTTCCTAGATATTGATATTTCTTTGTGCTACGGCTCTTTTCTTACGTCTGTGCACATTAAGCATACCAATTTTCAACAATATCTTCATTTTGATAGCTGTCATTCCTTGCATACCAAAGGATCTATTCCTTTTTCTCTTTCAATCCGCAGTCATTGTCTTTGTAACAACTTTTCATCTCTTGACATGTATATTAAAAACCCAGCTCAAAAGTTCCAAGACCAAAAATATCCTTCCTTTCTTTTAGAATCCCTTATCATCCTGGCGCACAAATCTTTCCAATGCAAACCTAAAACTTCAATAAAAACTTCATTAACCTTGTTACTATTTAGATGCCAGGAATTGAAAGAATGTCACGATACTTTATTAATGCATTCATATAAATCTTGACTTGCCTCTTAACCGCCACGGGTGGCCGAGGTCGTTAAGGCACGGACTCGTGAGCGGGAGGTCTGCGGTTCGAATCCCGCCAGGACCGTCCTCCCTGACTGGGGTTTTTTCCAGGTTTTCCTCAGTCTTCATAACTGGCAAATGCCGGGGAGGTACCTAAACTTAGGCCTGGAACGCTTCCTTCCTTAAAAAAAAAAAAATATCCTTTCCCAATATATCATTTCATCTCATGTATCATCAGTGTCCACCGCCTGTGGTGCCTCAGTAGTAAAAACGGGCGTTAAACACTACTCAAAAAAAAAAAATTGACTTGCCTCCTAAACCCAAGATCGATGGTTCGAACCCGGCCAGGACCGATGGATTTTTTCGGGGCGTAAAAATCCTAAGTATGGCTTCCTTCGGAAGGGAAGTAAAGCCGTGGGTCCCGTGTCGTACATTTACGGCACGAAAAAGAACCTCAAGCCTGAAAGAGAGGTCTCTGAGAAAAATTTGTCGGCCGTTTCACGCCCTGAGTTGAATGGGACGCCGATGACCTGAGCTGTTAATGAGCGTCCATAAATAAATCATTAAATATATATATATATATATATATATATATATATATATATATAAATCTTGAAGATTTTCTGCTGTATGTTATTATAAAAGAGTTCTTGGGAGAGCACCCAGTATAGACGCGGTGAATCTACCAAGTTTTTGATGGCTGTCTCTTCCATCTTCTTCAGGGATCTGCCGACTCGTGAGCGGGAGATCTGGTGTTGAATCCCACCAGGACCGTCCTCCCTGACTGGGTTTTTTCCTGGTTTTCCTCAGTCCTCATAACTGGCAAATGCCGGGGAGGTACCCTAAACTTAGGCCTGGAACGCTTCCCTCCTTAAAAATATCATTTCCCAATGTATCATTTCATCTCATGTATCATCAGTGTCCACCGCCTGTGGTACCTCAGTAGTAAAAACGGGCGTTAAACAATACTCAAAAAAAAAAAAGTCTACAGAGTCACTGATCTTCAGCTCTCTCTCTACCATAACTTGCCCTTACACGGAGAACGAAAAGCAAGTGCTACCTCTGCTGCTAGCTGCTGCAAGTCCCGAGCGACAGCGGAGAGAGCCGAACTACTTGAGTGTAAATATTGCTGGTATTTTTTTTTTTTATTTTGTTAAACATAATGTAACCTATACATTGTGTTCGTAAATTTTAAATATAAAGTGATAGGGAATTATTAGGCGGGTAAAATATTGTAACGGTAACAAATCTGCTCTAATTGGAATTCGCAATTAATCCACATAAGTACTAATGCTAACCTCGGGTAAATCTTAGAAAAACCTGTGGACCCATGGTTTTTCGTAAATATAAATTGATAGGGGCGGGTTAATCCCTGTAATTGTGCCAAATCTCATTTGATTACAGCAGGGGAAAAAATCATAGATATCAATTTATAGCGCATTCTGTGCGTGGTACTATTCGCTTGAAAGTCTTATTTCCGGTATATCTGTGGAAGTCACTGCCTTCGGCTCTCTGCGGTCGCTCGGGACTTGCAGCAGCAAGCAGCAACAGCTGCATTGGATTTCCGTACTCCGTGTATGGATAAACTCTACCATAAAGCTCTACAAACAGAGCAGCTGTGTTCTTGTTGGCTGATTTCTTAAGTTTAAGTTAGACGTAGACGAAAAAAGCTTGGACCTTACGTTTATTTTTATGTTTACAGACTAGTGTTGCTGAGTGCTAAATGGCAGTGGAATTAAAGTTGTAGCGAGTGCATGTCTTTGTTTTACAGTATGAATGAACGAATTAATTAATTTGTTTATTCCTTCACTCAATGCAATAAATATAAAGTAAAATATTGTACTCTTTGTGCATTTTAAATGGATATTAAAACATTACCTTTCTCTAAGAGCTAGGCTAGGATCTGATTTTCAACTACACCCCCCCCCCCCCCGCCTGTTTTCTAGACTGCCAGTATTCAAATTTTCACTATATACAATTTTGTGCGAAGTTTCCGGGCTACATGACTGTAGTATACTGGAAGGAGTGTTAATTCCAGTAAACAACAGTCATTCTGCATCGACCCCGGTCTGTAAAACCTACGTATTGCTATAATTTTGTATTTATTAATTAAAGTTCTTTTCATTTTTATCTCTGATATTATTTATCCAATATCAACAACGGTGTAGTTGTCACATCATTGGATTCATTCACATAATTAAAGTCTAATAGTTTCCCCCATATTTCACTTCTTTAACCTCTTTCTTGACTTCCCTAAAATATTTCTTCCTAACTTTCCCTAAACGATGCACATTTCTTTACATGCTTTCTCTGAACTTGTTTTGGAGTAATAAAATGCGAAAACGTACTTTTTGACTCTCATATTTGATTAAAGTGAAAGCGTGCATAAAGAAAATTAATTTACGAAGTAAGGAATGAGAGATTTAATACAATAAATCTTGAAATGTAATATTTAAAAACGCCGTCATTTTGTTTACATCTCTCTGTTTCTATAGTTTATGGTTACACTCTATATATTATATTCTTAACAAAAGCAACCTTTTCCATTTCAGCGAAGGACTGTACACATGCACGGAGAATGCACTACCTTTTGATTATGCCAAGGTAAGATATTGAACTCTATTCCTCTGTTTTTTTTTGTTAAATTAAAAAAGTTTGATGATTGCAGTTGCAAGGACACACAAAGTTTGATCATTGATTGTTATTAAATTTTTATATCAATGTTAATCTTTTTTTTCTCTCTATTTTTCCCCTTGTTTTTCACATTTCTTTAGTTCCCCGCAAACTTGTGAATGTGTGAATTAAAAATTTACTTTCTTGCTAAAGAATCGGCCGGTATGAAACAACCAATATTTTATCCAGAATATACTAATAATTAATTTCATGGTTTTCCGTTTTTAATTCTAATTTAAACTATTTCTGAAAGTCTGTATATGAATTTATTGAAAACCACACGCTTCTTGGCATGATTCTTACTCCCGTATGCTCTGGTACAACCCAATCCCGTCAAAACGGATTTGGCTGCACTGGCGACCTGTTTCATAACGCTTGCCATAGCAACGGTAGACACTTGTTCTATGCTCCAAGTGGCCTCGTAGACCCAAGATCGCAGGTTTAATCCCAGCCAGAGTGTGTAAAATCCTAAGTATCGCTTCCTTTGGAAGTGAAGTAAAGCCGTGGGTCCCGTGTCGTATATTTATGGCACGTAAAAGAACCTAAGCTTGAAAGAAGAGGCATCTAAGAAAAATTTTTCTGCCTTTTAACGTCCTGAATTGAATAGAACGCTGGTGACCTGAGATGTTAACTAGCGTCCGTAAATAAACCAAATACTACTAATTTATGCTCCGAGATAGAACAGCGAAAACTGAGAATCGGACAGTGGGCAGCATCTATGGTAGGAAGAAATACGTGTCGTTGATTGGCTGACGCGCTTCCATGGCAATTCTGAAGCATGCGCATTGCCAGTTTGCTAAAGATAATTTTTTGAGACTTGGTTTAGCTATGCCAGTTTTTAATTTTTACTTTTACAGCAATCGCGACTTAGCTACTTGTTTTATAGTCTTTAGCTACAAAAATAAAATTTTTGAATGTTTAACGTATTACTTTAATGGCTATTGCATTTAGCTCCGACTGTATTGAGGCAATTTGGTTGGTGCTACTGTTCTATGCGGTCATTCTGGTACATAAGGTGCATTGTTGTATAAGTCGATGTACAAACAGTGAATCTTGTGTAAATACTTCAATATGCACACTTCAAGCAAAGGAGAAAGAAAAAACTGTGGTAACATAACAAAACTGAATTCACACAAACAGAAAATGATGAACACTAATCATCTTAGACTTTTACAGTTACAATAGTTGCTCAAAATGCCCACCATAGGCGTCGATACACTTCTGAGTACGTTGAACTACTGATTGAGCAACGTTTGCGAAAGCGTCCTCAGCGATTGTAGCACATGCCGTTTCAATTTCTTCCCGAAGTGCTGTCAGTGTAGCTGGTTTTCTGCGGTATACAACATCCTTAAGAGTTCCCCATAGGTAGAAGTACAATGAGTTAGATCCAGAGAACGCGGTGGAGACTCAATCGGACCTCTTGGTCATATCCAGTGCCTTGTATCCAGTGCGCGGGGCTTGCTGTGCGAGGTCTCGCAGATCTGACCTTGTGAACATCGCATACGGTACCATGAGTCTCAAACTTGTCTCGAAAGCGTGCAATTGTTACTCGCATTAGGGGTTCTATTCTGCACACACGTCTCCATTGCCTTTGAACTTCAACAACATTCTCGGTTTTCCACTACCACTTCAAACGATAATCCTGACTCCATTTTGTTGTAGCAGCGCTAGCATAACGTAATATGAGTCACATCTGTTTACAGAATATCATACCATAATCTTGGCTTCATTTGTTCATTGTTGATTTACCTGTAACGTAGCAACGTTATCGTAATGTAATGTGAGTCACATCTGTTTACAGAACATCATACTACACATTACTGTTTAACTTTGAAATATATTAAATAGATAGCTACTGTGAAAGTGTATATACATTTTTGGCACCCTCTGTGTATATGTATATATTCAAATAGTGAGAGTATAGTTAATTATTTTCTTATGACTTTCGCCATTGTTAAACTTTAAGTAAAGCTAAATACCGTATATCAACTTTCTTCCTTGTATATATATATTTTTTTTGCATATAATAACTTATATATCACAGTCACTATTTTGTTTCACAATTTTTATTATATCTCCTATTTTGCTTTATTACTTAAATGTGAATCTGTGTGCAAATTAACCTACCCCATTAAAATGTTTGTATTTTATAAATAATTTTACGTGGAGTAAAGAAAACAGTTAAAAGTGGACATGCAGTTAACTATAAATGAACAGTAATAGCAAGTAAGTTAAATATGTTCCTCTAGACGCTTTCTATGGGCAAAGATGACCAGCTTATATTTGAAATATTTTTATCAGTTTTGATAGAACCGTCGGTGCTGAAGGAAACTCTGAAGAGCAACATTTTCAAGCGTGACCGCAAGAGAGAAAAACCTCCAGAACTTTGGGGCGGAATGTGTTCTTTCAGAACGTCGTAAAACGCTTGCCTTCCAGAAGTTTATTGCCTCACTTTCTTCTCTTTATTCGTAGGTTTTACAATGGAAAGGGATCGTAACGGAACAATTTCCATCCCAGTGGGTATATGGTGACCAGATGTTTTACACGTTGGTTGAAGGAAGGGAAACAAACGGAAAAGTGCCACTCCGTCCACGAGAGACAGTATGGGTATATCTTTCTGAGCAGATGTCTTGCATTTCCTGCTACACATTCCCCTGCTGCTATTATCTTGTCACAGTCTTTGCACAGACATGTTCAACTTATGTACGTTTTGTCTCAATAACGTATGTAATGGTGTGGTCAAGTACGTAATGGAAGACGATAAAGTTACGGGACAGTTCATTTTCCGGACGTAACCTAAAAGCGCTTATCCTTTCGACCTGGTTATCTTATGTCATTATGCACTCGGAGATTTCTTCAATGTTACAAATTTGTGTATCTAGGATTAATATCTGTCAATAAGAAGAGAACACATACTGTCTGAATGCCTACTTTAGAACGTGTAAGCTACTTCTTCTCTTTTTTAAAATATCCTACTATTGCAATACTTTGAGAAAGTCCTGTTGTTAAGAGAGTGCTTAATTGAATACATTTTTATACGAGGTGCATTCAAGTTATAGCACCTCCGATTTTTTTTCTCACTAATTAATCACGCGAAAACTATGAAACTTATGTCACTTCTGGACGTAATCTCCCGGCAGCCGTACACATTTTTCACAACGTCAACGCCATGATTCCATGACCGCTACGAACATTTCTATAGGAGTCTGTTTTGTCCACTGGAAAATCGCTGATGCAATAGCAGCACGGCTAGTGAATGTGCGGCCACGGAGAGTGTCTTTCATCGTTGGAAATAGCCAAAAGTCGCTAGGAGCCGGGTCAGGTGAGTAGGGAACATAAGGAATCACTTCAAAGTTGTTTTCATGAAGAAACTGCTGCGTCACGTTCGCCTGATGAGCTAGGGCATTGTCTAGAGAAAGAGCACACGTTTTTCACGCAATGCTGGAAGTAGCTTCATCTTCAAAACATCTTCGTAGGGTGCACCTGTCACCGTATGCCCTTTAGAAGGTAATGAATAAGAATTACTCCATCGCTCGATCATGTGGTCAGACCGGCTTGTGCGAGGCCGAGATTGCCTTGGTTTGTTGTCACACGACGATCTGCCTTCCTTGAACTGTCGCACCGATAAACGCACATCAGACACATCCATGACACCATCACCACATGTCTCACTCAACTGACGATGAATTTCAATCGGTGTCAAACCACGCAAAAGGAGAAAATGAATGATTACATGTTGTTCTTGTAATGAAAATGTCATCATTTTGAAGCATCAAAAATAGTCCTTACTCTCGCCGCTGCCGCTAGAGTTCTATGTGCCATACTGTAATGCCACCTCTGACACGCATTGACAACCAGTGTCCGCGTATTTTAAAACAAACCGAATATTCATCTCTGTTTCCAGGGAGGGAAACAAATCGGAGTTGTTATAACTTGAATACACCTCGAATTACTTTTTCTACAGGGAGGACACAAAGTCTCGTTGATACTTCAAATATCACTGTTGAGCAACGTGATATTGCAGTTGTGGGGTGAATGAACGATATCAAACAGGAAAGACTATTGGAGAGGTGCGCACCGACTTTCTGCAGTGTTTTCAACGGAATACTTCTCCAAAACAAGCACTTTTGAGATGGATTCATAAACTATTTTCCACAAATGATGTAAAGGATATGACAAGAAGTGGCAGACTCGTTAGCGATCTCTCCACTGACTCCTCCACGAATCTGAATTGCTTATCCTTTACATTCCATGTGGAGAGCAGTTTATGTAAACACCTAAAAATATTTGTTCATTTCGTTCATGCACCGAACATCTCGCATTAATACGTTGCTCAATAGCGTAAGTTGAAGTATTAGCCATCATCTAGTTCACATGATCTGAAAACAGAAACAAAATTATATGTTTGGTATCATTAACATAGAGGTAAAGGGACTATGTGGCCTTCCTGTACTTATTTTACCTTAATAACAGAAACTGGGTGTATGAACTATAAAGGTTGCTATAAAATTATATACGTTTACGATAGCTTATAAAATAAATTAATTGTGTACAGTCCTGATTATATACAGAACGTTTAAAATTAAGGTTCCGGTAAATATGGGTCTGCATGAGATAACACTTCTCCTCATTGCTTGAGTCTTAGTAATAAACAAAAAGCGATCAATTGATCTGTACTTGTTATGCGTACTGCAAATAAAGGTTGTGTGCCTATCGTGAATTTATGAAAGTTTTTGTAAACATAGAAAGGAAATACAGTAACGTAAAATCCGCGGACGTGCACTTCATTTACGACAATGCAACGTGGTTAGATAGACGAGGACCTGTACCATGGCCTGTCATATCACTGGATTTAAATCCTTTGGATTTTGTGTAAGGGTTATGCAAATAGTCTAATTTATACAACGGAATAACCCACATGCTGTAGAGGGCAAACGAAAATATCGGGGCGGAATTTCAAAAACAGAGGTGTAGTGGGCGAATGGACATGTCAGAAATGTGTAACTATAGCTGCATTTGTTATGAAATAAAACTTATAGCATTGTATTATTGGTGAAAGTTTTGCGAATAGAGGGAACGTTGCCCATCGGCGGAGCCGGAGATTGGCATGGCGTCAGCTACGGACGCAGGCTTAAATAACTCTCTATTAAGTAAAGGAAAATTAAAGGCACTGTAGCTTTGAGAAGCCCTGGCTCAGATGCCTCCATAGAGCAATTACTATCTAGCGCAAAACGCCTTAGTCTTAATCTCACTGAACCAGATTCTGCTATTTCTTAAATCAAATTACCTCCAGCGGTACTGTTGGAATTGAGAGAACGTTTCAGACCCACTGTCTTAGAAATAAGAATCGAGTTTGTCCAGAAATCGAAAATAGGACCTTTTGTTTTTGTTTTTAATTGTGTTTAACGCCCGTTTTTAGACGATGACAATGATGATACATGTGATGAAAGATATACAGGTAAAGATTTTTTAAGGAAGGAAACGTTTCAGGCCTAACATCCCCGGCATTTGCCATTTATGAGGACTGAGGAAAACCTGGAAAAAAAAACCCTCAACCAGCGAGGACGGTTCTGACGGGATTCGAACCCCAAACCTCCTGCTCACGAGTCCGCGCCTTAACGACCTTGGGCACCCGTGGCGGTAAACCTGACCTGCAAAGCATTCAAGCATTATGATAGGACCGCCTGAAAAATGAGAAATGTTTACTGTCAAAGGATATTGAAGAATATTTCAAACCTCTTACTTTGTGTAAACCCTGTATCTCCCATACATAAATATTAAGTAAATATTAATGAACTTTAAAAATATGACGTAAAATAAATTCACTGGAATAAATAATGACAAATGAAAATAGGGGAAGAAAAACAACGATGCTCCATATTATTTTGGAAATGTATCTAATGAGACATTTTTGTGTGTATATATGGAATTCCAAACTTCTAGTAACATACATGTGTTAACTTTCCGAACGCTAACAAATAATTCTATAACTATAAATATAAAGATATAAGCTATCATATAGTTCTATAACTATAAGTATAAATATATAAGCTAACACATAATAATTCTATAACTATAAATATAAAGATATAAGCTAACATATAATTCTATAACTATAAGTATAAATATATAAGCTAACATTTAATTATATAACTATAAATATAAAGATATAAGCTAACATAGAATAATTCAATAACTATAAATATAAAGATATTAGCTAACATATAATAATTTTATAAGTATAAAGATATAAGCTAACATATAATAATTATATAACTATAAATATAAAGATATACGCTAACATAGAATTATTCGATAACTATAAATATTAAGATATTAGCTAACATATAATAATTGTATAAATATAAAGATGTAAACTAACATAGAATAATTCAATAACTATAATATAAAGATATAAGCTAACGTATAATTCTATAACTATAAGCATAAATATATAAGCTAACATACAATAATTCTATAACTATAAACATAAAGATATAAGCTCACATATAATTCTATACATATAAAGATATAAGCTAACATAGAATAATTCAATAACTATAAATATAAATATATTAGCTAACATATAATAATTCTATAAATATAAAGATATAAGCTAACTTATAATAATTATATAAATGTAAATATAAAGATATAAACTAACATAGAATAATTCAATAACTATAAATACAAAGATATAAACTAAGAGAATAATTCTATAAATATAAAGATATAAACTAACATATATTTATTCAATAACTATATATATAAAGATATAAGCTAACATAATAATTCTACAATTATAAATATAAAGATATAACTGATATATGGATTTCAATGTTATGAATTTTAAACCAAAACCCTTGTTGATAGAAAAGAGGTGCAAATATGTATCGTTTTCAAAAGAGCACGTTGTTTATGCTTTGTCGACAGTAAAACCATTCTTGGAAATAGTCGCAGGCAGGCAGTACAACTATAAAGATAACCCCTCCATAAATTTTTATTACTCCCTTTGAGAGCAGCAAACTGCTTTGTGAATGAGGCAGCCCTTGCTTAGGCTAACGACTTCAGAAAACCTGATGTAACACAATGTGACTTGGAGGGATTGACACTGGCATTTTGTTAAAGATTTGATTCATTCAGATGTATACAGTGTTGCTGTGTAATTCATTAGATGCTAATACCGCAGGGGTCATCCGGGTCACCTTCACAATAAGACGGCGAGAAGTGGTGATGAAAATGTATTACCTCCAGGTTGTCAACCCCAGAATAGCGGGCATTTCGAGGAGGACAATGTCAGAGATTCTGAATCAGTAACTGATTAAAACACTTGGTTCTTGCTTTCTACATATTGTTAGTGAGTTACTTCAGAATACTTTTAATACTTTTATAGGTCATGCATTTAAAATGTAAGGAAGGTACAGGGGACAAAAGCAGAAAACCTCTGTGCTTAAGCAAAACCTCAATAATTCCAATAGCTTTCTTTTTTTTTTTTAAGTAAGAATAGCAAAAGTAGATGAACTTTTATTGTTATAAAATTCTGTATACATAATACAAATACCGAGGGTGCCAAAAAAAAAAAGTATATCTGCACCAGAAATGTTGTCATTTTATCATAATTTCGCACACAGAGCATCTCTCTGAACACTGTCGAAGACTATTTTCAAATAAACAAATACGCTGCATAAATGAGCCTGTTATAAAAGAATAACTTACCTGAAATTTACTAAATATTTAAGAGAAACTTGGATAATTACTACAGTTAAATTATTAGCTGTTGCAGTTGACATATATTTAATAACGTTGATATACCTTAAAGTAAATAAATACGTATAATTATGTATCGAATTATGTACTTTGTTAATTAAAATTGACAAATGTTAAATAAGATTAGAATATATCTCAAGATTCCAATTTTTTTAATAATCGCCTTTGATCTATAATACTAATAGTTGAGACAGTATTTATGGGCTGCTATCCCCATCAAACCTGATCTGGGAATTTCTGTAGCCTGTTGTAACAACATTTGTAAAGAATCTTTGAGAAATATTTTTATTGCTATTCTGTTAGATAATTGCAAAGCAGGGTAGGCAAAATAACACATATCGAGGCAATTACAGGAATGAAAAGACAGGCCGATAACCTCTTCAAGGGAAGAAGCCAACCGCTTGAGTTAATTCTACATGTAAAAGTCACGTAGACCATGTTTATTTAGTTTTGCAATTTTGTGACCCGCAGTCAGTTTTGCAAGAGTATTCAGCGGGGCAATATCAGTGGAAGGGCTTTCTCCGTTCAACAGTTAGTGGAAAGCGGTAGTTAGTTTTAGAAGAGAATTAAGTGAACGAGCTTTATTATTTGAGTGTAATAGTTTATGTACAATAGTGTATGAACAATTAATTGTGACATCTCCCTTAACGAACAAATATTATTAATCTTCAAGACTCCTTCCTCTATGGTCACAGGACCATAAAAATATCCAGTAGCGGAGTCTCAACAGCCTTGGCAAAACTGCAAAACAGCGGTAACCATCGTCGGAGAGGAAGAAATTATTTACCCCTGAGACTACATCCAAAACCCATCAAATTAAATTCCTTTTGCAAAATCTTTCCCTCCATCCATTACATATTTAATTAACAATCCTCTTGATTATTAAATACCGCCGCATAGTGCAACTAAGCAAAAATAAAACTTAAAAACCGGTACAGGAAACAAGCACAAAACTAATTTCACCATAACGCATAATTAAACCTACCATTGCTACTGGTATCCACCTACACTCCACTTACAAGCTAATAATGGATAAAGTAAAAGTCCGAGAAGTAATATTTATTATGGATAAAAGGGAATGGAAAGTAAATTGGATAGATTCTATAAATTTTCTACTTCAAAAACTATAACCTAATGATAATAAAGAGGTTAACCGCACGCACAGTACATTAAGAAAAGAACTCAATACTTAAAGTATATTTGAAGGTGTTATTTATCTCTCCCATGAAGTTGAAATAAGAAAAACTATAAAGAAATTAAAGAAGAACAAATCACCAGGACCGGACATAATAAAGTCGGAAGTGCTAGAACAGTCGGAAGATCAAATTTCTCTGTATCTGTGTCAACTGTTTAATAACTGCCCATGGCAGGGAGGAGAGCCTTACTGCTGGAAGGAAGCGAATGTGATCATTTTAAACAAAGGGATTGATAAAAGATCCCACACAGACGAAATCCTATAGGCTTATTGGCTTACTGGGCAAAAGTCAAGAAAAACTGTTGAGAAAAAGAATCCATGAATATAGATAAATAATTGGTATGAATACTAAACAGTGTGGATTTAGAAAAGGCACGTTAACAGAGAACGCCATTAAAGAGACAATAGAGACTGCAAAAACAGCCAATAAAAATATGTAACAGCAATATTTTTCGATATTGCTGAGGCAATTGATTACTTATGATGGCCGGCACTCTTTCAAATTTTAAAGGAAAAAATTATCCAAAATGCATTTATAATTCATTAATAGATTATTGAAAAAAAAAGAAGAAGAATATATGTTAAAGGTGCAAACCAAACTATTATGAAATAAATTATCAAATGATGTCCGCAAGGATCAATTTTAGGGACATTATCATAAATATTTTTGGAATCTCTAGAGAAATTAAAAGGTTTAGATAGTATAAAAGAGATTATTGCATATGCAGATGCTTTACTACTAATAATAAAAGGGAAATAGAAGAGAAATGGAATAAAATAACTGGTCAGGAAACAATTGGTGCATAAAAGTAAAATTGGAAACAGCTCCTCACAAATCATCATATATGTTTTTAAAAGGAAACTTAAACACAAATCCGGTTATTAAAATTAACAAAAATTATAAAAATATAAGCAGTAAATACATATTTAAGGATCTATTTAAATGAAAAGTTAAATATTAAGAAATATGTAGAAAATACAATAACTCGAGCAGAAAAATCTATGTTTAAGTTGGCCAATAATCCACACAGATATTTCCATATACAAGCCGAAGGAATAAAAACCTATCACAATAGCATCTTTGTAGCCATATTAAACTATGGAGGAGGGGTTTTGGGGGAAAAGGCGCACGAGGTATATATTAGACGCACTTTAAGGAACTCCCAGAGAAAATTTAATTGAGACGTACAGTGGCATTTTCCACATCTCCTACAATGGGACTATTAGTAATTTTGAATATATGGCCAATTGATTATTTAATCCGCTAAAGAGCAGCCTTTTGTTGGCTTAAGATACATAATAATTAAATAATAATGGACACTATTGGCAAAGCATGTAGATATAAAAAAGAAAGTAAAGATTCTTTATTACAATTACGGCAACAAGAATGGGATCAAATAAAAGAAGGTAGAAGAGTGTATGAAATCTTCTCATCCATAAATGAAAGATAACTATTCAAACACATCCAACCCAGTAAGAGTTTAGTACATTATGTAACAGGACACGGTACATATTGCTCAAATTTGCAGAAATTTAAAATACAAGTAGACAATACATGTAAGGTATGTAACGTGATCGATATACCGGAATATGTTTTATTCGTACCAGTCAATTGTAAATGAGGAAAGTCGGCTACTTGCGGGGAAACATATTTGGAACATCATGAGAGATCAAGATGCTTTTAGGGTATTGAATGAACTAACAAATAAAATATCATGTAAAATGACACAAGAGTATCTGAACAATACAAATTAAATAAGAGAGAAATTCCAACTGTCAGAAATCGTATGCTCCCCTTGAAGATTCCAGAGAATCAGAGAAAGGCTAAAAAGATTTATACAAGAAGAGTTAGTTAAAAACTAAAAGATGAAGAAAGACAACACCCAAATTGGGCGGAATCAACAGAAAAAGAGAATAATGGTAGTCTTCGGGCGGAAAGGAAGCAGCTGAGAGAAGAAACAGAAAAAAAATATAAGGAATATATGGAAAAAGTAGGAAGAGAGTAGAAGAAGCACAGAAGTAAAAAGCACCATCGACCAATACAAATATATGATGAAGAAAGTACAGGTAAAAGTTGAAATGTAGAAGATGAAGGAAAAAGAGAGGAAATTACTGTCAACACACCATGGTCCAGTCAGGATAGCTGCTGCTTGGGACCGGCAGCAACGCCATTGATATCCAGGTCCTGTTACCTGGAATTCCGGTGGGGAACAACCCGGATAACGAGCATCAGCAGAAATGAAGATTTAGATGGTAAATTGTATAAAAAATTGTAAATTGTCTGAAAAACTTTAAAGGAATGTAAATGTAATTAATTTAAAAGTAAAGATATCTACAAAGTACGTTGATTAATAAGTGAAGTGTAAAATTGTATTGCTGCTGGATTGTAGTATACAATATAGTCGAAATAGGCTTTTTTCCCCTTGCTTATTTCCAGTGCCGGTTTAGTTATTGTAGTTTTAAATTCTGTAGACTTTTATTTTATTGATTAGTGAGACAGTATTTATAAGCTGCCTCCTCATATTTAATTAGATTGATTGTAGCAAGTAATTTTATGTAACTTCGTTATAACCATGAGTGTAATGTCATTTTCCTGCATGTGTTCAGTTATTATGTGTAAAATGTTATTTTCTCGCAAGTGTGCAGAAAGCTGACATTGGAATTTCTGTAGGCTGTTGTAACAACATTTGTAACATCCTTGAGCGAGATGTTTCCTGGTATTCCGTTAGGGAATTTTAAAGCAGGATGGGCGCATATAAACATATGGAGGCAATTACAGGGATGAAAAGACAGGCTGATAACCTCTTCAAGGGAAGAAGCCAACCGCTTGAGTTGATTCTACATGGAAAAAGTCACGTAGACCATGTTTATTTAGTTTTGCAATTTTGCGCACCTCAGTCAGTTTTGCAAGAGTATTCAGCGGGGCAATATCAGTGGAAGAGCTTTCTCCGTTCCGTTCAATTAGTGGAAAACTGTAATTAGTTTTGGAAGAGAGCTAAATGGACGAGCTTTACTAGCTAAGTGCAATAGTGCAATCGTTTATGTACAATAAATTGTGTCTTCTTCCATAACGAAAAAATGTTATTAATCTCCAAGACTTGTTCCCCTATGGTTATAGGACCATAAAAATATCCAGCAGAAGAGTCTCAACAGCCGTGGCAAAATATGTCTGCGGACATATCATCGGAGAGGAAGGAATTATTATTTACTCCTAAGATTACATCCAAAACCTATCAAATTAATTTTCTTTTTCCAAATCCATTGATCCAATCGATATACATATGTTTAATTAACCCCCCCCCCCTCCTGTTTGCTTAATACCGCTGCATAAATGAATAGAGGAACAAATAAAATATAGTCTGAAATATTATGTCCTGTTATGGAATGACACCATGATTAACCATTGCAGAGTAAAATAAATAAAAATAAATATGTATCGTACATAAATACCGGTTCTTCAAGACTATATGTGGCATAGGTAATGAGCGTTAAAGACTATTACAAATAACTAATGAAGAACAATTAGCACACAGTTTACACACAATGAAAGCAGCGATATACCCTCTCTCAAACTAACTACAAGCCGCTAATTATATATATAGTATAGGTTTTGACAACTAACTGCTCTCAGTACGCGCTTTGCCGGCCCATAACTCAAATAACCTCACTGTTTATTTCTCAAATTTGCATTTCATAAGAAAGTATTTTTTTTCTTTTTCTTTTTTTTAATTATTCTTCTGAAAATTTCTCTTAAGTTCTTCTAATGGTTCAAGGGAGGGAAGAAAAAATTGAAAGAATGTTACTTTAAAGCAAACTTCACTTTACTTCAGATGTAACTTTTAATTATTAAGAAGGGGAAAAGTAAAAGCATCGAAATAAGGAAACCAAAGAATGACGATGCGAAAAAGTCAGAATGTAGTAATATCTTTTTATTTTTTCGGTTTTACAGATTTCATATAAATGAAGAAACAAATAAAAATAAAAAAAGAACCACTGCGTATAACCTGTGAACCACTTTACATTTAATTAGTAGGTCATGCTTGGCTAAGTGAAGACACCAGCCTGGAGAAGAAAATAGATATAACTCACTCCTTAGCTTTTAGAGGATTTCATGTTATCTGAAACATACAGAAATTAATTTTAAGCGCATTTTATTCCAAATGCCTGAAAGCTGTAATCATAATTGACAAAGAGCAAAGCTAAATATTTTAAAATTTATTTTTTTATATGTTTATGTTTAGTTGTCAATTGCAGCATCAAAAGAATGAAATAATCGTTAAAAAGTTTTATGTGTGTATGTTAGAATGCAATTTATTAATGGTGTCTGCATTTCGAATAATATTCAGTTCTTTAAACCTAGATTAATACAGCACTGATATGTAACGAGAGAGCGGGCCGGAAAACACCTCCTATAGGTTTCTGCTTTCCTAGTTCTCTAGCACCACTCCTGATGCCTCTCTCCTCGTATGTGCAGTGTTTATGACGTCAGTCAAGCACGTCTTTGTACATCATGCACTATACATATTGCAGCAACAGCCCCTGTGGCCTAATGGATAAGGCATCGGTCTCCTAAACCGGGGATTGTGGGTTCAAGTCCCGCCAGGGGTAACCTGCATTTTTGTGCACTCTACTTACCAGACCCTTGTACAAGGACTATTTTTACCTGTGATGAGAAATAAAGACATAGTTACTTTTTTGTGATAGAAATAACATCAATACTTTCAAGTGTGTCATATATGCACTTGGTAACTGATTGCTTATAAATGGGGACATTACAATGATTTTGTTTCTCTATTGTACTTTTGTGGACGATTAAACTCAGGCGCCCGGCTAGCTCAGTCGGTAGAGCATGAGACTCTTAATCTCAGGGTCGTGGGTTCGAGCCCCACGTTGGGCGAATTTTTGACATTACTTGTATAAATCCATTCTGTTCTTTAGAGTTGATCGATGATCTAGGAATGCCCTACCACGAAAATGAACGTAAACATTTTTCGTTAGAGTTTATTCTTTTTTCAAAGGAGATTTGGGAAGAGCATGGGGATTTAATGTCGTTATTCATAATACCCGGTTCTAGTGTTTTGAAATATTTCAAGGACGCACCAACGGTGTCCGGAGAATATTTTTCAGGGAGGGGCAACATATTTTGGAAAGTAGATGATTAAAATTTACCAGGTTTGAAAAATCAATGAAACAACCTAATTTTTAAAATCGATATAACAAAGAAAATGTATGGTTAATCACTTATGTGTTCACCTTAAATGCTTTATTTTAAATTATCAGTGTTCTGGCTATTAAATGGAAATTTATTAATTTTAAAAATATTTGGGGGGGGGCAATTGTCCCTCTGTGCCCCCCCCCTTGCGGGGGCGCCCTTGAAACGCACGTATATTTAGTGTAGTGTTTAGAGCCATTAGTACAAATGAATAACTGCTTCATATACAAAGTATATATTATAATTAAAAAAAATCCAAATTGAGAAAAACCATTTTTCTTACAATTTATGCCAGAAAGGGAAAATTTCTAAAGGTTTCCCTTAGTAATATCCTTACTTAATGTTTTATGCGTAAAAGTGGAATATCAAAGTTTTATGCACAGAAATTAAATAAGGTTTTTTAATCAATTACAAGTTGATATCTTTTGTTTAAAACTCATTAATTAATTGTACAGAGGATGCCAAAAATATATTCACACTTCAACCAAAGAAAAAACTGTGTTAATTCACACAAACAGAAAATGATGAGCACTAATCATCTTAAACTTTTACAGTTGCAACAGTTGCTCAAAATGCTTATCATCGGCGTCGATACACTTCTGAGTACGTTGAACTGCTGATTGAGCTACGTTTGCGAAAGTGTCCTCAACAATTGCATCACACACCGTTTCAATTTCTTTCCGAAGTGCTGCCAGTGTAGATAGTCTGCCCAGACCTGACCTTGTGAACATCGCATACGGTACCACGAGTTTCAAATTTGTCTCGAATGTGTGCAATTGTTACTCACGTTGACGGTTCTGTCCTGTACACACGTCTCAATTGCCTTTGAACTTCAACAACATTCGGTTTTTCAATATCACTTCAAAATTGCTTTCCGCTCTTTAAACGATAATCTTGGCTCCATTTTGTTAAAGCCACGCTAGCATAACGCAATGCGAGTCACATCCGTTTACAGAACATCATATGATAATAATGGCTTCATTTGTTTATTGTTGATTTACTTGTCACGTAGCAACGCTATCATAATGTATGTGAGTCACATCTGTTTACAGAACATCATATGATAATAATGGCTTCATTTGTTTATTGTTGATTTACTTGTCACGTAGCAACGCTATCATAATGTATGTGAGTCACATCTGTTTACAGAACATCATACTACACATTACACTTCAACTTTGAAATATATTATATAGATATCTACTGTGAAAGTGTGTATACATTTTTTTGTCACCCTCGGTATTTCAGTTTGAATATGATCACAATTGGGTATTTTTCACCCAAATGGCTAATATTCATCAAAAATTTTCGCAGAGAACAAATGACACCAAGAAAACGATTAAAATGGTACTGGATGTAGGTAATGGGAAAAATGATGTTCGAAAAGAATGATTTATAGTTTGTGGAAAGAAGATGCCTTTATTTGCAGATGTCTGTGTAACGGGCCTCGTGCTTGACCACTGATTATATATGGAAGACATTAGGAAACAAGCAAGAGAAGGCTTTTTAGCTTCAAGTTTTCTGGTTTATATAGGCAAAAGTCTATTTATTGCTTCGGACGAAAGTCTCATTACAATTAGTGTCCTTGAAAATCGGTAGATGTCAGACTTCAGGTCATAAATATGTCTCTTAGAGAACGGTATAAGATTAAATAGGGTAACGGTGATTTTTTTCGAAAATGTATTTGCCTTTCCATCTCTGAAGAGAAAAATAATATGAAACCGGGGAGAGGAAATATGAAGGGGAGGGTGATATTAGTAATATTTACAGCTTCCTATAAGTAAGCTAACTTTGGCTAGAATAAAAAAGAACCACTAAATTCCCCATTTAATGAATGTATGAACTTTTGTTTTAGCGAATTCCGAAGGAATGTAAGCTATTGTGGTTGTACCCATGAAAAGATTTTTGAAAGTTTTCTTCAAATTTCCATCGAAATTCCATACCAGGCACTGAAAATGACTATGAAAAATTATATATATATATATACACACACACACACACACACACACACGTGTGTGTGTGTGTGTGTGTGTGTGCATGTAATGAGCCTGTTAACGCTCTAGTGGTCAACATTTTTGTTTTTCATAATGAAACACGGCATATAACCATCAATTTACAAACAATTAGTCGAGTTCGTTAACCATCAAAATTAGACCATTGGGGTGAGCGTTAACTTAAAGCGAATTTTTTTAAAAAATTGAAAAATCGCTCATGCAGCCGCATTTTTTTTTCCAACGAAATTCGTCATGTTTCTTTCAAATAAATTGATAAAAGTAGTTGCTGAAAATAAAAGGAAACGGGTCGTTAGGAGAGGGGGTTAAAATTAAATTTTATAATAGCTCTAGCGGTCATAATTTAAATTTGTTAAAAAGAAAACCAGGATATGTCATTAAAATAAAGCAATAAAATATTTTTTAAAAAGCAGTGAAATCGGACTATTAAGAGGGGGAGGCGGTACCTGAAACCATAAATTTAAAAATTAATATTTGCTTTATCGCAACGAAACTCCAGATACCATTTAAATAAAATAGCAAAATAGTTCTTGAAAATCAGGGAAATCCGGTTATTAGGAGGGAGGGGTTTTACCTGAAATCCAAATTTTAAAAGTCGCTCTAGCAGCACCAATAATTGTTCTTTCACAACAATCCTCCGCATATACCACTTAAATCAAATAAATGAAATAGTGTCTGAAAATCAGTGAAATAGGAACATATTAATTACTTAGGAATTTCTAAGTTAGGAAGGTCTGGAACGGGATCCACCCAGACTCGTGAGGACAATTGGGAAGCTGCCTAATGGAGAGGTGGCGTTCTTCCATCACGAAAACCGCGTGATAGACGACCGGCATGCTTTTCATATGCCCGCCTGCAATACTGCCCTCTATCAATGAAGTCGTAAGACGAAGGTAGAGGAAGCAGAGGTCACCGCTGCAGGCCAAGGCTCACCCTGGGCCATAGTGCCAAATGAGAAGAAGAATAAAAAGTATAAGTGACGTAGTAGTTACAAATGAGAAAGGCATAGTGGCAATAATGATCAATAATAGAATCAACATGGTAATGGTAATGATGATTATGAACATAAATGGATACCAGTAGTGAAGATGAAGGAAGATATCGTTCAGGTTCTTTCAAGCGTGTGTACCTGCAAATTTCACAGAAGGTTGGAGGAAGGTAAGAAAGAATTGTTGTCCAGAATTGCAGAGTGTGTACAACAGCAGCACAGAAAAAAAAAGAGGAAAATATCTCAAAAAGCATACCTCAAAAAAATAGCTATCTATGAAAGATGGAGCAGAAGAGTCAAAGAGAACCAGCACATCTGCAAGACCAGCAATAAAAGTAGAAAACACAAGGCAACAGCTGATTGGAGTGGTTACTTTGCCCACTGTAGAAGGCACTTAATCGAAATTAAACACAGCAGCTAATTTTAACCCTTTCGGAGTGGATGAGATGGGGTTGGATTGCCGCAGCAGATGCTCGGATCAAAAACGTGGTGATTGAAAAGACTGAAGTTGATTCTGTTACCGCAACAAAGGATCCGCTACGATGTGAAACACCAGCTGACAGAAGTCGAGAATTTGTAAGGCATCTGCACACGATCACAGGGGTGGAGACTCTCGGCCGAATTAGAAACAAGTGACAGTTTGGGAATTGCAAATATAAAGCAACTTTAAGACAAATATTCCTCAAGCTAAAATTAAAAAAACAAGTTCTTCAAATTAAAAAGCCCAGGTCTGTTCTCGTTTTAATCAAAATTTTCTGTTTGTAAATCATTCGATCTGTATATAGACAAAAGGCTGACTTATGTTGCGAGTGTCTTGGTCAAAATTTAAGAAGGCAATTCCTACTTAGAATCATGTGATGAGTCTACTACACAGACCGCGTGCTTCCATCAAAGAGAAAAGGCGAGGAAAGCTGAGTGGTGGGTGCACCTTCTTCACGACAACGCGCTTGTGCATATAGCTCTTTTGCAAAGGCCGGATACTTATGGACCTACCCTCGTATATTGTGATATAGTTTGTAGCTTTGTATTCGCTGGAACAGATTTTGCCTACATCCTTCTGGTCATTAAAGATTCATCACATCACGTAATATCATTGTCAAGTTATTTAAGAAGCGCGTGCATTTTATACAAAAATATATATTCTTGCAGCAAAGTAGATTTGTTATTTAGGCATTATTGAAATCTTTTTTTTTTTTTTTTTTTTTTTTTTTTTTTAAGTTCACAAATCATATAGGTCGTGACACATAATTCTGTGACACAGAGCAAATTTATGTATTAATAATGACATAATTTTCCATTAGAATTATTTTCAATGCCGTACACATAACAAATTAATAAATACTCTTTTCCTTATTACAGAATTATCATACCACATTACTTCCATAAGTTGTGTAGCACTTGAAAATTAAGCACCAATGTCTTACTGTGCCTATGGACATCTTGACAAGATTGACCATGTTATAACAAAATAACGCAGGAAACAGTTACAAACTGAACGTCCGTTCTGTATTATGATTTACAAGTTACCGGAATGTACTTCAGCACTGTTGTAGGATTGCTTGTGATTGAGGTATCATTCTATTTGTTAAAATTTCTTTCTAGGGAATTAAAATTGATATATTTCGTTTATTTTTCATTAACGCAGAAGTATGTTTCAGAAAATCCAACTCAAAATACAAATACACAAGTTTTGGTGCTGATCTTTAAAAAAGCAACAACCTACTGTCTCCGAAATTCGTCGACAGGTCGAAACAACATCAAAGGAAGAAGATCTGTCACAACAATGCAGCGAGAGAATGGGAAGAACAAATGAGTTGGAACGGAAAGAAATTGCTAAATTTGGGCTATCATAAACATTGATGTATTTACTAAAGGATGTAATAAACCCTTGAAAAAAACCTAAAACCAATTAAAATAAGTTTAGAAAAATAAAATCGGAAAATATAAATTAATATCAAGTAAGATTTGTTCAGAATATTGAAACTTTAAAGAAATATTATAAAACATGAAAAATTAATATTTTACACGCATAAATTCAGATTTTTCCACTGTTTAGTCAGCGTCAAATCAACACAACAGGCAGAAATAGTCAAATCAAAACAAGCGAAAACGGTAGACGAAATTTTTATTTTGAAAACAGGAGAGGACATTTCTTTCGAGAGAAGTTTATCTTCCTCCCAAAAACAATGTAAACGCAATAAGTATATTAAAGAAATAAAAAAAAAAAAAACAATTGCACTTAGTAACTGAGCTGCCTCAGATGACGATTTCCTTTTGTTTGTTTTGGTGCTCTCTTTTTTGTTTTTCTCATTTCCATCGTTGACAACAGTTTTAACGTTTATATTACTTATACGTGCTTTTCAAATGTTCACAATGAGTGGAGAAACACGGTAGCTGATAATTTCGCCGATCTCATGATGTGTAGGGGTCTCGCTGCAACAAAGAGCCTACAGCTGGCACGCATGTGATTATTCACGGACACACTTGAGTCTCTAGGGATCTTTTCCTTTGCTCCCCTTCAGACTTTGTTTACAACTGCATATTGAAAGAATGATTGATTGTGAAACATTTTCTCATATGTGTTAAAAGGGTTGAACCCATTGAATAAGTTTGGGAAGATGACTAAATGTTCAGGCAGTAACGAACCCCTAATCTGTGCCACTTTAGGCCCCTCCTTGTCTTTATTTACTTAAGACTTCTTGTCGATGCGCTTCATACAGAAACTAAAATTGTGGATTGTCATTTTATAGTAGTCAACAGAGAGATCATCAGTTATACAACCTACATCAGTTAATATATTGCCTGAACATGATTAGTTCTGTCACTTTGTAGGTTTACCTCTAAGATCATGTCCATTTAAGCAACTTCTGTACCATTGTTAAAGCTCTATTTTTTCTCGATCTAATTTTTTTTTAAATAATGCATAAAATACATTAAAGACGACAGAATGAATAATTATATTCTTATGCTCAATGTGCATGAATTTATGACAAATTAATTTAGTAACAATAAATTAATAAACACTAGAATATTTTAAGCATATACGACACAGGTATCTGAATTTCAGTAGAGTTCAGTATCAAGGTACCGGACGATAAATGCGGCAAATACTTTCGATCATGTTAAGAAATATTATGCAACTTGAAGAGGAAAATATCAATTCAATTTCTCAGCGTCGAAAGTAGGATTCCGTCTATTTTTTCGTTAATGACACTTTCCACTCTTTCATAATAAATATCTCATTTTTATTTGCAGCCTCCCGCTTTATTTGAGGTCATGCGTTCTCAATTGGATTGCGATAATGATAAGGAGGTAATCGAATTATCTCATGCCCCCTTTCATTAGCCACTTGACCAAGTTCCTACATTTTAGACTGGTTTTGGAACGGTAAACATATTGCAAAAGTTCATTTCTTTGTTTCGTTTGCTGAAAACCTAATATATATATATATATATATATATATATATATATATATATATATATATTTGGATCCATTAAATATCACCTTTTCTAGTTAATGTATTTTGAATGTTGTTTATAGTGTCTAAATGGTAAGGGACATTATCCATTATTACTATACTTCCCTCTTCTAAATACTTTAGAAAATTATCAAAAACCATTCTTTAAATGTTGAAACTATCATTTTTTCATGATAGTCAGAAGTTGGTTTAGAACAAATTACCTGTTTTTCCTCTGTTACAAACCGTATTTTCGCCGATCCTGCATGACAAATGATAAGTATGCTGTCCTTCCCCAAAGATACTTTCAGTCCACCATTATTAGAGAAGCCTTGCCAAATGTGGTTTTTGATTAACCCAAGTTTTATCTAAATAAAAATATTCGTTTTGAATCGCCATAAATTCGAATTTGATGCATTATGTGCAGGAATTTTACGTGCTGCCACAATATCATCCTCTCTATTTAGAATTTACGTTCATCATTTCTCCATGGCCTTTACGCCCCTCCATTGATTCTCTTTTGGACAAGGGATCATAGTAGAGGACCATATTTTCATCTCCTGTAACAATGGTTTGCAGAACTTTTCTATCGTTGCCATGGTAAAGTTCCAAAAATGCCTGACAACAGATGACTCGTTGCTGCTTTTGGAGAGGAATGACGTCTAGGCACCCACCCATCTTGCACTAACCTTATTCGTGTTTAAATTTTGGTGAATAATTGGAAGGACTGCTGTTTTAGAAATGCCTAACCTTGCTGCTATTTCTGTAACTTTGAGCCGCCAGTCTTCCACAATTTCTCCTTCCACAAGAGCGATGTTTTCGGGAGTGAGCACCTCCAAGGACAGACCTGCACGCTCTTCGTCTTCAATACTTTCTCGATTCATTCGAAAAAGTTTGGCCCATTCTTTTACGGTAGAATATGAGGGGAATGCTTCCCTATATACACCGACCAATCGCTGTTTAATTTTTGCAGTAAGCTCTTCTTTTGAGAAGAACGTAATAACAACTCGATACTCCTTTCTGAACATGTCACAATCTTCTACACATAGCCTTCTTTATGTAACTATATCTGAACAACTGAACACAGTGGAGCGGAAGTTACAGCTGCAATTATTTACTTAACAGATAAGGTATGATACCATATAAGGAGTTTGTGAAGGCCGGAAACTTATGGATCTACCTTCGAACTCAAGGTTCTTCTGTAAGCCCGTGACCATTGTTGAAGTAGACTAGAATGCCGTTCATCGAAAAGAAATTTGATAACTTCAAGAGTAGTTTTCTATAAAATTACAATCTCAGTTCCACTGCTGAAGTCGAGATCCAAGTAACTGTACGTTTTGGGAAGACCAGTTTCGAAATAGATCATTGAATTCAGTCAAAGTAATTAGGTGGGGATGTGTGTATGGGAAAATGTTGGTCTTCCTGGGAACTTCCCAATGTTATCAAATAAAGCCACAACACCCTTGTTACCCTTTTCGTCCACATGTTTGTGCGAGAGGTAGTTTTCTTCGTAGATCTATTTAAAAAAGAAATCCAAAATAGGTTTCGTGCTGAAAAGGTTATCCAAAGCAAGTGCATCCATCTCACTGAATTTAAAATGAAAATGTGAGTAAATTTACCTAGTCTAGTCATAAATACTGTCACAACTTTTGAGGGTGACTGTACTTTCCCCCTTTAACAGCCTGCACACTCCTGAGTTGTGGTACTCGTGGTGAGTCTTTGAGAGTTCAGCTGCAGAAGCGGAAAGTTGTTTGTGTTAGTTTTCAGAATAGAATGGGGCGATTACAGAAATCGTTTGGCTATGATAAGCATATTCTCAGGTGAGATTTTTAAAATCCTTCATCAATTAAAAATAAGCAGAAATTTCATATACCGCAATGCTCGGCACTTCCTTGAGATTGGAACTGTGTCAGGCAAGGAAAACGATGCACTGTGCGCACTCCAGAATTGGTTAAAGCAGTGACTACACGTTTGCAAAGAAATCCGGTATGGAGACAGTCAGTGATGGTTCGTGAGCTGAAAATTTCTAAAATGTCAATGTGCTGCACATTGAGCCGTGACGTGAGACTGCGTGCTTACAAACGATGGAATGGACATCTCTCACAAGTGAACTGAAGCCCCAGAGGCTCTTAAAAAGCAAAACACTTACTTCAGTGTTACGCAGCAAATGATCATCAAGAATCCTTTTCACTGATGACAAAATGTTCAGCGTTGAGAAGACTTTCAATGCCAAAAATGACAAAAATCATCCTGCATCTGTTATGGTGTAGCGGGTAACCTCAACAAGACTCTCTTCCATTGACAAAGCTGGAGCTTTCAACAGGATTGAGCCCCAGCACACAAGGTTCGGACAGTCCAGTAGTGGCTTGAGGCCAATATTCCTGACTTTATTTCGGCCTCGAATTGGCCTTCTGCAAGTTCGGACCTAAACCCCCTGGACTACAAATTTTGGACCAAGCTTCAGGAGATATCTAAAGATTAAATCTTAAAGATTAAAGAGACATCTAAATATTAAAAGTATGGAGCGTTTTCTTCCGAAGACACCAGCCAATTTCTCGTTGTAAGTGTTGGGTAATTCAATAGATGAATGGACATAAAGACTTAAGAACTATGTGCGTACCACAGGTGGCCATTTTGCTAATTATATATGATTTTGATTTATTAAATAAAAATTAGGAAACTTATTACTCACCTGTTTATTAAAAACATGGTTTCTTGATTAATTTAATAAATTTGATATAGGGGTAAGACATCTATGAAAAGAGGTTCAATTGAAATAAAGAAAAGAGAAATGCAAATATGTTGAATATGTTTATGTATTTTTTTTCTGAAGGAGAAAATAAAGTCTTTCAATTCTGAAATTATTACACCCCTTTAACTAATATGGTTAGGATATTAAAATATATCACACCATTTTAGGTAAATTTATTGGAAATTTTGTGACAATATTTATGTTAACATTAGGCATAATAAAAACTTGTAGGTTAATAATGAAACTGCCCGTTAACTTAAGCCAGCATGGTATCCTGTCGCAACATAAAATATTTATAATATATAGATAACATAATTTTCAGTACATGGTTTAGATTGAAATATATGAAGTATTAAACTTGTTAATTTAAAGATTTTATTGGTTTGTTTTAATTTACGGACTCTGTTTAATATCTCAGGTCATCAGCATCCCATTCAATTCAGGACTTGAAACGGCCGACAAATTTTGCTCAGTCGTCTCTTTTTTCAGGCTTGAGGTTCTTTGTCGTGCTGTAAATCACGGGACACAGGACCCACAGCTTTACTTCCCTTCCCAAGAAAGCCATACTTAGGATTTTTAGACGCGATAAAATTCATCAATCCTGGCGGGGTTTAAACCCGCTATCTTGGGTTTTGGAGGCAAGTATGGTTACCACTACCCCACCAGGACCTACGCCTGTAAAGATAGTGAAACATGTTATTGTATTGGTAACCAACTTAATTTTGGGTTTAATGCCAAAAATATAAAATAAATGCATAATTATGTATCTTCAATCTTTTAAGCGTTGTTGTGTTTATGGGAATTCTAAAATAAATCTATTTACCGTAACTGCAGAATCTTAGGCCCTTTTAAGTTGTTAAGATTTTTTTATTTTTTTTATGATTTTTTATTATTATTATTATTATTATTATTTTTTTTTTTTAGGAGCTCCCTTAGCTCAGAACTTTATGAAGGGGATTCGCCAGTGGGAAAAGTTTGGAAACCAGTGCTCTAGTGCACCAAAATGGGCAATGGTAAAATACAGATAACAGCCGCAACAATCCACATGTTTCATTCCAAGTTCTGTTTGCGTATTCTTGGCGATATTCAACCAACAAAACGACATTCCTTTGTTTTCCGCTTGTAACAGTTACGGCAGGTAGTTTTGCACTTGTTTTGTTTTTCATGTAGCATACGCCCTCACAGTACAGATTCCTGCGGTGAGAATTGAATGCAGCAAATTCCTGAGATACTTCTGAGTCACTTGTAGTCTAGACGGATTTACCTTAGTAACGGTCATGGTGGCATCATCACTTTTGCCGGCATGGCAACGGTTGCCTATAACTTACCTCGTTTATAACTCTCAGCATACGTATACTTTACAATATGCATTATATACTCTTAACACCTCACACAACGCTTTGAAAAGAAATAAACATACACTTAACTTATTAAAATGAAATATAAGCTAGCTTTCCTTACACAAAACTTATAATATTATACAATGTGATTATTTTAATCTGCTTGACAGAGGGAAATTAATTTTGTGAAGAATCATACCGTAACAAATACACAAAATTTTAATTAAGTTTAATATATTACACAACTCTTTCATTCTGTGTGTATTTTAAAAGTGAGCTTCCTGCAAATAGAAGTACAACATACAAAAGTTAAGAAATATTTTGCCCAAATAGCTAAACAGAATGACTTCCTTGTAAAAAGAACTAACATAACAGTTACAAAAAAGTGTCCCCTCTGTACCTTGCATAACGAAGAAATTTTTGAGTTCACTAATTTCAGTTGAATTGACTTCACGTTTGACAGCCATCCAGTTCGGCAAGTTCTACGTAAAATTATACACCAGGAAGTCAGTAACTGTGGTGCTAATTCGCTTTCACGTTACACACATCGCTTATGTCTGAGAAACATGAGACTTATGCCATTTGTTGTTTTATTTTTTACAAAGAGAACTTGGTACCTTTACAGAATCCTGATTGAATTACGTCGCCAAGACACTTAGCAACAAAATCCTGATGGAAAGACGACTTTGAAGCCAAACAGGATCAAAGCCTGCTTTGGAAACCCCCCCCCCCCCCCGAAAAGTACTATACAAGCTGAGTGGTTAGCGATGCTGTCATTCAACCTGATCAAATTGCCTCTTTTGAACTAGACTTTGTAGCAGCGACAATTTAAAACAACATTAGAGGTCAAATCACACGGATGTGTTCAAACAACTCCTTTCGTAAGCCGCTATCACCCTATGGACAAGCAATAACAATAGCAGTTGTAATTATGCTGTTTTATATATAGATACATTTTCTTTGCTTATTTGTTTACCTTATACTATGCGGTTATTTCATTTATGGGCCGGTGGAGCGGGAGAAGCCAATAGTCAAAGTCATATATGCATGTGCAACTAGCACCTTGAAGCGAGAAATTGTGTTAATTGTCCTTCATTAGTTGTGCCACTACATAAATATAGTCTTAAAGAACGGGATTTTATGCACTATACGTTTGTAAAAACAAATTCTTGCAAAGAAATGGTAAGATGATTCGCTAGAAAATATCCTGGCTGTTCTGTTCTCAATAATAAAAAACGTGTTCCGAATCGTCATGTTCTTACGGAAGTCAGCATCTGCGTAAGATATTTCTGTATCTTATCTAACCTTTCTTCCGTAAGAACATTTCTTATAAGTGGAGTATCATATTATACTTTCAGTAAAAATACAAATACTAACATTCTCTTTTTACGCTTGGTGACATTGTGTGTGTGTGTGTGTGTGTGTGTGTGTGTGTGTGTGTGTGTTTTACTTCAACTCCACTTTCTCATAAACAATCTTATTCTGTTTAATGAGGAGTTCTTATTCCACTATGCCAACGGAAACTGATTTTGCCGATGGGAAGTTGCTACATAACGGCCGAGGGAAATCATGTCGCGTGGTCAGAACTCATGTAATACAGCATATTTCTTCTTTTGTTATTTGTTAGTAGTAATGTACGTGCTTATTTTCACTGTAATTGTTGTGGGACCGATTACTTGAATCAGTTGCGCGGATATTAAATTCCCTTGGCTCTGACTGCCGACCCGCAAGATGCCGTGAAATAGGCGGGGGGGGGGGAAAGAAAAAAAAACATGAAAGACCATTTAACTTTACACGCCCTACGAAAATCACCAGTGCTCCTTTTGCTGCTAGTGCAACGCCCGAGTGGCCAGTCCCATGCGACAGCGGAGAGAGCCGAAGGCAATAATAATGATTTATGAGCAACGGTTTGATAGCTCAGGCGGTTAGAGCGTCATGCTATCGTTGTAAAGATAGTGGGTTCAAATCCTAACATCACGTGGTTTCGTTCTGTTATGTTTTTGCCACAGTAACAATGATTTACTCCATACTCGCAAAACCACTGGGTTCACCGGTTTCTAGGATTTACCCGAGGTTAGCGACAAGTTAGGTTAATGTGTGTATATATGAATTAATTGCGAATTGGAATAAGAACACATTTCCCGCAGTTACAATATTTCATCCACTTACAGTGATTTACCCTCCACTATTAAATTATATTTACAACATAGAGGCAAGCTTAAGTTAATGAACAATGCACTATTAATTTATATTTCACAGGACAACACATAAGGTGCCATTATATTTAACAAAAAAAAAAAAAATATCGCTTGAGACGCAAGTGCACGGAATATGCTCGGCTCTCTCCGCTGTCACTCGGGACTGGCCGCTCGGGCGTTAACACAAGCAGCAGGAGCACTGGTGGTACAAGTTGAAAGACCCGGTATTTGGTGTATCGAAAGATACGGTAAATCACCATGCATCACGCTATAACAAGCTCAGGCCTAATGGACGCTGCCTTCAGCTTATTGCTTCTACATTTAACAATAATTGTGTTCTGTATGACAACCAACAGTAAATGAAGGGAGTTTTTTAAGAAACAGTAGCAGTACAAAGAATAGAACGTGACTTTGCGCACGAAGGAAATTCGTAATTTGTGTGGACATAACTCCTGGTAGCTTCACTATCCAATAAAGCGACCTCGGAATCTTGAGGAGTACGAACTGTTTGTCACAAGTAATATCACGAGAGGGTCTGAGATTACTGGTTATCTGGAACACTCAAACCCTCGGGTGATATTTATTAGGACTATTTCAAGAATAAAATAAGAATTTAAATACATTTCCTCTGAATTTGGCTTAAAAAGTGTAATGATTTTGTACTTAACATTTTCAAGCAATCTTGTGACAGAAGAATGCCGATTGTCAGTAATGCCAATAGAGATGAGCAAAATACGGGTTTATGACTATTTCATGAATAGAATAAGATGAAAGTGATATTTCAAATATATATATATATATATATACGAAATTAGTGCATAGAACATTAACACTTGTATAAAATGTTATACTTATGAACATCTATTCTATTCAGAAACCGTGAGACTGAACTGGACAAAAGTCGACTATTACAATCGCTACCGTTCAATTAGCTGGAAAAAAAACCCTACATTCTCTTTATTATTCTTTGTATTCTGTGGTTTGGAATTCCTAATGATAAAATCAATTTGCACATTGACGCATCACCAACACGCTTGGAAGAATCCTCCATTATGCGTTATAATTGTCGATTGTCCATGCTTCTGTTGCTATCGATAGTTCCCCACCGCCTCTAGCAAAAGTGGTCAGTGATGCGTGTTCAAGAATTATATAGTGGAGGTATAGAGTTGGCTACACTGACCACAAGACAAATGCACGTTGGGTCATAAAACTGATTTCATAATTCTTTTCGATAATTTCACTCTATAATCCGGCTGTAATTGGTCAAAATTCAAAATTTCGTTTCGTTTCATTGGTAGATTTTAAGATGACTTCACATGAGTGAAATAGCCAGTTTAAAAATCGGGAATTCGAATGACTATACCAACTGTGGAATGCAGCGCTTAACAACAGCACTTTAGACAACAGGAGACGGAACAGCGTCGTCCCTAAGTATTGTGCAGGACACCCTTTTCAACCACTTGAAACGCCTTATCTTACAGCATGAAGGGAACGTGTCAGACAAGAGGACTTTCCTTCAACATCAGGTGCGATGAGAAATCTGGGACTACTTGAAAAATTCTATAGGCGGCTTATGTGACAGCAAACAGACCCAGCTCAAGTGTTCCCCACGTAATCGCTGTTAAATATTCTCTTGTACAAGAACTGATATGAGCAACACTGGGTCATGTGTCGGTGAAATACAATCCTCTCTGAGATATATGCTACCTTCATCTTTCTCTTTAAGAAAATAAAACACGGTACAGTGCCCGAATGTCCTATATCGAAAAGACCAATTATCCAAATTTCGGGAAGAAAAAAATAAATGGATATCTGCATATAATTAGTGCCGTTAAAGCATAGAATTAAATTATTTTATTGACTACAACAACTAAACCAATAAGTTATAATGTAAAAGTTTATTTAAATGTGCTCTTTAATAGTTAACCTAAAAAACAAATATATTTTTAAATCGCTAAGTACATCATTAAAGCATGAAAAAGACAAATCCTTATAGTTTTACAAAATATATTTTGTTAAAGAAACCAAACTCAATTTGAAAATGTCCTTCACGTAGAAGCTGCGTAAACTAAGACAATTCCTCACCTAATTCAGTAATTTTAAAAAAGAATATAAAATACAAATTAAGGCCTTATTAATTAATGAAATAATAAATAAATTATTGCACTACTGTGTGGTATTAGGGGATCAAAATTAGAATTCTTGCAATTTATAAATAACACAAATATACAATTAATTGTATACTATTAATAAATGAAATAAATGACTACTGATAAACAAAGCTATACTGTGTGGGTATTTTTAAACACTTTTAAATGTAACCGTGTTTATGAACTGAGCCCTTGATATCATCTTTACATTCACTACAATAGAGAGAAATAACAGAAAGTTTCGAGTTACATTGCGTATTTAAGATGTTCATATGTTTTAATAAAACAAAAACGTGTTACTATTCAGAAACAATTACAATATATTAAGAAAGTATACACAATCAACAATAAACAATCGAAAGTTTCATCGATTTTCATTGGCTTTAAAATTTGATTTAAATGTTATTGTAGTAAAAACATGTAACGCAAACACTTTCTGAATGTTATTACATAACGCTCTTATATATAAATATAATTCTCACACACATATTAGATTAATATTTCACATTTGCTGTCTTCATGACGATGCTTTTGTTAAATATAAAATATATGCATCTTTATAAACACAGTTAATATGTTGAATTAATTTGTTCTTTTATTTTAAAACAATGTAGATAAAATTAAAATCAAGATATGTTATTAAATTTCGGTTTACAAATATCCCCCTACTCCAAACGGTTTAATTTCTCTATTTTTCATAAACTAATTTTTCTTATTTTATTTAAATATATATTTCGAATTTTGCTGTGAAAAAACAAATATTGGTGCCACTAAAATTTTTTTTAAATTTTGGGTTTTAGGTAAACGCTCATCTAACTACCCAATTTTTCCGATTTTCAGGAACTATTTTTCTTATTTTATTTAAATGTTATATACGTTGTTTTGTTGCGAAAAAAGTAAACATTGGTGCCGCCATAGTCATTTTTAAATTTTGGGTTTCAGGTAAACCACCACTCCTAATAATCTGATTTCACTGATTTTTCAGAAACTATTTATGATATATATGGAGTTTCGTTACGAAGAAAATTAATATTAATGCCACTAGAGTGATTTTAGGAGGTTTCAAGTAACTATTATTCTTATTTTATTTCAAAGTATATTCCGAGTTTCCTTTAACATTTTTAAAATTACAGTCACTAGAGCTGTTTTTAAATTCCACTTTAATACCCACTCTTTTTTCAGATATACTCCAACTTCTGATGACCTAATTGCTATGATTTTCGGAAACTATTTTTATCAATTTATTTTAAGGAAATTTACTGAATTTCATTAAAATAAACAAAACCTAGAGCGATAAAGGATAAAGGATAAACGATATATATATATATATATATATATATATATATATATATATATATGTGTGTGTGTGTGTGTGTGTGTGTGTGTGTGTGTGTACTTTTTTATTGTAGGTGCCTAGTAGGTAGTGTCAATGGAGATTTAGAGAAATTATTCAAAAATAATTCTACGGATACAACCACAATAGATTACATTTCTTCGGAATTCGCTGATACAGAAATGAAACTGAATTCATCAGGGCTTTGAAAATAGCACTGCTTAAAAGTATGCATTTACATAAGTGAAATACAAGATGTCTTGCTTAAAACGCCAATAAATGAAATTGTTATTACTGTTAAATTAAAAACTTGTTTTATTGAAACTTTACATTTTATATAAATTATTAAGGGTTGCAATTTTAATCTTCAATATATTTCAACATGACATGCTTGAGTTCTATGTTGTAGCATGCCTAGGATCTACAGTGGCTGTGGCTTGATATCTGCCATGCTAAAAATGAATCGCAGATATCAACGTAGGTTCGAATTCATAGGCCGCAGCAACATATGCCAACCTTTTGTCTTTATCATTGGATTTGAATTTTGTGAGCTCGCAGACAGAGCCGTTTGTGTTCAACATTAACAACCGTTACAAACCACTTTTCGTATTGATTTTCTTGGGTTTCTTATAAAGCAGGTTCCAATGCATTCAATGCTATCTTAAGAAAAATATCCTTAGAATTTTTCTGCAACAAAAGTCCTGTTTGCTTGAACTTTGTATCCCAGCCCATTGTTCTCTTATAGTTGGAAATGGGATCGTGTCCTTGAATGTTGTATTATGGATAAAATCGGCGTTGTATGTGCTTCACTGACTTTGTTTCTAATTGCCAAAGGACATTTGCTCAATCGTTCACATAGATGTAGCTTTACATTACAGAATTAACAGTCTGTTATTATTTAATCATTTCTCAGTCTCAATCTCCATGACAACCATTGTTACAAAAATGGCAAAACCTAACTCTTTGGCGTACATATAGCCATTACTTTATTGGTATTTCAACCCTGTATAAGCTATATACTATTCTATGTCTCTTATTGTTTACCTCACCACATAATTTATTTATTTATTTTCATTCATTGCGTTGTTAAGAGTCAGCACTTAGTTATTGCAATAGCAGTTCACGTTTATAATTCACACTCATTTCCATTCTTTTAACTTAATATTGTTGTTAGTTCATAAAGTAACTTTATTTTATAGAATAACAGATGTTGTGCTTTAAAACGGTTACATAGATACGTATATAAAGTGCCCGTAAAATGAGGGACACGGGACAAAAACGATGTAATTTTGAAGTTTTGAATGATGACATGTTGGCTTTTTTAAGAACAAAAGACAATGACAGATAATGATAATAAAGGTGTTGAGACGAATGGGCGAAGAAAATAGAAAATACGTACCAAGTCTTAAAGACGCATTTACAGAATTAGAAAGCAGTTTCTTGATGTAAGCGATACAAACAAATAGAATGCGTGATTTAATTGTCGAGAGAAGATAAAAATCGTTGATTCATTATGTAAGTGCTATAGTATGAAGTATAACAGAAATATAAATACATAAGTAATAAAGATAATTTTGGGTAGAATAATACACACATGTTTACTATATTATGCAGTAAAATATATTATAGATATTTAAGAAACAGTAAACATTTTACGAATTTATTATATTTAATTATCCTAAAATTTTGATTACCCAAATTTGTTTGGTCCTGATTAATTATGATTCAGATATCTATGCATAATAAAACTAATCTGGAAATGAAATTAGAAGTTACGAATAAGATCTTTCTCAAGCGAACTAAGATGCCATTGAAAATATATACAAAGGATGCCAAAAATTATACACACTTTAACCAGAGAAAAAACTGTGTTAACATAACAAAACTAAATTCATACAAACAGATAATGATGAGCACTAATCATCTTAGTCTTTTACAGTTACAACAGTTGCTCAAACTGCCCATCATCGCCGTCGATACACTTCTGAGTACGTTGAACTACTGATTGAGCAGCGTTTTCGAAAGTGTTCTTAGCAAATGCAGTACATGCCGTTTCAATTTCTTCCCGAAGTTCTGTCAGTGTAGCTGGTTTTCTGCGGTATACAATATCCTTAAAAGAGTTCCCCATAGGTAGAAGTCCAACCGAGTTAGATGCGCAGAACGCGGCGGAAACTCAATCGGACCTCTTCGTCATATCCAAGGAAGATTGTCATTAAGGTACGCACCTACATCTCGGTGGTAATGTAGTGGTGCACCATCATGTTGCATACGGTACCATGAGTCTCAATTTTGTCTCGAATACGTGCGGTTTGTCGGTTCTGTTCTGTACACACGTCTCCATTGCCTTTGAACTTCAACAACATTTTCGGTTCGTCAATACCACTTCAAAATTACTTTCCGCTGTTCATACGATAATCTCCATTTTGTTGTAGCAACGCTAGCATAACGTAATGCGAGTCACATCTGTTTACAGAACATCATACGATAATCTTGGCTTCATTTGTTCATTGTTGATTTACCTATCACGTAGCAACGCTATCATAATGTATGTGAGTCACATCTGCTTACAGAACATCATACGATAATCTTGGCTTCATTTGTTCATTGTTGATTTACCTATCACGTAGCAACGCTATCATAATGTATGTGTCACATCTGTTTATAGAACTTCATACTACACATTACTGTTGCTTTTCGGTTCCAACTTTGAAGTATATTAGATAGGTATCTACTATGAAAGTGTGTATATATTTTTGGCACCCTCGGTATGTTAAAGTTTAAGAACTTACAAACTTAAAATTACAACTCAGTTTTGTAACATTTTAATTAGATTATTCAATAATCAGTGCTAAATTGTTTTAGTGATAATCACGCTAAAGAGAATATACTTGTAGTTTGCACTATACACGATAAAAGGGACTTTATTCTGAAAAGATGAGAACTAATTCTATGCAATAAATGAAGTAAAAAGCTTTAATATATCTTTAACCTGCGACAAAACCATTTGGCATTATGTCTTGTTTGTCATGCTCTATATTTTGCAATGAAACAAAGTTTCTAATTGTAATTGTAATAGATAAACATACAGAAACATTTTCCCGTCCTTAATTTTTTCATAAAGTATTTATAATGACTTTTAAAAGCAGAGTTGAAGAAAGAATCATTCAAAAATAAGGATTACCTTGAAGCGAGGCCAAGAGTTGAAGGAAAGAAGAGAGGCTTATGGTTACAGAATAGATAAAGTATTACCTAATGCTTCGTAATAAACTGTTTTTCTTTTATCCTGACAGAACAAAGTCTGTTTCCTTCATTATCGGTTCAATTCCGATACCGAATTTGCTTGTATTACTTATGCAAAATTAATGTATTTTCTGCATTGCAGAAGGATTGAATTGTAGTTATTCATTACATGTATTAGGAACGTTAAAAGTTGTGTATAATTAGCCATTAATCAAGCCATTGCTTCACCCAAGAAGATATCGCATCTGCTCGGCATTGTGGGGTATGAACTGCAGAACAACAACTCTGCCATGAGTGTAGACGTAAAGTAATTTCATTTTTAAGGAATAATATCAGACTTTGTTTTTATTCTTCACAGAAACCAAAATAAGGTCATTTTATGTTGTGGTTCGGTATACTTTCCCCTTAAATACTGTCCCCCCTGAGTGGACTTTTATGGCTCTTGGTAAAAGCTTTTGAAACCTTTAAATACTTCAGTCATAAACGACTTGAATAAAGAGATCCGTTAGGTAGCATCTCGCATACCGTGTGGCACATTTTTAACGTTTATAAATAGCAGGAACATAAACAGACTAAAGTAACAAAACCACACTTGTATATGCTACTCTGGTTCATATATTTTTTTGAGTTTTACAAGCAATTACGTATTAATCAATTATTTTAAACTTGCTATAATTTCATGCCAAACTAAGATTACTTTTTGCATTCAAAAAAGATGTAGGAAACTGGATGCAAATTTAACACTTTTAAACTTTCAAAAATTAAGCTCATTTAGGTAAAGTTGACTTGGACGAAGGGTTTTTATTGGATTAGGTAGTGTTACTAAGCTTTTCAGAAGTTTAAGGTAATTGGCAGATTAAAAACTTAAAAAGTCATGTAAAATGCAATGCTAACTGATAACATTTGACCAACAGTTTGACTTAATTCCTATTGAAGCTATATACAAAATGTTACTTTCAAATCAAGGTTCATATTAACAGATGTCTTACAATGAACCCCACTGAATACGGCAGTGAATCAATGATAAATTTGCACCCGAAAGACAATAGATTTTGCAGGCAACAAAACACAAGAATTAACATTATAACCTTATATTTCTTAAATGGTAGCCAATACACTAGTCCTTTCTTTTTCCTTTTCTTTCTTTCTTATAGTGTTTAACGTCCGTTTTTACTGATTTTTTTTTTAAAGGAAGGAAACGTTCCAGGTCTAAGTTTAGGGTACCTTCTCGGAATTCGCCATTTATGAGGACTGAGAAAAATCTGGAAAAAAAAAACTCAATCAGGGAGGACGGTTCTGCCGGGATTCGAGCCCCAGACCTCCCGCTCATAAGTCTGCGCCTTAACGTCCTCGGCCACCCGTGCCGGTATGCACTAGTCTAAAAGGTTTTTGTATAAGCTATGAAAACCTACTAACTCATTACACTTTCTTAAGTACATTTAAAAATGAGTTAAATTTTTTTCTATCATGCATTAATTTTCAATAATATGTTATACCATTCAGTGTATTGCACTTAACATAGTAATAATTGTACCAAAAATAAGAAGTGTGATTAATTCTTCTCTTCTCGTTTAAATAAATTAACTTACTGAGAATTAAGTAATATATTTTCTATCCTCAAGTAGGTTAAATACGATATACTGCCTTAATTACATTTAATTACACAAGGCAAAGCAGAATCAATCCCATCGGCCGTGAGTGGGATTTGTGACTGACGAAGCGGCCGGCGTCTCGGAGGTTACCCCTGCCATTCATCTTCACCTCATCCCCATTTTCATCTTCGCCTTCATTTAGCGCAATACAGTCCGCGAATTACTCGGCGCACGCATTCCATACGCTACTGCAATCTATGGCGAATGTAAGAACTCCAATAAGAAGGGCATTGGGCAACACCACCACCAAAATTATTAATCACACTAGTTACGATAGCAACACCTTGCGTAAAACAGCTGATTGACAAAATACCGATGAGTAGATTTTCTTAGACGCACTCTACCGGCTAATTATTGAACACCGCTCTGAAAGGTACCAGACTTCTTAGATAGAACAAATAGGCCATATTGGTTATAGATACCTGAAATTCTTTTATAGAAATATTTCAAAGTGTTAACCCTCATATCAATTCGTATTGGATTGAATTGAATTTTATTTCCACTTAACAATGCAACAATCACTCAGTTATGCAAACAAATACAACATAGTCACTCTAGTAAATCTTCCCGAGTTGCTGTGTAACCAAGTGGCCCGAATAGTTTCAACCTTGTGGTTTCTCAACTATCAGGCAACTTACAACTACAAAATTACGTTATATTTCTACCCGATCTGGTTCCTCATTTCTTACTTATTTTCTTCAACCGTTTTCTTTTAACCTTACCTAAATAATTCTCAAACTCCAAGAGTTTCTGCCTTGTTTTCACATTCATCAATCTGCTTCCTCTCGTCTCTATAGGTAAGTTACCCCACTTCTCAATCCTTATTTCTTTAGTTTCTCTACATTCCACATCTTGCATTCCACACATCGGATATTCCCCCATATTTAACCTCTTATTCCTTTCAGATTCACTACCCCTGTCCGGGCCGATGCGATTCCCTCCCTGGTCCACCTATAACCCTCATCTACATAATTATCTCCATCCCATATCTTCTTTAACCCGCTATAAACCCTCAACGATTTTTACTACTAAAACTACGTAATATCTCCTGTCTTTCCATATCATCAATTCTTAATTTCTCTCCAAAACCTTTTTCTTTACTTTATCGTATCATACACAAGGCATTTTTTTTCCATAATCTCATTGATTTTATTAACCCAAGTGTTTCCTCCCCTCAGTTTCTTTTGCGTCACTTCCCAGAGAATTGTCAAAATACAATTTTCTTCTAAATTCCCAATCCTAAACCAATATTTCAGAGTTCTTGTCATTATTTACCCTTCACTCCCTACTGTACCTAATTCAGCTTGTGCAACCCCATTTGGTAAGCTTTTTGGCAGACCCATAATTTGTTTGCGGAAATTCCTGTGAATCAAGTCTACATTAGCCATCCCTTATCACTACCCCAAATTTGTATATTAATTCGTAACGAGCAATGATTACATTCTGTTAGACTATTATTTTTAATAATACACAGGCCGGTAAAAGACCAAAGGGCTATTGACAGTGCAATAAGTCACTGTGTTAATTTTTATTTAAAGAAAAACTTCTGGAGTATTTTGCTAGAGAAGAAAAGAAAAGCACAGAATTATATCTTATATGGTTTAGATGTTTCATAACTTCTCTCATTATAACAATAGACTTGCATTAATTGTACTGAACTAATTGTGATTACCATTACACCATGGCATAGCGCGGTTTTGCTCTCATCTTCTATCCCCCTCCGTGGTCTTCTGTGTCAAAGACTGTCAGACCCTTTGGTTGGCTGAGGAGAAGAATAATACAATAGACGATGCGGTTTTGTTCTATGCGATCATAGGGAAGAACGTCTTGCCAGCTTCATTGTATATATTTTAAGGTTTCTCTCTTACGTGTTTTATCGTCATCTGTAGCCGCAGTATTCAATTCACACAACTCAAAGGCACTCTGGGACACGGAGATGAATCATTCTGTTCAAAGACGACACCCTCTTTGTCGACCTACATCTTATAGTCCCATTCTAGTTCTTCTTTTATCATATAGGCTGCACAAAGCTTGACGTTCCATTATTCTTAGACATGACACTACAATGAACGTGTCTAGTATGAATTCCATTTTATAAAATCTCAAAAATATTTAATTAAATTTAAATGAAATAAGACAACATTTTTTAACTTTCTCGTATTAAATTTTAACTAAATGAAAACTAAACTTCGAAAACCAAGGGAAGTAAAGCCGCGAGTACCATATCGTAGATTTACGGCACGTAAAAAAAACCTCAAGCCTGAAAGAAGAGGCCTCTGAGCAAAATTTGTCGGCCGTTTCACGCCCTGATTTGAATGGGATGTTGATGACCTGAGATGTTAAAGAGCGTCCATAAATAAACCAAATAAAAAAAACTAAATTTCGAAAAAAAGAAAATCAGAGATATTGAGGGCGATTTGCCTTTCAATCCCATTTCTCTTTTCATGATTTAGAATATTTTATTATGGAAACTGATTTTATGAGCTGCCGCTCCGGCCTATTGCAGCCACAGGTTCTAGAGTCAACGCCATTAAAAATGTCAGCAGCATATAGCTATAGTTGTTTTTTGATAGTGTTTAACGTCCGTTTTTACTACTGAGGCATCACAGGCGATGGACACAGATGATACATGAGATGAAATGATATATTGGGAAAGAATTTATTTTAAGGACGGAAACGTTCCAGGTCCATGTTTAGGGTACCTGCCCGGCATTTGCCATTTATGAGGACTGAGGAAAACCTGGAAACAACCTCTGTCAGGAGTGACGGTCCTGTCGGGATTCGAACCCCAGACCTTCCGCTCACGAGTCCGCACCTTAACGACCTGGCCACCCGTGGCGGTGTTTGATTATCTAATACCAACTGAGAAAAAATGGATAACATACAGTGTCTATTTTTCCTTGTATTTTGTAGTTTGGAATTCCTAATGATAATATCAATTTGCACATTTGACGCATCACCAAAACGCTTTGAGGAACCCTCCATTTTGCTTTATTATTGGCGATTATCCATTCTTTTATTATTATCAATAGCTCCCCACCACCTCTAGCAAAACTGATCAGTGATGCGTTTTTAGGAATTATATAGTGAAGGTACGAGGGTAGGTCCATAAGTTTCCGGCCTAACCATTTTCTAGGTATGATAAAGACAAATAATATATTTCACTTTTAATTAAGTTACCCTTTATTTAAATACACCTCTCACATCTTTGTATTAATATTTCAACCCCCTCCCCCCAAAAAGTCAGAAGCCTTGTCTGCAAAATCGGCATAAACAGCACCCACAATTTCTTTGTTTCACTTAAATTTCCTTTCTCGAAGGTTCTTCTTGAGTTTTGAGAACAGGAAATAGTCGCTGGGAGCTAGATCTAGGCTGTAGAGTGGATGATCGATCTCCTTGAAGCCACATTTCTTCACTGCTTCCTTTGCAACAAGAGCTGTGTGCTCAGGCGGGTTGTTGTGAAGAAGACGCACACCACCTCTCAGCTTTCCTTGCCTTTTCTCTTTGATGGAAGTACGTAGTCTGTGCAGTAGGCCAGCATAGTACTCTGCATTTACTGTGGTGTTCCTCTCCTTGAAGTCAATGAAGATATTCCTTCACATTCCCAAAAGATTGTAACCAGATCTTCTTGGTTGACTGAGTGACCTTGGCCTTTGCAGTTTCCTCTTCAAAAAGTTATTTGTGCGTTGCCGTTGCTGAATTATATTTCATCCGAACTACATGGAGAGGAAGCAAAAACAGTGTCACAATTTTATGAAGCCATTCCATCACAAACTTGTGGTCATTGACAAGTAGTTTAGTCGAAAAATAATAATTTCTGCGTTGTATTTTATGTGCTGTAATGTGTTAATGAATCGGAATCAGTACATTCCTATTACAACAATGGATACACAACCAGAAATAGAAGAATTAATGTGTTTTGCTATTTTTTTTTATAACTCAAAACCTTTTGATGCAAATTCACCTAGAAAGTTTTATGTGAGGTGTTTGGATTCCAAGCGGTCACAGCGTTGATGTTAACAAATACTAAAAACTATGTGAAAGCAGTTGACTTGATTAGGGAAAGGTAAGGTTACGGAAACAAATACATACTGAGTATGTGCAATTATTATGTTCTAAATTTGTAAGGAAAAAGTCACCAGTCGGGAGCATTAGGCATGCCACTCATTTATGGAGAAGTGCGATCATTTCTGACTAATTTATATCATAAAGTTAGATTAACTAAGGATGGTCCTGTTTTCCATGTTTTTATGCAGTGGTACTGCCTACGTGTAAGAAATAAGGCGTAGATATAACGGATATGTTGAGAAAGAAAAAGCAGTTTCGGATGGAAGACAATTTCCTGCACTTTGGAATGCAAACCACTTTAAACTGCATTTGCTATTCCAGTTTTCTGGTCCATGACAATGCATTAATGCTCTCAGTGAGTTTTTTTTTACGTCGTCTATTGAAATTCCCGTGCCGTTAGTGGCCTCCCTCCATAGCTCGGGTTTCCAGTTGAAAGGAGCAGAATGGATGTCAAGCAAAGGTGGCGATCAGAGCCCATCTTATGACACCCAGCAATTTCCGAATATTTTCGATTAAATAGAATCGTTCTCTCGGGTCGGATTCCTTTTGTAGTATGAAGGCAGTCCTAGTCTCCCTTTTTCTTCTTCCTTCCGGAGGTGAACAGGGTCTGCAGAGAAATTTAAGCCAGTTTTTTTGGCACAAAAAGAAGTTTCATTGTGGCCCCGAACAATAACCACCGCTTGTTCTGAACAAATAATGTCCTGTCAGCATAACGATATAATGATAAGCTGATAAGAAGCATAGAGACGTGAGGTAAATACAAACGATTTGAGGCGTTACTTGTTACCTGCATCCTGTAGTAATATATAAACATTGAAGACAGAAAATATGTGTGTAATTTGTAAATATCGGTGCCTTCTTGTATGTACATTATAAATGAGTAACAACTTTTCAAAACGAAGGGTTCCCATACTTTGATAAAGTCCACATATTAAAAAAATATTTTTTTCAAAAGTAAAAACAACATTAGATTAGAAAGGATTTTTTTCATGGACTAAATGCTCTTTTTTGTCCCCTAGTGGACAAAATATTTGGCATTATACGTTTTCAGATGCTTTATGCGTTCTAAAAGTTTTCGGCCTGACCAAGAAAACGCAAGATTTAGGAGATATTTTTTTCCAACGATTTTACAATATTTTAATATTCTCAGTAAAATAAGATTTGTCCGATGTGAATAATAAGCATGGTCTAAGCATCAGCCTCATCATTTGATGTGAATCTTCGTTCACCCAGACATTTCTTCAGGTTTGGAAACAAAAAGTAATCGATATGAGCCAAATTCGGTGAATATGGTGGATGTAGAGACAATTGAAAGTGAAGGTCATGAAGTTTTGCAGCAGCAATTCCAGACTTGTATGAATGAACTTTATGGTGATGAAAGAGTGTTTTTTTTTTTTTTTTTTTTTTCCCGGAACGTGTGGACGTTTAGCTTGAATAGAATCCTTCACTTGATCTAGTAGTGAAGTATATTACTTCCTGATGATGGTTCTATCCTTTCGGAGGTAGTCTACGAGCACCACGCTATGAGAATCACAGAAAACCGTAGCTATGACTTTTCTTGCAAGTGGAACCGTTTTTGCTTACTTTGGTGCACTTTCACCTGTTGCCATCCACTGTTTGGACTGCTCGTTCGTCTCTGGCGTCTAGTGATGAACCCATGTTTTATCTACTGTTGTGAAACGTCGGAGAAACTCTCTGGAATTGCGTTTAAACATGTCTAAACACTCTTGAGAAATGTTCATTCGAATTCGTTTTTGGTCCATTGTTAACAAACGTGGCATCTATCGAGCGCAAAGCTTTCTCATACCCAAAGCTAAAATGTAGTGGATACAGCCTATCCAGCCAACTCGCGCAACTTAAATTGGCGATCATTGAATACTGTTGCGAATTTTATGTCACAATCTCGTCGGTAGTAGCAATTTTGGGATACTCTGAGTGCTCATCATCTTGAATGGATGTACGACCACGCTTAAATTCAGCAGTCCACTTTTTAACCGTCGAAAACGAAGAAGGGAAAGAATTATTCCATGTAGATCTCTCTTTGTATTTCTTTTGGGATTAAATCCTTCAAAACGAAGTAATTTATCACAGCTTGTATTTTGTATCCATTTTGTAGAAAGTGAATACAAAATACATTTCTACACTTACGCGTCTGAAACTAAATGGTGCGCTATCTAAAGGATGATACTGAGCAAATATCGTAGTATAACATTAAATTATAATCAGTTGAAACGTTGACTCTATATATGTGTGTGTGTGTGTGTGTGTGTGTGTGTGTGTGTGTGTGTGTGTGTGTGTGTGTGTGTGTATTTGAATTAAAATAACAAAAATTGCTCTAAATAAAATAACACAGAAAGTTATTTCAAGCAATGTTTTACAACAGTTTTCCTTATTTCAACAGTCACAAAAGTATGTTAGTCACATGGGAGGCTGAGGTTGTTTGTGAAAAGCTTTAGAATTTACTTATACGTACTTAAAAAAAATTTTATTGATTTATTTACGGACGCTCTTTAACATCTCAGGTCATCAGCGTCCCATTCAACCCAGGGCATGAAACGGCCGACAAATTTTGCTCAGAGGCCTCTCTTTCAGGCTTGAGATTCTTTCTCGTGCCGTAAATGTACGACACGGGACCCACGGCTTTACTTCCCTTCCGAAGGAAGTCATACTTAGAATTTTTACCCCCGAAAAAATCCATCGGTCTTGGCCGGGTTCGAACCCGCGTTTTGGGTTTAGGAGGCAAGTATGGTAACCACTACACCACCAGGACCGACGTACTTAAAATAAGTATAAAAACCAAAACTTTATATTTTAACTATCTCTAAAATAAAATAAAAAGGATATCTTATATTTTACGTAACCATTCAATAAACCGAAATAAAAGCGAAATATTTTTTAATAATTTCATGAATACAATAAAAAATAATTTATTTAAACACTCAGGGAACATTGTCATGATTGCGTGCATATGTGCAAAGGTGAAAGTTGTAACTGAACGACCAACCACTTTAAAACGTAAACCTACTCAATCTTTACAGCACGCACACCCCGTACCAAACCAGCTGGAGTGCGTCCAGGGAACTTATGTCTTCAAACTACCCCAACTCCGCTTTGTCAGGCACTGTTGCAACATGAACCTCGGTTAAAATGTACCACTCATACAAAACAAAAACTGCTAAATTGTGGCTAAACAAAGCGCCTAAGGAAGAAAGTAAAATTAAAGTAAAAAATGCCCACTAACTGCATCTTTCAGTGTGCCTTATAGTAAACAATTCCTTTTTGCGTTTTAAAGCCATGAAAAGCCGTAATACGTTTTCAAAATCTAAAATGTGTTATTTTATTTAATTTGTGTCTCATGAGCTGCCGCAAAGGGTGACCGAGGTAGTTAAGGCGCGGATTCGTGCATGGGAGATCTGAGGTTGGATTCCCCACTAGAATCGTCTTCCCTGACAAATTTTTCCATTCCTTAGTCCTTATAAATGGAAAATTCCGGGAAGGTACTCTAAAATTAGGCTTGGAATGCTTTCTTCCTTAATAAAAAAACCTTCCTATTTTATCATTTCATCTCATATATCATCAGTGTCACCGCATGTGATGCCTCAGTAGTTAAAACGGGCGATAAACGTTACTGAAAAAAATCTCCTTTGCTGGTGACACATATATTCCTTTCACCCAGAAGATTTTCGAAATATAGTGAAATTTGTATGACTATAAAAGCGTTTTCTCTAATTCTGCTTCTTTATTCTTATTATTCCAAGAGTTGCTGTATATTCTAAACTTTTCAAACAAACAAAAAAAAAGTAACAACTCATCGGAACAGTTCATCTTTTTATTCATGATATGAAAATTACATTAGAGCTCAAGAGTGTAGCAAATATTTTTACTTCAAAGATTATCTGTCTAAAGCATATAAGGTTTGCAGCGAATGTGTTTTCGAACAAAGAATAATGCTGACATTTACTACAAAACACTGTCTTAGTCAAACATAATGTATCTGACGCTGAGAAGTATGTCTTATTTATATGGATGCCAAATCTTCAAAATTAAACACATGCACAATAACTTGACATTACACGCAGGATTGAAAGCATTGTGCTGCTGGAGCAACTCTTACTGCTAGCGCCGGAACTGCTAGCCAAACCCAAGCGACAGCGGAGAGAAAGGACTAACTTTACGCTCGCCTCCTTTTCGTGAATATAAATGGACAGCGGCGGGTAAATCACTATAATGAGGCATTATTAGATGGGTGAAATATTGTATCGGTGGGAAATGTGCTCTTATTCCAATTCGCAACTAATTCAGAGAGTAAATCGTTGTAATTATGGCAAATCTCCTTAAAAAAAAATCAAAACAAAACCATGAGATGGAAATAATCAAACCCACTATCTTTACAAGTGTATTACGACGGTCTAACCGCCTGAGCTATTGCATCGTAGATTATGAAGCGTTATTATCTAGCTAACAGTTGTGCCAATCACTACCTACGACTCTCTCCATGTCGAGAAGCGACACCAACAGCACACCACATTAGCAACAAGGGCACGTAGCACCAGCAGCAGTACTTTTCAGTCCTGCGAGCAAGGATTACTTGCGCAATACGTCCAATTCCAGAAGTGTATACATTTCCTTACGCATTAATTAATGAATTTCAGACTTTTAAAGTCTAAATTTCGTCGCTGTGGTTGGCCAATCTGATTGCAGTTCAGATACAAAGGTTGATCTCTAGTTTCCATGGTTGAGAGACTATCAACTATGTATCAAAAAAGAAACTAATTTTAAATTTCCCGTGGGCTGAAATCCACTAATACTAAAACGACAGTAAATAATTTGTAACTTTTGACAAATAATATTAAAAAAATAGAAATTTGTGAATTTATTTCTAAATTTTTCTAATTTTTAATACTATCTGATACCACAAAAAGTGTATAAATAAATCTAAATCATTTTACGATACCTTAATATATGTTTATTAGTGTAGCATATCTTTTAATATTAGTTGCATGTAGAATATGAAATATCCAGAGTTTTTTTTTTTCTCTTTCTCCTCTTATTTTTCGCCTTTTTGTTTATTCTCTTTAAAGTAAGGATCCAGCGAACTTGTTCATTGCAGTAACATCTATAACTTTAGAACAAGTGACTGCAGCTGTAGCGGTCTTAAGACAGATGGTGACTGTCATTCTGTTCAGAAAATGAGAAAGGTGGCGTACAATAGAAATAAATGAGATCTTGCAGTCATTCGCTAAGAGCTAAGTAAACATGGGATAGAGAGTTTGGCACGTGTTCCCGCTTAGACCCCACGATTTCTCATCATCCGAAACAAACACTCCACCGCCTGGGTAACTTGATATCTGCCATACGACGTTTCTGGATTTGGTTTTGCTGCTGTAATTCCATACGATGCTGATTCAGTTTCAATTAAAACCGCAACAGATGTTCGTACTGCAGTCCACTAGCAAATGTCCCTGGATTATTGTTTCATATCTTATTCCTATGAATGCCAGCTTTTGATAAGTTAAAAGTGTGTTATGTGTGGACAGAAGTTTACTGGCATTCTGTAATAATAATGAATAACAACAAATTTGGAAATTGCAATCTCAGCGTTTTTACCACACTCAAAACTGTCAATTAGTAAATGCCCTCCTTTCCCTTCTTATTTTCTTCACTTACGTGTATGTCCCTTCTCAGTTCTGGATACAAGGGTATATCCATAAGTTTCCGGCCTAACCATTTTCTAAGTATAATAAAGACAAAAAATATATTTCACTTTTCAATATTGTTACCCTTTATTGCAATACACTTCTCATACCTTTGAATTAACATTTCGATCCCACCCCCCAAAAAATAGTCAGAAGTCTTGTCTGCAAAATTGTGCTAAAACAACATCCATCGCTTCTTCATTACATTTAAATTTCCTTCCTCGAAGGTCCTTCTTGAGTTTTGAGAAGAGGAAATAGTCACTGGGAGCTAGATCTGACTGTAGAGTGGATGGCCTATCCTTGAAGTCACATTTCTTCACAGCTTCCTTTGCAACAAGAGATATGTGCACAGGGGCGTTGTCGTGAAGAAGGCGCACACCACTCAGCTTTCCTCATCTTTTCTCTTTGATGGAAGCACGTAGTCTGTGCCAACATAGTACTCCCCATTTACTGTGGTGTTCCTCTCCTTGTGGATCGTGTGCAATATCTTGAAACTGCAATATGTAACTTTGTGTAACTTAATTCCTATTTAATGGTGACGATAATAGTTATTGTTTAACGACCAATCAACTACCATAATCACATGCGCAGTAATGTTTTAGAAAACATTTAGGAAAATATACATAAAATTTTTCAAAACTGGACGCTTGCGGTAAAATTTTAGTCTCCCCCAAAATATCTTAAAAACAAACTAAGGGAAATGTTTATCTAATGCGTAAATTCAGACAAAGGGCCCAAATGTGGGTCGTCATCACACGCTTAATAGACCGTAGAAAGACAGCGAAACTTCAGAATCTTGAGACTTCAATAGACCTGATTTATTGACTATACTACTATCACGCTTGTTGAGAAAATATGAGGGCTGTTCAATAAAGAATGATCATATTTTTTTGGTTTGTACAAAATGTCTCGAGGTAAAATTTAGCTTTTAAATATTTTATTAACTTCATTCAAACTTTACATGTGGTACCAGTTTGACTGTCATTTTCAGTTTCCTTCTGTGAGAGGTGTGCAAGTTGACAATGTTCAGTTCCGCCTACAGAAAATTGGAGGTTACACCGAAGAACGTGCTGCTTTCGTCTTAATAAATCTTCAGCTGAGACACATGCAGTGTTACAGGAGGCATATATTCTTCCCTATAGCACAGTTCGAAGAGGTTTATAATGTTGCAAGTGGGGAGACAATCAATTTCAAAGGAAGGAGAACTTGAAGCTCCAGCTTGTGCTCTAACGGAAGAAAATATTAAAACCGCTGTTTCCATTTTGAGAGAGGTTCGGCGAATAACAATAAGAACACTTTCAGAAATTCTGAAAATCTTACAAGATGACACCCACACGTTAGTAACTAGATAATTGGACATGAAACGAGGTGTGTTCCCACACAGCTGATTCCCGAACTAAAGGATGTTCGCATGAAGATTTGCATGCAGTTGAAAACGATGTTACAGGAGGCGCAGTTTCTTTCAAAGGCAATCACTGCTGATGAAAATTTCGATCTTGGGAGCAAATAGCAAACTGAATGTGCAGTTCAGTACAACAAGGGTGAAGCAAGGCCGCATATCGCAAATGCTGTTGCTAAATATCTCACAGAAATCAATGTGAAGTGTGCCCTCATCCTCCCTATAGTCCAGATTTAGCCCCATGCTACTAATACGAAGAAACGCCTTATTTTCCATAATCAATAGCGGTGGTGAAGGCTGCAGAGGCGATTCTGAATTACCTGTCAAAGATTGTTTCCAGCATGTCTTTTTAAGATTGGCAGATGTGCTGGGAGCATCCATAGGGAACTACTTTGAGAATGATAATCAAAGTTATAAGGTTGAGTAAAGATATGCTGTCAAAGAAAATTATTCTTCTTCTTTATTGAGCCCTCGTATTAAATGCCTGGGTACTTCCGACAAATTTCATGTTATTATGCCTTTAATTTTATTTATATAATAATAAAACTAATAATATGGCATGCAATGGATAATAATTATACTTACCAGGCTGTTAGTAAAATCTTTCTGGTTATGATGGGCCTTCTATGCATTATAAATGTTCCTTCTGTTTGAGATTCCGGTGTAGCGTGCATGAGAGATTGCCTTCAGCTAACACGAGGAGGCACCTTTTTTTTCCATTGCATTTCCTAGATATTTGTATAAATATTTTCAACCTTGATGAGGCGCATAAATCAACAATCGCTTGTTTATTAGTGCCATTTTATGCCTTCTGTGCATTTTTTGTTTGCATACTGGAGTTATAAACAATATTTATTGTTGGTCAAAAATTGCAAATAAATTACTACATTATCACACTAGTTGCGCACCATTATCAGAGTAATAATTGCATCATTAGCTTGTTTTCATTGCTAAAATACTATCATTAACTGAATATTGTGTTGTCAATTACATAAAGAAAACAATTTATGTATTATTGAAAAAAGAATCACTCATTCATCCTTATTGCAGAGTATATAACCACAAAATTAATAAACATTTCATATAGATCTGCTTCGTAAATGCTGCGACCTTGAGAAAATTAACAATGTCAACCCCTTTCTTAGTGCTTACTAAGAAAAATTTACTAAGAAAAGGGCATATAGTTTGGAGTGCAAACACCGAACGCAGCAGACTATAAGAGAGTTAATGTTAAATAAAATACCGAAGGTGCCATAAAAATGTATACACACTTTCACAGTAGATGTCTATTTAATATATTTCAAAGTTGGACCGAAAAACAACAGTACCATGTAGTATGATGTGACTCACTGTAAACAGATGTGACTCACATTACATTACATTATGATAGCGTTGCGACATGGCAGGTAAATCAGCAATGAACAAATGAAGACAAGATTATCGTATGATGTTCTGTAAACAGATGTGACTCACATTACGTTATGCTAATGTTGCTACAACAAAATGGAGCCAGAATTATCGTTTGAAGAGCGGAAAGCAATTTTGAAATGGTATTGGAAAACCGAGAATGTTGTTGAAGTTCAACGGCAAAGGAGACATATGTACAGAACAGAACCGCCAACGCGAGTGTAACAACTACACGCATTCGAGACAAATTTGAGACTCGTAGTATCGTCTACCGTAGAAAACTAGCTACACTGGCAGCACTTCGGGAAGAAATTGAAACGGCATGTGCTGCAATCGCTGAGGACACTTTCGCAAACGTTGCCAATCAGTAGTTCAACGTAATCGGAAGTGTATCGACGCCTATGGTGGACATTTTGAGCAACTGTTGTAACTGTAAAAGTCTAAAATAATTATGCTCATCATTTTCCCTTTGTGTAAATTCAGTTTTGTTATGTTAACACGGTTATTTCTTTGCTTGAAGTGTGTATACATTTTTGGCGCCCTCTGTATATTAAGCAAATAAATGTCATGAGATTTTTATAACACTTATGTGTTCTGAAACTCATAGCAACACTAACGTTTCTGAAATATCCTGAATATTAATGAATCTGCCTTATTCCTTCTGATAAGAGATAAGATATTTTGTATTATGGTTAATTCGATCTTTTAAATTTGGGTTAAAATTTCTTCCGTCTTCGCAAACAATAACAATAAACATATGAACTAAACAATTTGCTTTGATATAATGACGTCATTAGCTAAAAAGAGAAGTGATTATTGCATTCGAAACAATTACTAAATTTTCTTCAACCATTTTTTTTTAACAATTTACTCATGCAATTAAGTATATGACATTATTAACCAATAGCATAATACTTTTAATGTTTTCTACAATATACCTGCTAGTGTTCTATGTTTCTACAAGGACCATGCATCCATTAATTACATCAGAAACTGTTTTACGGGCGCTAGCATACTTCCTACAGTCGTAGCACGGTATTTTCTTGGAATGTGTCTGTTATAACCTCCCTGTACTAGGAGGTTATGATCACTTTTTTCTTGAGAGTGAAAATGTACTTTCATAAGTTGTTGATTGGACAAAGAATTAATCTCCGTGCCGATAGCAATAATGCTTACACGCTGAAGCGGTTTTGTTATGGCAGCCCCTCAATTTGGGCCGTAACTTGAACAATTTGTTAATGTTATTGATAGCCTCGGCCTGTTTCTTACGCTTCCAGATCACAGAATCTCAGCGCAATTTTCGCTGTTTCGTTGAGTCCCTCGCAACATAACTGGAGAATACTTTCCGTTTCAATAATTATACGACGTAACATATTACGCTATACAATTTAATTATTCGTGATGTTGTTTACGTCAGCAGGTGATTCTGAAAATAGTGGTGTGTGACCTTGACCTACGAGGGTAGGTCCATAAGTTTCCGGCCTAACCATTTTCCAGGTATGATAAAGATAAAAACTGTATTTCACTTTTCAATATACTTGCCCTTTATTGCAATATGCTTCTCTTAACTCGGAATTAACATTTCAATCACCTCCCCCCAAAATAGTCAGAAGTTTTGTCTGCAAAATGGGCATAAACAACATCCATTCACTTCATCGTCACACTTAATGTTCCTTCCTCGAAGGTCCTTCTTGAGCTTTGAGAAGAGGAAGTAGTCACTGCGAGCTAGATCTGGGCTGTAGGGGGGATGTCGATCTCCTTGGAACCAGATTTCTTCACAGCTTCCTTTGCAGCAAGAGCTGTGTGCACAGGCAGGCGCGTTGTCATGAAGAAGGTGCACAGCACCACTCAGCTTTCCCCGCCTTTTCTCTTTGATGGAAGCACGTAATCTGTGCAGTAGGCCAGCATAGTACTCCCCGTTTACTGTGGTGTTCCTCTCCTTGAATTCAATGAAGAATATCCCTTCATAATTCCAAAAGACTGTGGTCATGGTCTTTTTTGTTGATTGAGTGACCTTAGCCTTTAGAGGCGGTTCTTTGCCAGGTTTACGCCACTCCATCGATTCTCTTTTGGACAAGGAAACATAGTAGAGGACCATAGTTTCATCTCCTGTAACAATGGTTTGTAGAACTTCTCTCTCGTTGCCACGGTAGAGCTCCAGAAATGCCTGACAAAAGATGATTCGTTGCTGCTTTTGGACTGAGGAAAGAAGTCTAGATACCCATCTTGCACTAACTTTATTTATGTTTAAATGTTCACGAATAATTCGAAGAACTTTTGTTTCAGAATGGCTCAACCTTGCTGCTATTTCTGTAACTTTGAGCCGCCTGTCTTCCATAATTTCTCCTTCCACAAGAGCGATATTTTCAGGAGTGAGCACCTCCAAGGACCGACCTGCACGCTCTTGTCTTCAATGCTTTCTCTACCCATTGGAAATAATTTGCCCATCCTTTTACGGTAGAATATGAGGGGGGCTTCCCCAAATATACCCTCCAATCGCTGTTTAATTTTATTTAAAGCCCTTCTTTTGTGAAGAACTTAAATAACAGCTCAGTATCCCAATGAACATATCGCAATCTTCTACACATAGCCTTCTTTAAGCAACTATATCTGAACTGAACACAGCGGAGCGGAAGCTACACCTGCAATTGTTTACTTAACAGATAAGTTATGACACCAGATAAGAGTTTTGGAAAAGTAATAATTCTTATCAGCGAGGCCGGAAACTGATGGATTTATCCTCATATATCCGATCGTCGTACATTATTTTGGGACTAAGATGGAAATTAGAACGTGACTTTTATCTTAAGACTGCAAGTGAATCCATATGGACCTAAGGCTCTGTGGTTCCGATACATAACCTTCTCACTACTAATACCGCACTAGAAGCTCACCTGGCTCTTGTGTCGAATCATTATCAAGTCTTGACCAAGTGTGCTGAATCGAGTGATGAACAAGTGATCCCAAAGGAGGCGAACTGCCTCCTTATATACTCCCATAAAAAATCGCCTCCACGTGGTTTACAGACGCCCACGGGGTTCAGTGTAGGCTCACGATACCCACAACACTTTAAAAGTTCATAATATGCAGAAATGACTGGGTCGCTCAGAACTAAATTATGTCTAAAGGCGCGAAACCCCAGCGTCTTGATGTGACCAAAGTGCAAGTCATAACTACTGTCCGCCTGAAGCTTGTTCATTAAAAATACATAAAGTTTACCTTTCATGTTCACCATTGATACTATTTATATTTCATCATCTTGAAATCGTCGGTCCTGGTGGTGTAGTGGTAACCATACTTGCCTTCTAAACCCAAGATCGCGGGTTCAAACCTGGCCAGGATCGATGGATTTTTTCGGGCGTAAAAATCCTAAGTATGGCTTCCTTCGGAAGGGAAGTAAAGCCGTGGGTCCCGTGTCGTACATTTACGGCACGAAAAGAACCTCAAGCCTGAAAGAAGAGACAAAATTTGCCTCTGAGCAAAATTTGTCGGCCGTTTCACGCCCGGAACTAATGGGACGCTGATGACCTGAGATGTTAAAGAGCGTCCTTAAATAAATAAACAAACAAACAAACAAAATCTTGAAATCCTTTCCTTCTAGCAGAGTTATACAACAGACTTATCATATAATAAGCATATTGCCTAGAATTATACATAATGAAAAATACGTATAATTAACATAATTAATTTAGAAAGTATCTACAATAAAATACTTACTATACATTACATTAATAATATAACAGAGGCATGAAATAAATGCTGCTCTAGCACCTGGTATTGTTATTGCTGTTTTTGTTCTGCTGTACTATCCCCAAGCATGATCTTTTGCCTTCGTAACCTCTGTTAGTGGGATCCTGTTTTAGCGACCCAGCAAGATTACTAATTTTAGCATTCCTTTGCATCCCTCTGCATGTGGAGTTGCCAAGAACGCAACATTAACAGGACAAAGATTGGAACAGTTCTCCAGCTGCTCTCTCTCTCCTTCCGCAGCAGGTGGGACATCCAGCAGCAGCTGTAATAATCCTCACGTGTGCGAAACATTCTTTGCAATAGTTGCGTCGGACCTCGAAGTTGTGTTATGCAAAACAGAACAAGGTTTTCAAGGTAGTTAAACTTTTAATATAGCATGCTCTTTTTATGTTCGGCTAGGTATGCATTCTCATAAAAAATGTCTAATACAATACCAAAAAATGGTTTTAGTTCCATACTTAATATTATGACCACTATTCAGGATTTAAAACATATACTCTATAATTAATTATTTTTGCTATGTGTTAAAACTGGCATTTTAATTTATGAATATGATGTTGAGTTGAACAATACGAACAAAATAAGTAAAAATAAAAATAACAAACTATGCATTGTTAAAATTGAGAAAAAAGCTAATATAATTTGAAGAAAATTGGATGTTATTCACTTTGTATGGACGGAGAAAGGTATTTCGGTACTTCAGCTTAGCTCAACGGCTGTCCGTTTGTGCCTATACCTCAATGAGGGAGATCGCCACAGGTTGCCGAAGTCGTTAAGGCGCGAACTCGTGAGCAGGAGGTCTGGGGTTCGAATCCCACCAGGACCGTTCTCCTTGACTGCGTTTTTTACCAATGGCAAATGCTGTACCCTTAACTAAGGTCTGAAACGTTTCCTTCCTTAAAAAAAAAATTTTTTTTTTCAATAAACCATTTCATTTCATGTATCATCAGGGTCCATCGCCTGTGGTGTCTCAGTAGTAAAAACGGGCGTTAAACACCATTCCTTCATTCTTTCATTCCCAATGAGGGCAGCTCCGGTAGGATGGATTGAAGTGAGGGAGACACCGGGTGAAACACGTACATAACACTGTTTACAATAGAACATCTCGACGCCGACGGATCCCTTTTTTCACAAAGACACCTTTCCAAGCCACCAACCCATCTCCCTCTATTTATATGAAATGCAGAAGCGGAAAATTCGTGGAAAGGAATGTTCTGTGCTAGCCTTAGGGAAAAAGTCAAGTTCAGAATGATGGGTGGCCCCAAAGAAATAGAACGTCCCGAATGGGAGTCCCACGCGTTACCCCCTGGGCCACCGCAAGAAACTTATAAATAATTTGATGAATTACTTATTTAATTGATATCTACATGTAAATATTAAATTCCTTGTACTTTGTTAATATCTCTTAAAATGAGGTCCACTGAACAAGCAGAGATTAATTATATTTTCCTTGCAACAAAGCTCTCTATCACATATAAAAATAACAAGGCGTTGCTTTAATAATTTTTGCAAGAGTTGCAATAAACCTATTGTCCACACGAATATTTTTAAATTATTAAAAGCTCCTTTTAATAATTAATAAAGTTATTGGACAATATTTAAGGACTGAAATTTCTGACATTACATTTGTTTCTCACCCTCCCCCTTTGAGACATCACGAAGAAAGTTTACCACTACGGTGGCCGAGGTCGTTAAGGCGCGGACTCGTAAGTGGGAGGTCTGGGGTTCACATTCCACCCAGTACCGTACTCCTTGACTAAAGCTTTTTCCAGGTTTTCCTCTTTCCTCATAAATGGCAAATGCCGGGCAGGTACCCTAAACGTAGGCCTGGAACGTTTCCTTCCTTAATAAAAAATATCCTTTCCCAATGTATCATTTCATTTCAGGTATCATCAGTGTCCCCGCCTGTGGTGTCTCAGTAGTTAAAACGGCTATTTAAAACATTAACTGTGGATTTATGCAGGTTATAGAGAAATGCTTTTGTATTTAAAATCAAAATGTCATTAATTTCTTAAATAATAAACTGTTAGCATGTTTTTATTGCAGATTTGACAAGTAACAACCTTCCCATCAGTTATCAAAGTTATATCTTCACACTAATTCCTGCTTAAGCAGTGCTTCTAGCAGCAAATATTTAAAGTGAATAATTTTCTTATGCTCTAAAGACCTCTAGTGGGCAGGTAACATATGAAAAAAAAAAAAAAAAAAAAAAAAACATAAAATTAGCGAGTATTCCAAGCTCTCCCCTTCGCCCCGCGACAACTGCAACCATAAAGAGGCGAGAAAGTTGTGTACACTACACGCACAGTGTAAAAAGCAGTTGTTACACTTATGTAACTCACAATTTCAAGAATTCTGCATCACGACATGTAGCACCCCCCTCCTCCACTGCCTCCACCTCCAGCAAGCTTGCTACTGTACAACCAAATGTTTTGCTCATGTCTTATTTACCCTCTATCACGTCTGTATTATTGCCACGTTAGTGAAGTTCGAGTTTGCCAAATACTATCATTAAAGTTCGCGCCAATCATGTTGGAGTGTTCTTATGACAAATGAAATTGTTACGCATATGTGTAACAGAAGATGAGGCTGCAATTTGCTGATGTGTTCTTTTAATCTCAACTGTCGTTATTCCCAATTGCTATTTCCCGTATTCTTAAATCTGGGTTAAGTTATAGACTGCAGAAAATAAAACATGCTTTCACATGCGCTAAATGCTGAAATATGCGCTAACTCCCTAAACATGCCTATAATATTTTACTTTGTTTACAATTATCATGAAATGCATTTATACAGTATGGCGAGTCAATTGGAACCATGAAATAAAACGTGCAAATATATGAAAAGTCTGCCCTACTGGCTAGGTGTACAAAACCCAAAGTTACCAATGATTGAGATATGGTTAAATCCGCTTTGCTCATGTAAATTTTTATAAGGTTCTTTAATTAAACGTTGACGAGTTCGCTAACGATTTAGGCAGTTTCCAAACGCCTCCAATGTGGCTATTAGTTAACGCTTTTGTACTAGGATCTACAATTTCATGTAATTTCCAAATTTTTCTCTGGACACAGATCTGTATGCTTGTGAGTTACTCGTATATTTACGAAATTATCAGCTTTTGAATTAGTTAAACAATTTTAAGTTTTGCATATAATTGCACATTCTGGACATTTTTATAAATGCATCATAGTTTCAATACTTTAATACCTGTAGGGCATATTTATAATATTTTCTATTTTTTTTCCCCACTTTTCTATGTTAATTCGTCTTCCCATCACGTTATCGCATGAAAGCAACGGACATCTATGTGGCAGCAAACATATGTAAAAGTCCTTGCGATTAAGTAATTTCAAACTCCAATGCCATGTGTAAGATCAGAGATCGCAATAACGTGTTGCTTTCAGCTTCATAAATAGTAAAGTAAGCATACGCTTAAATACTCTTAAAGTCTCATAACACCACTTAATCATTCCCCCAAAAGCAAAGTAAGCACTGCAGGTAGGCTTAAAAAACTGTATCAAACAATGAATTAGAAGGTACCTTGTATCCATATTAGCCCAATTTCATTCAAGCCATTGGAAGCAATTTGCATTTCTTTACAATAGTTTTAGCACATTTCGATAGAGGAATCTTCAGTTTTACGAGGGTAGGTCCATAAGTTCCCGGCGTAACCATTTTCTAGGTATGATAAAGAAAAAAAACTATATTTCAGTTTTCAATATAGTTACCCTTTATTGCAGTACACTTCTCTCATCTTTGAACTAACATTTCATTCCTCCCGAAAATAGTCAGGAGCCTTGCCTGCAAAATGGGCATAGACAACATGCTTCACTTCTTCGTCATACTTAAATTTCTTTCCTCGAAGGTCCTTCTTGAGTTTTGAGAAGAGGAAATAGTCACTGGGAACTAGATCTGGGCTATAGGGTGGATGGTCAATCTCCTTGAAGCCACATCTCTTCACAGCCAACTTTGCAACAAGAGCTGTGTGCACAGGCGCGTTGTCATGAAGAAGGCGCACAGCACCACTCAGCTTTCCTCGTCTTTTCTCTTTAATGGAAGCACGTAGTCTGTGCAGTAGGCCAGCATGGTACTCCCCATTTACTGTGGTGTTCCTTTCCTTGAAGTCAATGAAGAGTATTCCTTCACAGCCCCAAAAGATTTGGTCATGGTCTTCTTGGTTCACTGAGTGACCTTAGCCTTTAGAGGCGGTGCTTCGCCAGTTTAGCCACTCCATTGATTCTCTTTTGAACAAGGGATCATAGTGGAGAACCGTAGTTTCATCTCCTGTAACAATAGTTTGCAGGACTTCTCTCTCGTTACCACGGCAGAGCTCCAAAAATGCCTCACAACAAATGACTCACTGCTTTTGTACTGAGGAAAGAAGTCTAGACACCCATCTTGCACTAACCTTATTCATGTTAAATATTCATGAATAATTCGAAGGACTGTTGTTTTAGAAAGGCCCAACCTTGCTGCTATTTCTGTAACTTTGATCCGCCGGTCTTCCATAATTTCTGCTGTTTTCAGGAGTAAGTACATCCAAGGGCCAACCTGCACGCTCTTCGTCTTCAATGTTTTCTCGACCCAATCGAAAAAGTTTGGCCCATTCTTTTATGGTAGAATATGAGGGGGATGCTTCACTATATACACCGTCCAATCGCTGTTTAAGTTCATTTGGAGTAAGTCCTTCTTTTATTAAGAACTTAATAATAGCTCGAAACTCCATTTTTAATGTCACAATATTTATTGCGTTCTTTATGCAACTATATCTGCACAACTGAACATAGCGAAGCAGGAGTTAAAGCTGCAATTATTCACTTAACAGATAGGTGAACGCTATAATCCTTATCCGCGAGGCCGGAAACTTATGAACCTATCCTCGTAACATCGGTAGTGGGAATTGAAGGAGAAGTTTCTTTACAAAAATGCCTGGCTATGATCTACCGAATTTCGAGTTCTCACTCAAGAAAACTAAACAAATTTTCTAGAAAAGAACTTGCGACGATTGTGCAAGCCCCTGTTACCTCTTGCAATGTAAAGCGATGTATATTGTACTACAATGCTGTGCTGAGAGACAACAAATGTGATAACTGTAAACATCGGCACTGCATAGTTGTGAACTTTTAAAACCAATAATAAAGCATTCAGTAATGAGGCACTTCAAAACAATGGACTAAAGCTACCTAAAAACCTGTTATTTTGTTAAAACAAGCTCTAATTAAAATAGTATATTAGACTATTTTAACGGCATAAGTGTATTATGTCGGTCCTGGTGATCAAGTGTTAACCATACTTGCCAAGATCGCGGGTTCAAACCCGGCCAGGATCGATGGATTTTTTCGGGCTTAAAAATCCTAAGTATGACTTCCTTCGGAAGGGAAGTAAAGCCGTGGGTTCCGTGTCGTACATTTACGGCACAACAGAGAACCTCAAGAACCTCAAACCTGAAAAGAACCTGATTTGAACGAGGCGCTGATGACCTGAACTGTTAAAGAGCGTCCATAAATAAATCGATCAACAATAAGTGTATAATATTTTCATCATCATCAACAACAACAACAACAACAATAATAATAATAATAATAATAATAATAATAATAATAATAATAATAATAATAATAATAACTCTTTTGTTTCGTTCTTTGTGAAATACCTTGAAACTAAAGTACTTTTTGTAGCGTGCATTCTATTTAAATGTATCAATTGTTATATAAGAGCTCATCGTCATAAAAAATGTATAGCAACCTAGATGATTCAACATGATCTGAAAAACGTAAATAATACACCTTACTGCGGCAGGTAGGATGTTCTTTAGGCATTGCTTTTATTTTGTTGCATCAAAGCAAAGAAAATAGAGAAAGAGATAACAGTAGGCATGAGAAATAATTTGGGGGGGGGGGTGTATGCATATCTCACCGAATAGACAATAAACCTCTTTCCTGCTGAATTTTGTGGCTAAGGTGCAAACGCTTCTGCGGGGGACTGAAGCAAAAACCAACAAGGTTGGATGCTTCATCTCATTGTGATAAGAATAATACACAAAAGCAGTCGGTGCCTGTATTGCCATCTGCCAGACGTGCGAAGAGACGGACAGCTGGCTGTCCGCCGGTCAGCTGCTCGTTGTATTCAGCCTGGTTTGTGGAGGGGGGGAGATAAATAGTATACCATTCATGCGCCAGCCTCAGCGAGAAGCAGTTCAGTCAGAGGCAGGCAATGCGCCCGGAAGGTTGGTACCGTTCGTGTGAAGGAAAACAACAGAACGTGCGAGTGTACAACAGGCAACTTTTATTATTTATCAAGTTCATTGAATGTGCTGAGGGAAGGTTTGTTACAGCAGTATAATTATAAATTGAAACACCGGAAAGTGAAAAAAGTCTTTGCTGTCGCTTTTAAGAGTTTTTCTTATAATGTATAACAAAATATTTTGTATAAAGAATGTAAAAATAGCATAGAATCAACAACATTCTAGTGAACTCAAAACAAGTTATCTAAGGATTGCGTAGTGCCCGAGTGGACGGACATCCGGCTAGGACAGGTATATACTTGCACACAAGCCTGCGGGCGGTGTGTTGGGAATCTGATGTAACTTTCAAAACATTTCTCTCAATAGTGAGTCAACACCTGCCGCACCTCTTCGTGAGCTGTGTGGTGAACGTTTGTAACCTCCAGCTGATTTTATATTCGTCTGTCATTCTTCCTTTCTGAACGCTACCTGCATCCTAAAAGGCATCTCGTCACTAAAGAGGCAAGAACTAAACGGATCGGCATTGCTTGCTTGCTTTGGACAGATACACTGTAGCTATAATGCGATTTCTGTACCGAAAGGGAGAAAATGATGCAAAACAAATTTGGAAGAAAACATGAACGTGTGAAATACTATTAAAGAGACAAGGAAGAGCGGAGACAGTTTTAACTGATATAAGGACAGTGTTTGTGGTCATCATGGTGCGAAGTTTGGCCCAGTGGACGAAAACTCTCAGCTTTCCTGCCAGGATCTCTCCACAAAAACAGCAGGTGGTAACGGCGGCGACGCAGACCTCCCCGACGCCCGCCCCCGCAGTTACTCCAGATAAGACATCGTCCTCCTCGCCCCCTCTGCCGCTGCTTTCTCTGCCACTTGAAGTAAGTTCTCTTCATGATTCTTAGTGTGATGTGCACATAAATAATTTCTGTAAAATATTCGTTAAAGTTAGTCATTCACAATGAAAATGATTGCTTTTAATGTGGTAAGGCTCTGAGCCTATGCCGCTCAAAGTAACTTCGTACAGAAATGATTGAACATTGATGTTCTTTTATAAGTTAATGATCGGTGTTAAAAGTTCTTACATTTTCTTTCCACAACAAAAAGTCTGTGAAATGGGTACAAGAAGGGGAGAGGGTAGTCATTTGCGGTAGGAAAATGATCTGAAAATAGGGGAAGTGGAAAAATTGTGGCAGATTTTCTTGCCTTCAATGTTAGCCATTTCGACATGTGGAAAAAATGTTTTCCCATTTTCACCTTTTCTTGTCATTTTTTCAAAACTTTTCTCTTGAACTTGCCTTAATTTGTTCGTTTTATCAGAACAAATTTACAATCGGCCGTATGGGAGATAATCTATCAGTCGATATATGGCATAGCGGACAAAGTCGGTCCCAGTGGTATAGTGGTAACAAAACCCCCAGATCGCCGGTTCAAACCCGGCCAGGACCGATGTTGTTTTTTTTTTTTTTTTTTTTTTTTTTTTTTTTTTTTTTTTTTCCGGGCGTAAAAATCGTAAGTGTGGCTTCTTTCGTAAAGGAAGTAAAGCCGTGGGTCCCGTGTCGCATGATAAAGAACCTCAAACCTGAATTGAGAGGCCTCTGAGGAAAATTTGTCCGCCTGAATTGAATGGGACGCTGATGATCTGAGATGTTAAAGAGTGTCCGTAAATAAAACAAATCAGCAACAGCAGAGAAATGCAAAACAAATAAGAAAACAGATTTGAAAAACAATCTAAATAAATTTACAGAGTTTTTATTTGTAAAAAAAGAAATTAACCTAGTGCTAACCTGACCTAACCCAAATAAAAGAGAAGTTTTAGTGCTGAAAGGTGTTCATTTCTTCCCAATATATTTGGAGTTGTCAATGGGGAAGGTATTGGACGTTCAATTGTTTCCTATAAACGATAAGGTACACAGTAAACTTTAGCGCATTTTATTTTCATCTTATGAATCTTTTCGCTTGTTCTTACAATGGGCTAATTCTGAAGAGAGTCGTTCAACGATAAACTTTTCTCATTGGTTCACCCCAATCTTAGGACTTGTAGGCTAGAGAATAGCGTGCAGCGTTTTGCAGTTCTTTTATTTATCTCAATCCATAAACGACAAACAGAAATTACATAACAGAAGATAACAAAGGTTGAAATAAAAACTTTTGCGATAATTTGCATATGTATAAAAGTTAATAAATCGCGCTTAAGCGGAGTGAAAAATTACATTATGTGTTTTTTAACAGACTTGCACCATATGGCGCAATCAGGAGTATTAGATGATGATTTGGGATACTTTCATTTGTTTGCTCATATCGATGTTTTATCAGGTTTGCTGCAGTACAAAAATCTGCTTTATAATTATAGAATAAAATACATTTTCCACTATCGATCAATAAAATATCGTCTTTTTTACTTTGAATTCTTTTTTCCCCTACTTTAGTTATTTCTACTAGTAATTTTCTTATTATACTTATGACATCACTGTCATGTCGGGATATATGGCATAAAGTGCTGGTGTTTTTAGTAAACAAGACACTGAACACACGCCTCATTTCTCAGTCTAAAAATATCACTTATTTATCACAAGTAATATCACGAGAGGGTCTGAGATTACCGATAAATTCATCAACGTATTGAGTCTGGAAAGCTCAGACCCTCGATTGATATCTATTATAACTATTTCACGAATAAAATAAGAATTTAAATATAATTCCTCCAAACTTGGCTTACAATATTGTAATAATTGTTTATTTGTACTTAACCTTTTCAAGCAATCTTGCGACAGAAGAATGTCCACTGTCAGTAATGCTAATAGAGAAGAGCAAAATACGGGTTTAAGAATATTTCATGAATAGAATAAGAATAAGAGTGATATATATATATATATATATATCAGAAAAATAAAAATAAAGCAACACTATCAACAATGTAACAAATTAACAATAATTATGACAGCAAAAAAAGATAAAACACAAAGAAAAAGTCACACTTGAGATCGCTATATTTCGAACTCGATGAGTTTTTCTATGACAAGAAGACAAGTGTGTGTGTGTGTGTGTGTGTGTGTGTGTGTGAGAGAGAGAGAGAGAGAGAGAGAGAGAGAGAGATACTTGGTCACTTCTTGCCATAGCAGGACTCCACGAGTCCGAAATATAGCGATTTCAAGTGTGACTTTTTCTTAGTGTTTTATCATTTTAAAGCTTCTATAATTACTGTTAATTTATATATAAATATATTTGAAATTCGCTCACAGAATATTAACATTTGTGTAAAATGTTATCCTATCCAGAAACTTTCAGACTGAAATGGACGAAAGTCGATTATTACAATCGCTATCGTTCGATTTTCTAATACCAATTGAGGGGAAAAAAGAAGAAAAAAAACATATAGTATCTCTCTCTCTTGTATTGTGATTTGGAATTCCTAATGATAAGATCAATTTGCACATTTGACGCATCACCAAAACGCTTTACGTTATGATTGTCGATTGTCCATGCTTTTGTTGCTATCAATAGCTCCCCACCGCCTCTAGCAAAAATGGTTAGTGATGCTTGTTCGGGAGTTATGTAGTGGAGGTATAGAGTTGGCTACACTGATCATAAGATAAGTGCACGTCGGGTGATAAAACGGATTTGTTACTCCCTCCCCCTCCGATAATGTCACTTCGTAATCCTGCCATGATTGGTCAAAATTCAAACTTATGTTTCGTTTCATTGGTCGATTTTAAGATGCCATCACATGAGTTAAGTAGTCGTTGCAAATAAAGTACGATTTCCACAGGATCTATTTCCCAACGCCAATAATAAAAGCATCAGAAAACTAACAAAACGCCATCTACCGCTTTTAAACGACCATTTCCTAGTAAAATCGCCAGTATGAATCAGAATTAAAACAGAAACACGTCATAGTACTTCTCAGAGCACAAAACGCCTTACTTTCCCAAAAACTTAGTTGCCAATTAGGATTTAGCCAATAGGTTTTATGTAAATGACATCATACACGTGTTTATGATTTCATTATCATGGCACAACTATAATGGGGGGGGGGGATAGGAAGCAATGCATTATAAGTTTGCCATCTACAATACTTAGAACTAAGGCAAATGCTCGCCCCCATCCTACCTAACCTGGATTGAGTTGGATTATTACAAACGGTACGTCAACTTTGTTCAACGGTTGGTCTTTGTGTCTACGTCCCCCTTGCGGGCATTTCCAGGAGAGGAAGGGATGGAGTGAAGGAGACCCCGGACTGTGAGGATCCAGTGGCATTTAGGCACGGGCAAAGACGTGGTCCCTAGATGAATACACCTCTCTAGCGGAGGCCCTTCCCCTCCAAAGAGTCAGACCCTCTCACAAAGGCCGCCTACATATTAGAAGCCATGGCAGAAACCTTTCCAAAGCGCAAGCCACCGTCACATAGCACCAGCCCACCGGAATGAAATGGAAAAATCCATCCCAGCATTTCCTATGCGACAACGATAAGATCCAAGATCAGAATGGCCGGCACCAAGGTATTTGAACATGGAAGTTCTTCAAGCGTTACAGCCTTAGCCCCTCCCGCTCCCCCGCTAGGTAACCTAACCTAATTTAGTCGCGCACCTAAAAGGTCAAGTGACTTACGAGTTATGTGATTTAATTACAACAGCAGCCGTGGCAGATTAATTCTGTCTTCCGTTCGGTGCGTTAACAGAAAAGTGCATTTTCTGTGATTAAGTAACATTAGGACGTTATAGTATAATCTCATATTTATTTGTTTACTGCTTCTGCTGTGCATAATCGGAAGTCATATGTTTATATTTTTTCCACTTTAAAGCACCGAGTTGTTAATGTTGGCATGTTGAACGCAGTTCTACGGATGATAAATGCTGGCTCATCTGCCTTGACAAGAGTCATTGGATTCATCTAATAGGGCGTGCAATTAGCCACGCTTTTCATGTTCTTGTTCTTTCTTCCGGCGCTTCTTGCTGTGTTCTGACACGCACTTCTCATTTAATAGTTCCCTTCACCCACGTCTTTGCGTGCTTAGCTGTACCGAATTACAGGGTTCAAAAATAATTCCAAAAAACTCTCTAAGCTACAGTTGCAGTTTCCACAAGCAAAGTACCTAACTACTGCTGCTGTATCTTTATCTATCTTTTTTGCATTATTGTAACAAAATAAGACCATTCAGCAGATGTGTAAGATATAGCCCACCTGCAGCACCTCGTTTTATCGTTTTACCCTTCCGCTAATCACCGAAATCCGGCTGGCCGGCTAACCGGCTAACCAGCGGCGCGCTCGCCCGTAGGCAAAACATTCCGGCGGAAAACAAAGCTGATCGCACTGTATATTACTGACCAATAAAATATGAACCATTAGGTTCCTAAAGCTATATTTATACCTTTCAACGGCTACATTGAAAACAAAAATGAAAAGTTGTGTGGAAAATTTTCTTATTAGGAAACATTCAGAACTACAGGAATTTAGTTCTAAATATTGTCCACCCATGCAGTGTTTTATTCTCGGCTACGAAGCCTGTCGCAGCCGCTTCTTAAGACATGAACAGGTCGAGTTGTCTCCCCTTGGTTAAACAGACGTCTTATTGGGAAAACACATTCTGATTGTCACGGTAGAGCTTGGCCATCGTGATGTTTCCAGCTTCATAGTTTAATGTTTTTCGTCACATTCAGAAATTTCGAAAGCGACGTTGTTGGCAAACGTTCAAGTTTTGCGGTAATTTCGTCCATGTGCTGAAACTGTAGCTACATTTTGAATGAACCAATGTATTGAAATTTTAGCAAAATGCCGTGAGTTTTAGTTCTACAAGGAAGCAATGAATAGATTCACACGCACAAGGAAAGATTTATGGCGAAAATGATATTTGCACACAAAAGTACGTTTTTTAATGTTAATTATTTAACCATTTTCGCAAATAAATGTATACTGCTGTGAGACCAGCGGGGAACAGGTTTAGAAAGCAGGATTGAAATGTAGACCAGTTACTATAAGCCTAAGTAGCCGAGAGGTAAAACACCACGTGAGCGAACAAGTTTTACAACTAAAGACCTTTATGTATTAGAACGACATATTCCATTGTTCAAAGCACACAGTTCTAGGAAATGAAATTATGTATTCTGAATAGTATTTTTTTTTTTTTTTTGGGTAGTGTTTAACGCCCGTTTTTACTACTGAGGCACCACAGGCGGTGGACACTGATGATACATGAGATGAAATGATAAATTGGGAAAGGATATTTTTTTTTTTTTTTTTTTAAGGAAGGAAGCGTTCCAGGCCTAAGTTTTAGGTACCTCCCCGGCATTTGCCAGTTATGAAGACTGAGGAAAACCTGGAAAAAACCCCAGTCAGGGAGGACGGTCCTGGCGGGATTCGAACCGCAGACCTCCCGCTCACGAGTCCGTGCCTTAACGACCTCGGCCACCCGTGGCGGTCGAATAGTATAAATTATATATAATGAGGCATTGAATATTCTATCTCCGGAAAATACAAATATCTGTGCGCAGAAAATGGACATTACTTCTGCAGAATATTGAACAACTATTGCGCTTTAAACAGAGTAAAATGCATATCTCTTAATTGCAACGTTTTCTTTCTTAGTCTGCTTTGAAGCAGCAAAACTCAACTTTCCTACATAGGTAGTCACTTATTGGCGGCAAGCACACGCGGAAACCAGATAAACTCGTGCTGATAACAGCGTACATTAGTTCGAATTTAAATGGATCACTCTGTAGATGAAACATGGAAGTTATAAAGCATTATTCCTATTGATGATATGAATATTGGTTTTCTAAATTAGAGACAATAATATTTTCCATCATTTGAGTGGTGTTTTATAATTAAAGGTTCGTTTTGAAATGCAAATTATCCTTTAGAAAATGAGTTATAGCATCAATGATATCCTAGTCTGAATTATTGTTATTAATATTAATAATAATGTATGAATATAAATTTATTTATTTGGTTTATTTTATATCTTCAGCGTCCCATTCAATTCAGGGCGTGAAACGCCGATATTTTTGCTCAGAGGCCTCTTCTTTCAGGCTTCAGGTTTTTTTACGTGCCGTAGATCTACGACACGGGACCCACAACATTACTTCCATTCCGAAGAAAGCCATACTTAGGATTTTTACGTCCGAAAAAATACATCTACCCTGGCCGGGTATTTATATCATTTATATATATTTTTTTTTCTTTCGGAAATCAACAGTATTCATTTAAAACTATTCCTTTGCCTACTTTGTTTCAAATTATTCCAGGAACAGAAGAAAGCATATTAATCCTTAGTTTTAGGATAGGCGTTCGAGAGTTACATTCAAGTACGCTATACTCAGTTCTGGGGTTGCAGAGATGAGGGTCCAAATTAACTCACCTCAATACAATGTTGCCAACACCTCGCAAATAATGGCTAGGTATCTTTAAAAGGGCATTATATGGCTAAGAAGGTTAAAGGAATTAAATTATCATGTGATAGCCATTCCGTAATATTTAAATATTGTAAAATTTAAATATTTGTTTAGATACATATTTAAATAAAATTCTATCAATATATTAAGTGTATATTTTCCTAATACATGAACACCGTGCATAAAGTCGGTCCTGGTGGTGTAGTGGTTACCATACTTGCCTCCTAAACCCAAGATCGCGGGTTCGAACCCGACCAGGACCGATGGATTTTTTCGGGCGTAAAAATCCCAAATATGGCTTCCTTCGGAAGGGAAGTAAAGCTGTGGGTCCCGTGTCGTACATTTACGGCACGAAAAAGAACCTCAAACCTGAAAGAGAGGCCTCTGAGCAAAATTTGTCGGCCGTTTCACGCCCTGAGTTGAATGGGACGCTGATGACCTGAGATGTTAAAGAGCGTCCATAAATAAATCAATCAATCAAAACCGTGCATAAAAAACACGTCATATTTAATATGAAATATGCTGAAATTAATTAGGTAAAGCAGGTAAAAACTCAAATCCGTGTGTCAAAAACATGTGAGTTCGGGCTCGTACTGCAGAAAGTCGATTTCGCAGCCTACTGTAGCAGTAGAATAGATCCAAATGGTCCAGAGATGGATTCTAGATCAGTAGTGTAAGCTGCCTTTGTAGCACTTCTTGTGAAGTTCGTAGTCCTCTATATACTTCTTGTTCCTTCTGCTCATATTGTTAGGATTGAATCAAGTGTTTTTAGGTTCATTTTATTTCTTTTCTTTGTTTTCACTTCGTTCATTTGACTAGATAATCGCTCAACTTCAGCATTGGACAAGGAATTGAAAGAAGTATAACAGCAAATTTAGATAATACAACAAAACGTTTTAGAACGCTTAAGTCGTTATATTTTACTTCTTCATTCCAAAACTAGACTGTGTTGTTAGTTTGCGACCATTTGATTGTTGTCAGATTCATCCATTGTATTTGAATTTTTTAACTTTCATCAATAAAAACATTTTTACAAATGGAATTAAGGGACAGGATTCGAAACCACTGTATTGACAACTACAGCATGACGCTCTAACCGCCTGAGCTATCTGTTACTGCAAGTGTAGCATATTACCTAGCTATAACTATGCAAGCCGCTACCTTCGGCTCTCTCCGCTGTCGCTCGGGACTGACCAGCCGTTCGGAGATTCCATGCGTATCCTAGTGCTCTTAGCCCTGCTTGTAACGACAAATGAATGCCAATACCTTATATACCAACCGCTACTCAGAAAAGAAGTATTCTTTAGGGATCTCTCGGGTGAATTTTGAAGCAGATGTCATTTATTCCTTCATTATCATAAGCGTCCGGTCAAGGATTGCGAGAACAAACGAAAATATAGCTGGTAGCATCATGGCAGCTATTGTGTTACTACAATACAATTCAATTTGAAATAACCGAGGCGAATAATCACAAGTCAATAAGTTCATTAAGATGACATCTTATTTAGATGCTACTATTTATATTACGCATATACATTTTGATGGAATGGCATGAGTCTTGATAGGAATAAATATAGCTATGCAGCAAGCGGGGATTCACCCTATTTTTTCTTCTTACGTAGCAAAACAGCTAAGGTGATAGCTACGTGTGGATACCAGAACAATTAAAATTATGTTGTAGTAGTAATAGATAGATTTCGGCTCAGGGGTTTGTTAAATAAGCTAAATTTCTGGCTATAACCATTTTGCAAATTTGTATGGCTTAATGCTGCTATGAAAATGCTAGATGTAATCATAAAATGTCTAAGTTGGCAACATGGCCTCATAGAGTAAAGGCGAATACTCAGGTTCAATCTTCGAGAAAAGGAAGGGTTTTTTTTTTTTTTTTTTTTGAAACCTAAGTAAATTGAAAACTTTTTGCAAACGAACACATGTAGATTTTTCCAGTGAAGGTATTTTTCATGCTGTTGAATGCTATGAATGTTGTAAAAAAAGTGTATTGCAATTTAAAATGCCCAATGTTCCAATAACTATTTATTACTTTTTTGCTCTCAGAATTTTCCATAGGATGCAGATTTTTTTTTTTTTTTTTTTTTTTTTTTTTACTGGTGTTTAACGCCTGTTTTTACTACTGAGGCACCACAGAAGGTGAACACGGATGATACATGAAATGAAATAATATATTGGGAAAGGATTTTTTGAGGAAGGAAACATTCCAGGCCTTAGTTTTAGGGTACCTCCCCGGCATTTGCCAATTATGAAGACTGAGGAAAACCTGGAAAAAACCTCAGTCGGGGAGGACGGTCCTGGCGGAATTCGAACCCCAGACCTCCCGCTCACGAGTCCGCGCCTTAACGACCTCGGCCACCCATGGTGGTATAGGATGCAGTGTTTATAAAAATATTCAGATTTACAACATGTAATAATACAATTATGAACTAACAAGATAAAGCAAGGTGATTTTCAGAATACTTTTATGTTACTCCAAATGTACTGAATTAAATTGATCAATTATGGAAAAATATAAAATAAAAAGTTTACGAATTTTTTTTTTCAGAGATTATCAGGGCAGTACGAAAATATCTACATGTCATATTTTTTCCCCCATTAAATTAATGTTATTTTTTGTAAAATTTATTTATTTATTTAATTTGTGAATAGTGTTTAACGCCCGTTCACAGGCGGTGGACACTGATGATACATGAGATGCGAGATGAAATTGTATATTGGGAAACGATTATTTATTTTTTTTTTTTAAGGAAGGAAACGTTCCAGGCCTAAGTTGAGGGTACGTCTCCGGCATTTGCCATTTATGAGGAATGAGGAAAACCTGGAAAAAACCTCAGTCGTGGAGGACGATCCTGGCGGGATTCGAACCCCAGACCTCCCGCTCATGAGCTCGGCCACCCGTGGCGGTATGCTATATCGAGTGATTACATTGAACACATTGGCACATAACATTCAGTGAAAATGTTATTTCAATAAATATATTAACATGATCATGTATTATACTGGTTCAGCAGTCTGTGATAAAATGTAAGAAGTTGACTTTAAATTTGTAAGATATAAAAATCTCAAGTAATCCGAAAGATAGTTCATCTTCAAACTTTACCGTAGAGTAGTATTGGGCTTTGTATGATCTCTCGATCACTGTCGCACCGAGTGGAATGGTTCCGGGTTCAATTCCTGTTGGGCCGGCCATCCTGACCTTAAGGTTTTTCATGACTTCCAGGACATTTACACTCCACGAAATTTTCGCGCTCCCATTTCATTCAGTCGGTTCTGCTGCAGAATCGAAAGTACCAGGGAGAGGTGAGCTGGCGCGGTGTGATGGCGGCTTGCGCTTAGAAAAGGTTGTTGCTCTGGCGTCTGGAATGCAAGTGGACAACTCCCAAGGTTAAGCATAAGATCTCTTTCTCTCAGTGCGTTTACCTCTATACCGACCTAGGAAGGGAAAGCAACAGGTCTACATTTTCCCCTCTCCCATAGTACTATTTTCTTTATTCCCAAAGCAACTCACAATAACTTAACTCGCGTTTGACAAATTGCAGGTCGCGACCCACAGATGGCTGTTGTGCGGTTCCAAATTGTTAGTCCGATTTTATTATAGAAGTTAAAAAAATGAGCAGTTTTTATTTATTTACTAACTCAACCGGTATTGCCAGAAAATATGCACGCTTTACAAAATAATTAATGACTAAACATTTCTTTCAATAAAATCCCAAGGTTGCAGCCACAGTTCTTAGATTAAAAATTCATAATTTTTCTCCAACAATTGTACAGAATTAACTGTCAACCTTTTTGTAAAGCAGTTTTCACTATAGATAGAAACTCTGCACATAATTTTTTATAACTTAGTGTAATAGAGGGGATATGATTAACATTTTTAATCTTCTTTCCTTATCTTAAAAACACACTTTCGAACAGGATATAACCACACTTTTAACATCACATGTACGTTAATAAGAAGAGGAAAAAAATATATCCAGTTTGCTTTTATCGGTAAATATTTATGACAAATGCTTTAAAATCAGAAGATTATGGGCTTAGCAAACAACGGCAAAGATCTAAGAAGATTTACAGCCACCATGCAAGTTGCATGTAAATGCGACCTGATGCACTTGTTTACGTGAGAAGATGGCAATATACTGTAAATTATACCTGCATTTTGATGTGAAAAGTTCATAGATCAAGACGATATCGCGTTAGTTTCATAACAAATTTGCTGTCATCTTAGGTGAATGAAAATTCCAGATATTCATCTCAAATGTTAAATCTTTGATAGCGTTAGCCATCTCAAGTTAAATCTACTTGGGTAGTGAAGGAAGCTATTTTATAACAGCAGGGCAAAGGTGGCTCATAAAAAATTCTTCGAATGCCATTTTCAGCACTTGCATGTTTATTTTGCCAACTTATGTAACACATTAACCACTTTTCCATTTTTATTCAAAATAAACGTTTGGTTTTATTAAACAACTTCACATTTAAAAACTACTTGTATTATCTTTTCTTCTTCTTAGGAAACTTTTTGCTATCGCGATCTATGAATGTTACACGTTCCATTTAAGGAAACGTCATACATTCGCTCCTTATTTACGCAGTTTATTTTTATTACTTTTATCACTCAGTGACAGGCTCATTTCTTTGTTTCATTGTTCACATTACCTTAATTCTCTTTCGCTATTACTGCATCTAATTTTATACAATATTATGCCCATGACTTTGATATTATTCAAAGAATCTTACGTAACTACCAGAATAATTGAAGTTAACAGGGAATACAGAGCAATGTGTATGGTGACAGATCTATAGAATAACACCTATAGTACTAATAGACGCCTACAGAAAGGAAAGAAAAATATTTATGTAAAGATATGAAATATGCAGTGTTAATGAACAACACCGAAATATTTTCATAACCTAGGGTCACAGACGTAAAATATCGAAGTTGTTGGCTATTGAAGTAATCACAATTTGGTGCTCAGAAATTCACACTAAACTAAATATTAGTAGATATGTATAAGAATGGCTTCAAGTATCTTTAATAATTGAAATAAACCTGGCTGTTTATAATCAACGAACAGCGTTTTTATAATTTAGCGATTAAAATAATCGTCAAACTTTCGACTAAACACATGATTGCACGCTACTGCATTGGTGTGCTAATAGCAATTCAATTGTTAGAAATAAAGTCGCGATTCAACTTTTTTTTCTAATGTTGCGAGATATCCTTCATTTGTTTCATGTAACAGTTGTCTTTAACCAAAATATATGACAGAAGAAGAAGAAGAAGAAGAAGAAGAAGAAGAAGAAGAAGAATGCTTATATTTTTCTAAACTTGCCGATCTGCTCATATCTACAGAGAAAAGACTTCCGCCCACATTTCAATCTGATGACAGGCGTTTGCCTGAACAGGGATGCCGTAAGGTAAGGCATGCGTACGCTTTTGAAACTTCAAGCCTTAACATGTAGGTCTGAAACCTTTGACCCTGGGTTCCCTATCTTAAATTGTTTGTATAAGACCCTTCTATATAAGGTGCAAATATTTCAATGTTGTTCGTTTACAACCTATATACGTATGTTTCCGGGTATCGGTTTTCATGGTGATGTAGAATAGCTAATAATAGTAAGTTAAGGTGTTCTTAATTCTTGCTTGTAGTAAATTTAAAAAAATATATATATATGAAATGAATGGATGGTGTTTAACGCTACAGAAGCACCACAGGCGATGAACACTGATGATACATGAGAAGAAATGATATATTGGGAAGGGATTTATTTTTAAGGGAGGAAACGTTCCAGACCTAAGTTTGGGGTACCTCCGCGGCATGTGTCATTTATGAGGACTGAGGAAAACATGGAAAAAAACCTCAAGTCAGGGAGGACGGTCCTGGTGGGACTCGAATCCCAAATCTCTCTCTCACGAATCCGCGCCTTAACGACCTTGATCAGTTGGTCACTTGTCTTCTTGCCATAGGACTCTACTAGTCCGAAATATAGCGATCTCAAGTGTGACTTTTTCTTGGTGTTTTATCCTATTGTACTATTATAATTACTGTTAATTTGTTACATTGTTAATAGTGTTACTTTATTTTTCTTTTTCTTTTATATTGTTTGCACCTCTGGTGTTGCTTTTGACTTCTTTACTATTTATCTATTATTCTTTTAATTTTATTTCTTACTTCTCTGTGTTTTTAAATACACTTCCTCACTTTATGTATATATATATATATATATATATATATATATATATTGCTTATTTAAAACCTCGTACTTTATTGAATTAAATTTACAATAACAGAATAGGCTATCCCTTTAAAAGCCTGTATTGCAATAAATAACAATTAAATATTGCTCATAGTTTTAACAATATGATTTCATAATATGTAGAACTCGGTTACACGCCATTAGTATTATTTTCAACATCAGTAAATATAGATATAATGCGTGACTAGGTACACTGACGGTATAATTTTGACGCTGGACTGCAGGTTAAGACCTCGTTAACATCAGGCGATGCAGTTGTGAACTATAATTAGTCATGTAATCGATTGCTCTTTTCATGTAGGAACACGACAAAAACGGCTTCACCAGAATCAATCATTTATCAGTTGGTACCTAATTTAGACCAGCACATTACAAAAGAGCGCCCGTTTCGCATTACCTGTATTATGTAGCAGAGGGAAACGCGAACGCGGGACCGCAGAGTGCTGGAACAGGTTGAAACATGTATCGCGTTCCATTCTCTCCCAGCGGGGTCTGATGCAATTATGGCGCACCGCTACCAGGCCATTTGTTGTTCTTCCAGTTTCTTCCAGGTTGAACTCCGAGATAACTTGACTTACACAATATGGAATGCTGTACTAACGGATAGGCTTACTGTCAGATAGTGAAAGTTTCTGCAAAATCTTCGCTTTCTTATTTTGTTCGGCGTTTCAGGCAGTTTGTAGCCTAACGAACTGATTCCTCTATAGTACTTAAGCAATGAAATAACTGCCAGAACTAAAATTATTTTAGACCGAAATACTTGTATTGAATACAAATACAGACATTTTAAAAATACAAATTAATTACAAGAAATATAAGTAATTAAATTAGCTTGCATAAAAGTAAATAAAAAAATAAATTCATGGTACCTGCGTATGCTCAAGAGTTTTAATTGAACGTTTTGTATACAGGCCTTTGGTAGTGTAGTCTGTAATACAAACATTTTACTTCTCATATATAATGCAGAGTCGTGATTTAATTATGGCAAGTTAGCATGCAGTTCTGTTTTATTAATTTATAAAATGAGTAGTTAAATAATGGAAACACAAAATCCTGGAGCAGCCTTTGTATTTTACGAAAGTAAGTTACGATTTGGGGTGGAGTACTACATGTTTTTTGAATGAGGCGTCATTTGTTTATTTGTTACAGAATAATAATGGAATACTATAAAATGTGCAAAGTGATATATAGCTTTTATTTCATTTCTGCCTTCCAGATCCGTAAATAAATTCTCAGAAGAAAGAAACTAAATTAGGGTCCAGCATTGTGGTTTCTTTTTAGACCCGACTTCGTTAACACACGTGTACCTTTCATAATAGTTGTGAATATTACAGCAGTAATGAATAAAAGAATAGGATAAAAAGATAAAGATAGGCTATTGTGTCCCTTAAGAGCAAAGACCTAACAAGTGGAGAAAGTTCGCTTTTTCCTAACGTGGTGAGCTATTCCACGCTAGTTGTTCATATGCTGTTTAAGACACTCTGACTGATTTGTTTTTTGGTTACTCCATTTCTCACTGCACTAGTTGCTTCTCCAGAGATTTCCATTTTTCTTTTCCTCTTCCTACTCTTGACCAATCTGGACCAGCACGTTCCTTGAAGAGGTCTGTCCATCTTCTTCTGGGCCCGCCTTGTGTTCTTTTTCCTATCCGGGGGCCCCACATGGAGATCTTGTAGGTCCCCCTATTGTCCTCCATTCTTGCGACGTGACCGCTCCATTGCCATTTGCTTCTGGTAGCTATTTGTGCGATGTCTGTTGTCTGAGATAACTACTTTATTAATACTGTAGGTGTTATGCCCTTCAAAGATATTCTCAGGCTTTGGCATATTTGAATTTTATTCTTTTATTTTTCTGTTATTGACCATTTCTGGCACCCATATAGTAATACAGGATATACACAGGTTTCGAGCTGTGGAAGGAAATTTGTGAGGGCTGTTCCATGTATTTTTATCGGGGTTTCAGGTCCGTTTGAAATTAACTGCGTTTTCAGTTTGTTTACTGACAGCCCTGCATTTTTGCTAAGCTCACACAATTGTTCCAGCATAATTTGTAGTGCTTTACGCGTAAATAACTTTAGTTTATCTACGCTTTACGGGCTTTGGAAGTTATGAAGAAGACAAATCATGAGAATAAAAACCTTTCTGATATGCCTAATTTATAAACAGTGGATCCTGCTTTTAAATGTTTTTGTAAGTCTTCTCTGGTACATAATTTCGCTGTAATTAGTTTTAATGGGGCAAAGGACAACAGCAGATGGAGTTGCACATTGTGTGTCTCATCTCGTTGCCATGCCCGGTTGTAAAGTGAACTAAACCGCTGGCAAATTTTTAACTTGTTCTTTTCTTCTCGCATAATCGCTACACTCTTCGGCACGCAGAATATATTTCTGTGAAATGCCACACCACTCTTTGTGATGGAGCTCTGTGAGGCAGATGTGGTCCGTCACAGATGTCTGTGTTTGAACAACACCCGGAACATTCCAGCAGCTGCGTGCACAGTACACCTGCATTCACGCACAGTTGGCCTCCCTCAGAACAACACAAGAAATAACTGTCAGTCATTAAAAAGAATAACGCAAGGAGCTACGTTATTGTTTCATTTCTTAGTTCGCTCAGCTGTGAATCACGGAATAGTTCGGAATTTTTCACTAAGTTTTATAAGTGTTTGCAAGCGTCTTTTGATAACCAACTACCTAAATTGTAATGTTATTTTCTCTCAACCGGGGGGGGGGGGGGGGTTGGAGAAAATGTGTGTCTATATATATATTTTTATATTATATATAATATATAATACAAAATAAAAATAAAGTAACACTACTATTAACAATGTAACTAAATTAACAGTAATTATAAAAGCAGAAAAGGATAAAACAATAAGATAAAGTCACACTTGTAGGTAATCGTTATATTTCCAACTACTAGGCTTCTTTTATGGCAAGAAGAAGGTGATAAAAGTAAATATTGAGTATCGAAGGTAACGTTATGCATGGAAACAGACGAAACTAACTATATATATATATATATATATATATATATATATATATATATATATGCACACACACACACACACCTATGTGTAAAACTTTCTGCCCGTTTCTTCCTCGGGGAAAGCCACGGGTGGCCGAGGTCGTTAAGGCGCGGACTCGTGAGCGGGAGGTCTGAGTTTCGAATCCCGCCAGGACCGTCCTCCCTGGCTGAGGTTTTTTCAATCCTCATAAATGGGAAATGCCGAGAAGGTACCCAAAAACTTAGGCCTGTAACGTTTCCTTCCTTAAAAATAAATATTTTCCCAATATATCATTTCATTTCATATATAATCAGTGTTCATCGCTTGTGGTGCCTCTGTAGCAAAAACGGCCGTTAAATACCATTCATTCTTCTGCGGGTAGTCGAGGTCGTTAAGGTGCGGACTCGTGAGGGAGGTCTCCGCCATGACCGCCCTCCCTGACTGAGTTTTTTTTTCAGTTTTTTTTCAGTCCTCATAAATGGCAAATGCCGGTGGGTACCCTAAATTTAGGCCTGCAACGCTTCCTTCCTTGAAAAAATCCTTTGCCAGTGTATCATCTCATCTCATGTATAATGAGTGACCACCGCCTTTGGTGCCTCAGTAGTAAAAATGGGTGTTAAACAATATTAAAAAAATAAATAAATAACTGTAAATTTCCAAAGAGCAGACAACGAAGCATGCCAGAATGACAGACTGTAGGAAAGGTTAGTTCCAAAGCCCTCTTCAGTAGGGAAGTATCCCAGAGTTTCTGTTAAATTTGAGAATTTTGTTGGTGATGAAATGTGACGATGTTTTGTTTTGCATTTAAAACACTAACACAAAATCTCGAGTGTGCTCTTCAAGGACGTCTGGCCGTCTTTGCGGTAATGGAGAAGATCAACGAACCTTCATATGAACGAGAAACTTGCAGCATGTAAACTCAGATGCTCGTAGACGATGAAGACCTGTTCCCAATGTAATCGACCTCGACGCACAAGGAGGCCATTGTGGTCAGCCTTGTCGCTCAGCTTACAGAGTGAAAACTGTCTTCTGTAAATGGAACGCAAACAGCATGTGATTGCTGCAACATCGTCAAAGAGAGAAACATCAAATGTCCATATTCTGCCGGAAATGCAAAAACAGCCGTCAGACAGCGAGTTTCACTTGTTCAGCCAGCGCAATTCCTTCCTGACCCCGTCCGTACAGATGCGTCCAGGTTACACAAGAGATCCGAATCGGTGTTTGTACAGGCATGTGCAAAAACTTGTTCCTAAGCGATAAGAGGACAAGAATATTATTAAAGCACATCCGGCCAGGCGTCAGTTGTTGATCGGTGTTATTTATATTGCAACAAAATAAATTTATTAAATAAAGTCTTTAGTGTTTCATAGTTGGTGATGTTAAGAGCTTAATGTATTCATTATAAATGCAACAAAACAGTTTAGTTCTTAGGACTGGAAACCCTTGCAGAGTGGGTTAAAATACCTCAATCAACAACTTGTTTCCCAAGCGAACTGGTCCCGCTGATTTGAAGATTTAGAACATTTTTTATTTAGTGACAAAGTAGAGAATTTACCAACAGCAAAAAAAATGTTATGTGTTTAACATCCATTATGAAAGTATTGCTTACAGTTAGATCAACATCATTTTAAAAATGTATACAGCTTTGAGTAATTTTCGTTCCGGCCCTAAAATTGATCTGACTACCCTCATCTTCCTTACTTCTTTAATTATATGCTGACTTAGGCAGCTTGTATTGTAGCATTATTTTCAAATATTTTGGCAGTACATATTTCTTTCTACGTTTCTTGAAATAATAATAACAATTCTACCGCCAGTTGTCGCTGATAGTGGTCAAGGGAGAAGGTGCGTGCAGTTATTTGATTTCACCAATAGATTATGCCCGTATATAGAACGGATGTAATAGCCATCCAATAGATGCAAAAATGGCGCTGTGAATATTCAAAAAGTCAGCCGATTACACTGGTCTGTTGAACAAATGACATTGGAGTATGTTTCTCCCCCACAATTGACATTCATTTATTTAAGAAACTGGAAAAAGTCATGTGGACCATTTCAACTGTGTCAAAGAATGAAATGTTGAAATGTATCAAAGAACAGAAAACCAGTTTCTTTTCTGTGGGTATGAAATAATCTCATTTTTAGCAATGAAAAATGCTTAAATAACTTCGTGGTTATAGAATAGCGTTCATTATCTTTATTCACCTTACCTGTTCAACCATAAAAAAAGTGAAACCTACTTTTTCACTTGTAAATTCCAGGTTTCGCTGACACAAGTCAAAACTAGAAATACCACGCAGACAATAAAGACTGGGCGATGGGTCAACAAAAACACGTTCGTATACATCAAACACACGTGTATTAAATCATAGTAACGTAGAACAGAACTAAATTGGTAGAATAATATTCCAGCTTAAATGTTTGAACGTGCCTAAGAAGCTTAAGTTTACATGTTTAAAACGTTTACTGTTTGTTGCTATAGAGGTTTTCTTTGTTTTTAAACAAATTCAAACTCACACTTTGTAGCTCTCTTCCGAAATTGGTTATTTCTTCTCAGATGTCGATTTCTTGTTCATTTAATGTGCTGGATTTGATTTATAGACCGTGATTTTTAAACTGCAAAACCCTTACTCTAGTACAGACTTAACGCTCAAGCAATGTTTGATTGCCAAGAACGCCAGAGGTCCAATTGACGGATGTCAGATCATTGATGGTTTTATTTCCTAATGTTCTTTTAATGGTACCACAAATATGTCTATACCTTTTAAGATTCTGTTCTATTTTATTCGTTTATAGCAACAGATATAATAACATCTCTTATTCAGGTATTGTACGTATACGGTTTTTATTGGAATATTTTCTCTGTTGGGCGTAATTTTTTCACTGCCAGATCGTTTAGATAGATTAGCCAGCGCCGCCCGTGATCTAGCGGTAGCATATTGTTTCCTACGCGGCGAACTCGATTTCGATTCCTGATTGAAGTTTTTTCTTTCAAGTCTTAAGGTGAGTATGCCACAAAGTCTTATGTCGGCCCTGGTCGTGTAGTGGTAACCATAATTGCCTTCTAAACCCAAGATCGTGGGTTCAAACCCGACTAGGATCGATGGATTTTTTCGGGCGTAAAAATCCTAAGTATGGCTTCCTTCGGAAGGGAAGTAAAACCGTGGGTCCCGTGTCGTACATTTACGGCACGAAAAAGAACCTCAAGCCTGAAAGAGAGGCCTCTGAGCAAAATTTGTCGACCGTTTCACGCCCTGGTTCGAATGGGACGCTGATGCCCTGAGATGTTAAAAAGCATCAAATCAAATGAAAAAAATTAATCTATCACCCCCCTCCCCCGGCAACTATTCTTGGGATAACTTAGTGGCGCCCTCCATACATACTAACCACAGAAGTCGGCTGCACTCTGGGGGAGGGGAGATCCCTCAAGTCCGAATGGACAGTGATGACATTAAAAATTTGTAACTTTATGATATAACTTCTCATATTTTTCCACAAATCGTATAAATTTGAGCAATTTGATTATTTTTTAGCATTTAATACAGAATTTTAGATACTTGCGTGACGTTGGTTTCAATTTTCGGAGAAAATGTCGTCTCTATCATCTTTTTATTTTATTTATTTATTTATTTATTTATTTATTTATTTATTTTTGCCATTGAAGGAACTGTAAGCTTTTATTAGAGAGAACGATTCTAAGTTTAGCATTTTCACCCATTTCTCTGTAAGCCTAAAGCTTTTCTTGATGTCGATCCTGGTGGTGTAGTGGTAACCATACTTTCCTTCTAAACCTAAGATCCCGGGTTCAAGCCCGGCCAGGATCGATGTATTTTTTCGGGCGTAAAAGTCCAAAGTATGATTTCCTTCGGAAGGGAAGTAAAGCCATGGGGTCCCAAGTCATAGATTTGCAGCACGATAAAGAACCTCAAGCCTGAGAAAAAAAGGCCTCTGAGCAAAATTTGTCGGCTGTTTCACGTCCTGAATTGAATGGGACGCTGATGACCTGAAATGTTAAAGAGCGTCCGTAAATAAAAAAATGAACAACGTTTGTTGATGGAAAACCTGATCATTGTGTTCAACAGGAACCACACCAGCCAATCCCTTTCAGTTAGCTTGTTTGTTTTTGAAGGAGAGATATGCTTTTCTCCTTAAAATTAATTCACACATCCCTTCAGAGGCAATAACCTGCATTCTTAGTACAGGCAAAGATGCACGCGAGGAAACAGTGCGACCGATAGCGTTATCAGCAAGAGAGAAAAGCGAAAGTTTCGAAACAAGAACAGGAAAAGGCAGCATGGGGGTCACAGGAACATGCCTTTTAAGTACATACCCTTGCTGGGGTTTTCCTTCACGCTACCACATGTCGTGTCATACGATAAAGGAACACAATCTTGCTTTTGTTTGTCAGTGCTTGAATGAACCATGCGAAAGCACGTTAAAAGTGATTAAACAGATGCGGACTTCCGAAAGAGCGCGAAGTCGACAAAGCGTGGTTGCTTTTAAGGTAACCAGGAAGTGTAAGTCTAGAAAATAATGCAACAGATACATGTATCTCAGAAAATTTTAATATGAGGTTTTTGAGAAATATTAAGAAGACAACTAAAGATGCTCTGTAAATTGCTCCAATGCACATAAAACATATTTTAAAAGTTTTTAAACCAAAATAAAATCTTGTTAAAAAATTGAAAACACTGTGACGTAATCGTGCATTTTTCTTATAAACTATTGGTGGAATTAGAATGCTAGACAACATGTTATTCTGGGAACTGGAATCTGCGTTATTGGCTTGAAAAAAAAATTATTGGAGTTGATTTTTATCAACTAATAGTGATATTTAAATACTTCTATTTACCACGCTTCACATTTGCATACACTATGTGTGTGCAAGTTTTCAACAAGAATGGTCCAGCCAATCCTGAGAAAAATCCACATTTATGTCAAAAAATTTAAGTTACGTAGAAATAGATTTATTTTTGTTTAAAAATTTTTGTTATGTTCCTTGGGGAATTAAAATTTACAGAGCATTCTTAGTTAAGTATTCTTAATATCTCACGAAATTTTCACATTAATAGCTTTATAAATTTCTGAGATACAGGTAAAATGTATATGCTGCATTATTTGCTAGATTTACACTTCCTGGTTACCTTAAGAAACACTCCTGTGGCAATATACTGCACTTTCACATAACAACTACACCTCGCGTGTGGAACAATTTTTCCCCGAAAGCACTGGAATTGTTCATTTTAGAGCATTAATACACGCACATTCAACGCTGACATGTAACTTTATTCCTTTCCTAAGTGTTCATTGGTCAGAAGAGTGTTCCACTGACTCCAAGTACCTTGCTCAGCACATTTCGCTACCATTTATAAACACGTTAATCAGTTCCAAGTGCAAAAACATGCTATCTCTGTGATTTAACGATGGTTATATAAAGAAGTCAATTACTCCACTGTCCATCACTTATCAATTCCAATGCTGCAGTGTCAGGGCAACCTAAACGTAACGCATCACGTCAATTTGCTGAAGTATGAACACCCAACAATATGCTAAACCACCTTGCCACTTGCTTTCCGTACACCTTCAATGACGTTCTTATCATTTTTCCGAAAGGTATCTCAGTTTTGATCCATGCCCGTAGTTCAAAACATGTCTTTAATCCGATCTTGTATAACATCACATCAACTCTTCGTCTGCAATCTCAGCAATAGCGGCAATGGATGTGTTGTGCCCTCCTGCCCTGGAATGGCTCTTCTTGAATTTAATCAAGTAGTTTAAAACTAATATTGATGTAAAGTTTAAGCTTCACCCTCAGTCACCCCCTACCTTTGGACGAGGTTACTGCTGTTTTTTTTTTTTTTTTTTTTTAATCGTTGCCTAGCAATTTTCTCTGTTATTATTTGAATTTGGAGAGAATAACACTATAAAGACTACTCAACATTTAATATAAGTGTTGTGTTTTGGTAACAAATTGTTTTAAAATAGTGTAAACCATGCAAAAATAAGTCTAAGCGGATTAGGCAGAAGTACGAAAATTGCATATATTATTATAATTTGAATTTGACCTACAACATCCCATGAGGGATAAGGCCTCCTATCCAATGACAGAGAAGCTCTGAGTATACTCCCTAGGTGAGTAGTCGAATGAAGTAATTTTTACTTTCGTGTTTGTTTGTAGTAACCTACCCTTCACTACAAGCAGGGCTGAAAGCACTGTGCTTCTCGAGAACAGTGTGGAATCTCTTGCTGCTAGTGCAAAGCCCGAACGGCTCGCTAGTTCCGAGCGAAAGCGGGGAGAGCCGAGAGAGCCAAGATAGTGACTTGCACAGTTATAGTAGATAACAAGGGTTCCAAGCAGTGGCACGATAGCTCAGGCAATTATAGCTTCATGCTATAATTGTGAAGATAGTAGTTGCGAAACCTACCGTCCGATGCTTTTTTATCCCATCTGGATAAAGGAGATTTGGCACAATTACAATTATTTACTCGGTAACGTAGTATCACGCACGGAATGGCGTATAAATTGTTTGTTTGTTTTTTTTTCTTGCTGCAATCAAAGGAGATTTGCCAGAATTACAATGATTTACCCGCCCCTATCAATTTATATTTGTAAGAAGGAGGAGAGTGTAGGCCGTCAGGCCGTAGCGAGCCGTAGAAAAACCACTGGGTTCACCTGTTTCTAGGATTTACCCGAAGTTACCTTTTGAGTTAGTGTGTATATATTAGTTGCGAATTGGAATAAGAGTGCTTTCAGCCCTGGTTGTAACGTCAAGTCTACTATTCACTAATACTATTTTCAGTTACTTTGTGTTCATGATTGGTTGATACATCTACACTTTCATACTACTGTTCACTGCTCATACGTCGTCAATTTCTTCCACCTTTCCCTGCTTCTTTCTCGTCTCGTCTACTGATTCTTCATCTGGTTTTCTGCCTCCTGGGTACCTACATGGATTATTACTGTACTAGATGTAATTTTACCCAATTTTCGTCCCACAGCTGCCTAATGATTTTGTTTTAATTCTGCCCGAACTCAAATAACAATAACACTCCAGTTTGCCAGATAAAAATGGAGTACAAAATATGTCATAACAATTCGCCCTCTGTAACATTCAAGCATAAAAAGGTAAAGTTGTCATTTAAAATGTCAAATTAGGGGTAGGTGGAGAGCGGGTTGGAACCTAAAGTGTAATCAACATTGACTTTATACTTCGCCCTCAATGTCCAATTTGGCATTCTCTTTTTTAAATTAAATGTTTTTTAAATAGGTAGTTATTCCGGATGGAAAGTTCTGAATGAAAGCCCTATATATACTATGATATATTCGTCTCTTAAATGCATGTATTGTAGGTATAATGTGCATCTTATGTTGTATAAGAATGACATAACATTAAATAATCAGGTGAGCTGATATAATATCCAAGAAACACTGAAAACCTTGCACAAAGAAACAAAGTTTATGTTTGTATCAGTTAATAATATGCATTGCACCTGCTAAAACAGGATTAACAAATATTATTGACAATTTCACTCATGTGCGTCATCTTAAATTCGATCAATGAAAAGAAACAAAAATTTTAATTTCAGCCAATCACAGCCGGATTAAGGAGTGAAATTATCGGGAAAAAAATTATCAAATCCGTTTTATCACGCAACATGCATTTGTCAGTGTAGCCAACTCTATACCTTCAGTACATAATTTCTGAACACGCGTCACTGACCACTTTTGCTAGAGGCTGTTGGGAGCCATAGATAGCAACAAAATCATGGACAATCGGCAATCATAACGCAAAATGGAGGGTTTTTCAATGCGTTTTAGTGATGCGTCAAATGTGCAAATTGATCTTATCATAAGGAATTCCAAACCACAGAATACAAAGAAAAATAGACCCCGTATGCTATCTTTTTTTTTTTTTTTTCCTCAGTTGGTATTATATAATCGAACGGTAGCGATTGTAATTGTCGACTTTTGTTCATTTCATTCTTCGTTTCTGAACAGAATTGATATTCATAAGAATAACAAGTGTTAATATTCGTGCGCGAATTTAAAATATGTTCTCATTCTATTCATGAAATATTCCTAAACCCGTATTTTGCTCTTCTCTATTGGCATTACTGACAATCGGCATTCTTCTGTCGAAGATTGCTTGAAAAGAAGTACAAATATACAATTATTACAATTTAGTAAGTCAAGTTTAGAGGAATTATATTTAAATTCTTATTTTATTCGTGAAATAGTACTAATAAATATCACTCGAGAGTTTGAGCTTTCCAGACTGACTACGTTCGTGAATGTATCGGTAATCTAAACGCTGTCGTGATATTATTTGTGATAACTATGCGCTGAATCATTATATACGCATAGATAAGCTTTTGAGGTATTTATCTAATTTTAATACGTTTTATGGAAATCCGAGTCAATGAACCAGATGGTCACTGAAAGCCACATGCTCTAGAGTTGCTTTGCTTAATTCTTTGAGAATAGTTGGCATAGTTTAAGAATAACGTCATCTGGATGCAATCATAAGAGTTTCATCTAAACGATTTATCGTCTGAGATTCCTCTGCATAATTACATTCTCTATGTGGAAAAAGCGGCATTAAAATATTTAATCTAACAGGATACATGCCATCAACATTACGTGTGCATAGAAGCGTAGACAAGGACGTTCACTGTATCATTTGCTCAGCTGGTGCTCAGGACGGCATTGGCAGAAACCGTTTGCCCGCGGCGAGGCAGCCCGGAATGACATCATGAAGAAATAGGGCGTGGAGGCGTATGGGTATCACTTATCGGTAGCACCAAGGTGTTCAATCTTGTTACATGTCTGCATTGTAGTAACAGTAGTGACGTATGAAGTACCTGAAAATGCGAGCTAGAAGAAGACAGGAGTACCAGCAACTCCGTTCTATAGAAGCGATTGTAAACTGCAGGTTATATCGTAATTATGATCTGTGTGAGTGTGCATACTGCACATTTTTTCCCTTGTGGTGGGCGAGTTGGCGCTTGGAGCTTAACCAGCTCTTATCAGCAATCTTCTTTTCCTGGAAGAGCTGGCTGCAAGAGGTAGAATGGGGAATTGTATCTTAGAGGCGTTTTTTTGAATAGCCCATTTTATTTATTTATTTATTTATTTATTTATTTATTGAATAACCTCCTACTGAGGCACCACAGGCGGTGGACACTGATGATACATGACATGAAATGATTTATTGGGAAAGGATTTATTTTTAAGGAAGGAAACGTTCCAGGCTTAAGTTTAGGGTACCTCCCCGGCATTTATCATTTATGAAGACTGAGAAAAACCTCAGTCGGGGAGGACGATCGTTGCGGGATTCGAACCCCAGACCTTCCGTTCACGACTCTGTCCCCTAACGACCTCGGCCACCCGAGGCAGAGGATAACCCAAGGTGACTAAGCAGAGTTTTCTGAAGTTCAGGATAAGAATATAATGCCTGAACAAAGTTTCAAAAAGAAGTGTAACAACAATATTTTTTTCCAGGCGTCAAATATAGACTAAAACTTTTGACCCCAAATGTTAACTATATGGCAAAACAAGGTTCAGAATTACTAGGCACCCTGAATTGCCCTTGCAACACCGGTGAACAGTTGCTTACGTGTGTCAGTTGCTACAAAGTTATCGCCACTATTGGGAAAAATGGCAGTTGGCCGGCAAATAAAAAACCGAATTTGTAAATAAACGTCTTAAAAAGTTTAAAAAATTATAAATTCTATAGCTTTTCAGTTAATGTAGAAAAAAAGCATCCCAGCTAAATATTACCACTATAATATTAACTTAAACAACAAAAGTAATAGATAAACATAATTGCATATTGTATTATGTCATTGTTTTATTACATTTATTTATTTATTTTTTGATTAGTGTTTAACACCCGATTTTGCTACTGAGACACCACAGGCGATGGACACTGATGATATGTGAGATGAAATGATATATTGGGAAAGGATATTTTTTAAGAAAGGAATGGTTCCAGACTTAAGTTTAGGGTACCTCCCCCAACATTTGCCATTTATGAGGACTGAGCAAAACCTGGAAAAAACCTGTCAGGGGAGGGATAGTCCTGGTGGGATTCGAACCTCAGACCTTCCACCCAAGCGTCCGCACCTTAACGAACTTGGTTACCCGTGGCGGTCATATACGAAAACTGATGTAATATAAAAAATGTGTAACTTGTAATGGAATTTACTGTAAATAATAATAAAAAGAAACTAACAGCCTGGGGTGAAATCCCAAAGTGATCAGATCGGGAGGCAAACAGAAGTCGTTTGTGCTTATGCAAATTTTTGTTGCAAAAGTCATAATGGTAAAGTAACGAAAGGCAAAGATCAACGCACATAACAACAGACTTAAAATGCATCGGCAAAATTTACAGCTGAAATAGAAAATGCCAGTTATACCACTTTGAAGTTGCTCTATTAATTCTTGCAGTGAGTTTTCATAGCAAATTCTCTTTAAATGGCATTGCATTTATTTTTAAATGTAGTTGCAGATCTCATCAACAACTCTTGTTACTTCGGGTTTACTTACTAGATCTTCTGTTAAAAGGGAATATTACATACTTGCTGGTTGTGAAAGGCTACTATCAATAACGTGGTACTTCAAAATTAATTAATAAAAGGAGAAGCCAATGTGATTGATTATTCTTACTATTGGCTGAGTTCCGATCTGAGACTAATGCTTCTCACGTAAGCAAGAGTCGTGCTTTCCCACCACTTGCTTAGATATTCTTGAAGCCTTCGGTTGATAGCGAATTATTCGTACCATTCCCAACTTCCATATTAGTGCTATCAACTTCATTAATATGCGAGAAACTATTGTGCTTATTATGTTCAAGGACATTCTGTTTAAAGTGCTGAACATCGCCGTATGCGATGAATGTGAACTAACGGCCTGAAGGGGAATGCCGAACAATAGACTTAGCCTGAATGTTAATTAATAATGAATCTTACAACTGAAACGGCAAGGTTATCGCCTTCACTACATCCTTATCTGTTAAGTAAATAATTACAGTGTAACTTCCGCGCCGCAGTGTTCAGATATAGTTGCATAAAGAAGACTATGTATAGAAGATTGTAACGTGTTCAAAATGGAGTATCGAGCTGTTATTAAGTTCTTCACAAAAGAAGGACTTACTCCAAATGAAACTAAACAGCGATTGGACAGTGTATATGGGGAAGCATCTCCTTCATATTCTACCGTAAAAGAATGGGCAAACATTTTCGAATGCATGGGTCGAGAAAGCATTGAAGACGAAGAGCATGCAGCTCTGCCTTTGGAAGTGTTCACTCCTGAAAACATCGCTCTTGTGGAAGGAGAAATTCTGGAAATAGCAGAAAGGTTGGGCCTCTCTAAAGCAACAGTCCTTCGAATTATTCATGAGCATTTAAACATGAATAAGGTTAGTGCAAGATGGGTGCCTAGACTTCTTTCCTCTGGCCAAAAGCAGCAACGAGTCATCTGTTGTAGGCATTTTTGGAGCTCTGCGTGGCAACGAGAGAAAAGTTCTGTAAACCATTGTTACAGGAGATGAAACTATGGTCCTCTGCTATGATCCCTTGTCCAAAAGAGAATCAATGGAGTGGCGTAAACCTGGCGAAGCACCTCTACTAAAGGCCAATGTCACTCAGTCAACCGAGAAGATCATAGCCATAATCTTTTGGGACAGTGAAGGAAGATTCTTCATTGACTTCAAGGGGAGGAACAGTGCACTAAATGGGGAGTACTATGCAGGCCTACTGCACAGACCACGTGCTTCCATCAAAGAGAAAAGGCGAGGAAAGCTGAGTGGTGGTGTGCGCCTTCTTCACGACAACACGCCTACGCACATAGGTCTTGTTGTAAAGGAAGCTGGGAAGAAATATGGCTTCAAGAACATCGACCATCCATCCTACAGCCCAGATCTAGCTCCCAGTGACTATTTCCTCTTCTCAAAACTCAAGAAGGACCTTCGAGGAAGGATATTTAAGTGTGACGGAGAAGTGATGGATGCTGTTTATGCCCATTTTGTAGACAAGACTTCTAACTATTTGGGGGGGGGGGGAATTGAACCTATCTTGCACTAACCTTATTCATATTTAAATGCTCATGAATAATTCGAAGGGCTGTTGTTTTAGAAAGGCCCAACCTTGCTGCTGTTTCTGTAACTGTGAGCCGCCGGTCTTTCATAATTTTTCCTTCCACAAGAGCGATGTTTTCAGGAGCGAGCACCTCCAAGGACCGACCTGCACGCTCTTCGTCTTCAGTGCTTTCTGGATCTATTCGAAAAAGTTTGGGCCATTCTTTTATGGTAGAATATGCGGGGATGCTTCCCCATATACACCGTCCAATCGCTGTTTAATTTCATTTGGAGTAAGTCCTTCTTTTGTGAAGAACTTAATAGCAGCTCGAAACTCCATTTTGAAAATGTTACGATCGTGTACACATAGCCTTCTTTATGCAACTATATCTGAACAACTGAACGGAGCGGAACGGAACTTACAGCTGCAATTATTTACTTCACGGATAAGGCATGGCATCAAATAAGGATTTTGTGAAGGCGATAATCTTTATCGGTGAGACCGGAAACTTATGGACCTTTATCGCATAATAGTATATAGTATTAAGAAGTTGGAATGTGGTCTAACGGAACTCGTGGGTTTTAATTTAGTTAATAAATGTAAGAAAACGCTTTGGAAATTATGGAAAATAGGCCCATTATTGGTGAATCAGTTGCGAAAAATTCCACATACGGAAATTGAAGCATGGCCGTTAGGATTCAGGAGGTGACGCAAGTTCCTCCCATCAGGTTTGCAAGTACAAGAAACCTAGATATTTATTCCCTAAAAAAGAACTAGAAACATAAGAAAAGAGAGCACTTATGCTCGCGATTTTGAATTTAGAGTTAAACTGCAGCATTTCAGGGGATGACTGGAAATCGATCTTTCACACAAGCTATGAATACTCAGGAATTGCGAGAATGAATCAGGTATGATAACGTGATAAATACTAAGTAGCATAGATTATTGACACTAAATAAATAAATAGATAAATAATACCGCATGCCCGCAAATACAGTTTTAAATAATTATAGTGAAGACATATGTTAGAAAACACCTCCTTTAGTGTGATAATATGTGCTACATTCTTTCGTTCTTCTTCCTCACATTATCAAAACAGGAAGGCATTTATTAACAACTTGTGTTTCTTATTAATAAAAGGCTGCACTGATAATATAGTAACTAACTGAACTTTTCCGCTATTTATCCTGTGTCGTTATGAAATTTATACAGTTTAACAAAAGTTTATAGCGATTTAAATTGTTGTGTGCACATTGAAAAATCTGCTCAGGTGCGTGTTGCCTCTAGACTTAACTTACGCACTTATTCGTATTTCACAACATATTAAAAGCTTCAATTTTTAAAAGAATCTTTTAAAACATTTAATTTTTAAAAACTAAATTAATGTTATTCAATTAAAAGATTGCGACATTGTATAAAAGTAAGAAATTTATATTAGTATAAGAGGCACCACAGGCGAGGGACACTGCTGATACACGAGATGAAATGATAAATTGGGAAAGGATTTTTTTTAAAGCAGGAAACATTCCAGGCCTAAGTTTAGAGTACCTCCCCGGCATTTGTCATTTTAAAGAAACCTGGCAAAATCAGGGAGTACGGTCCTGGTGGGATTCGAACCCCTGACCTCCCGTTCATGAGGAGTCCGCGCCTTAACGATCTCGGTCACCCGTGGCGGTCACATAAGGCATTAAGAGCAAATGTTTTATTATATAACACACATAATGTTTATTATAAATGTATTCTAAAAAGATAGATAGGAATAATTTATTGACTTTTGTTTATAGTAACACATACACCTTTTATAAATGTGCAAAATTAAAAATTATTTAATTCAGAATGGAAATTTTTATATATTTGCCCTTAAAGTCATTCTAAATTAGGTGGCGGCGTAACAAAACCACAAAGCCGGCTTTATAAATTGAACAAAACAGTAAAGTTAATAAGACAAGTGTGGTGCAACAGACGCTAAAGAACATCATGGAAGCTTGGAAATTCCTGAATATTGCAAACAGCTGACAGTGTACTCAAAGCAGATAAAAGGGAAATATCCGATGACGTAGCTCTGGCGTGGGAGATGACCTCGGCATCCGCGTGGATTGTTGGACTGGGCTGGACTCTGATGGAAGGGTCAGCAAACCTGCTTATTCCACCTGCGTGGCTCACCAACAAGTAGATTGATGATGCTTTAGGGTATATGTGAAATATTAAAACAAGTTTTTCACTTCAGTGTCAAAACTTTGCGATGAAATAGTATTTTTTTTTTTCCTCGGTCAAAATGAACATAGCCACGAAGCCACTGCTAACCCACGTTTGACTGTTAACCAGTTGTATTTGCGAAGGAGGCAGGCATGGCTTGCTGGAGTCAAACTGTTTGAGACTTTTTTCCGCTCTCTGTTTTTCTGTGACCAATCTATCCTTTTGAAGACATGCGAAACTGAAATAAAACCTTGATAGTGAATAAATGGATATATGGGGGGGGGGGGGGGGGGGAGAATTTAAAAAAACAAATAAAAATGCTACAAAAACTTTTGCTCTAAACTAAATAGGTATGTTTAACCTGTTTCTTTATAAACCATAGCTGTGTATTGCAAACTGTCACCTGTTGGTCAACAAAAGCCAAAAAGGGCAGCACTTTTCGTTGAAAAACTTCATGCGAGGTGAAATTGACATTTAAATGTTCATTTCTTTTGTTTAGGTGTATAAATGCATTTGGGCTACGGTTCGTTTCTCTTGCAAACTACATATGATCTATAGACATTATTATTATTAAGCCTATAAATGTTTTTAATTTCTTAGTTGCTTGTTGCGAAACGATGACTAAAATTAGGTTTAGATTATGCAGCAAGATTGGCGACATTCAGCGGCTTCGATAGGTAAAATGAGGTTTTCGCATATAAAGTTCATTATTCGTTGTTGTGGTTCTCTCTAGGAGGCTGGACAAGATGCAAATACGGCATATGGACTTTCATTTTCATAAATCTGTTTAACTCATAATGAGTGAATAAAGGCATGACAGAGAGAGAGAGAGAGAGAGAGAGAGAGAGAGGAGTAGGGAGAGAGAGAATATGCGTGAAAGAACTTGTTGTAATATCTTACATTAATCCAGTATTAACACTGAAATAAAACTTAATATAACACTTGTTTAATTGAAGAGCCCTCCATATATCTTCACTATTCTTGCTAAGGATAGAACATTCACTAGAAACACATTTATTCCAATAAATAAGGCACTACTCATATCAAAGCTTACATGCAAAGGAAATATATAAATAAAAACAAAAATACTTCATAAGTTTAATAGGCAGAATTATAGAAAATGAGAAGTACACTTCTGGTTGCTAGATTCTGGTAATATCATTACAGTTACGTTTTCTGTTGGGGGGAAAACACTGTTTTAAGTATAAATATACACTTTGGTGTCCATAAGACGTTCAAAATAAAATATGTGCAGTTTCGTTTTAACGAACCATTACAATATTTTAGGTGCGATTACAGTTAGACCTTATGTTAAGGCCGTCCTTCTTGAGAAAGTTGTAAGATATTTATAATGAATTATTTTCATTTACGTAGTGTGGCAAACCTGTTGGCAATGTGGTAGTAAAGGTAAGAACATAGCTGTTTATCAGTCTATTGTTAATGGTTTTAAAAATGAAAGCAAGATTTAAAAAAAAAAAAAAAAAAAAACAGCAGTTATTAGAGAAATTTTAAAAGAATTGTGCAATATTGAAGAAAATTTGAATTTAAAATTGATGAATACAGCAAAACATGCTGTTGAGGATAATACCGATACATAAGGGCTGCAACTGACATATCAACCAGTAAGATTGTCGCTCGTTTTCTCAAAAGTATTAGTGTCTTAAGTTCCATGCATGAAATATTCTTGTTACTGAAGCCAACAATCTGAACCTCAGCATTTATTTTATGTTAAAGAGACAAAAAGGGTAAATGTTATAACAGGGGGGAAAAGGTGTGTTCAAAATTCACATTTCGGAAAAGAAAATTTCGCTACATTTACACTACATACCTTTTAATTATTGAGGTTAAATTCATAGATTTAGATATTACTTTTATAATAAAGAAAAAAATTATTCAAAAGAAATCAAATACTTTGAAATAATTTATTTACATGAATTTTAATGCAAATTTAACAATGGAAAATTTGAGAAATAATGATTTAAAAGTGCCAGAACATATGTACTGTATGATAAAGAACACGTTCTAAACATTAAACACACTAAATTTCATTTCAGTAGTCTTATAGAAACGAAGAATATACATATTTTTAAGTGTCAAAGACGTATACAGTTTAGTTATGTGTTCAAGCCTTAAACTACCGTACCGGGAATGCAGAGCTGATAGAAAAGAAGGATTCATAACTACAGTATTTTTCAAACGCACATTCCTTCGGCTGTTCACTGAAGCATAGTCCGTGATCTTGGAAAGTTACAGAAAGCCATGGAATTCCGGATGAACTACAGTGAAAGTATTAACGAAAATGGCGTAGGCTAAGATGTCCAGACAGAAGTGTTTACACTTCGTGCTTTAGTGTTTTCCTCCCCTCAGTTCGTTGAAAAGCCTCTGAAACCTTCTTCCCCTACCCCTTTGACACCTAAAACACCCCTGTGCCCTTTCTTTTTCCAGAAATAAATTCGTAAGCATTCCTAAGCTTTGTTGTTGTTATTTTTTTATCTTAATCTTCTTGTACTCTTATCTACCTTTCCTCTATTCTCTTTCATTATCGTTTTCAGTTTTATCCGCCTTATTCTTCTATCAACACCGTCATCTTCTTGTGTGGCCCTCTGCTTTTCTTTCTTCTATTCAAGTGCCACAGGATGTTGCAATAAAGTTTTCCCATATTTTTATTTACCTGGAAAGAATAAAACATACGAGATGGAATCTGCTTTCTGCTTTAATTTACTTAATTGTGCAAAACTTTGATTGTGTCGACGCCTATGATGGGCATTTTGAGCAATTTTTGTAACTGTAAAAGTCTATGATGATTAGTGCTCAATCATTTTCTGTTTGTGTGAATTCAGTTTTGTCATGTTAATACAGTTTTTTCCTTTGCTTGAAATGTGAATGCATTTTTTGGCATCCTCTGTATTTATCAATTACTCACTTCTCAGTCATTTTGAACACTTTTACCCTCGTTTCCCCAATGGAGGCCAATGCCCGTCACGTCTGTTGATTCTTGATAATCTTCAGGAGTTCGAAGATCCTGTCTTCAGCTTCATACTTGTTATTCTAATTCGTGTCATTTCAGACGCTTTATAAGCAGCTGTTGCCAAGGAATGCAAGGAAGATTTGAGTTACGTCAGTATTACATTGAACTACTGATTAAGTAGCGTTTGCGAAAATGTCCTCAGCGATTGCAGCACTTGCCGTTTCAATTTCTTCCCGAAGTGCTGCCAGTGTAGCTGATTTTCTACGGTATACAACATCCTAAAGAATCCCCCATGCGTAGAAGTCCAACGGCGATTCTGTTCTGTACACACGTCTCCATTGCCTTTGAACTTCAACAACATTCTCGGTTTTCCAATAACACTTCAAAACTGCTTTCCGATTTTCAAACGATAATCTTGGCTCTGTTTTGTTGTAGCAAAGCTAGCATAATGTAATGTGAGTCACATGTGTTTACAGAACATCATACGATAATCTTGGCTTCATTTGTTCATAGTTGATTTACCTATCGCATAGCAACGCTATCATAATGTATGTGAGTCACATCTGTTTACAGAACATCATACTACACTTGGCTGTTGTTTTTCGGTCCAACTTTGAAATGTATTAAATAGATATCTACTGTGAAAGTGTGTATACTTTTTTGGCACCTTTGTTTATAGACGAGTAACGAAGCTCAGTTGTTGGAACATTAGCAAGATAAGCAGAGAATAAATGGTTTGAATCCCAACCGTAATGTATAATATTTTCTAACTTCCGTCAAATATTTTTGTAGTTCCTATAATAAAAGAATATTAATTGGAATACCTATAATTCCAGTTTCAATGTGAATCGTTCCAATACGCATTCATTTAATTAACAAAAAATTCCATGCAAAATGTAAATTGCCCCTGGAAAAAAAAAATAATGGATTTATTTTTCATTTTACTTCCCCGTTTTCTATGTCGATTTTTGTATAACAGTTTTATAGATCTGTATCTCTTATATTTATTAGTATTAGCAATTTAACTAAGGTATAATTTTGTTTTTAGCTTTGCAGTTATGACTGTCTATTATTTGGATATCAATAACTAGAAATAAATGTTTAATTTGCTCGCGTAGACTTGAAAAAAATATGTGCTGTTCTGCTAGTTATATAACCTCCTTGAAAATGTAAATAAAATGGTTCTGATCTTGAAGAGAAAATTTTGAGCAAATATGTCCATTGTACATGGTTGTACATTTCTGAACACTTCGCACAATGTGTCAGCTTCATTTTCGGTGCAGATTCCTGGAATGTTCTGCGTTGTTTGCAAGCGTGGACTTGGAATTCGTAGGTTGATTACGGGAAAGAGTAAATTAAACGACAGTTGCGACTCGTAATGACATCCACGGTACTTTATTGGCTTGCGTCGTTAACTTTTTCCAAGGCACGGTCGCTCTGAACGAGCATGCCAGCCAGCATTCCAAGCCGCGGTGCTCAGCAACCGTGACGGTTGCAGATTTAGTTTACAGCGTGAGTGCCTGCGATATTAAGAGAAGCCTCGTTTAGACACATCCACAACCGAAACACAGACAGAAAATGAAAACTCGGAGAAATAGGTTCATAAAAATAAAAGAGAGCTGTAACGCTAGCAGCAAAACAGGAAAAGAGAAAATAAAAGATGTCTAAAAATGAAAGAAGGTCAAGAAGTAAATGGAAGGAGAAGAAGCAGGAAAAGGGGGTGAAAGAGAATATTATATTCAGGAAGCATAAGGGGAAAGTAAGAAGAAATCAAAAAGACAAGCGAGAAAATCTAGTATAAGAAACAAGACAAAAAAAAAAAAAGATTAAAAGAAAGATGAGAGGAATAAATGGAGCAGAGAAAAAAAAAAAGGAAGTGGGGGGAGAAATAAAAGTACTTTTGAAAGAAAGGAAGATGTAAAAGAGTTCTTTTTAAAGTGTTTAACGCCCGTTTTTACTACTGAGGCATCACAGACGGTGACACTGATGATACATGAGATGAAATGACAAACTGGGAAGCGATTATTATTTTTTTTTAAGAAAAGAAACATTCCAGGCATAAGTTTAAGGTACTCCCCGGCATTTGCCATTTATGAGGACTGAGGAAAACCTGGGGAAAACTGTCAAGGAAGACAGTCCTTTTGGGAATCGAACCCCAGACCTCCTGCTCACGAGTTCACGCTGTAACGACCTCGGCCACCAGTGGCGGTAGAGTTGAAGAAGCAAAAGGCTAATAATGGGAATATGGGGGGGGGGGGAAGAGAACTGAACTACAACAACAAAACTAAAAGGAAAATAGATTATAAATAGGAATGTTATGACGAAAAGAAAAGAAGAAATTGTGATAACGAAATTGACTAAGTTAAGGGAAAATAAATTTGAGAGTAGATGATAAATTGAATTAACAACAGGCATGCCTTTATCTTAGCATTTGTTAGGGTTTTTTCGAGTTCTACCCCTGGTCTACCGCCTCCGATGGCAGAGGTCGTTAAGGCGCGGACTCGTCAGTGGAAGGTCTGGGATTTGATTCCCACCAGGACCGTCCTACCTGACTGAGGTCCCCCCCCTCCCCAGGTTTTCCTCAGTCCTTATAAATGGCAAATGTTGGGGAGGAACCTTAAACTTAGGTCTGGAATGTTCCCTTCCTTTAAAAAAAAATCCTTCCCTAATTTATCACTTCATCTCATGTATCATCAATGTCCACCTCTTGTGATGCCTCGGTTGTTGAAACAGGCATTAAACCGTTAAACACTGTTAAAAAAACTTGGCCCAAGATTCTAAAGTTTTCACATTTCTGACGGTACATCCGTTGTCCGTCTTTGTGAAAAGCTTATTAAAATGGAATAGCGAAAAAGCTGGCCAATAAAATGTTGACAGACCATTCCTTCCTTGTTCAGTGAAGGAGTGCGTGAAACCATGAAAGTTGGAGTTCCTCAGAAGCGGTTCAAAGACATACAAATACTTCTAGTACAGGGTAAGTAAGATCCTTTCTGTATCTTCATGTTGGGGAATAGCCGTGTAAGTCATTATGGCGCAGCCGTAGCGTGGACAATGTGTGTAATTATTGCAGGGTATATGAATCAGCCGAAGAACCGGAAACCACTGTACTACGCTTGGCTGCGGTCCCGTAGCGTGCTTTACAGTCTTGTCTTTTGAGATAAGGCTAGAGGTGACCCGGCAGGTGTGTTGTGCATCTCTATATACTAACCTTTGTTTCCCTGCCACTATTATTTGCGGTAAAAATGTAAATGGTCGTGTAATTTACCTGAACCGCGGTTGCACAAGTGGCACACTAATGTAAAATGCTTGCTTTCCCGAGATGTAATCAGGTTGTCTTGTCCCGTTCGCAAGAAGTAAATTAATGTAGCATTTATATTACCATCTATGGCTCTTACTTGCCTTATACTGTTCATATATGATGAAAACGATTATCATTAGCAAACTATTACCACATACAAATAGTATATAACCGCAATAGAATGCTTAAAACATTACAAAGTACAATAATCTTATAATAAAATAATTTAAATGCTAGTCTCCGTATCCTTACAAAAAGAGAAAGAAATAAACAAATCTGAGACAGTTATGAATGTCAATGTTGAAACATTCAAGAAACAGAGTAAGCATTTACGCATCACTTCTAACTAAATATTCTAACAAGAAAAATAATAACAAGGATTATGAAATATTTATTCATAATTGCCACATAAGAAGAGAATGATATTAAAGAATGTTTTAGTATACAGGAGAAATGTAAGTGGAAAGAATCATGGTATTTCAAAGAGCAGGAAAGTTAACAACAGATAGGTTGCGAAAAGTATGAATAAATAGGTAATACCAAAATAGATGGTTTTGAAAAGAAATAAATCTAAGATTAAACAACAAGAAATAATTAGTAGTTTAGGTGAAAAGAGTTAATTGAGACTTTATAGGGGAATAAAAATAATATGGAATAGGGAAAATATACAAAACAATGTGATAAGGCAGGTAGAGAAGGATTTGCTTGGGCTAGAACTGGAGTTATGAATTTAAAAGGATTACATTATGATAAAGGAATAGGATATTATTTAATGTGTGAAGTAACCAATATACATTTTCATTTTTTTATATATTGTAATCAAACAAAGTTGTGGAGAGAAAAGTTTTGGAATAAAAAAAAATGGGGAAATTTTGATTTTGATTTTGTTTATTTACGGAGGCTCTTTAATATCTCAGGTCATCAGCGTCCCATTCAATTCAGGGCGTGAAACAGCTGACAAATTTTGCTCAGAGGCTTCTTCTTTCAGGCTTGAGGGTCTTTTTCGTTCCGGAATGTACCATACGGGACCCACTGCTTTACTTCCCTTCCGAAAGAAGCCTTGCTTAGGATTTTTACGCCCGAAAATATCCACGGTCCTGATAGGGTTCGAACCCACGATCTTCGGTTTAGGAGGCAAGTAAGAAAAATTTAAGGATATAAAAATGACAGGGGACTATTTAGGTAAAGTTAAAGAGAAGTGGATAAGAATCACGAAGAGGATGATGGAAGGAAAAGTAAAAAGAAGCGTAACCTTAGAAGTATAATAATATATCGATATTACAGGTGAGGGAGAAATGATAAAGAATGATCAAATAGTCAATGCTTGATAAATTGAATAGCGAAGGGAATGGGAGTAAATTAGCATTAGAAACTGGATTATTATACACCAATATCCTGGGTGTTAGTGTTTTTTCTATTTAATTTATTTACGGACGCTCTTTAACATCTCAGGTTCAGGCTTGAGGTTCTTTATCGTGCCGTAAATGTACGACACGCGACCCACGGCTTTACTTCCCTTCCAAGGAGGCCATACTTAGAATTTTAGGACCGAAAAAATCCATCGATCCGGACCGGGTTTGAACCTTGGGGTTTAGAAGGCAAGTATGGTTACCACTACACCACCAGACCGACTATGGTGCTAGTGTGTATATAGTCCTAAGGAAATAAGTAATTCACAAGTATAGGATAATAGTTGGATGTAGTGTTTAGAATCATAATGATATGTATTAATTTTGCATTGCTAGCAAGTTTTATGGAATTGACGAAGACACAGGTCTTATTGTAATATTTAAAATTGTATATTGCTGTAAAGAGAAATAAATTCAAATACTTATAACTATCTTAGAATTCGGTATTTACTAACCCAGGGTTCCGTCTATAGAACTTCTTAAAACTAGTCAAACTTACACGTATATTAATCCACTCTGTTACAGGTAGTTGCGACTACGGACAAAATGGATCAGTCCATTTGGCGAAAAGTTCTGAATAATAAATTGCAAATCTTTTATACGATAACATTCTGTTTCTTATCGCTTTTGGTCGAACATGAGTTAAATACACCAAGCAGTATTGATGATCATATAAACGGAAAAACGAAAGAGGTTATTAAGCATCTAATTTCGAGATAAGTCGATGTACTTGATTTTGATCAAAGATAACAAACAAGCAAGTCTACTTACATTGTTTTCACCTGTTGTGAAACATAATTATATTATAAATAGTTGGTACTGGTTTTTCCACAATACTCCGTCATCATCATCATCATCATCATCATCATCATCATCATCATCATCATCAAGTTTTTAACTTAAACTAGATATTTTTTGAAGTCACCTATTACTTCACATTTTCATATACACTTTACTATTCTTTCATCTTTTTTTCGCTTTTTCTTTATCATGGCCTTTATTTGGTGACGTTAGGTTAGGATGAGGTCTGCAGTAAAAGCAAACAATACTAACGATAAGGTAAATAAAGTGATGTATGTGATTGGTTATGCTACCTTAGTATTTATCGTAATCGTCCCGTAACTTTTAAAATAATCTCCACCATTAGGTAAATGATAGCAGTCGTCCTTGATTTCGCACTGCGATTGCCCGGTATTAATACTTAACAAACAGGTCACAAAACACTTTGGAATTATGCGCGAAGCCCGTAAAGGGACAAAGCCGGCCGCATCGACCGCTGCGTCCTCTGCCTCCGTCTTGCGATATCAATGATAGAGGGCAGTACGGTAGGGGATAAGTGATGAGCATACCAGCATCATACGGGTTACAAGATCGAAAGGATGCTACCTATCCAATTTTTCTCACGAGGCTGGGTAAATCGCCCTAAGTAGGATTGGAATCAAACTTGGAACCTGACCATTATACTGGGGAACAAAGGTGCATCTAATAGAACCAAACTAAGGATTTGTGGTATTTTTACCTGAGTGTTTGGAAAATCAGCTTCACATAGAACTCTGGCCTGCAGCAGCTACCGCTATGTTTTCTACTACAGTTTTCTGACATCATTGATAGCAGTATTGCCATCAGCATGCCGGCACTCCACCGATCACCTGTTACATGATAACCCGTCGAAAGGAATTGCATTCAGATTATGCAACAAGAACAGGATAACGCTTGATCCAACAATCCAACTCCTGGAGAGGTGAATTTGGAGAGAAAAAGATTCATTATTTCAACATTTCACACTATTTGGTAAATATGATCTTTAGTAACCGAAATTGGCGTTAACAGTTCCAAAATCTGAGTACAAGAACTTTTTAGTTCTTAGTAATTTCACTATTTGACTATTATCAGAGCATTGCGAGATTTCATTTTGATTATAAGAAATTGTCTTTTTTTCCAGTAATTTTTAAATATAATTCTACGTTTATTTTGTGTATCAATTCCATTTTTTGTGTGCTAGGAAACTTGCGTACTTAATAATTTCCAGATTATGGTTTTAAATATGTATATCTTTTTTTATTCAGGTTGAATTTTTCTTTCCATTTTATGTCCCCGCTTCCGCGTATATCCGTATGGCATATTTTGCCATTTGCAGCTCTAAATTTAGACGTGTCAATAAATAAATAAATAGTACTATAGTGATTTTGTTAAAGAGCAACATGTACCTTTAAAAACCATACTTTGCGTCTTCATTACACGTGACTTTGGCTACAATTTTGTTATAGATTATATTGATATCTTGATACAGTGTTTGTATGGAACTATTAGAGCACACTCGTCACTTGCATTAGAGACTCTTTATATAAGGAATTTTGCAAGCTATATTTTGCCCTCCCCCCCACTGTTTAATATATACATTAGTAACATTTGCACTCAATTCGACTCCGTTTACCTCCAACTATTTTTATTTTACATACAGAAATGTAATTAAATAAGCAGCTAATGAAATAAAAAAATATTAACTCTTTTCATTATATCGCCTTTTTATACTGTTATAATAATTTAATTCAACAATCTGCAACTTTCAAAGCAGTTTCGCAACAACTAAAAGAATATTAAAATAAACAGTAGAGAAAACCGTACTTTTTAAATTTTATTGTTACTAAAGGAAGGAAAAGTGTTTGACTTTGAGTAAGTGTTAGATGAAATAGAGGGAGAAGGAAAACATCCATTAATCTTCTTATAATTTTAGGTTTGTTTATTATTACATTTTCTTTCTCTTGTTTCTATTGCATGGGTTTGCTTGGCAATATGTCTTCATATCAATAAGGAGGAACATTTTGGAACATTTAAGGGCGCATTACATTCGATAAGATAAACAGTACAGCTCAAAAGCCCTGATACCGTATCTGACAGAGGTTTATACCATACTATTTATTACGATCATGAACAGTATCACCCTCCCGTATCCCGTATCCAAGGACGACTTTTAAAAGGCCGGGAAGTTAGCTCGTATTTCCGAATGGCCTTGCTGGAGAGGGAGTGGAGTGTCGCTACACCGACTGTGGTCATCTCCCACGACAACAAGGTCGCCATGAATACTCCCACAGTGCAAAAAGTCTGGGACAGCTTTCCATAGCCCTGTCACGAATATTGTAAAATAATTTTACCTATATTGATTACTGGAGTTTAAGGCTGCCGCATCTGTGACCACGGCATCTGCTATATTCATACGATGACCAGTTATAGCCCACGACTGTATTCCTAAGCGAGAAGACATTTGAGTTCAGAGAGTGAATATTCTGTTGTTGCTAATGTCACCATCATTCGGCAAAAGCGAGGATGTTAAAGAAGTTCTGTTTTTATATACCTGTTCCATCTTTGCTTATATACATTTGAACGTCGATTATCAGGACATCAGTCACCAAAAAATATCCGAAACCATGTAATTAATAGACTGCAAGATTTAGTCAAACCGATGCACTATAGACTCTTTTCAGAATTTTCCACTGACTTCACTTTTCAATATACTTACCCTTTATTGCAATACACTTCTCACATTTTTGAATTAACGTTTCAATCCCTCCCTTTCGCAAAAAAAATAGAAGTCTCTTGTCAGCAAAACAGCATTCATCATTTCTTCGTCACACTTAAATTTGTCCTTCTCTAGTTCCGAGAAGAGGAAATAGTCGCTGGGAACTAGATCTGGGCTGTATGGTGGATGGCCGATCTTTGTGAAGCCACGTTTCTTCACAGCTTCCTTTGCAACAAGAGCTATGTGCACAGACAGGCGCGTTGTCGTGAAGAAGGCGCGCACCACCACTCAGCTTTCCTCACCTTTTCTCTTTGATGGAAGTACGTAGTCTGTGCAGTAGGTCAGCATAGTACTCCCTTTTACTGTGGCGTTCTTCTCCTTAAAGTCAATGAAGAGTATTCCTTCACAGTCACAAAAGATTGTGGCCATGATCTTCTTGGTTGACTGAGTGATCTTGGCATTTAGAGGCGGTGCTTCGCCAGGTTTACGCTACTTCATTGATTCTCTTTTGGACAAGGGATCATAGTAGAGAACCATAGTTTCATCTCCTGTAACAATGGTTTACAGAACTTCTCTCTCATTGCCACGGCAGAGCTCCAAAAATGGCTGGCAGCAGTTGACTCGTTGCTGCCTTTGGGCTCAGGAAAGAAGTCAATGCACTAACCTTAGTGTCAATGAAGAGTATTCCTTCACCGTCCCAAAAGATTGTGGTCATGATCTTCTTGGTAAACTGAGTGACCTTGGTCTTTAGAGGCGGTGCTTCGCCAGGTTTACGCCACTCCATTGATTGGACAAGGGATAAGGGGTCATAGTAGAGAACTATTATATTTAATAAAACTAAAGTTTTAAAGTACAGAGGGGCTCAAAAATGTATACACTCTTTTACTATCAATAACCTTATAATAAATTGTGATGCAGTCTCAAATTTGTTGACGATGTAGCTTAATGTTCAACTTATTGAAATCACGCGAGGTGTTATAACTGGCCACCATCGGCAGTCAAACACAGTAGATGCCGCCGAACAGTAGTGCCACGAACAAAATTCTGTAACGTGTTCAATGGATTCGCTGCACATGAAAAGTCAATGTTTTCTCTAGTGCAACCAATGTAAGTGGCTCTGCCCGATACATAACATCCTTTATGGTCCCCCAGAGATAAAAGTCTTAGAGAGAGGTCTGGGGACCATGCTGGATATTTGGTAGCGTTTCTTCGACCAATCGGTCGTCCAGGAAGAGTTTCGTCAAGATACTCACTGATGCCTCACCATTGCTGCAGATAAAACCTCTGGGATCGCAGATGAAATCTATGTCTGCAGCTTTTCGAGATAAACCGCAGAGAGGAACGGTTCAATCAACTCCCGAGAGGATAATTTTCCCGAATACGCACAATTGTGATACATGTTTGTTGGTTTCCGTGTTCGAAACTCCATCCTCTATTGTCCTGTATCACAGACGTGCTTTCAGACTTGATAAAATCACCTTCCTTTCTTCGCATGATAGCCTTGCATTCACCACTGTACGTCGCTGCTTGCGCCACCTTAACAAACAAAACAAACATTACCAATCGAAGGCCACCTAAATCCTAAGACACTAAGCTACACTTTCACCAAATTTGAGACTTGTACCTAAATTTATTATAAGGTTATTGGTGATCAACAGTGTATACATTTTTTGAACCCCTCTGTATTTGGTATTGCAAATATAACATAGAATAAAAATTTAGAAAATTAAGATTTGTATTGCACGCACCAAATTCCTATGTGTTGATAGTTTCAACATGCCCAGAGATTTTGTAATTCTGAACAGATAAGAGAACTTAATGCAACATTACAAGGTTTCCGGTTCCGTTTCTGCCCTCACGTATTCTCTTGGCAACTCAAAGCTCATGTATTGGCGTTTGTAACTCCTGGTTTTCTAAAAGGAAAAGTAGCAAGTTCTGCATCGATAAAAAAGTGAAGCATTTAAATGTTTCGGCACGAGGTGCAGACTTCTATACACGTTCTGACACGAGAGCATGGAAACTTCCGGACAACGTGTGTGGCTCCGTCTCACTTGTCCATGGCATGCGCCCGCCTGCCGCATCCTGTAACCGGCCGAATCTTGAAGACGTTTGATGAAGAACGGAAGTACGCGAGGCAGAAGACAGGAAGCGCTGCACATGATGGTCATCCTCCCGGATAGAAACCAAACAATATCACGTCACTTCATTACGCTAGCTGTCGCCCCACTTGTATGACCTCCGCCATTCTGTATATGAATCCATGTATTGCTTACAGGAAAGGGGTATCGGTTTTCGGATACCAAATGTCGAACGTCACTACTAAGAGATTCTTTTCGGATACCTTACAATAGGGGACCACACCCTCCACTTGGCTAAAAGTGGATATGCGGATTATAAATTAATACTGCTGAAGGTTTCTTGACATCCTCTGCCAGAAGAAAATGGGTTAGTATTATAGTTTCTACGAATCTGTCAACCAGAGATGTAATTATCTCACTTTCTTCTTCAATTTCGGTCCCGAGTGCATCAAGTGCTCTTTAATTAATTTTATAACACTACTTTCCTAATATTGACAAAACTTTAAAGAAGGTTAATTTGTGGCATTAAGAGCATTATACTCTATGAATCAATTTCCTAATTCTGCTTTTTATACTACCTTATTTTTTACAAAAAATGGCAAACATGCTTACGATGTAATATCCCATAAAGAACTTTCGTTATTTAAAAAAATGGTTTATGGTTCCTAATTTGTTATAAATAATTTAACACACAAGCATGAAAAATGTATATTTTTCTGAAATTATTAAATTAAATTACATAACATTATATACCCTTTATTTTTAACGCATAGAGTCTTTCAAAAATCACCTCAAACTATAACTGTTTTATTGCCGAATTCAGTTCCTATCAGAAAGTTTGAGAACTCAGGTGTTTTCGTATGCTATAGTTGCATAAAGAAGACTATGTGTAGAAGATTGTGACATGTTCAAAATGGAGTTTCAGCTGTTATTAAGTTCTTCACCAAAGAAGGACTTACTCCAAATGAAACTAAACAGCGATTGGACGGTGTATATGGGGAAGCATCCCCCTCGTATTCTACTGTAAAAGAATGGGCCATGGGTAGAAATAGCATTGAAGACGAAGAGCTTGCTCTTGTGGAAGGAGAAATTATAGAAGACCGGCGGCTCAAAGTTACAGAAATAGCAGCAAGGTGGGCATTTCTAACACAGCAGTCCTTCGAATTATTCACGAACATGAATAAGGTTAGTGCAAGATGGGTGTCTAGACTTCTTTCCTCACGCCAAAAGCAGGAACCAGTTACTGTTGTCAGGCAGTTTTTGGAGTTCTGTCGTGGCAACAAGAGAAAAGTTGTTCAAACCATTGTTACGGGAGATGAAACTATGGTCCTCTACTATAATCCCTTGTCCAAAAGAGAATCAATGGAGTGGCATAAATCTGGGGAAGCACCGCCTCTAAAGGTCAAGGTCACTCAGTCAACCAAGAAGACCATGCCCACAATCTTTTGGGAGTGAGGGAATACTCTTCATTGACTTCAAGGAGAGGAACACTACAGTAAAGCTCTTATGCCAGTCTTTGTGCAAGTAGGTTATAAAAACGCTTTATAAGGTGAATACTAACAAATATTTTTGATTTTTAAGAATATCTTTAACTCTAACTGCTTATTTGACGCCATGGTAGAAAAATTAAAATTATTCCATATTTAATAGGTGGAATAAGATATAAGGTCACAGCTAGGCGTGCCTGCAGAAGATATAGATATAATCGATAATTAATTGTTCTCTTCCATATATAAAGATAATGTATTCTGGATTGCTGTAGGTAGACGAAAAATGTAATACATCACCTCTTATTTCACCGCCACAGATGACCGAGGTCGTTAAGGCGCGGACTCGTGAGCGGGAGGTTTGGGGTTCGAATCCCACCAGGACCGTCTCCCTGACTGAGATTTTTCCAGGTTTCCCTCGGTCCCCATAAGTGGCAAATGCCGAAGAGGTACCCTAAACTTAGGTCTGGAGCGTTTCCTTTCTTTAAAAAAATCCTTTCCCATTATATAATTTCATCAATGTTCACCACCTGTGGGGCCTCAGTAGTAAAAACAGGCCATTAAAAAAACTGTTAAATCTCAAGGATGTGACCATTCCTTGTAATAAGTTCCTTTGGGCGACCTAATTATCAACCTATTCTGTTGTCATTTTTAAAAATTTTCCTTTTAATGGTGTTTAACGCCCGTTTTTACTACTGAGGCAGCACAGGCGATGGACACATGTTACATGAAATGAAATGAGATATTAGGAAAGGAATGTTCCACGCCTAATTTAGGGTACCTCCCCGGCATTTGCCAATTATGAGGACTGAGGAAAATCTGGGAAAAAAAACCCAGTCAGGGAGGATGGTCCTTGCGGGATTCGAACCCCAGACCTCCCACTCACAATTCTGCGCCTTAACGTCCTCGGTCACCCATGGCGGTTTTAAGAAACTGTTATCAAGTCAGCTTGTCATAAAACGTATATTTTTAACATTCACACAACTTATTATTATTATTATTATTATTATTATTATTATTATTATTATTATTATTATTTAAGAATTGTTCACTACATTTGTAAATTTATTTATAACATGCATTTTCTAAGAGAATTCACTTTCGCAATATCAATTGTTTCTCCTGCGGAGATAGTCCAGACTATACTATAAGAGAAAGACAGAGATACACCACCTTATAAACATGTCTTTTAATAAATCGCGAAAGCTGGTTAATCTCCACTCCATCTTTGCAATATTTCGCATGACCTGCAGCTTAAGTCCTGCGATTAAAAGAAATGCTTGATCTGGTGTGCTATAGGCTGTCAGCTAGCAGTACCTTCTTCAGCTAAAAACAGCACCTGCATTTTTATATTCCCTACTTTCTTCTGTGAGATTTTTCAGAATTTCAAGCATGTTTGAATGGCACTGGAATGTGGATGATTGGTTCGGTGTGGAGAATAGTTTTACATGCTATTAACACAAATGCCCAGAGCGTGCAGAGATCGCACCACGTCAAGTGTAAACGCCGCCGTGGCCTGCCCATGCAGATAGAGTTACCAACTTACGTCACAATCCATTCCTTTAATATATATATATATATATATATATATATATGTAGACGATTTCTTGTTTTGTGGTGGAGCACCGGATTGTATCCCAGTGGAAACTTCCATTACCAGAGCAAAGACTCAGTGAGCTCAGAGCTTATCAGCCGCTGCTGACACCGCGTTCATCTTAAACGAGAAAAAACATAACATTTAACCATCACAAGACTTGACATCGAAGCCACATGGTCTGAAAACAAAACGGCCTTGCGTGCTGTTGAGTTTTTACTTTTACGACCCTTTCGTATCCATGTTTTGAATGGTGGTATCCTGGAGTGTTTTATTGCCATGTTCCTTTGGTACCGTTGCATTCTGTAATTGACATGCCGACCCATTGCTTTCCATGGCAACAGTACAACTCAAACAGTACACAAAAATATGGATTGAATAGAGCTTTTCTTTCTCCCCACTAGTTTTGTTTCGTTGACTTTTTTTATTTGCATTTTACTTGAAAGACAAAGGAAAAACTTCCTGCAAGACAATGACAAGTGCAAATATATACATCCCTGTTTTCAGGCATTTTTAGCGAATTCCGACGGCGGTTCTACCCCTCAAAAAAAAAAAAATTGAAACTGTTCTTCAAATCCACCAATCCAACTTTCTGCGCACCAAAAATGACGATGAAAAAAAAAGTGTGTGTGTGTGTGTGGTGTGTGTGTGTGTGTGTATGATTATTGCGTGAGTACGTCTTTAGCAGCCGCAATTTATGTTTTTATTTTTTTTCCCCCTCAGCGAAACCCGGCATATAACAATCGGTTGACAAACTATTCATCGATTTCGTTAACCAGCAACATTGGACCATTAGGGGTGCTTAACTTAAAATGAAAGTTCAAAAATCCCTCTAGCAGCAGCAATTTTTGTTTTCTCTGAACGAAACTCTGTATATGTCATTGAAATAAAGTAAAAATAGTTTCTGAACTTCAACTAGACTTTTAATAAACCCAAATTTTTAAAAAAAGTATTTTTATTGCAACGAAACTCGGTATATATATTTGAAATAAAACAGGAAAAATAAAAACTAAAAACTAGGGAAACCGGACTATAAGGAGTGGGGGTATAACTGAAAACAAAATTTTTGTAATAGCCTAAGACGTCGATTAAGGTGGCGGGGGTAAATGTGGCATACAGGGTTATTGTTATTGTTAGCATTAACAATTGAATATTACCGTCAAGCGATAAACTCGTGAAAAAGTACGGAGCGGGGAATGGTCTGCGCATGCGCCTAGTTACCCGTACAGACAGCGGCCGTCCTGCGGCTTCTCTCTGCGGAAAAAGCCGAAAGCCAGGGAATGCTGGAGCGTTAGGAAGCAATATACAAATCTTAAGCGGTAGTGTATGTACTCTATCAACCTTGGTACTGTAAAGTGCACAATAAGTGCAGGCGGAGAGAACACAGAAAAACAAGCAATCGTACACTTAAAATTACCTAAATACCTGGAAAATAATCCAGTCAGGGAGCACGGTCGTGGTGGGAATCAAACCCCATACCTCCCGCTCACGAGCCCGCGCCTTAACGACCTCGGCCACCCATGGCGGTAACACAGAAATATGTTAACTTGAACTTTGTCCTTGATCATTGAGGAAAGTAACATGGTAATTTACGAGAAACCAGTTTCAACCCAGGTATAATGATGACTGTGACATGCATCTCTAGAGGCGCCAGGCTTTCGAGCTCATTTGTGTCATCACTGATGGTTCAGAGTCCAGAAGAGTTTTCCCAGATTCAGCCGTTGGTAACAGGTTCAGGACGTGCTGACCCTTTTAGACATCTCAGCTGGAGCATATCTGCATTTTCTCTTTATGTTTCATCTAGTACTACTCTGTGTAGCTTCAACTAGTCACAAACGGACAGTGTGAAGATTCTTATCAGGCAGTCCCACGTTTTACTTCACCTTAATTTAGTAAGAATTTAAATAAAAAGCAGAGAAACGAAAAACTTTACATAACTGAGGTTTTTATATGGCTTTTATTTTAATATTTGCCCATGGCTAATGTTCAGCTCTCTATTATTTGTTTTTCCCTTTCTTCTTAAGCATCTTTCATTATTCCAATGAGAACATTTCTTCCATAAACAGTACTAAGCGTATACTACTAAACTACACCACAGATGAGATATTGGGAATGATAAAAACAATAGCATATTTTTAAATCATACTTATTTTAAACGTACAGAAAAAACAAAACACGAATACAATTCCAGTAAATGACAGCGGATCAAGTAGACACGCCCCACACAGCCGTTGGGAATGAAGCGACGCATAGGATGGGATTTGAAAAAAAAAAAAAAAGATACCGTTGTTGTGAGGTTGTGACCTTGGGCTGTGAGAAACTCAGGGCGGCCGGTAGGACGAGGCGGATGAATGGAAGGATGGAGAAGCCCGCAGGCTGCATCTTTCCCCGGATGTCTCCGTTTAATTCTACCGTACCGCGGGCAACATCAGGTCTTCACCCTACGGATGCCAAACTCTGCTGTGTTGGAGCGTATTTTTGGAATGCTGCAATATATTCGTTTGCACCCTGGGGTATATTAATTTTACACGTATGTAGAAGTTTTTTTTTTTTAATACGAAATCTCAAGGAATACAATAAATAAAGAAAAACACATTCTTTTTAGTCCTTCTCTTGCCCATAAACGGAAACCGAAAGAATAAAAAATTGAAGTCTGTCGAGAAACAGAGGCAACTGATGTTGCCATATATATTATGTTAAACTAGCTGCCCAAAGCAAGCATACCATTTGCTAACAGACAAAGAAGAAGTGCTTAATGATTTCATAGAAACAGAAAGATTAATTCCTGAAATCGTACAGTACCATTGCCTGTAATGTTACCCGTAATACATTTCCTACTCCATTACGAAAATGTATCACACGAGTTTACATATCTTGGAGACGAGTATGCTTTATCGTACGTTACTCATGTAACATAATTAATTTATTAATTTCCTACATATATTTATTTTAAATCTTATTGTATGTAGTGGATTCAGGTAAAAAAAAAAAAAAAAAAGTGTTCTCCAATATTCTTCGTTTTAAATGTAGGTAATTGAAGGTAAGTTTTTTTTTAAAAGTGTTTAACTCCCGTTTTTGCTACTGAAGTTCCACAGGCAGTGGACACTGATGATATATGAGACGAAATGATAAATTGGAAAAGGATTTTTTTTTGTTTTTGTTTTTTTTTTGTTTTAAGGAAGGAAACGTTCCAGGCCTAAGTTTTGGGTATCTCTACGGCATTTTCCATTTATGAGGACTGAGGAAAACCTAGAAAAAAGCTCAGTCAGGAGGACGGTCCTAGTGGGACTCGAGTCCCAGACCTCCTGCCCACGAGTTCGCGCCTTAACGACCTCAGCCACCCGTTGCGGTGTAATTCAAGATGGAAAGTATATTTCATTGTTTACAAAAATGTTACTGTTAAATAAAATAATATCACAATTACAATAGTTTTTGATATGGATTAAGGGGGTAATCCATGTATATGGGGTACTTAATTTCCACGAATGAATTGCTTATTTACTTATCATTTGTAAAAAGCTTAAATAGCTTTGAATAATAAATTTTTGTTAAAGTAAATTTAAATGATCGAATGCATTTTCTTGTTTAATTTTAGTATATATATTTTGATCAACACAAGTAAACTTAATATACATTTAATATTTTAAGGACCTATAAACTCAAGGTCTAATTATTAACTATACACTTTTGAATGGAAGCCTAATAGAGTCAATTAATAATCCATTGGTAATTCATATGACGTTTTATTGTGAGTTTCAGGAACAGAAAGTGTTTAAATAAAAACTATCTGCGAAATTTATAGTACCAGAAAGTCATTTAAGTGCCTTAAGACTGTGAAAGATGAATATATTAAATAGTCTTAGATTGCGTGTCAAAAGTTTGTTGTAATACTTTAAGATTATGTAAAGGCCGCCTCTATGATATTTATCAGGAGATTGTCTTATGAGAGTAATGTTCAATAAAGGTTTTACACTGTGCCAGCAAGTATGTCATATACTGTCCTTGGATCAGACATAAATACATTCTTCATCGTAAACTTCGTGGCCTGTTTACACATCGACATTTAGCATTTTATCTTGTTATAGGGCATCCGACATTTTAAATTTTAATAAGGAATGCTTTTGATAATCTATTTGGACTTATCCTTTAAAAATGTTCATACCAGTTATCATATAATTGCGTCTTATTTTCTATGAAGTTTCTGCCGTGCCAGTTGGTGTTGGCGTTGTAATGTTGACCTAACATTAAAACTTCTCGCGGTAAGTTTTTAAGCGGCACAATCTATTTTTATTCTTATGTTGAATATTTAGTATAATGCTTGGTACAGACCCGCTTATTGATCACGCGAATAATATATATATAACTGAGTTTCAGAATTGACATTAAAACAAAAATGTTCGCCACGCAGGAGCTGCGTAAACTAAGCGAATTTCTCACCGAGTTGAATAACTTTTAATAAAAATGAGTATAAAATCCAAAATAGGGCTGTATTGGGGAAAAAAATTAGAATTCTTGTAATCTATAAGTATAACAAAAGATATCACATTTTCAGAATTAATTATTATTATTATTATTATTATTATTATTATTATTATCATCATTATCATCATCATTAAGATTAAAGTACAAGAATCAACGGTATATTATTAATTAAATGAAATATATGACCACTGGTAGATAAAACTATACTGTGTGGGTATTCATACAGGCAAACTTGTTTATTAACTTATCCCCTGATATCTTAACATTCACTAAAGTAGAAGAATAACAACAGAAAGTTTCGAGTTACATTGTGTATTTAAGAAGATGATGTTCATATGTTTCAATAAAAAAAAACATGTTACTATTTAAAACAATTTCGATGTAAATATGCAGAATCAGCAAAGAACAATCGAGAGCTTCATCGATTTTCGTTGGCTTTGAAATGTAATTTAAACGACATTGTATTAAAACGTGTAACGCAAACGTTTTCTGAAGGTTATTATAGAGCACTCTTACATACAAATGTAATTCTCACACACAGATTGGAGTAATAACTTTATTTCACATTTATTATCTTCATGACGATGCTTTTATTAAATATAAAACACAAACGTTATACAGTTCATATGTAAATTAATTTCTCATTTTATTTAAAACAATGTAGAGGAAATTAAACGCAAGAGCACTTTTTAAATTTCGGTTTTCAAGTATACCTTTACAACTAATTGTTCAATTCCCCTAATTTTCAGAAACTATTTTTCTTAATCATTAAAATGATATATACCGAATTTTGTTGTGATGAAACAAATGTTGATGTCACTAGAGCGATTTTCAAATTTTGGATTTCAGGTATACCCCCTCCCAATGGTCCGATTCCGTAATTTTCAGGAACTATATTTCTTATTTTATTTACATAGTATATGTGGAGTTTGTTGCGAAAAAGCAAATGGAGCCGCTAGAGTAAATTTTAAATTTTGGGTTTCAAATACACACCACACACTACCTGATCTGTCGGTTAACATCGAGCAAATCCTAGAAACCGGTAAACCCAGTGGTTTAGCGAGTAAATCATTGTAATTGTGGCAAACTGCTCTAATTCCAATTTGCAATAATTCAGCGAGTAAATCATTGTAATTGTGGCAAATCTCCTTTAACTCCGGCAGAAAAAATATTAAAGCATGAGGTGGTAGTATTTCAACTCTCTAATATATCTTCACAAGTGTAGCACGACGCTCTAACCGCCTGCACTATTGTACCGTTCATTCTGAAGTGTTATTATCTTTCACTACCCTCGGCTATCTCCGCCGGCTCTCGGGCACGTAGACTAGCAGCAAGAGATTCCTCCAGCAAGCGATTCTTTTCAGCAGCTCGCCAGATTGCAGCACTAGTTTTCAGCTAGTAACGTCGAGTTTCATAATGTGTCTACTCTGGAAAATTTTTCAGGACTCACATTCTATACTATTTCTGAGTCTTCGCTTTTTTTTTTTTTTTTTTTTTTAATTTAAGATAGTTCTAATGGCCCTTCATTTCCACCATTTTAGATTTTCCTTTTTCTAATCGATTAAGTGTCCGATTCTTACAACCATTGGTTAATATTGGTACGACCATCATATTATAAACTGTGGGTCATTTTGGTTTTGCTTTTTTTAAATACCCTGTTTAGCGTTTCACACATATTGTAAACTTTATTTATTTTTATCTTTATATTTTATACCCCCAAAGAGCTAATTTTAACTTGCTGCATAATTTTATATTAAGCAGTATTTTACATCTTATGATTAATTGCAATTGCTTTAGTCTGTGTTCCCAAAGTATTATAACCTAGGCTTTAATTATAAATCTGGTTTGCTCAAGCTGTGTTTACGTTTAGGCTATTAAGCGTTCCGCAGCCAGCTCTGGAATTGCTCTCTGGGCTAAACAGACATTGTATTGAAAATGAAACAAAGATTGGCCACCATCATGTTTCCTGTTTCACCGCCATATAATGAAACATTTATTTATTTATTTATTTAAGGACGCTCTTCAACAACTCTGGTTATTGGCGCCCCATTCAACCCAGAGCATTAATTCACTGCCGATAAATTTTGCCCAGAGGCTTCTTCTTTCAGGCTTGCATGAGGTTCTTTTACGTGCCGTAAATCTAGGACACGGGACCACAACTTTACTTTGCTCTAAAATCCCAGTTTGAATCCGCGATCTCGGGTCTGCGAGGCAAGCATGGTTACCACTTAATCACAAGGACCGAAACACTGTAACACCATCACTTACTGTACTAAGTTTGGAAGTAATTTTGTTGAAAAATATTTTCTTAATTAGCGCTGAACCAGTAGACTCAAATTTGTGCATTGCAATTCTGGAACTGGGCGCTTGATTGCAAAAGTGTTGGAAAACATTTTAAGGAGGGAAGTGTTCCAGGCCTAGGGTACCTCCCCGGCATTTGCCAGTTATGAGGACTGAGGAAAACCTGAGTCAGGGAGAACGTCCTGATGGGATTCGAACCCCAGACCTCGCGCTCACGAGTCCGCGCCTTAACGACCTCGGCCACCCATGGCGGTTAAGGTCCGAGATCCTGAGCGAGTTTCAAGTGTTTAACGCCTGAATCACCTCGATCGGTTTGGTTCTGTGCATGTATTTCTTTTTGTGTTCGTTGTTCCAAAGCATGTATGTCAACAGTAGTAACACAGAAGTTCTTCCGTTCAGATATCTAGAAATGGTCTTATTATACAATATGTACGCTATAGGCTGAATTTTTCAAGAGGAAAACAATTAAAACTGATAACATTAACAAAGGAAATTAGGTTAAAGGCTTTTTGTTGTAAAATATCATTTACTTGAACAATAAATTGAACGTCTTATGACAACAACAAAAGCAACTAGAAAGAATATGCAACTTTATAGTTTTAGCAATAAATGGAACCGAAATGTGCAATTCCAACAACAAAGAATAAGCACACCAGTAACGTTTTGTCTTGCTAGTAGGATTAAAAAGCAGGAAGGGAGGGAGGGTTAAAAGGAACAAAGTTGTACTGAGTTTTATCTTGATACCTTCTTGCCGCATTAAATTGCTTCTTTTTCACTTTCAGTGCATTAGTATCTTCCTCTCTTACGGCGAACGTCCTTGAAGAACAATAGCGCTAGTATCGCCGCGGTGGTTAACGATAGAAAAGCAGTTTTTTTTTGTACCGCACGTGCATACCCTTCGCAAGAGCTAAGCCAATAAAACAAACGAAAACCTGGCATTTCCTCCCGCCTGGAGCTCGCTGTAAATTTGTCCCTGGGAACTTCAATTAAATGTGTACTGTTTTAACCGCTTTGACCTATTTAGTGATCTGTATCCCACGCTGCTGGTAATGAACTAGGTTACACCACTTGTCAGTTAATGTGTGTCCACTAAAATTAAAATAAACGCAGTCATATAGTTATTTAACTTTATTTATTTATTTTTTTTCTCTGCTCGGTGGTACAAAAATAACCAAGTCATGTTTTTGCAAGCCTGAGGTTGTGATTGTAAAAGAATGTTGTCTAGACGCGTTGCACTTGGACGCTCTATGAGATCTGTCCGCAAAGTAATTAATCAGGGAATAAATAAAAAGGAACAAGTTTTTAACTGAAATACAATTTTTATTTGCCACAAGTAATATCACGAAAGGGTCTGAGATTACCGATAAATTCACGAACGTAGTGAATTTATCTGGGAAGCTCAGACTCTCGAGCAATTTTTATTAGGACTATATCACGAATAAAATAAGAATTTAAATATAATTCCTGTAAACTTGACTTACGTAACCTTTTCAAGCCATCTTGCGACATAAGAAAGCCGATTGTCAGTAAATCCCAATAGAGAAGAGCAAAATGCGGGTTTAGGACTATTTCATGAGTAATATATATTTGAAATTCACGCACAGAATATTAACACTTGTATAAAATGTTAATACTTATAAATATCTATTCTGTTCAGGAACCGTGGGGCTGAAATGGACAAAAGGCGACTATTACAATCGCTACTGTTCGATTTTCTAATACCAAGCGAGAAAAACAAATCGAAAAAGATAACATTCAACGTCTCTATTTTTTGTTTTTTTTGGGGGGGGGTATTCTATGGTTTGCAATTCCTAATGATAAGATCAATTTGCACGTTTGACGCATCAACAAAACGCTTTGAAGAACCCTCTATTTAGCGTTATGATTGTCGATTGTCCACGCTTTGTTGCTATCACCAACCGTCTGTAGCTAAAGTGGTCAGTGATGCGTGTTCAGGAATTATATAGTAGAGGTATAGGGGTTGGCTACATTGACTAAGACAAATGGACACCTCTTGATAAAACGGATTTGATAATTTTTTTCCGATAATTCTGTGATTGGACAACATTCAAAATTTTGTTTCGTTTCATTGATCGATTTTAATATAACGTCACGTGAGTGAAATAGTCACTATAATCTCCTCCCGTAAGGTCCAGCATTGCTCCAATGTCATTATCTCGTCTCTGAAAGATATTAAAAAGTTGGAAAGTGTGCAAAATGCCGTTCTACAGCTGCAATTGCCACTCGCCAGTGAAAAAGAGATTTTATCTTTAAGAATGGGTGGATGTTGAAAAGGGTATACTTTAACAAATATGCGTTTAATAACAGCTTTCATACATGGGGTCCAATTATCTGATGACAGAAGCTGAGGTGGGGAACTAAATTGGTCGATAATCCATCTCTGATGACCAGCCGGGCTACACTGGAGCAGGTGCAAAGATCGGGGACAGAAACACTGTGTGACAGTCTAGTAAATTTTAATACACTTAACAAGTTATGTACTCATTCATCTCACGCAAAGAGGTGCAAGAACCACCTACCTTCATTTTCTACACACACCTGATCTCTGCTTATGAAATCACCCACTATCCTTAATTCTTTATAAACTCCATTACGACTTGAAACTTGATCTCTGGGGATTTCTCTTCAAATAATCACCCGATAGCACGAACAATTTAGTATTCTTGGAATAATTTACTTTAGGATTAGGTGGGTTGTTTCTTTCATTGTTTAAAATTAAACAATACTGACTGAGTGGCGTGAGACTCAAAGTCAATGTAATAGTTTGATAAATTCATCCTCCCCGACTTGTAGAGCTCAACTGGCTTTGAGAATGGCTTAGCGGCTTATTCAGTACCCCACCGCCGTTTCGGTCATCAGATAATTGGGTGGCCCGAGAGAATACATTTTATTAGCTGGTGAGGAACTGCTGAAGTTAATTATGATTCATATAACAGAGAGAAATCAATAATAATGACACAACGTTTTAAAATAAAAATAATATCCACTCTAAAGAATCACGAATTTATCGTATTTCTCCTACGTAAGGGGTGTATAGCATTGTAGAAGTCACAATAATTGCATAATTTTTATGTAATGGCGTTGAAAATATAAACAAGCGCTTTCAAGTCTGCATGAGAATGAAAATTACGCCATTTTGCTCAAATTTCTTTTCTCAAAAATTCAAGATAAGGACGAAAGAGATGCTATGTATGATGTGGAACAGAATTCTTAGAAAAAGTCATTAATTTCTAAACAATATTAAATTCTTGTTTTTTACATCTTGACGTTTCTTTCTACTACCAAAATAATCAATAATAAATTATGTGTTACGGTTTATATTTGTTAAGCTGTTGTTGTGTAAACTTATTGCTTTCAGTCTTTTTCACACGAGTTCAGAAATACTTCAAATAGACACTCTACGAACTTGTTGCAAACAATATATTCTCTATATCAGGCTGAAATTAAAAGGGAAATTATTGTTCTAAAACGGATGCGTTAAATGAAAAGCTGTTTGGGACCAATATTCTGCTCTCCCATTTCATTCCTTCGGTTTTGTTATAGGATCGAAAGTTCCTGGCTGGTGCTGTGTGCGGTGTGACGGTGGTTGGCGCTTCTGTGAAACTCAAACTCTATGGAGGGGTAGAACGTTCCCTAGTAAAAGGGAAACATTTTTAGGGTCCCCGTGTATGTCTGTGCCTCAACGCCCCCGGATCCTGATCATGCCCTTTCTCCCCGGGTGCTCCCGTTGAGAGCATGTTGATGATAAAACGACGATGTGGATATCTGTTAGGTATTTATGAAGAAAGGAACGACGAGTGTAAGCCGAAGAAATATTGTGGTTGGCAAACCCCTTTTGATGAAGTATTTGCAATATTGGGAATTGTGGATTATCAATATTAAAGGAGTGTCTGTGTTGGGCAGAAACTGAAGTGTTTACGTTACTTAGGTCAAAACAATGGGATCTACAGTTAGGATTTTTCACTCCATAAGGCCTTCTTTTACTGCAGCTATTGTTGAATTTATTATTTTGTTACCAAATAATGTGCATTTTCTTTGGTTGCACGTAAAATGAATGGCAGTTTTAAAGTAATTAATGGCTTTCTCTATTCATAACTGTTGTCAAGTGTCATTTAATGCGCTGTTGTAGAAAAATAAACTTTTTCGTAACATAGAGGGCTAGTTCTTCAAGTTGTTGAATGCTATTGTGGAACTTGTTCAGTATAAAAGAAAGAATAGTGGAACGTAAGTGTTTAAGTAGAAGACCAAACGTCTACTGAATTATTAACTCTAACACACGGTTCTTGCATGTATATATGTAGCTACAAAAACAAATAAAATAAGGCAAAAGCTAAAATTCAACAGTTCATAATTAGTTCCGCATGGCCGGAACAACAAATCAAAGAAAGCAAACATGTGAGGTCACGTGTTCACTGTCGGTGTACTTGGTGTGGTGGTGTTGGCATTCGAAGCGGAAAGCTGAATACACCTGCAGCCTCCCACGTGGGATAACAAACACAGGCTTCATTTGGTAAGATCCCACCAATCATGTTGTTGGGTGTTGCGTCGCCTGCCAGTTGTTACTTTACTGTGCCTCCAGGACGGGTTAGAGTAATTGACCTTGGCAAAATACAGTAGCAGCCAACTTCATTAGAACATTTCCGCGCTACCATTCACAATGAAAATTAAACGTAAAAGCTGGATGCTATATATTGTAATGGAACCATTCACAATGAATCACGTAAACATAAAAATAAACGTACAATTAGACGTAAACTTAGAAGCTTGCAAGGGCCAGGTTTTGCGTCTACGTCTAACTTAAACTTAAGAAATCAGCCAATCAGAACACAGCTGCTATGTAGTAGAGCTCTATGGTAGAATTTATCCATACACGGAGCACGGAAATCAAATGCATTTCTTGCTGCTTGCTGCTGCAAGTCCCGAGCGACGGCGAGGAGAGCCGAAGGTAGTGATCTACAGATATAGCAGATAATAAGGCTTTCATACGAATAGTACCATGCACAGAATACGCAATAAATTGATGTTTATGAGTTTTTTTTCTGCTGTAATCAAAAGTGATTTACCACCATTACAGGGATTAATCCATCCCTATCAATTTATATTTATGAAAAAACCACTGGGTCCACCGGGTTTTAGGATTTACCTGAGGTTAGTGTTAGTATGTAAGAAATAATTGCGAATTCCAATACGTGCAGATTTGACTTTGTCACAATATTTTACTCGCCTAACAGTCCCCTATCACTTTATATTTAAAAGTTACGGAGGACAACCAATAGGTTACAGTATGTGTAACAAAAAAAAAAAAACAAAAAAAAAAAATACATGCAACATTTGCACTCACGTAGTTCGGCTCTCTCCGCTGTCGCTCGGGACTTGCAGCAGCTAGCAGCAAGAGTAGCGCTTGATTTCCGTCCTCCGTGTAAGGGCAAGTTATGGTAGAGATAGCTGAAAATCGGTAATTCTGCAAACAGAGTGGCATCAATGTGAAAAAGATTAATTGCATTATAAGAAAGCTATCCTTTCTCATATTACTCCAAGCAAATTAGTTACTGCACTTTGCATATACATAAATGCTACCGCCGTCTGCTCAGAAGCAGCCATTTTCAATCAGCTGTTTGTTGATCTTTGCTTGTTCTTATTTTTGACTAATACGTACGTTTACGTCTTTCATTGTGAATGCCTACATACTACTAAGTTAACGTGTTATGTCTTATTTTATTATGTTTACGTTTAATTTTCATTGTGAATGGGGCCTTATATATTCCTATTTTCTATTATTTGGGTCTATCCATATGTCACCTAACACCTCAAGTGTGTCACTTTAATGTTTTAACTCAAGTCATGCCTCATATTGTTTTGTCTAACATTTCGTTTCCTTTTTTCTCCTGATATGAAACATTGAATTAATCTTTTTCCTTATGACACCCACAGCCTATTTATCTTCTGCTTCATTTAGCTCTTTATTAAATAGTGCCGCATTAAATCAATTAGCAATGCATATTTTGTACTGTCTTTTCTTTTTCATTTTTAAATATCAGAGTTTGTGACATTGTTTATTACACATATAGTACTTCTGTTTAAAATTAGAAACTAACAGCTTTAAAAGGAGAGAGAGAGAGAGAGAGAGAGAGAGAGAGAGGTTTAAATGACACAAAGGTGTAGATATCAGTAGGCATTGCGTGCTTTAGTGGCAACAAGTAATTTTTGCACAATTTTTTCGACTTCTTCTGCTGAAAACCAAAATTAATTATCTTTGGTCCTTGAGACAACATATGTATAACATTGAAATGAAACTTCTTTGGTGATCATGTAATTTCTGATGGTGCGTATTTGTTTGTGGTCACTGATTCTTAGTATTGAATTATAAAGAGAGATGTAGCATTACTTGAAAAGTGCTTGACATCATTGTGGCCGGCAAATATTTAATGAGTTCATGTTTTGTATATGCAAATTATAAACGATCTTTATTGATAATAATCATTAATATGACACCAGTTGTATAAATTACCTTAACAATTACGTGATTAAGTAGCTTTCATAGCTAAATGCTTTCATTAATTAAATATTATGTTACGACATTAAGGGCACAATTTAGTATTACTGAAAACGGAATCAATCATTCATTTTCATAGCAGAATTCATAATTACACAATTAATAAAATTAATAAACTAACAAAGGAACTGTAGATTTCATAATGCCATGTCAACGCTAACGTTCCTGAAACTCCTAATCTTTATTGTTCATTCAGTTAATGAATCTACCAATTCTTTCTGATCTTAGATATTAATGCCTCTTCAGCCTTTTCAACGTGGCTGAAATTTCTTGTGATAAACTCATTTTCGCTAATAACAGTAACAAAAGACAAACGAACTAAATAAATAACTATCAATAGAATGACGTCATTAATATAATAAAAGAAGGTGTTGAGTTTAGAAAATTGACAATGTTAATTCTATTTATTAATATTCTTTTATAATTATGGTATGCAAAAGTAGGAATATAATCTCTTTTATGTTATAATTATTGTATTCATAAAAGTTACGAAAATCGCTTCAATCGTTTATAGACATTTACTCATGCAATAAAGTATAACACTATAAACTAATATGCTTTTAGTTTTTTTAAAATTAATTCATATGAGAATGTTTTAACTATTTAACCATATGAGTAATATGAATAAAATTTATTTATAGTTCTTATGGAGGAAATACTTTCCAAAGTAGTAATATATGTTCATACAAGACATTCCTTTCTCTGATAGGCTTCTTGTGCTGTACTAAAATTTTGCTGCGAGAGCGTTTTTGGTTTATTTTACATTGACTATTTCACTCTTGTGACATCTTAAAATCGACCAATGAAACGAAACAAAATTTTGAATTTTGACCAATCACAGTTGGATTACGGATTGAAATTATGCGGAAAAAAAAAAAAAAGATCAAATCCGTTTTATCACGCGACGTGCATTTGTCTTGTGGTCAGTGTAGTCAACTCTATACCTCCATTATATAATTCCTGAACACACAACACCGCCACGGGTGGCCGAGGTCGTTAAGGCAGGGACTCGTGAGCGGAAGATCTGGGTTCGAATACCGCCAGGACCGTCCTCCCTGACTGGGTTTTTTCCAGGTTTTCCTCAGTCCTCATAAATGGCAAATGCCGGGAAGGTACCCAACTTAGGCCTGGAACGATTCCTTCCTTAAAAATAAAAATCCTTTCCCAATATATCATTTCATTTCATGTATCATCAGTGTCCATCGCCTGTGGTGCCTCTGTAACAAAAACGGACGTTAAACACTATTCGTTCATTCATTTGAACACGCAACACTAACCACTTTTGCTAGAGGCGGTGGGGAGCTATTGATAGCAACAAAAGTATGAACAATCGACAATCGTAACGCAAAATGGAGGATTCTTCAAAGGTTTTGGTGATGCGTCAAATGTGCAAATTGATCTAATCATTAGGAATTTCAAACCACAGAATACAAAGAAAAATAGAGACACTTTATGTTTGTTTTTCTCTCTCTTAGTTAGTATTAGAAAATGAAACGGTAGCGATTGTAATGGCCCACTTTCGTTCAATTCAATCTCATAGTTTCTGAATAACATTTTATACCTGTTAATATTCTGTGCGCGAATATCAAATATACTCGTGTATCACTTTATACTTATTCTATTCATGAAATAGTCTTACACCCGTATTTTTTTTCTTATCTATTGGCATTACTGATAATCGACATTCTTCTGTCGCAAGATTGCTTGGAAAGATTAACTACAAATATACAATAATTACAATTTTGTAAGCCAGGTTTAGGGGTATTATATTTAAATTCGTGAAATAGTCCTAATAAATATCACTGGAGGGTCTGAGCTTTCCAGATAAATTCATTCAATATCTCATACCCTCTCGTGATATTACTTGTGATAAAACACGATCTCAGAGAATGCATTTTATTACCTGCGCTTTTGTAACAAAAGATAGTATTTTTTCTTCTAAAGTGAATATGAAATCACAGTGATCGCAGTTATTTTATCTGAGTTGCACTCAGTAAGGTGGCCTGTCCCTCCCACTCTTCAGGATAACGGAGATGTCTTGAAACGTTGGAATTCCCAGCCTCTTGTAACACCCTTGGTTCGCGATGGCCATGTCTGTACCAATTTCAGTTACTTCATTACGGCATTGCATGCGACTTGGGCGTTGTCCGAAAGCCAACAAAAATGTGCTGTGAAGGGTGTAGGTTGCATCAATAAAATGAACTTGTCTTCCCCCAAATGTTTTATGCAAAGGTGGACATCTCTCTACCAAGAGATATTGCACATTCAGTAGTGACTCGTTTCTTTAAATGGTGAAACCTGTGTTTTTGATAGGAGTGCTGCTTACATAGTGATAAAGGTATTATACCAGTATTATTATAACTGGTATTATACCAGTTCGAGCCCAAAAGTGTCCCTTACCTTAAACGAGGAAATGTCAGAGCAGCTCAAAAGACATTTGCATGAACGCATTTTAAATAACAGTACCGAGCAGATACTGCAGTCAAATGTTTTTGTTAAGTTTTAAGAAACTTCAAGAACGAAAGTGAACAGAGAGTTTCTGTTAGCCTATGACTGCTGTATTGTCAGCATTAGAGTGAAAAAACTCTTGTGATAATGCATTCATAATATTTTCTTTTCTTCTCAATAAACCTATCTTTGTTTCACATTACTTAACTCGTATTTGTTTTATATACCAATAACGAAATCCGTCAGGGGGGAAAAAAAGGGGAGAGGTTATACTCATTCACTTAAATGTATTATATTTTACGCAGTAGTGGTAACCTCTACCCTCTAACCACCGGAGAATGAGGTCATTAGACACGCTTAGTTGATTTTGTGTACATTTGTATGTGTAACAGCTGTTATTATTACGGTGCTTGCAAAAACTGCATCAAGACGCGCCGTTAAGTGTGGTCGAGACCCAGACTAGTCGTGGTCTTTTTTATTGAACATTCCCTAAACTTCCTCGTGTGGAACTTCTGAAGTACTTGGACGGAATTTTCTTTTTCGCTACTACTGTGTAATTTTGCAAACACTAGCGCGCATGCAGATGATTTTATTATTACTCGCACCTATAGGTCAACAACTGACTACTTGTAGTGCAGAAACTAAGTTCATATAGTTGTTGATTTCATTTATTTATGGACGCTCTTTAACATCTCAGGTCATCAACGTCCCATTCTATTCAGGGCGTGAAACGGCCAACAAATTTTGCTTAGAGGCCTCTTCTTTCAGGCTTGAGGTTCTTTATCGTGCCGGGACCCACGGATTTACTTCCCTTCCGAAGGAAACGATACTTAGGATTTTTACCCTCGAAAAAATCCATCGATCCTGGCCGGGTTTGAACCTGCGATCTTGAGTTTAGAAGGCAACTTCCCAAAAGAGCGAATTTCTCCAAATCGCTAACAAAGCTGTAGAAAAACACATTGTTCAGGCCCGGGAACACAAATATTTTATTGTTATTATTATGGTGTACAACATTTTAATGGCTAATGTAAACACCGTACTATTCTGCAGAGACTAGCAGAAAAAATTAATTTTTAATTTGTTATTTATACCAACTAACTAAAATATTGAAACCTTTTCTGTTTATGTAATACTATATTTTTAAAACATGATGCCCCGCAAAGTTTAACTGTTCTGCGACAGTAAACAGATTTAGTTACGGTGCATAATTAAGCAGCTGTTTCTCCAGTATCCATAAGCATAGTACTAATGTTTTCTTCATTATGTTTATGCAATAGACCTTAATCTATAAATCATATCAATTTTTTATCACAAGTAATATCACGAGAGGGCCTGAGAAAATTTATCTAGGAAGCTCAGACTCCCGAGTGATATTTATCAGGATTATTTCACAAATAAAATGAGAATTTAAATATAATTCCTCTAAACTTGGCTTACAAAATTGTAATAATTATATATTGCTACTTAATATTTTCAAGCAATCTTGCGACAGAAGAATGCCGATTTTCAATATGGCAATAGAGAAGAGCAAAATTAGCTCTTCTCTATTGGGTTTAGGACTATTTCATGAACAGAATAAGAATAAAAGTGATATATATATTGAAATTTCAAATATAGATATTTGAAATTCGTGCACAGAAATATTAACACTTGTTATGAATAGTGCGACTGAAATGATAAAAGTCGACCATTACAATCACTACCGTTCGATTTTCAAATACCAACTGAGAAAAACAAAAAAGACAACATATAGGGTCTTTATTATTATTATTATTATTATTATTATTATTATTATTATTATTATTATTATTATTATTTGGTATTCTGTGGTTTGGAATTCCTAATGATAAGATCAATTTGCACATTTGACGTATCACCAAAACGCTTTGAAAAACCCTCCGTTTTGCGTTATGATTATCCATTGTCCATGCTTTGGTTGCTATCAATAGCTCCCTACCATTTCTAGCAAAAGTGGTCAGTGATGCGTATTCAGGATTTATATAGTGGAGGTATAGAGTTGGCTACACTGACCACTGACCTTCGCATGATAAAAGGGATTTGTTATTATTTTTTTTTCAATAATTTCACTCTGTAATCCGGCTATGATTGGTCCTAGTTCAAAGTATTGTTTCATTTCACTGGTCTGTTTTAAAATGACGTCACATTAGTGAAATAGTCAACAAAAATTTATTATTGTTATTATTTACTTCATGTGTTCATGTGCATTTTTCGTTCTCTTACAGTTACTTTGTATAGCCTTCTATGTGAGGAGATGGACCATGTAAAAGATTCCGAGAAACATCCGGGCTGTATTTGCAGGCACAGAGAACAGAAGTACTTGAGCAAGTGGCGGGGTGACAAAGAATAGCAGGAACACTTGAGAATCACATGAGGCGCAAACAAACTTGAGCACACTGCCTCCCCTCTTTAACAACCCTTCTGTGTAGCGGACCCCTCTGTAAAACGTCAGCCTTTGTGGCTAGTACTGTGCTCCGTCATGGTTTTCAGTAGCCATTATCGTTCTGTGTTCATAAGATATCGCAGCCAAGTTTCCCGGCAGATATGACATCACAACAGTCAGTGCAAATTACATTCTTTACACCAAACATCAAAAGCGATTTCCTTAAAATTGTTTATTAAACGCCGCTTGTATAATACGTTTTATTTTATTTTATTTTAACATTGAATGGTAGTTATTTCGCATAGAATGCTGTAAAATGTTGGCAGTATACCGTACAATACAAAATGAAAGAGTAAAATACGGTATTTTTCCTAAAGTAATAGGTAACCATAGTTACGTGTATTTTAAGTTCGTTGCATACATATCAGGCGATTCTCTCTAGTGGATGTTTCACATCGATCACACTCTCTTTTTTTTGGTTCTGGAAACGAAGCTGAGAAGAGATAGTTAGTCTATGCATGTCAATGTTAAGAGTAAAATTCTTCAGCATGTGTCTTAGTTTGCAAATGTGGCAAGACAGAAGCCACTTCCAAGTAGAGCGGATTCTGTTGTGGCTATGCTTCCACCTAGATGCATAATCTACCCACTGTCTATCAAACGTAGACTTCGTTAAGTGACCAGAAAACATTCCGAACAAAATTTCTGAATTAAGCCCCTTTTCCCACCAATCTTATCTTTAATAATTATACAAGTAATACCTCATACCTATATTCTACCAAAATTATCGAGCTGGTAGAAATCAAGATCTAAACTAATGTTAACCTAGTTCCTTTTGTCTTAGATTAAAAAACTCACAATATGCAAATTTCTATGTCAGTTTTCATTTTAATAGTTTGCATTTATACCTTGGTGGAGTTTATTTTATTTGTTATATATTTATAACAAATATAGTTGCGAGCTAATAACATTGACGTTCCAATAAAGAACTGATTACAGAACAATCTTTTGAAATTTATTTTTCTGATGGAAACCTTTCTCAATAATATTCACAACAGGACATATTCATTTTACACTTCTTCATTTTGTGGCAAGTCTTCCCTATCGAAACATACCCAAATATTTGCATTGTAAAATATTACTCAATACTACGGGGCGAACAATTCTTCACGCAACCGGTTTCGGCCGGCCGGCGATATTCACTTTATACACTTTCACTTAACACTCTGTACTGCGCCGCCTACTTGCGCAAGATTTCAACTCACACTGAAGCCCCGTGGAGGGGAAATATACGCCAACATAGCGCTGCCGGCCGGTTCCGCGGTAGCGTAAACCATTGCTCACGCTGTATAAATGCACTGTGGAATAGAAACTAGCAATATCCATAAAAAAACAAAGTAAGTAATCTAAAATAGCACTTTAAAATATCCTGGTGCACATCCCAGATTATACTATCTACCACACCGGTGTTAGGTAATATTATATCTCTACAAAGAAATGGGTAGTATTTAGACAGACATAAATAAAATTAAGAAAGTATGTCTTATTTATACACATTATATCAAAACCTATTTTATTTACTCGGAAACACAAAAAGGTATACTTGAGTTCCACTACAAATTTCGTTAACAATAAAAACAACTTTATCATACATAAACATGACGATGGGGAAAAAACTGTGGGATATTCGTTAATCAGGAAATTGAGCTAACTCCTACGATCTTGTTACAGTGTCAATAGCTATTACAATTTTTCTTGTTACTCTTAACATTAATGAAATTGTTTCCAATTTGCTCACCTAATTTTGTTTATGTGAACTGATATACTAAACGAATATTTAAACATAATAATAGATTTTAATAGGTAAAAACGTCCAGACGTATTTTTATATGCACAACTACATGCCATAGTGCTGCAAAGTTAACTGGGGAAGTTACGCCTTAAGTCATCTATGATTGTGAATATCATAACTGACTTATGGAGACGTTGGTCCGGGAACGTCATTTGCCCAACATTCTTTTTTGTTATTGTGGTCTAGTTTCTGACGCCAGGGGATCGCCAATTACATCCCGCATTCTGGACGATTAAAGCCGACATGATCGGTAATAGTGCGGCTACTGTGAAAACAAACAAAAACGCGCGAGAGAATTGCTCGCTTGAATGGTTCCGAAGTGTGGGAGCGAAATGTTCATGCGGCCTGTTGTGTGTGTTGCAGATCTACCCGGATCCGGACTCCGAAAAAGCCATCATGGGCTCAGTGGTATACTGCATCCACCACAAGGAAGGCTGCAAGTGGTCTGGCGAACTGCGCAAACTCAAGGTAAGTCCGGTTTAGCGCGAAAACATTTCATTTTGCAATTAGAGCTTTTATAATGTGATGTTTTCAGTTGATTTCGTACTTATCTTCATATTTCAATTTCACTTAATTTTTCTATTAGTTCTTTATCTTATATTTTTTATTTTATTTTAGTTCTCCCTTTCGTGGCTTGTTTTTCATTTCTACAATTTCTTTAATTATCTATTTATTTCCATAATTTTTTAATTTTTCTTTCATTTCTTCAGTTCCTTTCTCTCTCTTTCTCTCTTTTTTAATAAAAGCTTTTTAACACTGTTTCCATGCCCCTTTAAAATTTTCGTGTTTATTTCCCCCTATCTTTTCTATTCTACCGTGTTTGAACTTTTTAACACCAAGAACGGCGCAATTGTTTATTAAGTCTTAATGAACTGCACATGTAGAATGTAATATGTTATCTTTAGGTTATTTATCAATTCTTGTTAACTGTAAATGTTTTAGACCGCTGCATATTCTATCATTATGTATCAGTGTACGTTCCTGAATTTTTTTTGGGGGGGGGGGTAAACGTAGATAGCTACAGACGATTCGCAATTGTTTCAGTTATTTGAATTTGAATTGTTCGCTGCTTCTAAATAATCATCAAACGCGTTAATATCAATACACTTTTCTGTACTTATTATTTTTTATTTTGCGAAGGTGTATTGCTCTAGGATATGTTAGTGGGTTTAAAAAGTATGTTATTGCTTTTAAGATATATTTGTGTGCTTATGTGATATATGTACTCGCACATTTCGTAGTATTTAAAGACATGTGTCTTCATTCAGCATGTAATAAATTATTATTTATTGTTTTCTATAGCATTTTCTCTAGTGTCCGCGGCATATATAGCAAGCTCCATATAGAAATAAGAATTTTTAAACAACACATATGTCAAATGGTCGCAACATTTACGAATAGTTTTAAAAAAAAAGTAGTGTAAAATGCAAAATGATATTCATGAAATAAAAGTGCTGTTTGTTAACTCAGCTAATTTAGGACATTTGACCGTATTTTATTCGCTTCATGTAAATTGTATCTGGAACGAACTTATTCTATCCTAGTTCCTTCACTGGAGGAATTCCCTCTCGTTTCCCATCCCCCTGCTGCACCATTATTAAGCTTTGCCCCCCTCCCGCCCCCTTCCTCTTAGGACAATGAATAACTGTCTAGTGACGTCACAAAAATCTGATTTAGGAAGTCGGCAGGAAATGCTAGAAAATATTGGAACAGGGGTTTATTTCACGTGTTTTCATTATCTAAATTTATTGTCCTATTTTTCTCAGTAGGAAATGAATCGTATTTCATTAGTAAATATCCATTAGATTAATGCCTTAGCTCCCAGGTTTCCATTATAAAAATACTGGAGCTCATAAATGTAGACATGGAAATCATTCCTATCTACCTTTGGATTTCAACAAGGAAATGATAAGTGGCAATATAAATAGAACTACTGCAAGCCATTTTTGTGGTATTCCCCAAATATTGGCTTTAATTAAACAATGGCATATGAACATCTTCAGGCAAGAAGCGACACGAACGACCCTACTACAGCTTGTGACATTTTTATGTAAATAATGCCATGATGTTTTTTTTACTGTGCACTAATACGGGATTGTATTATTAATATTATTATATTATATATAATATTATTATTAATAATAATAATAATAATAATAATAATAATAATTGGATGAGCTTTATTTTTCTTCTTTCATTCTTCTTAAAATGTAAAAGCATTATTCTTGGTCTTTTCATTAATAAACATGATCTTTTTCTGCAAGATTATCACTACCAACACACTTTGTCATTCCTTAATTATTTCATTTACTAAGTCACTGTTCTTGTCTGAAATTTCAAAAAGTTTGAGAAGGATTATTTTAAATACGAGTTCTTCCTTTAAGCATTGCTGTCTGTAGCAGTTTCATATCTTATTCATCTCATCCTGTAGTTCTCCTTTCCCTTGTTTGATAATTTTTGAAACACTGTGGTAGTCGTTCCGGATTCACCTTCTCAAGTGAGCTACATGTTTCATCTCATATTCTTTAATTTTTTCGTTCAGACTATATATTTCTAATGTCGCTCTTATTTTTTCATTTCTTTTATTGTCAGTATTTTATCTCGTTTTCCTGTAAATATACAGAGGGTGCCAAAATATTTATACACACTTCAAGCAAAGAAAAAACTGTGTTAACATAACACAACGGAATTCACATAAACAGAAAATGATGAGCACTAATCATCTTTGACTTTTACAGCTGCAACAGTTGCTCAAAATGCTCATCATCGACGTCGATACACTTCTGAGTACGTTGAACTACTGATTGAGTAACGTTTGCGAAAGTTGCCTCAGCGATTGCAGCACATGCCGTTTCAATTTCTTCCCGAAGTGCTGCCAGTGTGACTGGTTTTCTTGGCTCCACTTTGTTGTAGCATAACGTAATGTGAGTCATATCTGTTTACAGAACATCGCACGATAATCTTGGCTTCATTTGTTCATTGTTGATTTACGATAATCTTGGATACATTTGTTTATTGTTGATTTCACATCTATTTACAGAACATCATGCTGCACATTCCTGTTGTTTATTGGTCCAACTTTGAAATATATTAAATAGATATCTACTGTGAAAGTGTATATACATTTTTTGGTACCCTCTGTATTTTTAAATTATTTGTCATTATTCAATTGTCACTAATATATAATAGTTTCGGCACCGATTTCACTTTATAACACTGTAATAAAGTACGCTTTTTTGCTTTGTTTTATAGTGATTTTCTTATAATGCCATTCATATAAAAATAGTTTATATTTTCTGTATTTGGTCTGTTTTCTGTTTTTGTATGACAAGTACCATTCTAAAAATTTAAATTCCTCTATTTGTTCTATTACATTTTTCGATCTCTCACTTTCCTTCTTTTTCAATGCCATAGCCTTTTATTGGTGGATATCATCATTGAAATTTATACATTTCATATATTGGCTTCTATATTGATTCTCCGAGTTAGAAATAACAATCTCGTCAGCAAACATAAGTGTCTGAGCCAATCGTGTATATTAAAAAGTAATGGCCACAAACAACCGTCTTATCATATACCCAGATTTATTTTCTCTGTTTATAGTTTCCGTATATTTGAATGTTTGTATTATCGAATACAAGCTTAATATCAGATTTAATGTCATGCAGGAGTTGATAAAAGTAGGAATAAATAGTGAAGGAAATTTACAACATAGTGTTAATATCGAGAATTTTTAATTATGTTCTAAATACCTCATAAGTAATGCTTTTTCAAAGAAGAAGCACTTGGTATTCAGAAAGAGTTTATATCTAAAGTAAAATCACGAAATTTTGCCAGAAAATCTGCCCCTCCTTTGGGCCACAAGTGATAAAATTTAAAAGGCTAGGATAACTCCGAAAAGATGAATCGGCAAGACAAACTACAATGGTAACATCGATGGTAAAAAAGAATCCCCATGTCTGCTTTCTTGAGATAGAAAAACCTCTAAACATATTCAACAGCAGCACAAACGACCATGCTCGCTCTGGTTCCACGTTTCCTTATTGATCGTGTTGGCTGGCGCCAGTTAAGCTGGAAAAATTAAATGGAGTTTAAAGTCCGGACATTGTAGGCGACGAAGCAAGGAGGGGCGGATAAAAGTTAGTTACTTGTTTTTATGCCAAAAAAATGGCAATCATTCCCCCTGAAAATCAATGTACCGTCACTGGGAAATGGTTTACCAAGATCTGCCTCTCAGAGCTCATCAAACAATAGAAGCAGCTGCATCACGACAACGCTTTCACCTATACTGCGGCGACATACTTCTAATGATATTAGTTTAACCATCATTAGTTTCACATTATTCAATATAACATTCAAATACGTGTGGTAAGAATTGTTTAACCATCGTTAGTCTCAGATTATTCAATATAACATTCACATACGTATGGTAATAATTGTTTAACCATGGTTAGTTTCACATATTCAGTATAATATTCGAATACGTGTGATGATAATAGTTTAACCATCGTTAGTTTCAGATTATTCAATATAACATTCAAATACTTGTGATAATAATTGTTTAACCATGGTTAGTTTCACATATTCAGTATAATATTCGAATACTTGTGATAATAATTGTTTAACCATGGTTTGTTTCACATATTCAGAGTTTAACCATCGTTAGTTTCAGATTATTCAATATAACATTCAAATACTTGTGATAATAATTGTTTAACCATGGTTAGTTTCACATATTCAGAGTTTAACCATCGTTAGTTTCAGATTATTCAATATAACATTCAAATACTTGTGATAATAATTGTTTAACCATGGTTAGTTTCACATTATTCAATATAACACTCGAATACTTGTGATGTTAATAGTTTAACCATCGCTAGTTTCACATTATTCAATATAACACTCGAATACTTGTGATGTTAATAGTTTAACCATCGCTAGTTTCACATTATTCAATATAACACTCGAATACTTGTGATGTTAATAGTGTAACTATCGCTAGTTTCACATTATTCAATATAACACTAGAAAACGTTTGATGATAATAGTTTAATCATCGCTAGTTTCAACATAACACTAAAGATGTCAGCCGGTTCTAACCACGCCTTCTTTTTTATTCTTTCTTCAAAACCGCTCCACTTATTCGCCGTAATTTCAGCACATTTATTTGTCGGCGAAAGAGAAACAAATTAACTTACATTCTTTCTTGCCCTTTCCTCTTTTGTTGCTTGGCTAGTCATTTATTCTTATTTGCTTCCCTCAAGCCTTGTAAAAAGAAATGTTCTTTCAACCACGATTATAGTCTTATATATCTCGTTCCCATGCTTTGTGAATAGTTATTTTTCTTTCACCATCTCATTTTTCCACTTTCGGTCCAATCAAGGTAGAAATGTTTTTTCATGCTCACCTCAAGTGAATGCAGAGGAATTTCTGGCACATGCTTTCCGAGAATGACGTTTGCCCGCCTACTTTTCTATTTTCTGAAAGAGATCGAATTTCCCATCCAAAGGCCCTCTTTCATCTTGATGCATAGTACAATCAGACGAAAGGAAAAGGAAATGAAAGAAGCTTCGAAATTGGATCGCTTGAAACAATTTAGGGAAATAATAGAAATGCCAAATGGGAAGAAACGTATATTTGGTTCATATTTTTCTTGTTTTAGACCAAATATGGTTCAGAAGAAGCGTGAAAAACAATGTAAAAGATTAATGAATGAGTGGCTCATTATGCTAAACACAATGGAGCGAAACATGGGAGTGAAAGATTAAAAAAATAGTCAAAGAAAGAAGAATACGACTGTGCTTTTCTGCGTCAGCACTTACTTTTTAACGATCTCTGTCGTGATCTGTTTTTCACTTATATAGAAATCGTAACTTGCCGAAGTCCTGGATCATAAACATGGGAAATAAGATAACATTACGTTTATCGCCTAGACGGGCACAATGTAATGAACCAGTGGTTCCCAAACTTTTCGATTGGCGAACTCCATTCTTAAAGATCAAAATTCTTATTATTATACAAACATGTTTAACAAATTTAAATTACTCTAAATCTGCTGTAGTTACGGTAAATGATTCTCCAAAATGACACAATAAAACCTAAAGTCTGGAAATTACCTAAGTTCAAAAATGTATATACCGAGGGTGCCAAAAAATGTATACACACTTTCATAGTAGATATCCATTTCAAAGTTGAGCCGAAAAACAACAGTAATGTGTAGTATGATGTTCTGTAAACAGATGTGACTCACATTACGTTATGATAGCGTTACTACATGACAGGTAAATCAACAATGAACAGATGAAGCCAAGATTATCGTAAATCAACAATGAACAAACGAAGCCAAGATTTATTGTATGATGTTCTGTAAACAGATGTGACTCACATTACGTTATGCTAGTGTTGCTACAACAAAATGGAGCCAAAATTATCGTATAGCAGCGGAAAGCAATTTTGATGTGGTATTGGAAAACCGAGAATGTTGCTAAAGTTCAAAGGCAATGGAGAAGTGTGTACAGAACAGAGCCGTCAACGTGAGTAACAATTGCACGCATTCCAGACAAATTTGAGATCGTGTTACCGTATGCGATGCTCACAAGGGCAGATCTGGGAGACTTAGCACAGCAACAAGCCCGCGTCCTCGGCTATGGTTTTGGCATGGTTTGAGCACTCACCACAGAAATCTACAAAGCAATGTACACGCGAGACTGAGATTAGCAGAACCAAAGTACGTCGTATTATTAAAACAGCAAAGTTGAAAGTTTTCATCCCAAGACTTTGCATGCATTAAATGAACATGACCCTGAAACGACATGTGCTGCAATCGCTGAGGGCACTTTCGCAAACGTAGCTCAATCAGTAGTTCAACGTACTCAGAAGTGTATCGACGCCGATAGTGGGCAGTTTGAGCAACTGTTGTAACTATAAATGTGTAAGATGATTAGTGCTCATCATTTTCTGTTTGTGTGAATTCAATTTTGTTATGTTAACACAGTTTTTTTCTTTGATTGAAGTGTGTACACGTTTTTTTGGCACCCTCTGTATTTAGTTTATATATTAAATGCGAAATAACATATTTTCCTGTCAGATTTTTATATTTCACACATTTTAATCTAAAAATAAGAATTACTTTTATGATATTTTTGAATTTTTGTATAGTTATTGAATCCATGCAGCTTAAGTAGCATAGAACATTTTAAACAAAAAAGTACACACCCTTCTTACGGAATTTCAAATGGAGAGTAAAGCTAAAAGCTTGCTTTGGATGGTACAGAGCTTTGAAGTCGGGAACCATGGAAATTGAAAGTGATCTGACGATGTTTACTTGGTAGGCAGCTCCTTGCTCCCAGTTAGTCTTCTGTTTATAACAGACTGTTTATAACAGACTAAGGTCTGTCACTGCATATCCTCATTTCAAAGAATTGAAGAAAACAGTACGTCTAATCCTCGGTGGCTACTGGTGGATGTCCAGGTAGAAGTTGTAATAAAATCTTTACAATAAGGCGAGATATTGATGAAAGCAAGCCTCTGTAATTTCTTCCCAAATATGACGTCAACAAGAACCTACCAAAATAAAGTCTTGTCACGTCCGGTGGGTAAGAGGGTCAGGAGGCTGTGGTGTCTACGTAACCGGCTCTCCTTTGCCAAACCATCGATGAAAATCCTTATCATCAAGCAAATGATGTAACATTATAATACTTTCGATATCGCACATTACATTTTTTCGCTGCTTCCTTCAAAACTTATATCTGTTGGCCACCAATAAATACTATCTCTGTACTTATCATGTCAACCCACCCCCTCACACACATACACATACAAAAGCCGTATTTTGTCGCATTTTAATCATTTAATGCATTGTTAGGACATTCCAAAATCTCAAAAGAGTACGAAATATTCGATCCACTATTTCTAGAACTTTTGAACACTCTATATTTGGTAAAGAGAGCAGCGTAGACAATGGAACAGCGTTTAATTGGACTAATTATGTAAGCAAAGATTAAGTGTTTTGTGAGCTTGCACATTCACTAACTAGATGCACTTGTTTCATATTTTAGACCATTAATCTCAGAGTACGGATTGCATTTTCAGCGTATATACAAAGAGTGCCAAAATTTACACACACTAACCGTGTTAACAAAACTGAATTCACACAAACAGAAAACGAATCATCTTAGACTTTTACAGTTACAACAGTTGTTCAAAATGTCCACCATCGGCGTCGATACACTTCTGAGTACGTTGAACTACTGATTGAGCAACGTTTGCGAAAGTGCCCTCAGCGATTGCAGCACTTGCCGTTTCAATTTCTTCCCGAAGTGCTGCCAGTGTAGCTGGTTTTCTACGGTATACAACATCCTTAAGAGCTCCCCATAGGTAGAAGTCCAACGGTGGTCCTGTTCTGTACACACGTCTCCATTGCCTTTGAACTTCAACAACATTCTCGGTTTTCCAATAACACTTCAAAATTTCTTTCCCCTGTTCAAATGATAATCTTAGCTCCATTTTGTTGTAGCAACGCTAGCATAACGTAATGTGAGTCACATGTGTTTACAGAACATCATACGATAATCTTGGCTTCATTTGTTCATTGTTGATTTACCTGTCATGTAGTAACGCTATCATAACGTAATGTGAGTCACATCTGTTTACAGAACATCATACTACACATTACTGTTGTTTTTCGGCCCAGCTTTGAAATATATTAAATAGATATCTACTGTATAAGTGTGTATATATTTTTGGCACCCCATAGAATCCAACTAGTACAATTTGAACATTTGTTCATTTTTTCAATATTTATAACAAACTTATTTCAAATTGTCTTGTACGATTTTAATTGTTTGTTTTTTTTTTTTTTTTTACGTTATTCATTAAATTTTAACATTTTGAAAACTCAAATGGTGTAACTTTTTTCAGTTCCAACTCTACATTTATTCTTTCTATTTACTTGAGCACTCACCTGTAAAGAGTGAGTCAGAGAAGTAATCAATACCTCCCTTTTTGAAACTCTTCCAACCTTAGGATGAGTTTCGGAGACAGCAGGTCTGAGCTTCCACGTTTTTAAATGTCACGTAGAGGATCAAAACATTTGCGATTGTATTTTTTTGTTAGATTTTCAGAAATGTACTTCTGCATTATCAAAAACTACTGAATTTCACTTCTTAAAGTTGGAAAAATATATCTGAGCTTAGGAAACGTTTTAATACAAATGTTAATTAATTCACAGATTATAAATAATCCTATAACAGTACTGTAATATATTCTAGCAATTCGTAAATCAGTAATCAAGACAACCCAAAGTTTAAGCAAAATGCCTTTTCTATTTGGGTAAATATATTTAAGAGTTAGATAGACATGAACATGTTTCCATACATTTTGGGGTCGATAGGGACACTTTTTTTCCCTCCCCCCTTTTGCATATTTTGGCTTCTGTTGCCTATTTTAAAGTTAAATTTTTTTTAACCTGTTTTGGATTGTTATTGGATTTTTTTGCGATTATTTATGCATTTTAAAAAGCACATAAAGAATTTCAATACATCGAAAGGAAACAATTTGTAAAATGAACGGTATGTTCATCTCACAAAAGTGTCTATTGGGAATCTTGTTACATATTTATTTATTTTCAAGCAGTCAAAAATTTCTCTTCCACCCATTCAGTTAAGCTCTTTAAATAGCAGAACTTTCATTAATGAAAGATACGTACTGTTACTTCGGGCTTACGAATACCAGGAAATAGAGAGAATGAGAACTGTAATTTTGAATAGTCCTGGCGAATAACCTTGTATCGATCTGCGCGAGACAATTGTGGAAATTTGTGGTGGGGGTTACTTCTCAGCTGCATATGTAACAAACAATTGCAAGCGAGAAAGATGAGAGCGGTACAACAGCTGTGCAATAAACTGTCTCTACAATGTGCATTACGGAAGTAAGAGAAATACTAACCCAATTCCTCTATAAACGCATAAACAGAAAATGAACTCGACTAGAAACCACTGAACATCTTTTGCTCATTCACCAGGACTATTCAAAACTACTTTGTCTTGATCAACATTTCCATGATGTGACAGGTGAATGTTCTGTTGTAACTGGTATAGTCCTTTCGAAATAGCTTGTTTTAAATATGCTCCAATCACTTCAGTTGAAGTAGAACGTTCTTTTTTCTATGATCAAAAATGTTCTCTCTCACAAGCGGCTGACCATGACAGTTGGTACCTTCAAAAAATTGTTGTTGCTTGTAACCAAGAAAAATAAGCTAAGCACTTTAATTATGGGATATAAAAATTATTGAATGTCTTAAATAACTATTTTCGTTAATAATGAGTGATATTACTTTGTTTTCACTTTTAATAAATATCTATTTTAATTATATTACTGCATATTTTCAGTTTAATTGTATTCTTGCCTGGCTATTTTAACCAAAATAAAAGCTCTCCGGGCTCTGATAATCGTCAATACCAATGTGTAGTATAGACATTCGCTTTTATCGTTATTCCTGCGTTCTATTCTTTAACAAGGTCATTCTTAATTAAGATGCCTAAAGAGTCTTTAGGATATCAGCACTTAAGTTTGAATTGATGAATAAATCATGATATACAAATACTATAAGTAAAAGTCGAAACATTTTTTTTTTATTCTGTACGTCAATGAATGCCATTAAAATTGAATATATGTATATTATTTAAGTGCTTGCTTGGGGATTAAATAAAATGTAATAACTACAGGTAGGGAAAAATCAATTTCAGCAAACATAAAACTATAAAAAGTAACACAACATAATTTCCCCTTGTCACATCATACAGCTTTTTGCCATATAACATATTCACACTGACAGGCGGTCCGAAATATTTCTAGAAAACATAGAAAAAATACTTGTTTTTTACTGTCAAATAGTGTAAAGTATGGTTTTAATAATATATTGCAACATTTTAATGAATAAAATTAAAGTATATTAAAATTAATTTTATTCTTTCAATTTGGAAACGTGAATATAGTTTTTAAAATATAATCATACTTTGTCATATTTTGGTGATGTGAATTTCGTATTTCGTCAAATGTTTCTTCATATTTTGCCGCTAACTATATTAATGACAATTTTTACTTAAGTGTTAATAGCCCTAGTGTGCACCGGCAGAAACATGTAGATGGCATACTTTATTAATAAATTAAATGACATAGAGGAGCCCAATTTAAATTAGACTCTTATTGTATTTGCTGTATTTATTACAGATAAATTATCGCTGTTTTTTTATCTTTAATTAAATAAGATATTAAAATCTATGTCATCTATTTATATTGTCTGGTCTATGTTATACTCTGTATAATTAAAGGCATAATCACATGTGTAAAGCATAACGCAACAAATACATACAAGCTATAATAAGCTGTTAGAGGTCTATACTATACAAACATTTTCTGTTACATAAACTCGTATCAAATGAACATTTCCGAATTTATTTATGGGATAGTGACTTCCTTTAAAATACACTGAGAGGAATAAAAAAAAAATGGATCAACCCAAGACAAAGCTGATCAATGTAATTATTGTTACGCTTATTGCAAATTTTTATTTCTTATTTTTTTTTTTTTTTTTTTTTTTTTTTTTTTTGTATTTGAAACAAAATCCATTAAAACCACATTTTCCCCCTTCTTATTCTACTTGAATTGTTTTTAAACAATTATGATGTATAGGTATACAATTTAAACGTTATTGTCAAAACCAATACACTGAAATGGTATTGACATAGCAAATTTTACATTACAACAGAAAATGTCCAGGATTTGATTTGTTTATTTACGGACGCTGTTTAACATCTCAGGTCATCAGCGTCCCATTCTATTCAGAGCGTGAAACGGCCGACAAATTTTGCTCAGAGGCCTCTTCTTTCAGGCTTGAGGTTCTTAATCGTGCCGTAAGGAAGCCCATACTTAGGATTTTTACGCCCGAAAAAATCCATCGATCCTGGCCGAGTTTGAACCCGCGACCTTGGGTTTAGTAGGCAAGTATGATTACCACTACACCACCAGAACCGACAAATGTCCAGGAAAAGATTAACAGTAAATGCGTGTGCTGTCACCTCTTGCTCGAATCAATGCTTCCAGACGACCAGCTTGAAGATATCTTGAGAAATGAGGTTTTGTCTTTAGATCATGTACATCTTTGATGTTACGATTCCGAACTCCCGAATAAGCACGATCCAAGGGTTTTGCCAGTCTAAAGTTTGTATCCTGACTCCGTCGAGGTACTGCGTGACGTAGAACAGCGTGTGACTGAACTTTATCATGCATTAGTTCTAAGTTTTCATGATGAATGGAGCAAAAGGACAGGTGTTCGGCGAAAACTTCCTGAATGTAAACTGTCGGCAATGCGTGACTTGCTAAGGTGTTCATGACATGGATGCCATCATGAACATTCCTCTAATAGGCAGTCTTGAGCTGGTGAATATTTCTTGCCCGTATCTTTCAAACCCCTTGCTTCGACACTGCCTCGCACCGCTGCCCGGTGTTCTTGTGTGGGCTTTGGCGCTGTTATTATCGCATTGTAACTAACGTTTCTGGGGCTGTCTATTTTCTGTCTTGTCAATGTAAATGGTTTCTTTATATTGCGGCTGTTCATTGTATCTTTTTATGTTTGTGTTGATGACCTATTACGTAACCCTGGCTGCTTATCAACTTCCGGACATTTGAACAATGAGGTCTTATACTGGGCCGAGTTATGGATGACTATAAAAGCGACTTTCAGAGAATGTCTCCACAAATATTTCAAAGGCCATGTTTTTTTTATCACGTTAGCCTTTCATTAAAAGGAATGCATTATCATTTTAATAGTCTTTGAAGTTTAGTATTTGGAAGAAAGAGGAAAAAATAAAAAGGTACTGTGACGCACATAGGGAAGCCGTGATAAAACAGGAAAAAATGTGTAATTTTAAGATTAGTACATGTTGCACAATAAAGTTGAATCTCTATATTGTCACAACTTAAGTGTTTGTGTACTCAGGCAGATGAGCTTGCGCACTATAGAATAATAATTGATTACGCAGTTTTAGACCGGAAGGTCAGTATTGACCTCCTGCTCAGGTTCCAGCTAGATGCACGTACATTAACGCCCGCATAGTGACTGAATAAAATTCTGCAATGGACCGGCCGGTCTCTTGGGAACGGAAACGGCAGGATGACGAAGTTCCGCTCTCCACGAGGATGTCAGGGCATTAGATCGCGTGACCTGTGTAGTATCGTACCTGATTAATAGTGCGACGGATGTCACGTGGTACCGGTCTTGTTGACATCGTGTTGACAACCAATGCCTTGCTCACATATCAACTTAAACGTACGAAATTCGTGGTGCTGTAAACAAATTGCACGCTTATTATTTTGTTTGCAGCTTGTCTGAGGGTAGGTCCATAAGTTTCCGGCCTCGCAGATAAGGATTATCAGCTTCACAAAACCCTTATCTGGTGTCATATCTTATCTGTTAAGTAAATAATTGCAGTGTAACTTCGCTCCTCTGTGTTCAGTTGTTCAGATATAATTGCATAAAGAAGGCTAATGTGTAAAAGATTGTGACATTAAGTTCTTCACAAAAGAAGAACGTAGTCCAAATGAAATTAAACAGTAATTGGACGGAGTATATGGGAAACATCCCCCTCATATTCTACCATAAAAAATGCGCCAAATTTTTTCGAATGGGCCGAGGAAGCATTGAAGGCGTAGAGCGTACAGGTCGGCCCTTGGAGGTGCTCACTCCTGAAAACACCTCTCAAGTGCAAGTGTAGTACAGTAACGTTTAAATTAAATTCCAAAGGCAATGACAATCGAGGAAACTTTGGATTGTTGATTGTGTATATTTGCTTAGTACATTGTAATTGTTTTTAAATAGTAACATTTTTTTTTCTTTCTTGAAACACATGGACATTTTAAGTACTCAATGTAACTGGAAACTTTCGGGTTCATAAACATGCTTACGTTTAAAAATGTTTTAAAATACCCTCACATCTAACTTGTCTATCAGTAGTCATATATTTCATTTAATTAATATTATACCCTTATTTTTGTTGTTTAATTTTAACAATAATAATTATAATGATAAATCTAAAAATGTGGTTTCTCTTTTGCGATACTTATAGATTGCAAGAATTCTAATTTTGTTTCCCTAATACCACACAGTAATGCCATATTTCGTTTAATTAACTAATAAGGCCATAATTTGGATTTTATACTTTTTTTTAAGTGAGAAATTCGCTTAGCTTGCGCAACTCCTGCGTGACGGACTTTTTTTTTAATTAGAATAATAACTAGCTTGCTGTGAGCTATTGTTTATAAGTTATGTTATTTTTTATTGGTTGTGAAAACGTGTACGGGTGTAGTTTGTCACATGAAAGCAAGTGCTGTAGTCTTTCCCATCAATTTTATCTGCGAGTTGATGGCCATTCAGTGGAGACCACTGCCCTCAAGCCTCAGGAAGCAATCAAGCGAAATAGCGCTGGAAGGCAGAGAACCTCGTTTTATATGCACCCAGCACAGGCATTAACAAACAGCACAGATTTATTGCCGAGCAATAGACTCGAGCGGACGGGTGGTGGTCCTCGAGTTGATGCCACGGACGTGCCGCTGTCTCACACGTCACTTCCTTCCCTCGCATAGAGAGATAAAACCCGCACACTCTCTTGTGGGGGTCTTTGCCCCTCGATCCAATGTCTGCGGTTCTTCTATTTCCGGCTGGACTTCAGAGATCTTGCTGAGCTTGAAACCACTGTTTAGTAAGCTTCCCGTCAAAACAACTCAAAGGGAGTTGTTTATATCTTTAACCCAACGTGGCAAAGGGAAATCGGCTCACAGATCAACTTAATGTTTAGTCTATATTCGTGTATTACGTGCTCACAGCTAGGTCACGTTCATCTATACCTCTCAGATTTCCCTTAACTGTAGTAGCAGCAACGATAACACTGTCGGCATTTTTCAAAGTCATTATTTGAAATATGAGCTAAGTATTTTGCGCTTTTACATTCTGCAATAGGCAAAAGAATATAATATCGAAATATGTGTAGTTTTTATCGACTTAGGAAAAGCATTGGATAAAATAAATACAACAAAACTCTGGACAGTATTAGATAAAAAAAATGTGTTCTAAGCATTCAATAAATATAATTAATACTTTCCAGTATTCTTTATGAAAGAATTTTCATTATCTTTACACATTACAATTACGTGCTTGCTAATTCAATATCCTAAATGTATTGCAATTTTTTAAAATGTATTCCAAGTAATTAGCTTCGGCTTTGTTATATGGTGTAACCATTTTTATAAATATTAAGATGAATGATAAGACTTTCAAACTGATTAACAGAATAAATTGCACTTACGAAGTTGTACACAATGGAGTGGTAATATATCCTACATTAATGTATTCAAATTGTTACACTGTGTGCAGAATGGAGTTTAAGGATAAATGAAAAAGGTAACTAGGTAACGTAAGCATTTAGATTTTACTTTATTCAAAAATTTTCTAATGTAATAAGCTGATATGGCTGCTGTATCCGTAAATACAACTGGAATAAAGCCTTCATAACTGAGCTTGCTCAACTGCAGTTTAGTACTATGGCGGAGTTCATGATTGTAGTTCTTGAGTGGAAAATAAAAAATTATACAAGGCGCAGAGACTCGGATGTGAATAGATATAAACAATTATACGTTTTAAAAGAGAAAATGTACACTGGCTTGCTCAACACTTTCTACCAGAGTTATTTGCCTTTCTGTATTTACAGGCATTTTTGGCCAGTCCACCAGTGGGGAAGAAATATTTGGAAATAAAGATCGAAATTTTCCAATTGAAGTCCAGCAAACAATGGTTTTTCTTGATATGTGCATTTGCATTTACTAAACGGAACAAAAATAAACATTTTTTAGATAACAGACAACTCTCACGAGATGTGATTATTAATAATAGTAGGTAAGATCGAGGTTTTCTTTGCTATAGTTCGATAAAAAAGAATACACTTAATACGACATGGTGATCCAGGAAAGTGAAAATAAATTACAAATAAGTACGTGAAAATGCCAAAATTTAGTTCAAAATTGTAACTCAATGTGTAAAATGAAAAATCAAAGATTATGACTTCTCGAGGAAAGCGTATTATAAGATCAAAGATCCTCTAGAATAATAAAGTACCAGAACATGTTGGAACTTTTATTATTTGGGTAGTAGCGTGACAAACAATAATAATGAATAAACAAATACATTTCAATATATTTATGGAATATTTGCAGACACATTGAAAAGAAAACCTATAAGAGAAACAATTCAAAATTTTGCTAGCCAATGACTGATCCACTGTTTTTGTATGGTTGCCAAACATGGACTGCAAGAAAAAGGGAATGGAATATATAAACAGCGGAAATTAAATGACATAGAGTGGTAACAGGATATACTAGGCTATAAAAATTAAAAAATGAACATGCACAAAAAGCTTTGAATATATTTCCCTTAAGTAAAAAAGATTAACATACAGGAAAAATGAAATGGAATGGATAATACCCATGTTCCAATATTCATATACAGATACCATTTCTTTGGCCACAGAGATATACGAGGGCAAGTCCGTAAGTTTTCCGGCCTCGCCAATAAGGATTATCGTCTTCACAAAACCCTTATCTGGTGTCATATCATATCTGTTAAGTTAATTATGGCAGCTGTGACTTCCGCTCCGGTATGTTCAGTTGTTCAGATATAGTTGCATAAAGAAGGCTATGTGTAGAAGATTGTGACATGTTCAAAATGGAGTTTCGAGCTGTTATTAAATTCTTCACAAAAAAGAACTTACTCCAAATAAAATTAAACAGCTACTGGACGGTGTATAGGGGAAGCATCCCCCTCATATTCTACCGTAAAAGAATGGGCCAAACTTTTTCGAATGGGTCGAGAAAGTATTGAAGACGAAGAGCGTGCAGGTCGGCCCTTGGAGGTGCTCACTCTTGAAAACATCGCCCTTGAGGAAGGAGAAATTATGAAAGACCGGCGACTCAGAGTTACAGAAATAGCAGCAAGGTTGAGCCTTTCTAAAACAAGTCCTTCGAATTATTCATGAACATTTAAACATGAATAAGGTTAGTGCAAGATGGATGTCCAGACTTCTTTCCTCAGTCCAAAAGCACCAAAGAGTCATCTGTTGCAATGAGTCATTTCCATCAGGAAATTTTGGGGCTCTGCCTTGGCAACGAGAGAGAATTTCTGCAAGCCATTGTTACAGCAGATGAAACTATGGTCCTCTACTATGATCCCTTGTCCAAAAGAGCGTATTATAGAGTGGCATAAACCTGGCGAAGCACCGCCTCTAGAGGCCAAGGTCACTCAGTCAACCAAGAAGACCATGGCCACAATCTTTTGGCACTGTGAAGGAATACTCTTCATTGACTTCAAGGAGACGAATACCACAGTAAATGTGGAGTACTATGCTGGCCAACTGCACAGACTACGTGCTTGCATCAAAGAGAAACGGCGAGGAAAGTTAAGTTAAGAAATGTGACTTCAAAGAGATCGACCCTACAGCCTACAGCCCAGATATAGATCCCAGTGACTATTTCCTCTTCTCAAATCTCAAGAAGTACCTTCGAAGAAGGAAACTTAAATGTGACGAAGTGATGGATGCTGTTTATGCCCATTTTGCAGACAAGATGTGGGGGGATTGAAATATTAATTCAGTGATGTGAGAAGCGTATTGTAATAAAGGGTAACTATATTGAAAAGTGAAATATAGCTTTTGTCTTTATCATACCTAGAGATTAGGCCGGAAACTTATGGACCTACTCGTATGTACATACGTATGCAACATTAATCCTTTTTAAGTGAGAAAATGTTTCAGCATAAATCAACGCAAAGGTACTTTATATAGAGGAAGGAATAAAATTCTCTTTCAAGTTGCATACGATGCCACAACTGGGATTTTTATCTTCAAATATCACAAAATAAATCTTGGTCGTTCTTTAACACACCAAAGAGAAGCTGAAAGTTGATTACACGATATTACTACCTGTCATTGGGTCTTCGCATCGCGTCTTATATGTTCTTATTTTCTATTACCACACTTTGAACAGTCAATCACTTTGAGAATAATTCGAGCTATATGGACACTATTAGTCTCTCTGTAAATTTCAATTAAAAACATATACTCATTCATATCTAGTTTATCTATATCTTAAATAACACGGCTGTTCTTAACCAACATCAATCGGCCCAATAGGTGGCAGCTATGCTTGCATTATTCCGTGCATATGGCCAGATTAGTTTAATGAATTTTACTAACAGTGAGGTACAGGTCTTAAACACAGATTTCTGTGTGAATAATAAAAATACGATGGTGACACAAATACTAAACTCAAACGTATTAGTTCAAGGGCGGAAAAGTAAGCACAGAGCCTTGCAAATGCTCAAACTGTTATAGATATATTTCCAAAAGACACCAGAGCATTGTTTTAAGATCGAAGTGGAGCTAAGAAACGTTGAGAGGAAGAAAAAAAAATCAATCTCCACTTTGATGTTTAGTACCTCTTTTCGATTTATCTGCAATGTAAATCACCTACATGCTGTCTTTAAGTGTTTAGCTATTTAGAACTGAAAAGTCTGCTGATGGACGCGATAAGCGTGGTATGTGAGGATTGATTCTTAAGAGTGTTTCATATATTTCTGCACTTCCAACTCCAGGAAAAGTAAACGAAAGAGAGAGGCAGTTCTCTCAGTAAGGGACATTTATTTTTATCTGCTGTGCATGGTCAGGTTGTAAAGCGAAAGAATTCTTTAAGCCACTAGAGTAAATCACGGTGTCCCAAGGTTTATTCTGTAAGTGGAGGGTCTAGCTCTACTGAATTAAATGGGATGTTCCGATAATTTGTTTTAATTAAATATGAGAACACGAGTGAGCTCCAAGAGAGATGTCGGTCCTGGTGGTGTTGTGGTTACCATACTTGCCTCCTAAACCCAAGATCGGGGGTTCGAACCCGGCCAGGACCGATGGATTTTTACTCCTGAAAACATCGCCCTTGTGGAAGGAGAATTATGGAAGATCGGCGGCTCAAAGTTTCAGAAATAGCAGCAAGGTTGAGTCTTTCAAAAACAACAAACCTTCGAATTATTCACGAACATTTAAACATGAATAAGGTTAGTGCAACATGGGTGCCCAGACTTCTTTCCTCAGTCCAAAAGCAGCAAAGAGTCATCTGTTGCAATGAGTAATTTCCATCAGGAAATTTTGGGGCTCTGCCGTGGCAATGAGAAAGAAGTTCTGCAAACCATTGTTACAGGAGATGGGTCCCGTGTCGTACATTTATGGCACGACAAAGAACCTCAAGCCTGAAAGAGAGGCCTCTGAGCAAAATTAGTCGGACGTTTCACGCCCTGAGTTGAACGCTGATGACCTGAGATGTTAAAGAGCGTCCATAAATCAATCAATCAAAAAAAAAAAAATTCCAAGAGAGATTATGGCTCTGGTAGGATTTTTTCACTGCCTTCAGGCGCAATTCCAAGCAGATATTGCAACTCAAGTACCCTGTACACACCCTGGTTAGTTAAATACTTTATGGTATTAGTAAAGACGAAGTTAACTGTTTGGATCGTAACAGTAAAATAAGCATTACAGCACTGATAAACTTCGTGAGTTGACCAGAATGTGAATTTTGTCATTATCTCAAAGTAGAGTATGAGGGTAGGTCCATAAGTCCGACCTCACCGATAAGGATAATCGCCTTAACAAAATCCTTATTTGATGCCATACCTTATCTGTTAAGTAAATAATTTCAACTGTAACTTCCGTTCCGCTGTGTTCAGTTGTTCAGATATAGTTGCATAAAGAAGGTTATGTGTAGAAGATTGTGACATGTTCAAAATGGAGTTTCGAGCTGTTATTAAGTTCTTTACAAAAGAAGGACTTATTCCAAATAAAACTAAACAGCGATTGGACGGTGTATATGGGGAAGCATCCCTCTCATATTCTACCGTAAAAGAATGGGCCAAACTTTTTCGAATGGGCCGAGAAACAATTGAGGACGAAGAACGTGCAGGTCAGCCCTTGGAGGTGCTCATTCCTGAAACCATCGCTCTTGTGGAAGGAGAAAGTATGGAAGACCGGCGGCTCAAAGTTACAGAAATAGCAGCAAGGTTGGACCTCTCTAAAACAACAGTCCTTCAAATTATTCATGAACATTTAAACATGAATAAGGTTAGTGCAACATGGGTGCTTAGACTTCTTTCCTCAATACAACAGCAGCAACAAGTCATCTGTTGTCAGGCCGTGGCAACGAGAGAGAAGCTCTGCAAACCATTGTTACAGGAGATGAAACTATGGTCCTCTGCTATGGATCCCTTGTCTAAAAGAGAATCAATGGAGGGACGTAAACCTGACTAAGCACCGCCTCTAAAGGCCAAGGTCACTCAGTCACCAAGAAGATCATGGTCACAGTCTTTTGGGACTGTGAAGGAATACTCTTCATTGACTTCAAGGAGAGGAACACCACAGTAAATGGGGAGTACTCTGCTGGCCTACTGCACAAACTACGTGCTTCCATCAAAGAGAAAAGGCGAGGAAAGCTGAGTGGTCGTGTGCGCCTTCTTCACGACAATGCACCCTGTGCACACAGCTCTTGTTACAAAGGAAGCTGTGAAGAAATAGCTCAAGGAAATCCACCATCTCTCCTACAGCCCAGATCTAGCTCCAAGCGACTATTTCCTCTTCTCAGAACTTAAGAAGGGCCTTCGAGGAAGGATATTTAAGTGTGACAAAGAAATGATGTTTGCTGTTTATGCCCATTTTGCAGGCAAGACTTCTGACTATTTGGGGGGGGGGGGTTAAATGTTAATTCAAATATGAGAAGTGTATTGCAATAAAAGATAGCTATATTGAAAAGTGAAATATAGTTTTTGTATTATCATACGTAGAAAATGATTAGGTCGGAAACTTATGGACCTACCCTGGTATGTTTTTTCAAAAGAAAATATACCGTACAAGAAAGAACAACATGCAAGCGGGTTAGTCAGTCTGAAATAAGTTGTGTTATTGTAATTGTGTTTTCATCCTACAAGTAAATCATGTATTGGTACCATGCACGTTCATAGTTTAGCTAACAGTGTCATTCTGTAACTATGCCGTTGGCTAGAGCTGATAGGGCGGCAATGTGCGTCGTTTCAAAGAGAATTTCCATAAAGATAAATACCCACAGCGCCTTGTTTTTGCAGAGCACATTGCTTCTGTAACGATAACAGAGCTGTTCTGTGCTCTGTGAGGCGTGAGATATGTTTCATCTTTGTGGGCAAGGGCGGTCAAAACATTTTTAAAATAGCAGGAACCAACGGAGTCCTCGTCTCCCACAGAGAAGCACAGCCTTGTCTTCATATCTCACTGGTTTGCAGCCTAATATGTTATACAGTTGACCATCAACATACCGTTGGTCATTTGTTAACATCTGTTATGCCTTCTTGTAAGGGCGTTGCTTTGTATCCCTTATGTTTTGACTTTTTAACATTTTTAAACATTGCTAATTGCTACCAATATAATTTAATATGTTATGTGTATTTGCTGGTAGGCAGAGAATAGAGTAAAATCACATAAGCAAGTCATTTTAAAGGAAACAACTTGTGAAAAATGGCTCAAAAAAAAAAAAGCACAAAATTCAATTTTTTCGTATTATTTTTTATTTTATATTCATATAGCTAAACTATTTTGTCCTGCTTTCACTTTAAAGTCTTGTCACGTTATTGTTTATGACTACTTAGACCTTCTCTTAAAATTTTCAAGTTGTTTTTCTCAAAACTGTTTTTTCTTGCACATGTGGAAATTCAAATTGCTCCTTCCGGTGGTAAATTTCACAATTCACTTGAAAAATAGATAAGTAAAGGAGCTGCAAGTAATTTCAAATAGATAAAGAAAAAAATATATTTGCTCATTTAATATTCTGTTTGTATTTAAAATTAGAAATAAATGCTACAAAGTAGGGCTAAAGTTTTTTTCTTTTAAAATAGTAGTTTATTTAAATAAAATTTGTGCAGATAGTATCTATTATGAGTTTGGAAAATTTCAATTGTTTATCCATTTTTTTTTTTTTTTTTTTTTTGAAAACCTCACCGCAATGAGCATTTTAAAGAAAATATCTTATGGATTAGTCTGCAATTGTGTGGGTTATTTTTATTGCACGTTATTAATGTACGGTACATTTGCCTTTCTCACGGCGGTCCCTTAAAGTATAATGTTAATTTGAATTCGGACTATGACAGACTATGGTCTCGTGATTCCTTTTTCCACTAAGAAAACTTTGAAAATGACCAGGCAAAGACCTCAAAAGTGTTACATATGTCAGTATCATTTTTTTCTGTTATGACAATAGTTATTTAAAACACAACATTCCATGACAACGCACTGAAAGGGCAAAATAATCGACTTATTCAGGAAAAGTAATTAAAAAAGCAAACAAGCAAACAAAATCTTCTACACGGCAAATTAGTACAACTTCGAAAATTTATTTTAATGTTATTATTTTCATATAACGAGCTGCAATCATAAGTGCGTCTATAAAAAATCGTACGCATTTAATATGGCGACAAATTGATATTTAATTTTGATCATGAGAGTTTTACCTACAATCCCTGGTGATATGTCATCATAATTTCAATAATTTTAATGGCTACAATTATTGTTTCAAAATATAATTTCCCATTTTTTAAATAATTCCAAACTACATTAACACTCTTACAGTTGATAATAAAAAAAGTCATTGTAAACTGTGTACACTCACATCTCGTCTTTCAAGATCTTAATTTTAAATTTCGAGTTTGTCGTCTTCAATTTCCGTAAAACTTGTACAAAATGAACTCTCCATTTTAGTATAATTTGCAACTTTGTTAGGGAAAGTACGTTTTTGTAATGCAAGAGTTTAATTTTCCTCCCAATTATTGGTAGAATTTTTTTTTAAGGAAGTGTTCAACATTTCAGTTTTTCTTTCTTGAGTTATACAACCACAGTGAGGTTATTTGAGTTACAGGCCATCTGAACATAGCTACTTACTGTGGAAATGCAGCCGCGATAATCGGAAACAGGGCGAGAGTCGCCTCTTGTTAAGTCAGTATTTTTATATCAATATTTATATTTTCACTGCAAGCATACCATGTGTTGTATTTAAAACTGATAATAATATGCACTAACCCATTTTAAATGATGACCTTCTGTGGCAATTTATTGTAAACATCGTCATAGGAAATTGCTATATTTCATTTAACTTTTATTCCGTAAGAACACGCGTAGGTTCTGAACACGTTTCTTGTCACTGAGATATCACGTCTCTCACAACTTGTTAACTAGATGGCGAACAGTTTCTCTACCTGGAACGCAATTGCCAGGATCGCCTTTCTGCTTCTCTACAAGAGTCCGTATTCAAGTATGTACGAGTAAAAAATACAACCGTTCTTCAAGACTATTTATGTACTGGCATAACTAACGAAGAGCAAGACCACCAAGTGCACACAGTGAAAGCACCCAGTAAACACAAACACCTCCCTCAAACTAACTACAAGCTATTACTTAGATATGCATTATACGGCCTTGACGACTGGCTTCAGCAGTACGCAGCCACACTCTGCCGGCCCGCAACTCAAATAACCTCACTGTGTATCCAAATTCCTCGGAGTTGACAATTCCAATTTTTCCTTGTTTCACAGCGGTATTTTCAACATAAATCTAACCGACAGTGTTTTTGATTTGAGTAGAGTTTAACGCCCGTTTTTACTACTGAGGCACCACAGGCGGTGAACATCGATGATACATGAGATGAAATGATATATTGGGTAAGGATTTTTTTAAGGAAGGAAACGTTCCAGGCCTAAGTTTTGGGTACCTCCCTGGCATTTGCCATTTATGAGGACTGAGGAAAACCTGGAAAAAACCTTAGTCAGGGAGGACGATCCTGACGAGATTCGAACCCTAGACCTCCCGCTCACGAGTCCGCGCCTTAACGACCTCGGCCACCCGTGGCGGTACCGGTATTGTGCTTCAACTGTGAAGCAAAATGCTTTAAAGCAATACTTTCAGATTTCTAGTCTTTGAATGGGGAACACCTTGTTCCTAAGCTTATTAGATAAAGGTAAATATAACCTATTGTGTTCCTTAAAGGCAAAGGTCTCCTAACAAGTAGGAAAAGCTCGTTTTTTCCTAACTTGGTGAGATATTCCACGCTAGTTGTTCGTATGCTGTTTAACACACTATGACTGATTTGTTCTTTGGTTACTCCATTTCTCACTGCACTAGTTGCTTCTCGAGAGATTTCCATTTTTCTCTTCCTCTTGCTACTGTTGACCAATCTGGACCTGCGCGTTCCTTGAAGAGGTATGTCCATCTTCTTCTGGGCCCGCCTTGTGTTCTTTTTCTTATCCGAGGGTCCCACATAGAGATTTTGTAGGTCCATCTATTGTCCTGCATTTTTACGACGTGACCGCCCCATTGCCATTTGCTTCTGGTAGCTTCTGCACTACAGGAATGAGAATGAAATGGCAGACTGAATCCAATCCACTTGACATCAAGCTAGCATCAAGTGAAGAGGAAGGGGTGGCTTGTATCTACTTAACCTGTGACGTTTATTTTTGTGCCCACTAACAATGCAGTCTATTAAACTTGATTTTGTGTTTATGCCTTCTTCTGGCATCCCTGGCGGTACCAACTCTCCGGTTTGTCTTACTATACTTTCTTAAATGGTACGTACAATGTTTAATTATCTGGGTATGGTGGTGTGAACACCTATAAAAACCACGTTTCAAGTGCTTATTAAAGGTCACTCTTCGATAAGAAGAAAGGGCAATTCATTTGGGAAGAACTCGTCTCTTCATGCCATGTATAATTTTTCATTCTGATGATAAATCTAAACTATTTTAGCGCCTTTGATGTGTTTCATTTGGAAATGTACAAAAATATACAAAATGAATTAAACAAAAGGAAGAAGAAAGTGGTAATCTTTTATATAACTACTGTTTCCAGCGTGCCCCAAACATTGTGAAGGACACTCTTTGTTATCTGTGTTCGCGTTCCCTGCGATATTCCACATCGTGGAAACTCCCATACAATCGCTTACGTGACTTCAAGAGGCAGCTGGTCTTCCTCCCAAGTTCTGTGTTGCACATGCCGACCCTCTTCCCCTTATATGCGTGATGTAATTGATAAATTACCCTGTGCGTAAACCTTTGTAGCAATCTTTTAACTCTCACCCCTCTGCTAATGCTTTGGGAAAGCAGTAGTTCACCATCTGGGAATGGGCGCATTTATATAGATTGATTAGGCAGAGATAAATGCATATACCAACCAGAAAACAAAAGCTGATCTCTTTTTGGAGACAAAGAAATACAAGGAAGGGAAGACGAAGGGGAAATGCTTTCTCGGCGGTTTCTCCCTTCTCCAATATTGTTTCTAATACGTCTTTAACATTCTTTGCTACTGTTGCAGTGCAAGGTAGGTACTGGGAAAAAAAAAAAAAAAAAAAAAAAAAAAAAAACCGGGGTTGTATTACCCGGAAGTAGCACATTCTGTACTCATACTGGAAAAGTAATTTAAGAAGTAACTTCTCCGTTAAAGTGTGCGTGTGTAGAATCAGCGTCGTTTAGTGTAGGTTATGTTTAAAGAAACTTTTGAAAAATCACCTGAATGCATAGATGAACAAGACGAATGAGGCAGCATATGTGGTTCTTGCACGACGGAACTCCCGCCCATTTTCTGTGCAATGAAAACCTGATCTCCACGTCACTGGCCTTTGTTGAAAACTTTTTCTTCTGGGGACATTGAGTTTAATGCTGGTAGCTGCTAACACACTTGAATTTAACAAAACGCATTTGCAAAAAGTTTGCACTATATACGTGTACATTCACTTCTTAATTTCGTTGCAGCATTTTATAACGTTCTGTGTATTGATATATGCATGAGGGTAGGTCCATAAGTTTCCGATCTCGCCGATAAGGATTGTAACGTTCACTAAATCTTTATCTGGTGCCATATCTTATCTGTTAAGTAAATATTTGCAGTTGTAATTTCCGCTTCGCGGTGTTCAGTTGTTCAGGTATAGTTGCATATGTGTAGAAGATTGTGACATGTTCAAAATGAGTATCCAGCTGTTAAGTTTTCACAAACGAAGGACTTACTCCAAATGAAATTAAACAGCGATTGGACGGTGTATGTGGGAAAGTATGCCCCTCATATTCTATCGTAAAAGAAGGGGCCAAACTTTTTCGAATGGGTCGAGAAAGCATGGAAGACGAAGAGCGTGCTGGTCCGCCCTTCGAGGTGCTCACTCCTGAAAACATCGCTCTCGTGGAAGGAGAAATTATGGAAGACCGGCGGCTCAAAGCTACAGAAATAACAGCAAGGTTGCGTCTTTCTAAAACAAACAGTCCTTCGAATTATTGATGGACATTTAAACATGAATAAGGTTAGTGCAAAAATGTGTGCCTAGACTTCTTTCCTCAATCCAAAAGCAACGAGTCATCTGTTGTCAGGCAGGCATTTTTGGAGCTCTACCGTGGCAAAGAGAGAGAAATTTTGCCAACCATTGTTACAGGAGATAAAACTATGGTCCTCTACTATGATCCCTTGTCCAAAAGAGAATCAATGGAGTGACAGGCGTAAACTTGGCGAAGCCCCGCCTCTAAAAGCCAAGGCCACCCAGTCAACCAAGAAGATCATGGCCACAATCTTTTGGGACTGTGAAGGAATATTCTTCATTTACTTCAAGGAGAGGAACACCACAGTAAATGGGGAGTATTATGCTGACCTACTGCACAGACTACGTGCTTCCGTCAAAGAGAAAAGGGGAGGAAAACTAAGTGATGGTGTGCGCCTTCTTCATGACAACGCGTCTGTGCACACAACTCTTGTTGCATAGGAAGATGTGTAGAAATGTGGCTTCAAGGAGATCGATCATTCACCCTACCGTCCAGATCTAGCTCCCAGATACTATTTCCTGTTCTCAAAACTCAAGAAGAGCCTTCGAGGAAGGAAATGTAAGTGTGACGAACAAATGATGGATGCTGTTTATGTTCATTTTGCAGATAATACTTCTAAATATTTTTGTTGGGGGAGTGGGGAAATTGAAATGTTAATTGTAAGATGTGAGAAGTGTATTGCAATAAAGGATAACTATTGAAAAGTGATATATAGTTTTTGTCCTTATCGTACCTAGAAAATGGTTAGGTCGGAAACTTATAGACCTACCCTCGTATGTATATTTTAGAGCGAAGGGATATATATATATATATATATATATATATATATATATATATATATATATATATTTTCCATTGTTTGTTCTTCGAAATATTGGGCATTTGATGCATGAAAATAAATTCTTATAGCATCGAATGAACTCATATCTTTGGAGGTGTTGGTACATGATTCTCTAGAGATAACAGTGTCAAATGTTCCGCTGGCTTAGCAATTTTTGTTGTTATTATTATTATTATTATTATTATTTCATTTTTATTTTCATAAAATTCATTTCCCTGGAATGAGCATGATTTCTGTCAATCTTAAGCTCTTAAGTATTTTATATATAACACAACAAACGTTTTATTTTCTTTATATTTTTACTTTATTTTCTGGTTTAAATTTTCTAACTTTTTCATATCTTTTGGAACTTTTAAATATTATATTTATAAATTATGGGGTATGCGAATGAAAATTGTATTATCAACTGCTATTTCGGTTTTCCTTGTTGATATTTTATATTCATAATATAATACATACATCTCTATTTTTAAAAGTCACGGATATACTCATGTAAAAAGGAGCATAAGATTCATTTAAACAGTCGGGTAACAAACCACTACACATCAAATTGCTTGTTATTCAACTCACTAGCCGTCTTTTATCGGTTTGTAGTTCCAAACGGGAGATATAGGTACAAAAATCATTTGTCAACAATTATGTATTATCACATCATTTCAGATTTGCGACATTAGCATTTAATTAAACAGAAAAAAGGAAAGAGAATGTTATTATAAAAATAAAATCTGACTGGTGCACGAAATTACATGAATTTCAGTTGATAATGTGAGATACATATTTTGTTATTGAAATTGTTGCAGGCGCACTTGAACACATGCAAGCACGACGCTGTGCCATGTACGAACAAGTGCGGGGCGCAGATTCCACGCGTCCTCATGGAAGACCATCTCAAATACACATGTCCTCAGCGGCGTGCCCGTTGTGAGTTCTGTGGCAAGGACTTTACCGGTCACACTTTGGAGGTAAGTGAAAGGAAGCTGTCACTTAGGTATGGAGAATAAACCGGTATCCGGACTCGGTTTCCGCCGGGTACACCAGCTGTATCTACCACTCATGTCATCCTCGTCTTCATTCAACGCAGTCCCCCGCAAAGTGTGCAAGGTGCCCCTAACAAGTGCCTTGGATTAGACATAACCATTAGACGTTGTTGGCAGTTGTTCATCGGCTTACATAGATATGGACATTTCGAGATAACATAAAGGTAGCTTATTGTGTCCCTTAAGGGCAAAGGCCTCCTAACAAGTAGGGAAAGCTCGCTTTTTCCTAACGTGGTGAGCTATTCCACGCTAGTTGTTCGTATGCTGTTTAACACACTCTTTGGTTACTCCATTTCTCACTGCACTAGTTGCTTCTCGAGCGATTTTCGTTTTTCTCTCCCTTTTGCTACTCTTGACCAATCTGGACCTGCGTGTTCCTTGAAGAGGTCTGTTCATCTTCTTCTGGGTTTGCCTTGTGTCCTTTTTCCTATCCGGGAATCCCACATGGAGATCTTGTATTGTCCTGCATTCTTGCGACGTGCCCGCCCCATTGCCATTTGCTTCTGGTAGCTATTTGTGCGATGCCCGATGTCCGAGATAACTGATTTATTAATACTATAGATGTTTTGTACTTCAAAGTAATTCCCAGGATCTTGCGTTGCATTTTCTTTGGCATATTTGAATTTTGTTCCTTTGTTTTTCTGTTAGTGACCATGTCTGGCACTCATATAGTAATACAGGGTATACACAGGTTTACAGCGTCTGGAATCTGATTTTGTTAATAAGTGTTTGGTCTAACAATACAAACTAAGGCCCCAAAATACTCCCCAGGTTAATGAGATGCTTCTTAGTATTTCTTTTTCCATTTTATCATGAAAGGAAATCTGTTGTTCTAGGTATGTATATTCGCTCACATATGTGAGGACTGTTCCATGTATTTTTAATGGGTTTGAGATCCGTTTGGAATTTAGTGCGTTTTCAGTTTGTTTAGTGACATCCGCGCATTTTTGCTATGCTCACATAATTGTTCCAGCATAGTTTGTAGTGCTTTCGGTGTTTTGGCGAATAAGACCACATCGTCGGCAAATCTTAGGTTTGTTAGTCGACCGACGTTTAAGTTGATTCCGAAATTATTATGCCAGTTCATTTTCCTGAACATATGCTCCATTACGCAGTGAAGAGTTTGGGAGAGATTGGATCGCCTTGGCGAACTCTTTCTAATCGGAATGGTTGTCCTTCTTCATCTGCTTTTACTTTCGCGAAACTTTAACTATAGATTTTGTATAGATAGGAATTTACTTTGCCCCTATCCCTTGAGCTGCCAGAGTCGAGACCTTACGTCACCGAAAATGCAATTGAAGGTTATTATTCATCACTATTGGCATTACTCACCTATCTGCCTAAAAAGCACTATGCGTTTGATAAAGGGCTTTAAATCAGACTTTGCTAGTTAATCATTAGAAAATTAATAAATATATAATTTATTTTGCTTTAAGGAGATCATATTTGGTTTACACTACATATGACAGCGTTTCATAACTGGAAGAAAGAATTAACACGCAAAGGAGGAGAGGAATTTGCACAAAGAAGTGACCTAAATATAAAGACATAAAATTCTTTTCTGAAACGTTTCACCCAGAATGTCAGTATTGTGACATTGTTAGTTCATTGCGATGTACGTGCAGATTTTTACATCTTTAAAGGAACATCAGCTGTAGGATTAATTACTGTTTGAAAAGTAATATAATGATGATATTACACAAATATTTCTAAAATATTAATTAAAGGTTAAGGTTTACAGTATGCGTGCTTGAACAGTCCCCACCTAACAAAGTTTAAGGGGTATTTATTATTTTCTTTTTTAGAACTAAATGACAATATACAGAGCTTTCATTCAAAATTCCCAATAGTTACCTGTTTAATATAAATTTAATAAAATACAAACCTTCACTTAGATTGAAAGGGAAGTTTAAAACTAAAGTTAGGTTTTATTCCCTCACCTTCAACCATCCTCGCGTTGAAATTTCAAATGGCACCCGTACCTTTGAATGTTTAACATTTAAAGAAGGTGCAGTTGTATCACATGTTTTATGTTTGTATCGTTTGTTGCCAAACTGGACTTTTTTTTTTAATTTGGACAGAATAAAACTACAAGAACTACTCAGCGTCTAATGTTATAGCTGTATTTTGGAAATATATTGTTTTAAAATTGTGTATACCCTACAAGAAGGAACAGAATGTAAACGGATTTTAGGTTCAAACAACAGCCCAGGTTGGCAGGCAGCGATTAAAACACAACATTTGCGATAACAATTGCATTCTTTTTAAAATTTAAGTATCAAAGATAGGGATGCCGTTTGAAATTTGAAAGTGGAAGTGACTGGTTTTACACTTCCCCTTGAGTGTTCAGACTGGGAAGTTTTATATAAAAGTTGTATCGTTTTTGTCCGGTTCTTTCGACTTTGAGACAGTTGCTGTGACCAGAGGTTTACTGTAGTTCAGCTAGAAGCTGCTGGGCAAGAGGTGGTCATTCTCTATTGTTGCTCTTCTACTTCTACAATTTCCGGTGTGCGGTGCCTCAGCTGCCTTTCTCCTCAAGGTTACTTGTTTTGTGGGGGAGTGAAGTGGAACTTGCACTGACCGTGAATTGCGTCAAGCGTTTTTATTCCCCCATAATTCAGGAAGGGAAAATTGCAGCAACAACCAACTGATCTGCGGAGAAACTTGATAGCTTCCCAAAGAGTAGAACGAAAAATAAACAAATGTGTTTATTAAAAAAGTACTTCAGGGTTATTGGAAAATTACATCACTTTATTTTAATGCGTGCAAAGTATAAATGTGATTCATGTTTCTCCCTTCATAATTTATAACCCATCTTACAGGCTATGTATAGGATTTGAAGATGTATTTATGCTGCCTGCCACTGGAATAAGGACAGTTTGTGCAACCTGCAAATTAATATTTTAAACATTTTGATAGATACTCCACTTGCTTTCAGAATAACAATTCGTTAGTAACTGATTTGTTGTCCTTCTAAATTCTCATAGCTACCGAACTGAAACAACTGACAGATATAGACGTAAAACATACGAATGTCATTCAAGTTATAACACCTCCCACTTTTTTCCTCAGGACTGGAAACAGAAACATGCGGTGTGTTTTAAAATACGCAGGCACTCTTGTCAATGCTTGGCAGAGACGGCAGCACTGTATGGCACACAGAACTCTAACGGCAGCGGCGAGAGCGAGGACTGTTTTTGATACTATAAAATGGCGACGTTTTCGTTACAAGAACAGCGTGTAATCATTCGTTTTCCCCATTTGCGTGGTTTGATGAAATTCATCGCCAGTTGAGTGAGACATGTGGCGATGGTGCCACGGATGTGTGTAATGTGCGTTCATGGGTGCGACAGTTCAAGGAAGGCAGATCGTCGTGTGACAACAAACAAAGACAATCTCTGCCTCACACAAGCCGGTCTGACGACATGGTCGAGAGATAGAGTGATTCTTATTCATTGCGCTCCAAAGGGCACTACGGTGACAGACGAAGATGTTTTGAAGAAGAAGCTCCTTCAAGCATTGCGTGATAAACGTGTGCTCCTTCACCAAGACGGGCGAACGTGACACAGCAGTTTCTTCATGAAAACAACTTTGAAGTGATTCTTCATGCTCCCTACTCACTTGACCTGGCTCCTGGCGACTTTTGGCTGTTTCCAACAATGAAACACACTCTCGTGGTCGCACATTCACTAACCGTGCCGCTATTGCAAAAACAGACTCCTACAGAAGCGTTTGTAGCCGTCATGGAATCATGACGTCTACGTTCTGTAAAACGTGTACGGCTGCAGGGAGATTACGTCGAGAAGTGATATAGTGACATAGTTTTCGTGTGATTAGTTAGTGAGAAAAAAATCCGAGGTGTTATAACTTGAATGCATTTTGTAGTGTAATACATTTAGAAGGGTTTGACCACGCTAAATGGTGATACACGCACTGTGCAAACTTGCGTGGTACTGACAGAATTCGTATAGAATACTGAAGTAATTCCAAGGAAAACAACGTGTTTTGTTTGCTACAATATGACCCTTGTAGAAGACATAAAAAATAAGTAAAAGAAATAAAGCTAATCAGCATGGTTGTTAAAGGCTTTAATATTAGTTAACAGGCGTGCTAATCCTCTGCAAAATACATCGTTCATTCTACACAACATTAAAATGATTCCAAAGGTAGTCATGTATTTTGATGCTACACACACGCAATAAGAGCAGGCCGCCTCCTGTTCTTCAGATATTCCCAAATGAGCTTTGAACGCCATAAGCATAACACATTTACCTTACAATAACGAAGAAATCTCCCCTTAATATTACTACAGATTAAGAAGAGGAACACATGGTGAGTGCATTGTTCTTAGTAAAGCCTATTTCCGGTTCAAGAACTCGTTAACCAATTAAGGGTGGGGCATTTTGTTTTGTGGGAAGTGAAATTATTGATCTTCCTGGTCCAGTCGTTATCTTATTAAACCCAAACTCCACTTAGCCCTTGCTTACTCAAGTTCTTGAAGAGCAGACTCACTTTATTGTCTCTTAAGGTAAAAGAAGAACAAAAAAAAAAAAAAAAATAGTAGGAGAAGAGAAAAGGGAGGAGAAAAAAAGGAATAAGAAGTAAAGCTGGAGCGAAGAACTAGCAAAAATAAGTGGAACAAGCAGAACAAGATAGCAAGAATAGGAAATGGGAGGGATAAAAATTAAGAAGCAACAAGACAAAAAGAACAGAAATATACAAAGACACAAGAAACAGAGCAGAATCGAAAAATGAGAAATAATATACAAAAACAACGACAAGTTTTTTTTAAATTGTGTTTAACGCCCATTTTTACTACTGAGGCACCACAGGCGGTGAACACTGATGATACATGAAATGAAATGGTAAATTGGGAAAGGATATTTTTAAATGGAAGGAAACGTTCCAGGCCTATGTTTTAGGGTAACTCCCCGGCATTTGTCATTTGTGAGGACTGAGGAAAACCTGGGAAAAAACCTCAGTCAGGAGGACGGTCCTGGTGGGATTCGAACCCGAGACCTCCCGCTCACGAGTCCGAGCCTTAACGACTTCGGCCACCCGTGGCGGTCGAAGAATAAGCTGAAAAAGAAAAATGTATAAATAAGACGAGGGGGAAGAACGTAAATAAGGGGCATAGAAAACAGAAGGAAAAATATAAAATGACAAGGAAAATTAATGAGGAACAAAGTCGTAGAGGATGAAAAAGACATGAGTTCAGCAGGATAACGAAAACAATATCAGGTTTAAGAATAAGAGAAGCAGCAGTAGAAGAAAAAGAGAAATGATAAATGAAGAACAAGAGAAACAGCTTCTTATGTTTCTTACACTTGAAGTAAGAAGCGCCAAAGATTGTTTTACTTGTGTGTTCTTTATTTTTAATATAAATCAACTATAAATGTTGACTCTAAACCAAAAGTACAACACTCGCTTTTCGCACACCAAAAGAAACAAACAAACAAAAAGAATAGAAAATTGGAAAGAAATTTCTTTTCTTACCGGCCTTGACTTTTGAAATTCCCACAGAAAAAGTCTTTATGCGGCTGTAGTTTGGTTTGCGTCGGAAAACAACTTGGTCCAAATGGGTTACATCTGTTGCTGACGGTTTTAATTAATGAAGCAAATGCTGGAAACAGCATGACGACAGACATCCAACACTTTTGACTATAATGACCGTACATTCATCTCACTGAAAGTAAAGTGGAACGCAAAACCTTCAGTCACAAATTCTTTTCTGCATAAATCCTGCAAATTTCATAAATAGAAAACTCGTATTCGCAATGTCAGAATCAACGTCTTAATTTTCGTTTTTTTTTTCCGCACTTTATTTGGTAATTGCAGATAAACAAAAAATACTTCATTCTTAGGATTATATTTGTGCTTTCTGTCTTTTAAAAAATATACGTGTAACACATTTAGAAAATTCCTATTCAGTGCCATTTCCTAATAGTTTCTATTTTCCTGCTTTAGTCATTTTAGTAAGAAAATATCTTTTGAAGACATTTAAGGACTTTATAACAGGATATATGTGAACTATCAATTTTACATTTAACTGCGTATTTGTATACAAGTTCGATCATTTTATATAAGCAGAATATATTAGAAAACACAATATTTAAAATAGTTAATACTACTGTGACTGTAAACCAAATACCTTCTGCAAGCATTGATATTTTCGGAAAGCAAGAAATGCTCTCTTAAAGCACTCTAAATAAAAGGTTAACAGCATCATTAGGTCATTCTCGTAGTTTCAGATGTTCGAAACTTATGCGGATTTGTTTTTTGCATGACTTTTAACAGGGTAAAAACTCCAAGTCAAGCTGAGACAAAAGAAAGCAGCATTAAAGTTTTCTCATACACACATGAGCAGCACGTGTGTGTCGTCATAAAATACTCTGGGTGGGAAACAGACAACGGTTACATGTGAGTGTTTGAGGAACTCTTCCTTGTCCCTTAAGCATTAATATTCTTTCATAGCTCCAAAATAAACACTGAATTTGTTGGCATGAACTGCTAATGTTATATTACTTGGTTTTTGCAGTTTTTGTTGTTCTTCTAATGATGGGTCTTGCTTTTTCTGTTTTTTAGGTTCCATCCAAATGCTCTTTGTCGATAATTTATATCGCTTAAGTGCTGTATGCATTCGTTATTTAAAACCAGTTTATACTATATACGTGTTTATCTTATGAATTACATTATTTTAATTTCTTTCTCTCTAAAATTAGTTCTATACCCGAAATAACAGCTTAAGCATTGCAGACAAAGTTTTTTTTTTAACCAACATTCCTATATTTTCTATTAGCCTCCGAAACTCTCAGTTAGAAACGCGTTCTTAATTTCTAGCGTTTTGGTAGAATACAGAAATTGAGTCGTAAATAGTAAAATTATGTTATTGACATGAAAAAGAACTTCATTTAGAAGTCGTCCTTTGAATTTTTCCTGCCCTTTGTAGAGGTTTCGGAACTATACGTTTGATACATTGTAGGTAGAGTGTATAATTGTACGATTGTATAATTCGATGACGCAACGTTACGCATGTCTAGAAAATTCGAGTATGCGATCACTATATTGGATCACCTGATGTGTATGCAATCTAATGTAATAAATGAACCGGTAGCTTACGGTTGCATCTTATTCAACTAATTATACAAGGTAAAATACCGTATACTACGGTATAGTACGGTTGCATCTTACTCAACCAATTATACAAGGTAAAATACCGTATACTACGGTATAGTACGGTTGCTTTACAACTAAACCGAGGTCGTAGTTCTTGAAATAAAACATTTTTCCATTACGTAATTTAATTATGCCCGTTCTTTTTTTTGGGTGTGTGTGTGTGTGTGTGTGTGTGTGTGTGTGTGTGTGTGTGTGTGTGTGTGTGTGTGTGTGTGTTTTCCACCGTGTTATGTAAATAAATAGTTAATATAAAGTGTTTCATTTAATTGGTTAATCATAATAATGAAATCCCTTCCAGTTTTACAGCGGACACTGAGAATACATAAATTAGTACCTGTATTTTGTTTTTCTTGAAGAGATTCAATTTTAGTGTATTTTAAACAGAGTGAGTTAATAAACTATCTGTGAAGATATGGCCGGCCAATGTATAAGGTGTGTAGGACTTTCATTTTGAGATTTCTAAAAAATATTGAAGAACTAGTTTGTATGTAATACTGGTAAACTAGGAACAAAATCATATAGAAAACAAAGATTAATAACTTCATAACATTCTTAGTGAGAGCGAGAAAATAAATATCTTCGCCTATACGACAAAGAAAGAACGAATGACTTAAACCAACAGCGTTCGGTAGATTAAAAACACGGCTATTGAAAAACTGCGGAGATGAACTGTTCTAGAATTCTATAGTTCAGGGAGCTAGAACTTCACATATCAAATATTCCATATCTATGAGAAGAATCCTGTTGCTTTACGCAGTATCTTTCTTCTTCCTCCTCCTCTTCTTCTCATCTTCTTCTGCTCCTCCTCTTCCTTACAAGCTACAAATATAATATGTAGTCCATGGCAAGGCTGTGGTTAGCAGCATCTGTAACACGCCTGAGCAGATGGCACAAACTGCAAGATTATCTTTGAATTCTGTCCAAACTGGAACAAAGTACTGTAAGCTCAGTTGAAACAATACCGTTCGGTCCGTTCATGCTGCCTCAGCAGAAATAGCACATTTAATGACATAAACAACAAGCATTGTCATCAGAGAGAACAGGAGTTCAAATATGACACTGCATTATTATATACAAGTTCTCCAAGAAAAGTATACATACAAGCAAAGCGATTAAATTCATAGTATGAGCTATCAAATTATTGAAAGCCATTTCTTCATATACTCAATATGACATTAATTAATGGCGTTTGGTTCTTATCAGTAAAATATTATTTCGTAATTTTATGCTGAAATATACTCAAAATTTAATTAATAATATAATTTCATTAATATAAAATAAAATAGTATTTTTCTCCCAACAATTCCAATATATGGCAATAAGTGTCCTGGAGATTCCTAAAATACGTGAATAATTTTAGACACAATATATTTAAAAAGTAGAATTTTAAGTGATGCATAATTTTTTTTTGTTATCTTCTTGGTCTTGCACCCTCTCGCGGTCTAGCTACTAATTCGAAAACTTTCTCGAAAGGAGAGGGTTGAAAATGGTGATTATTAATCTTGTGAGGACAGCTGTGAGCAATAGAGCTATCCACTCCAGATAGCCGAGATTTAGGTTGGGAGAAACACCGCTGACTACATAGTCTTTCAGTGACGCTGTCTGTAAACAACCGCCTTGACAGGCTGGTGCTTTCGGGAGCTGCAACAGGCTTCTTAATTTGCCAAGATAATTATTGTAACCATTAGTCGAGCACATATTACGTTTATGGCAAATGAACAAGAATATATTGGTCTAAACCAATGCAGACTCTTGTTATGTGAATTTTCTTTTTCAGTTAAAGTTAACTGTAATATTCCGTCAACGAGAAATTTTTTTTTTTCCTGTAACTGGTACTTTTTTTTATTATTATTTGTTTTATTTGCGGACGCTCTTTATCTCAGGTCATCAGCGTCCCATTCAACTCAGGGTGTGAAACGGCCGGCAAATTTTGCTCAGAGGCCTCTTCTTTCAGGCTTGAGGTTCTTTTTCGTACCGTAAATGTACGATACGGGACCCACGGCTTTACTTCCCTTCCGAAGGAAGCCTTACTTAGGGTTTTTACGCCAAAATATTCATAGATCCTGGCCGGGTTTGAGCCCGCGATCTTGGGTTTAGAAGGCAAGTATGGTTACTACTACACCACCAGGACAGACTGTAACTCGATATAAATTATTGCTCTTCAAAATATAGGTCCATCAGTTTCGACCATTCCAATTTGTTGGCAATACCAGCCCTTGGGTTTAGAGGCAAAAAGCTCTGCACATGTGATTTTGACATCCTGGAAGAAATGTTGCCATGAATATCTGCACTGCGGAGTGAGGCGTAATTTTATTCCTTCTAATACTTGTTTTTTTTTTGGGGGGGGTCAATAATAATCGATGGATATAGCATTGTCTTGTTGCAGTTTAGCGCGCTCTCTATGAATTAAAATCAGGTAGCGTAGTCTCAAAACTTCGTAAACCCTGTGCAGCTGCTCACAGTACAACTCAGCGTCAACTCCACGACCGTTTGGGACCAGCATGAAATAGACAACACCTTCGAAATTCAACTAAACGGAAAGCATCACCTTTTGCCCAAAATGGCTTTGACGAAACCAATGACTGAGATTCTTTCCTAAGGGATATCCATTTCTTTCTCTTCCCAGAGTTACAGAACAAGAGCCATTTTTCACCACGTGACACAATACATTTCGGTTAGTTAATATTTATTTAGAGGCACTAAACTTTCCTGACTGGTGTAAATGTCTTTTCTTTGAGTGCAGTGTGCAGAATTTCATTTTCTATAGCTGAAGTTCATCCAGAATGCACCTCAGCTTATCTCCGTCATTGAATATCCTGAACCAGTTCAATGTTTTTCTCATACTAACAACATCCTTACCTTCTTCAGCTGCTGAATTAGTACTCAAACCTGTTTTCCAAAAGAATGTAAGGGAATACAAATTGCTATTTAGCCAGTACACATTCTTTATTAGATTACTTAATATATATATCATGGGTGTCAAAAATGTATACACTCTTTCACAATAGGTAATAATTTCATGTATTTCAAAGTTGGGCTAAAAAAAACCAACAGTAATGTGTAGTATGATGATCTGTAAACAGATGTGACTCACATACATTATGATAGCGTTGCTACGTGACAGGTAAATCAACACACATTCATTCACTCAGTGGAAATGTGGAATTTTACTTACAATAGATTGTTTTACCATCACATCACCACCGAGATGTACGTGCGTACCTTTATGACAATCTTCCAAGACACTGGATATGACAAAGAGGTCCGATTTAGTTTTCACCGCGTTCTCCGGATCTAACTCCGTTGAACTTCTACCTATGGGGATCTCTTAAGGATGCTGTATACCGTAGAAAAACCAGCTACACTGGCAGCACTTCGGGAAGAAATTGAAACGGCATGTGCTACAATCGCCGAGGACACTTTCGCAAACGTTGCTCAATCAGTAGTTCAACGTACTCAGAAGTGTATAGACGCCGATGGTGGGCATTTTGAGCAACTGCTGTAACTAAAAGTGTAAGATGATTAGTGCTCATCATTTTCTGTTTGTGTGAATTCAGTTTTTTATGTTAACATAGTTTTTTCTTTGCTTGAAGTGTGTATACATTTTTGACACCCTCTATATGTGTGCTTGCGGATATTAAGTAATCATGTATATAGCTAATGTAATAAATATGTTTAAATTTATCTTTACCATTCTTTAGAATAATACCATCAGCAAATATAAACAAATCGTTCATTACTTAGTAAGTGAAAGACAAATGGAGAGACTGTTTATTGAAAAAAATAAACTTTATGACCATTGTAATACAAAACACTATAATGAGTGTAACCACACATTTATCAAACAAAACCAAGTCAATATAATGCTTTCAGTTCACATTATATGTAAAACTGATAGTGTTATACACACATTCTGAAAATGTGCTCTTGTTAACTCAAAATATTGTTTTCCACTTCATTGCTGCATTTCTTAAAGATTTTCTAAAACACCTTTATGTAGAATTTGCTGAAATTTTATATAATGCACAATTATATAATATTGATGTATTATTGATAGTTAATAAATGAACATATTTAATAGCTCTCTAAAGTTTGAGATTAAAATACATTTATTTACCTGTTTATTTTGTTTTCAGAATCACGTAGGAAGCTGTGGCTTTGAACCAATATACTGTGAGAATAAGTGCGGAATGAAGGTCCAACGAAGACATTTAACGCAACACAAAGCTGCTGAATGTTCAAAACGTCTAGTGCCTTGCCGATATTGTACCCATGAATTTGTTGCGGACACCCTGCAAGCACATCATACAAAATGTGGACGTTTTCCAGTTGCCTGCCCAAACCGCTGCACAGATCCTGCAATTCTAGCCCGTGAAGATCTGGATCATCATCTGAAGGACCAGTGCTCTGCCTCACCACTTGGCATGTGCTGTCCTTTCAAAGATGCTGGCTGCAGGTTCAAGGTAGGCATTTACTGCACTGTAATTTGTGTACCATCCAAAATGGTGTAAGTATTGTGCATGGCCTAGTGTTTATATGTAGCCAATGTACCCACAAACAGTGTTCTAATTATGATCATTTTATCAGGGACATTAATACTCTACAAAAATGGAAATTAAATTATGCTATATTGAGCATAATGAAAGATAGGAGTCTGTCCCTACTTTTCAAATATTTGGATTAGAAACCCTTTTCAACCTCCATCCCTTTTTTATAATATCAACCAATGTCATAGTATTTATTTTAATGTAATGAAATACTAAAGATAGTTTGTGAGAATATGTATGTGAGCGTATGTAGACAAATGTCATATTTATTTCAGTGTTACATCAGCGGTCTTAAAAACTGTAGCTATTAGTAGCTATTAGCATTTTATATTAAAAACTAAATTTTGACTATTGTTATGCAATGTCCATCTGGACTTTAGGTAAGATCAGAGGTAAAATTTATTTTTTTGTTACAAATAATTATTTGCATTTTTCTGCTTAATTTGGTGTATCACTTATTTAAACATTCTAACTGTAAGTGCTTTTAATTATGTAATATTTTTATGAGTCAAATCACTTTATTTTAATCCCCTGCACTATTGCATAAAAATGAAAATAGAGGGTGCCAAAAAATGTATACACGCTTCAAGCAGAGAAAAAAATTGTGTTAACATAACAAAAATGAATTCACACAAACAGAAAATGATGAGCACTAATCGTCTTAGACTTTTACAATTACAGCAGTTGCTCAAAATGTCCACCATTGGCGTAAATACACTTCTGAATACATTAAACTACTGATTGAGTAACATTTGTGAAAGTGTCCTCAGCGATTGCAGCACATGCCATTTCAATTTCTTCCCAAAGTGCTGCCAGTGTAGCTGGTTTTCTACAGTATACAGCATCATTAAGAGTTCCCCATAGGTAAAAATCCAATGGAGTTAGATCCAGCGAACGCAGCAGAAACTTAATTGGACCTCTTTGTCCTATCCATTGGCTTGGATAGTGCTTAGGATAGTGCCTTGGATTCAGTGCGCATGGCTTGTTGCTGTGCGAGGTCTGCCAGATCTGCCCTTATGAACGTTACATATGGTACCATTATTCTCAAATTTGTCTTGAATGTGTGCAATTGTTACTCACATTGGCAGTTCTGTTCTGTACACACATCTCCATTATCTTTGAACTTCAACAACATTCTCGGTTTTCCAATAACACTTCAAAATTGCTTTCCACTGTTCAAATGATAATCTTGGCTCAATTTTGTTGTAGCAACACTAGCATAAGGTAATGTGATGAGTCACTCTGTTTACAGAACATCGTACGATAACCTTGGCTTCATTTGTTCATTGTCTAATTACAATAATCTTGACTTCATTTGTTCATAGTTGATTTACCTGTCACGTAGCAATGCTATTATAATATATGTGAGTCAGTTCTGTTTACAGAACATCATACTACGCATTATTGTTGTTTTCAGCTCAACTGTGCAATATATTAAATGGATATCTACTGTGAAAGTGTGTACACATTTTTTTTGGCACCTTCGGTATATGGGAAACATTTGTATAGAAGGCTATGGTTTGATATATTTTGCTGGTAAATTACTATTTCAGATATCAATATCAGTAATGGCTGTTTGTGTATTTCATTTTTAAAACTTTTGGAAAGATTTGTGTTTATTTTGAGTTTTATAACCAGTTTCTTTCCTAAATACCTCTAATATCATGCCTAGGTCTGCTGGGGTTTATAAGAAATTTAAAAACAAAGAAATAGGTAATACAAAATCTATCCAGTAAAGCGTAGTAATAGTAATAGTATAAGAAAATAAAAAAATAATAGGTCTATTTCTGAAGAAAATAATTCATTGAATGATAAACCACTTTGCCTAGTGTTTCCAAGAACAAATTATCTGGTATTTAATCCATATGAAAGATATTGAAGACAGGAAATATTTATAAAGTAATTGACTTGAATATTTTAATCACCGTGTTGAGTGAAACTGCCCCCTGTAATATGCGTGGTGGTAATATTACTTTGTGTAAGGATGCAGGTTCAAGAGCTGGATTAATATGTAAATCGACAATTAGTTGTATTAACTTTTAACGTCATTTTAGTAGTAAGTGAAAAATTCACAATATATGTACTCTTATCTCATAAACTAATCAAGATAGAAGCATGTGATTTTTATAGATCTACATTATTATATTCATTGCTGAGCTCTAGTTTCAGGTTATTTGCAAAAGAGCTTTTTTGTACATGAATTAATATAATTTTATTTTCATAAAAAAGGAGTCTGTTAAAAAGAAATAATAACTTATTTTATAAAGTACATTCTCTAAACTACAGCTCAGAACTTATTATGTAATGAAAAATAAGCAGTAAAATTTTTCAGTAAGTATCTATAATATTTTCTGAGAAAAAAAGATACAAAAAATGAATCATTTTGCATTAGTAATATAGGGCCTCTGATTTCACCTTAAATATTTCATGCTTTATTACCATTGCTGAAAGAGCTAGAATTTATGCTTCTGAATGTCTGAAGTGGTAAAATTATGATAATTCCTTTGTTTTGTTGTATTGTTGAATGATATCCTTAAGTTCTTGCAGATATGATAATCACTAATTTAAAGGAGTTTACCTGTGCTAATTAATACATATTTAACTCCACTTAGTGCTTTATCTTGGATTGCATCAGTACAATGTTTGTGATAAAAGCTTCCATGTTAAATGATAGATTAATAACATTGTACTTTGTATTCATTATTGACTAAAATCAAAGAAAAGGCATATGAGGATAATGGAATAAAGAATTACAGATTTCACTGAACAAACTATAACAACATATCTCAGACACTGAGAACCTGAAAAAATGGGAATTCAAATTATAACAGGATAAGTTTTCAAAAGATGAAAGAGATGCATTGGAAAGGAATAAGGTGAGACAGGATGTAGACACAGTGAAGTGTTGCAAATTAAAAGTAACTGAAGAAGACTAAATTAATTTAAATTGTAAACCAAGAAAAATTACAATATCAAGCAGGATTTACAAAGGACATGCAGAAAAAGGAGGATCAAGGATCTAAGATAGCTCTAATTCAGTCTGAGGATGGATAGGGGGAAGTGCAATGTACCCTCGCCAGAAGTGCAACTTGAAATTGAAAATTACTTTTTTATTATTTAATTTATTTTTAAGAATACGTTCTGTCTGTAATGATTTTAAAATCACACTATTTTCAAAATACTAAATTTAATTGCATATTTTGAACTATCAGCCCTGTTGAAAGAAAAACAAATCCATTAAATACATAAATATATTTGATATCATATAGAATAATTAAAGTAGCAAGCAAAAATAGGCAAATATAAAAATAGAGAGTATGCAAGAATATGCTAAAAGATAAACCAAAAATAACTGTAGATAAATCTTAAAAAGCAACTTCATATGCAAATAGTTTTTTTTTAAATTTCTTTTAATAGAAATGAATTAATAGATTAAGAGAGACAGAAAGAGTGAGACAGGCAGGGGGGGGGTAAAAACATTTTAAATTTTTGAAATACTGGTAATAGAAATGTAAGAATAGCTAGAGATAAACAAGTGTAGACGAAAACAGTAACATAAAATCTGAAATAACAGGTAACTGCTTTATAGATAAACAGCAACAAGTAAAGCTACTGTTAAGTGCTTTAAATAATTTTTAAGACTAAAAGTAAAAAAAAAAAAAAAATACAAATATAATCTTTAGATAGGTAAGTACAATCACTGCTGGGAGCTGAAGAAATGGCTAGACAGAGGAATGTGATAATATTCAATTGTTCACTATTAATATCCTACTTTTGTGAACACAAAGATATGGACCATGCAGTGCATAATATTTTACTTGGCAGATAAAGCCCTCTCCCCACATACACAGCTAGCCATCTCACCAGCTCCCAGCATTAAGTGTAGGCCTTACTTTGCTTTCCTCTGTGTATCACACCAAGCACTTGGTTTTCCTTGGTTGTCTTTTGCAAGAATTCTACTCTATGCTGCATATCCTTGCTTATTATAGCAAATTGCAAAAATTTCACCTTTTTAGCCTATCTGTACTCCCTTTGTAAGAATTTGGTCTATTGTTGCCTGTTTCCAAGAATTTGCATATTTTAGCCTATCTTTACATCCTTTGCAAGAGTTTAATGAGGCTGTGATATGTCAAAATTTTTATAAAAAAAAAAAAGAGATAAAGAGTTTGACCTATCTTTGACTATAGTAGCCTAGTACCCAAGAACTAAATTTTTTTTTTCTGTTGTAGCCTATTTTAGTTTATCATACCTTCATGCCCAAGAATTTTTGCCTTTGCTTATCATAGCCTGTGCAAGAAATTGATGAGACTATGATTGGCAAAGATATGCCATGATAGTCCAAAATCTTGCAAAAAATTTTATTTATCTTTGTCTATTTTAACCTAACCTTCCCTGTCATACTCTCATGGCCAAGAATTTGACTTACCTTTGTCTCCAGTGCAAGAATTTGACAAGTATATAAGCAAAGATGGGCCAAAATGCTTACAAAAAGACTAAGATAGGCTCTTATAGTAAAAGTAGGCCAAAATCTCCAAAAATGTTTCACTTTACCTACTTTAGCTATCATACCCTTATGTCCAAAATTTTGCTTATCTTAGCCTATCTCTGTCTGTTTTAGAATATACATTTGTGCCCAAGAACTTAGCCTATCTTTGCCTCCTTTGCAAAAATTTGATGACAGTATGGGACAAAGATGGCCATAATTCTTGCAAAAAAGGGGGGGGGGCACAGATAACGTATGATAGGCAAAGGTAGATGAAAATTGTGCAAAAAATTTAACATTTGCCAATTATAGCCTATCATATTCTTATGCCCAAGAATTTGGCCCATTTTTGCTAATTATAATTTATCTTTGCAAGAATTTGATGAATATATGTATATATGATAGGCAAAGTTATGCCAAAATTCTTGTAAACAAGAAAAGAACAAAAAGAGCTTCTTTGTCTATCATTGTGTCATCAAAGGAGGCAAAGATAGGTCAAATTCTTGGTGCATAATATACCAAAATAGGCAGCAAAGATTAGCAAAGTTAAGCCAATTTATTGGACATGAGGGTAGGATTGGCAAAGATAAATCCAATTACAAGAATTTGCCATATCTTTGCCTCTTTTTTTTTATTACAAGAATTTTGGCCTAAATTTGCCTTTTATATCAAATTATTGCAAAGGAGGCAAATATGGGCTTTGATAAGCAAAGATGGACATGAAAGTATGATAGGCAAAACTCTTATAAAGAAACTGATTTATCTTTGTCTATTTTAGTCTATCTCAAGTATTCTATGAAGAATTTGGCTTATTTTTGCAAACATAAAGGAGAAAAACTTGTTATGAACAGTACATTAATTAAGATATGCAAGTAGAACACATGTTTAAGTAAAATAAAGTAATGTTTTGATTTGTATACTCTTTATATGACAATAATAGTAAGAATGTATTGAAAAGCTGAATTTGACAAGCTAGGAGCACAAACTGTAGCCATTTAAATATGCAAATTTATTATATGAATAATTTCTGCCATTTTCTGTTTAGTTTTTTTCTACAGAAATTGATTTTTATACACATACTTAAGCTAAAAGCAGAATAAAATTGTGAAAAAACTGCTAACAATTTATTAAAAATTCTGATATTGTTTATCTAGATTTTACATTGTCAGCCTTTTATTTGTTTACTTATTTAAGTACTTAACATGTTCCAAGCATACGCAACTCTAAAATATTGTTAAGGATACGATGAAAGGGTTTTTTTGGGGGGGGTTTATTTATGGATGCTCTTTAACATCTCAGGTCATCAGCATCCCATTCTATTCAGGGCGTGAAATGGCCGACTCTTCAATGAAAGATTGCTTGGTCACATTCAAATTCATCTAACCTTTTGAGACACAAAAATTTTAATTCCATTTCATCAATTCTATAGAGACATCTTTGTGCTAAGTATTTCTTAAGTACCTCTTTGAAATATTTATTCTTTAGTGATTTTACCCTATAACATCTTTTATAAATATATACTTTTCTTAAGATGTATTTTTTAATGGATATTCCAAATATTTTTGACCTACTTATGGTATTATTGTGTATTATGTTACATTTATTTTTTTCATATATATATATACAAAATGAGAGTATTGTTTATATATTTTCCTTTCTGAATGTATTTCTAGATCCCCTTGAAACAGCATGCTAAAAAATTGAGGGGAAGTGCCAAAGTGGAGATTAAGACTGTAATGCTTAGTAAATACTACCTGCAGTTTAGCACCTACACATGTTTTTCCTGCATTAAACTACTTGTGCATCTTCCTATAAACAAAACATAGATGGTTAAAGCTTATTCTATATTTTGTTTTCCACAAGTAAAGTAAAACCGTACAAAAATTACATATGTTATAAGAAAGAGAGAATGCAGCAAGTATACTAATAATGTACACACTGAAAATGAAAACATTATCGCTATTTTGTCAAAGAAAATAATGTGATAACTCTGCTGAGAATTTATAGAAATGCTTTGTGACACTCTATACGAACCAGGGAATAGTCTTGAATACCTTCAGATCATTGCTTTCCTAACGTGCCAATATATCAAATACACTATTATGTTTGATCGGCTCTTGAATACCTGCAGCAATATATCAATTAAAAAAAGAAAAAAATATTTTGGAAAGCAGCAGAGTTACAAGATTTTGTTTAGTAGATTATAGTGAATTTGTAAAACTTCCTTTTAACATGCAACAATTTGTGTACTTAATTGTTCAATTATAGGCCTTTTATTTTTTACTACAGAGTTAAAATTTTATTCATGCAGAATTCAACTTGTTGAATATTTTATATGATGCCCTTTCAATTTTTCTTGTGGCATTCATAATTCTTAGTGTTTTATACATTATTTTACACTTTTACATAACTTAGAATAAGGGATTAATTATGGGCATTATTTTCTGGAGTCCCTAAAACATATAAGATGAGACATTTATAGTGTCGCAACCATTTTCCTCCGAAACGAAGGGAAAATCCAAAAACGCTGAAGATAAAAAATTGACGTGCTCTTAGGGGATATTAAGATAACGGCCTTAACTCGTCCTTGAAATGCAATTCTCACTGGTCATTTCAAGGTCAATTTGATTTTCTTCAAATGGAATGGTGTGTTTTCTTTTCCGCGAATGGAAAGAACATCAATTTTCAGTATGAAAGTTCTAGTACATTTATCAGCTAGGGATGATAGATGATGTGATTTTAAGCAAACATTATTCGCTTACTTTCACTTCTCTCTCTTTTGTTTTGTTGTTGCTATGAAGGAAACTCATTTGTTTACATGCAAGTGCTCATTTGTTGACATCGATACAGAATCGAGTGCTCATCAGTGCCAATTCAAATCTAAAAGGACAGTATTCTCAGTCATTTCCACTTCGTTTTCAAATATGGATGTTTGATACACGATCAACGAGAGGAACGATATGATTTATATTTATGCGTAAGCTCATAAGAGGTAAGCCATCTATTAGTAATTTTCAACGACTTGTAAACTTATTCTCCGAAATGGGAGGTATCGCCATTGACCGAGAAGTACTACTGGGGAAAATTCGGAAATCGCTGTATTAGGTGCAGTTGCCTCTAATCCTCACCGAAATTCCCATCAACTGGAAACGTGATTCGGGAATCTCTCAAAGGTAAAGATGTTAAGCGTCACAAATATCACATTAGCCTACATCAAGCCCTTCGTGGGGATGATTTTCAGATGCGTGCTGAAAATTTTGCCAACGGCTCTACTAGAAATTCAAAACGGTAACTTTTCCAACATACGTAAATTGATACCAGTAAAGTGAAAGTGAGTGAAAAACATTTGCTGTCTTATTTGTCCAATATCACATCATTAATCACCCCTAGTTGATAGACGTACTAGAACTTTTATACTGAAAATTAAATGGTCTTTCCATTCCCGGTGTCGATCCTGGTGATCTAGTGGTAACCCAACATCGCGGATTCAACCCCGACCAGGGTCGAGGGATTTTTCGGGCGTAAAAATCTTAAGTATGGCTTCCTTCGAAAAGGAAGTAAAGCCGTGGATCCCATGTCGTAGATTTACGGCAAGAAAAAGAATCTCAAGCCTGAAAGGAGAGGCCTCTGAACAAAATTTATCGGCCGTTTCACGCCCTAAATTGAATGGAATGCTGATGATCAGAGATTTTGTAAATAAAACAAATCAAACAATCCATTCCCGGAAAAGAAAATACACCATTCTATTTGGGGGGGGGGGGGTTTGACATTGAAATGACCTTGATAATGGTAGTTAAAGGACGAAATTAAGGTCACTATCTTATATTCCCATAAGAGCACTTCAAATTTTGTCTGAAGCATTTTCTGATTTTCCCTTTCATTTTGGAGGAAAATCGTCGCAAGACTATAAATGCCCCACTGTGTATAGTGAATTGTGTCTCACCTTGACAAAGCTTTCTTCAGGAAATATTTACAGTTGAATCACCAGGGAAATTACTTAAACTACAGTAATTAAAAAGATTGTTGTTCTTTTCTGTTACAGGGAAGTCGTTTTGCTTTGGAAAAACATGTGGATGACAGCACAAAGCAACATCTTGTCCTGATGTGTGGCGTAGTGACCAAACAGCAACATCAGATTGCAAGTCTTAAGAGTGCTCTCTCTAGGCTATCTCTAAATTACTCAGGTATTGAGAATTATTTTAATTGTAAAAGAAATAAAAATACAGCTCTTCAATAAACTGTTTTAAAACAAAGAATTAAAAGAATTTGTTTTTAAGTCCATCTCCTTGGTCAACACACAATTTTGTAAGAATTTCCAATCAGAACAAGTTACTAGCTTGATTTGTTATAATTTTTATTAATTTTTTCCATTTTTTGGTTTGGTGTGATTTTTATTAATTTTTTTCTTTTGACAATATGACAGTGGAAACATTGGATGATTTCAGAAGTCATTAAATTTCAATTTTATCTATAGAAGTTCATTAATCATCATAAAGTCTGCATGGCAGTATGCATGCAACATTACAGCATTAAAAACAAAAGTTTACTGAAATTATCTTACATATTTTTAATAACAAACGACAAAGTTTGAGGTTAATTTTCTTTTTCAGTATTTCAATGACAATTATTCAGCACTGAATGGTATACCTAATCATTCTCCTAATTTCTTTTAAACCCCATTTTAAGCTTGAGCTTTAAGCCCAAGATTCATGTAAAAACAATTATAATTGACCAAGTGATAGATTTTTGTTAAATCCGTCGTAAATGCATCTAGAACACAATTCTTACACTGTTTATTAATTATTACTTACCTTAGTCAAGCGATCAGAGCTGCATTAAGGATATAAATAAAAGTTGCAATGACCCAGCAACTTCACAATAGCTTGAGTGATTCACTAAATCAACTCACTGATGCATTAAATCTGTAAACCAGGAGCAATTTAACATTTAATATGCATTTATTTTTAGTGCATTAAATCTGTAAACCAGATGCAGTTTAATATTTAATATATATTTATTTTATTAATTATTAAAATATAATTATTTTTGTAATAATTTTCTGGAAACATTTCATTATAAAAAGATTTAATATATTAAACTAATGGACTATAGTTATAAAAATTATATATTAACCTTCCTCATTTCAGGGACCCTCATATGGAAAATCAGTGACTACTCTTCCAAATTGGCTGAGGCAAAAACCAAGGAAGGAATGGAATTGGTCAGTCCACCATTTTACACTAGTCAATATGGATACAAACTTCAGGTACGTTGCAGCTATCTCTACTATTTTATTATGTATTCAAGTCTGTAGTTCAAAATCATCAGTATTATTTGTCATTTACTTCTGTTAATTGCTTAGGTTTATCTTCTGGTATTTTCATTATTAAATACAGTTAAGAAAGGATAACTCTAGTTATTAAGACCTATATAACAGTTCATACTCATAACTAAAATTTAAATATCCTGTGTCGATTATATTGCATCATCCCCTTAATTTCCATCTTGGTGGTTGAGGTCATTAAAGCATGGATCATGAGCACCAGGATCATCCTCCCTGACTGAGGAGTTTTCCAGGTTTTCCACAGTCCTCATGGATGGCAAATGCTGGAGAGGTACCCTAAACTTAGACCTTGAATGTTTACTTTGTTTAAAAGAAATTCTTATCATTTCATTTCATGTATCATCAGTGCCCACACTTGTGATGCCTTAGCAGTAAAAAGGGACATACAAACCCTGTTACAGAAGTTAATGTTATCTTCACTTCAGATGATCTGAGCTCATGTGCACAAAATAAAAATCTACCTAAGTAAACACTATGTAATATGCAATCAAACAGACACAATTATGAACAAAAATCATAATAATAATAATAATAATAATAATAATAATAATAATAATTTAACTGTATTGGGAGGTCAGAATATAAATTAAGAAATCTTCAATGTCAGCCATTAGAAACCAGCCAATATTTGCAAATACTCTTTTGAAAGATGAATGTATAAATGATTTAATTTTTACTAGAGATCAGCACTTATCATAATCTTAGTCTAGAAATATGGAATTGCATAATGTTAGAGTAGTGTAACATTGTGTTAATTGGTGGCTAAAATAATATCACACATTTTGTTGCAGGCATCAGTGTTTCTGAATGGAAATGGTGCTGGTGAGAACTCTCATATCTCAATTTATATAAAAATACTTCCTGGAGAATATGATGCCTTGTTGCGCTGGCCTTTTTCACATTCAGTATCCTTTACATTGTTTGATCAGACAGCAGTTCAAGAAAAGGTGAGCCTTTTATTATTTTTTTATAAAGAATTGTTATGTGCAGAAATTGTAAGCTTTGTATTACAGTAGCAATAAGTTATCATTTACAAAATTCTAGTGTTCATACTTACTAATATGCAAAATTTCTCCAAAACATGCTGATAACTATTAGTATTCACTTGTTTTGTGTAATGTGCATTACTTAATTTGAAAGAAGGGTAATGTTTATAAAAATATTTTTCTCTCTGAATATTTTTGAATGTTCATAGTAAAATTTGTTCTATGGACTGTGTAGCAAATGGTCCAAAAATATCAGGGACAATGATAAAGCATCATTAATGTATTAGGGTCATTTGAAAAGTTCTTGAAATGACACACAAATAAAGCTGAGTGTTTTTAAATTGTTTATATTTTTCAACATAGTCTTTTTGGACACCAATATATTTATGCTTTTTGTCCAAGAATGTTCAAAAGCCTTTATTACATAAAAATTTCTTTCCATCAAAGAATTGTCTCAGTTTTGGGAAGAGAATGAAGTTTGATATAGCCTAATCTGGGGAATAATGCCTATGTGGCACAAAACATAGGTCTGTTCATTGATTTTCCATTGCAATGACTGACACATGTGAGATCAAGCATTATCTTAATGCATGACCAATTCCCCCTCCCGATAAATCTGGTCATTTTTGGCATATTTTTTGCCTTTAGTTGGTCTAAAAGTTTAGCTTACTATATTCCAATAATTGGAAAATGGCCAATCATTAGAATGCCCTTAGCATACCAAAAAATTGATACCAAAATGCTTCCAACTGACTTCATACATTTGCCTTCTTTGGTGGAGAGGATCATGATGCTCCATTTTTCTTCCCCTGGTGTATAATAATGTATTAATGTTTCATCACTAGTAACAAATTGATGGATAGAATTAATTGGATGTCAACAGGCATGGCTTCCATCTTGCAGATAATTTTTTCATGCACAATTCCATCGTCCAAATGTGAAACTCTCATTTGCCTGAAATTTGCCTCAGTAATTTCTGACACCTTTAGTTGGTGATCCTCCATTATCCATATCATGAACTTTTTGATAATATCTACTATGTGGGTCATCTTTCAAGCTTCCATGACACCATCTGAGCTCAGTGATTCACTTAGAAATATTTGAAAATGATAGTGCAGAGTTCCTTAGGCCATTTGTCACTTGTATATAATTTCTGTTATCATTATACCCTTTTTTGGAAAAAATTTAATTACACATGCTGTTCAATATTTGCCATTTTTGCAATATGCACACATCTGTACTATAACAAGAGCAATACCTGGTATGGTCCTTCTGCTAGCAAAGCACTATCATACAGCTGTTTCCATGGAAAATGGTGGATTTTGATATGTTAATTGGTTTAGAACTACTGCTACAATCTATGGCTCGTTCCAAGAAATTTTCAAATGACCCATATGTACAGTGGTGATGATTAGGAATTAGAAGTGTGGAGGCAAAAAAATTATAGACAATAAAAAGTACTGGAGGTCTGGGAGGTACAAAGGAGGGTAGACAACAAAATGTGCGAGTCTCCAATACTTGCCGTGGCGCTGCCAATCAGATAGTCATGGTGCATGACATTTTGGTATATTTCTACTAACTAATTTTTTTAATAATTAAAGAAATTAAAGGAAAGATAATTAGGTGATAAGGCAACATGAATGTATAATTTTTTTTTATAATTCCTAATTTTAGGTGACTAAAATGGGATAACATTTTATTTATTCTCCAAAAATTGGGAGGGGGGCCTAATCGCCATCACTGCTTATATATAACCATCAGCAGATGAATAAGGGAAGTTTGTTCAAACTCTGATACCATTGAATAAATGCACTAGTGTACATATATTAAAAATAAAATTGACTATGAGTATATTTTGAAACAGTTGCAACATATCCTTCATAATGTTAATAAAATGTTATTGAAAATTTCTCAACTAATGGTATGCTGTATGCATAACAGTGGTTTAATAATGGTTTAATAGTGGTTTTAGAACTACAAAGTTTCAGATTTTGTAGTTTGTAGATGCCCAAGAAAGATAATATTATCTGCATCAAACCTCTGCATATTTTTTTCAAAGACTGAGCAGCTCTAGTGAATCATAGGCATGCAGTGAAGCCTAGTCAGAACTAATATCCATATGCTACCAAATACAAATAGTTTGTTGCACTTTCAATACTTCAAATGAAATGAAAATAAGTTTGCAAGTATGTACTAAAAACATCTTAATTTTCTAAACGATTATCTAATATAGCCAACAGAATTTTAAAAATCTTAATTTTAGCTTAAATGGTTCCCATTTTATAAGAAACTTAATTATAAACATATTTGCTTCAAATAATGGAAAGCAGGCCTGCTAAAGAAAAGGAACAGAATAGTTGTCCCATTTGTAGATAGTTAAGGTTATCACTCTTTTGTCACATTTTGTTTGGGAATAGAACGCGTCACTTTTGTTCCTCTATTTTACTGTAACTTCATGTCTCATGAAGACAAATTACACTGGTCAACATTGATTCTGCAGTATAAAGGATAATGTGTGACTTTAATGGAAATCAGTTCCCTGATTTAAAAAATTCTGGCTATCACAACTATTTTTTATGATATGTGCATATATGTCTATGGTGCTCAATTTATTCAGCTCATACAGCTTACTGCTATGTTTCATTATGTTGTTCTAAATCTGTTGTTGATTTTCTTTCTAATCTGGTTACTTCGGTTCTCCCTTATCACCCAGATGTGTATGTTTATATTCCCAGCACTTACCAGTTTTGCTCTGTGGTCAGGTCTGTCTTATTGTGTTAGGTATTTATGTTTACATTTAGAGCTGCAGCTGCAGCTCATATCATGAATCTCAACTGTTGAACTGAAAACTTGTATTAATACACAAGTTAGTCTTCTATGTGTGTAGTGCTAAAATAAAAGTTTCAGTATGGCTTCTACATCAGGATTATGCAGGAGACAGTGTCTACAAAGCTTTCAGAAGATTTGTTACATTTGTGGGTATTATGTGTTTGATGGGAAGGTACATAAAATAGACTCACAAACAAAGAACAATATTTCAAAGAGAAAGTTAATGATCAGAATAAATTGTTGGTATGTAGGAAAACAGAAGGCAATGCCTTTGCCAAACCAATGATATGGAGAGAACAGCAGAATTTTAGTGAATCTGAAAGCAGCTCCATGACTTCCGACAATGAGTTGGTTAATGATCCAGAAGAATTTCACAGTTCACTCGAACAGTTTAATCAATTTCAGTTAAATGACTTAGTGAGGGATTTAGGCCAGTAGTTCACAAAAACTTGAATTACTGGGCTGAAGACTATAGGAGAAAAGTTTTTTATCATCTGCGTTACATTTTCTTGGTATAGGAATTGTGAAATACAGTTCCACAAGCACTACGTAGAAAAGGATCAACTTGTGTTTTGTGTGTATGTATGTAATGTTATTCAACAGTTCAGCATGGAAGCATATGAGCCAAGTAATTGGCGTCTTTTTATTAATTCTTTCAAATGAAGGCTTAAGGCAGTGTTACTTCATAATGACAACAAGTTAGCTTCAATTCCGCTTGCACATTCTACAAACCTAAGAGAGTCTTATGAAACTCTAAAAAGTGTGTTCTTGAGAAAATTAAGTACCGAGACCATGAATGGCAATATGTGGTGTCTTGAAGGTCTTTGGTCTGTTACTAGGACAACAGGGAGGGTACACAAAATTCCCTTGTTTTCTTTGTAAATGGGAAGCAGGCAGAGGGACAAACATTGGGAAACTGGCCAATGGCTTGAGAGGCAGCAACTGGAATCTGGATCAAAAAATGTTACTAATGTGCTTCTTGTTGATTATGAAAAAGTTCTACTCCCTCCCATTACACATATAACTTGGCATGATGAAACAATTCGTGAAAGCACTTGACAAAAGTTGCCCTTGCTTCCAGTACTGATGAACAAAGTTTCCATCATCATCACAGGCTAAAATCGGACCACAGATAAGAAAATTGATGAAAGATGTTAATTTTACCAGTTCTATGGATGAAACTGAAAAAGATGCATGGAATGGGCTTGGAGAAGTTGTTAAGAAATTTATGGGCAATGTGAAATTGGCAGAAATATGCTGGAAAATTTCAAGATTGCTCAGCTGTAATATGAGCTTAATTTCCTCAAGTCATGTCTTGACCACCTCCCATCAAATTTATAAGCTGTCAGTGAAGAGCAAGGTGAAAGGTTTCACCAGGACTTTAAAGATGTTGGATGACACTATTAGAGATGTTGGGATACATACGATGGCCAATTACTTCTGGTGTCTTGCACACGATGAGAAAACACTCGAGAGAATCACATACCTGCAGTTCCATGGGAAAAGAAAAAAGGGGTATACAAGATAACTAACATACATTCTCAAATTCCGGTAGACTTTCATGTTATTATTCTTTTTTATTTTTTTTAAATTGTATATGAGTTTGTAATATTTTTCCAAATTTTCCAATTATAATTCCATTGAACATTGTCATATTGCTAAAACAAGATGTGCTATGGAAAAGCGGAATGCATTTTTTAATTCTGTGCACTGAAATTAGTAAAAGTCGCCTATTTTTAACTGCATTGCAGAAAAAAAGTTCTCGTGTATAACCTAGTGTTAATGGTATGCTGCACTTCTTATCCAATCATGCAATTTATCTCTTTCTTGAGAGACCCAATGATATGGCTAAGTTGCATTGTGCTGCTATTGAAATTTACCATATGCAGGAGATTTGACAATAAGTTTTATTATTTAATAATGCAGCCATCTACCATTGCTAATTGAATCATTTTTCTTTCAGGCCTGTAATATCGTAGAGAGCTTTATCCCAGATCCCACATGGAAGAACTTTCAGCGCCCGAGCAAGGAACCAGATTCTCTTGGTTTTGGATTTCCCCGATTTGTAAGTCATGAGATGCTGAAGAAAAGACATTTCCTTAAAGATGACACAATGTTCATCAGGGTAAAAGTTGACCCTAGTAAAATTGTAGCTGTATGAACAGAAACATGAGTAACAAGTTTTAGGGAGATCTCATGTTCAAACATTTTAGAACAAGAACAAGGATTTTTGAAAATTCAATTGTAGATCTGTTGTGACTGTCTATGCTTATAATCATTTCATTATATTAAGCAGATACACAAGTCTAAAGAAAGAATTTAAAATTGCAGAATGAGGAGTTAGAGAATGCACACTTTAAAAAGACTAGGTCTGAAGAACAGCAGCATTATCAGAGTTCCTGAGATAAAAACATTATTTGAAGTAGTTGCAAAATTGATCAGGAAAAAAAAAAAAAAGAAAAGATAGAGTTCTGTATGCTTTCAACAATTAGATAAAAGGAAGTGATTTGAAATTTAAAACTGTACTTTATGTTAATTAAATAACAGCTATTTATATCATATCATTATCTAGCGTCTTCAAATATTTCTGATCATGTTTAATGTCTTTGGGGGAACCCCCCTCATCAAAAAGTTTCAAAGTGTAAAACTTGTACAGCTTAGTGGTATGTGACTAATTTGTAACACCAAAAAACATTGTTAATTTGAACATAAATACTTTTAAAGTGGGGATCAGAATACAACATCAATAAAATTCTTCCATGAATGTTGTTTTAGTGTCTTTAATTATATATGAAGCAATGTATATACAACAAATAAATGTAAATTTAGATGTATATAATTATAGTTATCAGCTATAATGGCTATAAACGATCTCAGTATTTTGTAATATAGAATGTTAATATGCAATAAGTAGCACCTGCACCTAGAGTGAGAACCTTGTATTTGTAACACTTTTTATAGTGATGAAATGTGCACAGATATATCTGACTTGTTTAATGTACTCATGGTGCGAGAACTTTCAACAAGACTGCTGCATTTTGAAATGTCTTAATTTGTTGCTGCTTTGTTACTAATGATCAAATATCAATTTAAAGTCTTATAGCTGTATGTAGCTAATTTTATGTATGCTGATTTACTGCACATGTGATATAAAATACTGTTTTTTAAAGAATGAAACCAAACAATATTGTGCAGCAAAGTCCTGAATTTGTTTTTATATAGAGTATGTAGATAGGCATATAAAATAGTCAAATGTTAGACTATGTTAATAAAGTCCATTCCTCTAAGTCTTTTTGCATTACACTACAGCTGCCTATGTAAATAATGTGCATGTTAATTAATGCAAGCCAAAGATGAAGGAATGATTAGACCAATTGTTCATATGTGTTTCACTGTAGTATAACTGTAAGTGTATATGAATCAATCAGGAAAATAAACAAAGCCTCAGAAAAGACATGCAGATTCACATAAATGTGCTTAAATGCCTCTAAAGACTCTAAATTAACTGCGACATATTTTTAGTTCTTGCTTGTCAAACTCTGCTTCACATACCACCTGCTTACTCTGAATGTTAATGGCAAAATTGAAAAAAATAAAAAGAATTCTGCTTATATTTTAAAATTTTTTAAAAACTTCTTCTTAAAAAATATATGGAACTAACACAGTGAAGCTAGTCATGTGATTAAAATCATTTGAATTATGTCGACCTAAACATTCTTATTGCTCCACTTACTTGTAAAGTTTGGTACCAGTTTCGAAGACATTCATCCTCATCCTCAGCCTCAGGACGGAAGATGAAGTATGGAAGATAATATGAAGATTCATACTATAGTTATGAGAATTTTTAGGGTTCCAAGGCCGAGGATGAAGACAAATGTCTTTAAAACCAGTACCGTACTTTACAACAAGTAAGTGGAGCAAAAAGAGGTTCAGGTTGACATATTTCAAAAGAATTCTGTTTATTTAATTTGGCATTCATATCCAGGGGAAATAAGTCAAATTTTATATTTTTAAACAAATATATAAATTTTACATCCTTTACAATGACTAGCAGACTTCCAAAATTTTCTCCTCTTTTCTATACTGGAACTTAGAAACAAGTGCACAGGCAAAAAAAACTGGTACCAACTATTGGCAAAATTGAATAACACTACATACCTGGTGCTAGTTCAAAAATATGCATTTAAATTATTTTCAATTGTTAAATACAACTATTTGGTATCATTATTTCCTTTGGGGTTCACAATCTCAGGTGAAGAAATAGGCAATGTTTATGCAACTCCCATTATTGTAAATCTGAGATGTCTGATGTGGCATTATTTTTCTGTCATTGTAGCTGGAATTAAGCCAAAGGGTACAGTAGATGATGTTTCCCACAGTATGGGACATTATCATCATAGTAAAAGCACAAACTATATTATGCATTTATTATATAGTGTGCACAACATTTCAGAACTTGTTAGTAAACTCGCCAATTTATTGGAGTTTGTCTGTAGCAGTGTCTTGATGTTTTTTATTGTAAAGTGATTTATAATAAATATATGGAAACTGAAAAATTACTTTTTTATTTTCTTGCAATAGTAACAGTCACTGTCACGACATTATCAGGAACATTAGGACATACATTATGATGGCTGATTACTGCTGGTGTTTTGCACGCAACAAACATACCAGAAAACACCCAAGAAAGTCACATACACTGCAGTTCCATGGGAAAAGAAAAAGGGATACACAAGATAACTAATATTCAGGTACGCTTTCATATTATTCTTCTTTATTTTCTTTAAAAGTTGTATATGGGTGTGTAATATTTTTGCAAATTTTACAATTATATTTCCATTGAACCTTGTCATATTGCCAAAATGAGATGTGCTATGGAAAAATGAATTGCATTTTTGAATTCTGCATGCTGAAATTAGTAAAAGTCACCTGTTTTTAATAATAACACAAAAAAAAGTTTTCATTTGTAACCTAGTGTTCTCTTTAGCGAAAAAATGTATGTGTAAACTAGAACAAAAGAACAAGAATGTGACGCACAGAACTGAACATCTATTACCAGTTACAACTATATAGATTTAAAATAACTTTAATTTTAATCAGTTAAATGGAATTTTATTTCATTCTTGCATTGAGAGCAGAATGAAATGTGGCAACAGGGCGCAATAACATAGCAAAAAAGGCATGTTTAGGTGAGAGGAGATAAGCTCTTGAATATTAAACCGTTGATGCATGTCCACCATTCTTATACCTTGCTCTACTACATTTCCTATCTTATCAGTTAAGGAGAGAGATGATTGCTGTTTAATTTACTACATTCTTGTAAGAGACACCTGATCTGCAACGGTTAATGATTCTTTATTCTTTCCCAAACCTTAATGTTGTACATATTTGACCAACTGTCGCTGTCACTTCCTGGAAACAAAGAGGTACTTGTAAAATTATAATTCTGAAGTTATTAATAGTGAAACAATAACTTAAATTTTGTAAGGAGTTGGTTTTTAGTGACATATATATATATCACTTACATAGTTTAATTTTATTTGCACATGTTTCCGGAGCATTCATGTCCAAATAAATAAATAAATCAAGTAAGAACGTGTATATGTCACCAAAAACCATCTCTATCAGATTTAAGCAAGTATTTGTTTTCAGCTATGCTAAAACAATAAAGTCACCACTGTAGTTAATTCATCAATACCAAGACTAATATTACTAACCATCAGGATCCCATAGATATTAAAGGTTAATTTATTGCTAAAGCACTTTCCCTCTAAAGTGCCCAGGTATTATTAGTTTTCAGTTTTGTGCCTTAAGCTACTTCCACCCTATATACTGGTTACATTTGACCAATAATAGATAGAAGAATGGAATCAGATGATGGGGGCAAAAGGGAAGTGAAATTAAACATTATGAAGTAATCCAGAAAAAGAATGGGAATAATAGAGAGAAAAGGTAAAATCAATGTTTAAGAGTAAAGTGATGCTAGGACAATTAGAAAGATAAGCTGAAAATAACTTGCAGCAAGGTTTATTGAAAAACTTTAGCCTGTCTGTGTTTTGAACTCCCTGAAAAATTTTGTTTATTTTAGCCATTTCCCCCCTCCCAGAATTGGCCTACCTTTGCCATTTTTTTTTTTTTTTTTGAAAAATTAATCCCATTGATTAATCCCCAGAAATATTAAGCCTATCTCAAGCTTTTTTTTTCCCTGAAAAATGTAGCTTGTTTTCAATATAAATATAGGGTTAATTTTGGGGGAATAGGCTAACTTTTTCAGAGAATTCAAAAAAAAGTCTAAAGTATGCTAATTTTTGGAAGAAAAAGCAAAAATGCACTAATTCTTTCAGTGAACTGCAAGGAAGGCAAAGTTAAGGTAAAATTTTTCAGTGAAAACTACAAGATAGGCTAAAATTTTCATCGGATGTAAAAAAGGCCATTATAGGCTTAATTTTAAACATTTAAAACAAAGATACGCTAAATATTAGGCAAAAAAATGGAGATAGGCTAAATTTTTCATGAAATAATTCAACGATGGGCTAAATTTGTAGTGCAATAGACTGAGATAGACTAAATTTTTCTTGAAATAAGGCAAGGATAGGCGAAATTTTGGGGAAAAATGCAAAAATATGCTAAAATTTTAAAGGAGTTCAAAAGAGAGTAGGCAAATTTTTTTTCAGAAATACAGGCAAAAATTTGCTGAAAAATTTAGCCTATCTCTGTTTTGAATTCCTTAAGTAATTTTGTTTATCTTATCGTTATTTCTGCTAAAATTAGCCAACATTTGTCTTATTTTTTTAAAAGTTAAGCCTATCTTATTGTTTAATTCTCTGAAATATTAAGTGTATGCTTGCCTTTATATTAATATTCCTAAAAAATATTGCTTATCTTTGCCTTTATTTTCAATGCACATATAGACTAAATTTTGGGTAAAAGACAAAAATAGGCTAACATTTTTAGTGAATTGAAAATAAAGCCATATATGTGCTAATTTTTGCGAGAAAATATAAAGTTACGATAATATTTTCAATGAATTGAAAGGAAGTTAAGGTTAAGGTAAAATTTTAGGTGACAAGGGAAAGATAGGCTAAAAATTTCACAGGATTTAAAAAAGGCCATTATAAGCTTAATTTTAAACTCTTAAGGCAAAAATACCCTAAATATTAGGGAAAAATAGGTTACATTTTTCAGGAAATAATTCAAAGATGGGTTAATTTCTTCTGCAATAGAGTGAGACAGGCTGAATTTTTCAAGAAATAAGGCAAGGAGAGGCTAAATTTTGGAGAAAAATGCTAAAATAAGCTAAACTTTAAAAACGATTCAAAAAAAGAAATAGGCTAAATTTCCTCGCGAATAAAGGTCAAAAATTCGCCGAGGAAATTTAGTCTATCTCTGTTTTGCATCCCCTTATAAATTTTGTTTCTTTTAGCCTATTCCCCCCAAAGTTAGTCCATCTTTCCCAATTTGTTTTTTGTAAAATTAAGCCTATCTGTGCTATTAATTAATGCTCTGAAATATTAAGTCTATTTTAGATTTGTTTCAAATTCTCTGAAAAATGTCAAGGAAATATAGGCCAAAAAAAAAAACGGGTGAAAGAGTAAGATAGGCTATTACGAAAATAACGAAGATAGGCTACATTTTTCGCAAATTAATTCTAGATGGGAAAAGTTATAGTCCGAAAGACCAAGATAAGCTAAATTTTTCACAAGATAAGCAATGATAGTGTAAATTTTGGGTAAAAATGCTAAAATAAGCTTAACTTTCAAAACGATTCAAAAAAGAGAAAGGCTAAATTTCCTCGGGATTTAAAGGAAAGCATTTTCCCGAGAAAATTTAGCCTATCTCTGTTTTGAATTTCCTTATAAATTTTGTTTCTTTTAGTCTTATCCCCCCAAAATTAGCCCATCTTTGCCACATTTTTTGTAAAAGTAAGCCTATCTGTGCTATTAATTAATATTCAGAAATATAAAGTCTATTTTAGCTTTATTTTAAATTCTCTGAAATTGTCACTTATGCTTTCTCATATTGTCAAAGGAAAGATAGGCAAAATACAGGCGGAAAGAGCAGGATAGGCTAATTATTACGGTAAAAACGAAGATAGGCTAAAATTTTCAGGAATTAATTCCAAGGTGGGAAAATTTATAGTGCAAAAAACTTAGGCTGAAATTTTCACGAAATAAGTCAAGATTGAAGTTGCCTATCTTTGCCCTTTTCAACCAAATTTAGCCTATATTTGCCTATCTTTGCCTTTTCCTCCCAAATTTAGCTTATTCTAACCTATCTTAGCATTTTCCTTCCGAATTAAGGCTATTTTTCCATTTTTCGACCAAATTTAGCGTATCTTTGCCTATTCTTGCCCTTTCCCACCAAATTTAGCTTATATTTGTCTTTTTCCATCCAAATTTAGCCTATCTTTGCCTTATTTTGGAAAACTTTTGCCTATCTTTGCCTTTTCCGGTCAAATTTAAGCAATCTTTGTTTATTTTCGGGAAAATTTGGCCTAGAATTGCCTTTTGCGACCAAATATAGCCTATATTTGCTTTATTTTGGCGAAATTTAGCCTATTGTTGCTTTTGCTCACAAAATTATATTAAATTTGCTTTATTTTGGCAAAATTTATCTTATTTTTACCCTTTATTCCTAAATATAGGCTATCTTTGCACTATTTCGGCATAAATTGGCAAAGATGGGCTAAATTTTGGTGGGAAAAGGGAAAGATGGGCAAAGATAGGGTAAATTTTGTCGAAAAAGGCAAAGAGAGGCTAAAATTTGGGAGGAAATTTAGCATATCTTTGCCTTTTTCTCCCAAAGTTGGCCTGTCTTTGCCTATGGATAAATATTACGCAAAAAAAGGACAAAAGAGGGTAAACTTTATCAGAAAAATTTAAAAAGACAAATATAAACATTATTTTCAACAAAAAAGACAAAGATAGGCTAGATAATAGATGAAAAATTCATATAGGTTAAACTTTTCAGGAAATATGGCTAATATGGGCTAAGTTTGCAGTGCTAAAACCTGATATAGACTGAATTCTTCACGAAATACGGCAAAGATAGCCTCAATATTTGGAAAAAGACACTAAAATAGGCTGAACGTTCAAAGTGAATCAAAAAAGAGACAGGCTAACTTTCCTCGAGAAAAATAGGCCAAAAATCAGGGAGAAAATGTAGCCTATCACTGTTTTGAATTTCCTGGCACTTTTTTTTATTATTTTAGCGTTTTTTTTCATGAAAAAATCAGCCTAACTTTGCCTTTTTCTTTGAAAACTTACCCCAACATTTCTATTTTCAAATTAAACTGGAACTTTGGAAGTAATTTTGACTTCATTTTAATTTTGCTGAAAATAATATTTAATTTTGCCCTCGTTTTCAATTCAAATATTGCTAAAATTTCGGGAGAATAGACCAATATTGGCTTACGTTTTCGGAGAATTAAAATAATTCCAAACATATTCTAATTTTTGCGGGAAAAAAAAGCTAAAATAGGCTATTTTTCTACTGAATTTAAAAGAAGAAAACGTATTATAAATCGTTCGCTAAAAGCGACTAAATAGGGTAAAATTTATCAGTGTATTTCAAAAAGGCAAATATAGACTTTATTTTTTACTTATAGGACGAAGATATGCTACATATTGGACGGAAAATTCATATAGGTTAAATGTTTCACGAAATAAGGCAAAGATGGGCTAAGTATGCAGTGTTAAAACCTGAGATACGCGGAATTCTTCAGGAAATACGGCAAAGATGGCCTCAATATTTGGAAAAAGGCGTTAAAATAGGGTACATTTTCAAAGTGAAACAAAAAAGAGATGGGCTAAATTTCCTCGAGAAAAACAGGCCGAAAATTCGGAAGAATCTCTGTTTTGATATTCCTGGCATTTTGTTTATTTTAGCGTTTTTTCATGAAAAAATCAGCCTTATTTTGCCTCATTCTTTGAAATCGTATCCCATTTTTAAATTAAACTGGAAAATTGGAAGTATTTTGGCATTATTTTAATTTTGCTGAAAAAAAAATGTTTGCCTTATTTTTTGAAAATGTATCCCAACACTTTTGTTTTTAAATTAAATTGGAAGTATTTTGGCATTGTTCAAATTTTGCTGAAAATAATACTTAATTTCCCCCCTCCCCATTTTCAATGCAAATATAGGAAAAAATTTAGGAGTATAAACCAATATTGACTAATGTTTTCGGAGAAGTAAAATAATGCCAAACATATTCTAATTTTTGCGAAATGGGACAAAGTAGGGTAAAATTAATTGGAGAGTTTCAAAAAGACAAATATAGACTTTATTTTCAAGAAATAGAACAAAGATAGGCTAGATTTTAAATAGAAAATTCATGTAGGCTAAATTATTTACGCAATAAGGCAAAAATAGGCTAAGTTTGCAGTGCTAAAACATGAGATAGGCTGAATATTTCACAAAATACGGCAAAGATGGCGTCAATATAGGGAATAAAACGCGAAAATAGGATAAATATTCAAAGTGAACCAATTAAAAGATAGGCTAAATTTCCTCGAGAAAAACAGGCCGAAAATCGGGGAGAACATGTAGCCTATCTCAGTTTTGAACTTCCTGGCAATTTTGCTTATTTTAGTCGTTTTCCATAAACAAATAAGCCTATCTTTTACTTATTCTTTGAAAAATTATCTCAACATTTCTCTTTTTATATTAAACTAAAAAATTGTATGTGTTTTGCCTTAATTTTAGTTTTCTGAAAATATGTCTTACTTCCCCCGCCCCCTTTTCAATGCAAATATAGGTTACATTTCGGCAGAATAGACAAATATTTGTTAACTTTTCTGAGAATTAAAATAATGTCCAAGATATTTTAATTTTTTCGAAAAATAAGCAAATATAAGCTAATATTTTACTGAATTTCAAAGAAGGAAACGTGTTAAAAACTATTTCGCAAAAATGGGAAAAATAGGGTAGAATTAATCGGAAAATTTCAAAAAGACTTATAGACTTTATTTTCAAAAATATAAAAAAAAAAAAAAAATAGGCTGGAATTTAATGGAAAATTCATGTAAGCTAAAATTTTTACGAAATAAGACAAAATGGGCTAAGTTTGCAGTGCTAAAACATGATAAGGCTGAATATTTCACAAAATACAGCAAAGATGGCGTCAATATTGGAAATAAAACGTGAAAATAGGGTAAATATTCAAAGTGAACCAATTAAGAGATAGGTTAAATTTCCTCGAGAATAAACAGGCCAAAAAACTGGGAGAAAATTTAGCCTATCTCTGTTTTGAATTTTCTGGCATTTTTATTTATTTTAGCCTTTTTTCATAAACAAATCAGCCTGTTTTGTCTTTGACGACCAAATGTAGCCTACCTTTGCTGTACTTTGCAATTTTTAATCACATTTAGCCTCTCTTTGCATATCTTTGCATTTAACGGACAGAATTTATCCCATATTTGCATATGTCGCTCTTTTTTCACGAAATCTTAGCGTATCTTTCCAAACTTATGCCGAAATGTTGTAAAGACAGCCTGTATTTAGAATTAAAAGGCCAAAATTAGCTAACTTTTGCGGAAATAAGGCAAATTTAGACTAAATTTGTTCGCAAAAGGCAACGAAATTTGACCGAAATAAAGCAAATATAATCTATATTTGTACGCAAAAGGCAATTATAGGCTAAATCGTGCCGAAAAAAAGGCCATGATGCGCTATATATGTCCGCAAAGGGCATATATGGGCTATATTTTGCAAAAATAGGGCTAAGTTAGGCTGCATTTGGCGAAATAAGGCAAAAATAGCCTACATTTGTTCGCAAAAGGCTACAATATGCTAAATATTAGCAAAATATAGGGAAAAAAAGCCTACATTTGGTTGAAAAAGCGCATATTATAGGCCAAATCGTGCCGAAATGAGACAAAGATAGGCTAAATTTGACTGGCATAGGCAAAGATAGGTTACATTTTGCCGAAATAACACATTGATAGGCAACGATAGGCTAAATTTGGAATGAAAAAGGCAAAGATACGCTAAATTTGGCCTAAAAAGGCAAAGATAGGCAAAATTTCGGAAGAAAAAAGCAAAAATAGGCTACACTTGGTCGAAAAAGGCAAAGATAGGCAAATATATGCTAAATTTACTGCCAAATTTAGCCTGTCGTTGCCTTTTTTTCTCAAAGTTAGCATGTCTATGTATATTGATAAATATATCACACACAAAAAAGGGGGGGTAAAGTTTTTCAGAAACCGCCAATAAGACAAGTATAGACTTTATTTTCAACAAATAGGACAAAGATAAGCTAAATATAACATGGAAAGTTATTATTGGTCAATTTTATCACGAAATAAAACGAAGATGAGATAAGTTTGCAGTGCTAAAACCTGATGTAGGCTGAATATTTCACAAAATACGGCAAAGATGGCGTCAATATAGGGAATAAAATGCAAAAATAGGATAAATATTCAAAGTGAACCAATTAAGAGATAGGCTAAATTTCTTCGAGAAAAACAGACCAAAAATCTGGGAGAAAATTTAGCCTATCTCTGTTTTGAATTTTCCGGCATTTTTGTTTATTTTAGCCTTCTCTCATAAACAAATCAGCTTCTTTTGCCTTTGACGACCAAATGTAGCCTATCTTTGCTGTACTTTGCCATTTTATAATCAAATTTAGCCTCGCTTTGCATATCTTTGCAATTAACGGACAGAATTTACCCCATATTTACATATGTCTCTTTTCCCACGAAATCTTAGCGTATCTTTCCAAACTTATGCCTAAATGTTGTATTTTTAGAATTAAAAGGCCAAAATTAGCGGAAATAAGAAAAATTTAGGCTAAATTTGTTCGCAAAAGGCAAAGAAGGGATAAATTTGACCGAAATAAAGAAAATAAAGAAAGCTATATCGGTACGCAAAAGGCAATTATAGGCTAAATCGTGCAGAAATAAGGCAATGATGGGCTATATATGTCCGCAAAAGGCATATATAGGCCAAATTTTGCATAAATTGGGCTATGTTAGGTCGTATGTGGGGAAATAAGGCAAAAATAGTGTACATTTTTTCGCAAAAGGCTAAAGACATGCTAAATGTTGCCAAAGTATAGGAAAAAATGCCTAATTTGGTCGAACAAGCATATATTATAGGCCAAATTGTGCCGAAATGAGACAAAGATAGGCTAAATTTGACTGGCAAAGGCAAAGATAGGTTACATTTTGCCGAAATAACACATTGATAGGCAAAGATAGGCTAAATTTCGAATGAAAAAGGCAAAGATATGCCTTTGGCCTAAAAAGGCAAAGAGAGACAAAGATAGGCGAAATTTCAGGAGAAAAAGCAAAAATAGGCTAAAAGGCAATTATAGGCTAAATTGTGTCGAAATGAGACAAAGATAGGCTAAATTTGACTGTTATAGACAAAGATAGGTTACCTATTTCTCTAATTTCCCGTTAACTTTAGTCTATATTTGCTATTTTACTTATATCCGGTATACGTTAGACTATGTTGGCCTATTTCTGTTATTTCCTAAACAATGTAGCCTATCTAAGCCTGTCTGTGCTTATTTCTCTTATTTGCAGCCACATGTAGCATATCTTTGCCTATTTCCCTTATTTCTTGCAAACTTTAGCCTATCTTTGGCTATTTAGCGTGTTTGCTGCCAAATGTAGCCTCTCTTTGCATTTTTCCTCCAAATATTATGCTATCCTTGCCCTATCCCAACAAACTTAGATTAACTTTGCCCTTTTCCACCTAATTTTGGTCTATCGTTGCCCTAATTTGGCAAATTAAGCCCATATTTGCCTATTCCTCCTAATTTGTACCTATATGAGCCTTATTGTCGCAATATTTAGCCTATCTTTGCCTTTTGCGACAAAATGTATCTTATATGTGCCTTATTTCGGCACAATTTAGCCTATCCTTGCCCTTTGCTTCAAATTTGTGCTAATTTGGCATACTTTCGGCTAAATTTAGCTTGTATTTGTCTGTTATTCCAAAATATGGGCTATCTTTCCCATATTGAGGCAAAAGTTTGGCAATATAGGCAAAGGTAGGCTCAAATTGTTTGGGAAAAGGGAAAAAAGCCAAAGATAGGCTAACTTTGATGGAAAAGGCAAAGACAGGCTAACCCTTGGAGAAATAAGCTAAGATAGGCTAAGACGCCCTTAATGTTATAGGAAATTAGAAAAACAGGCACAACTAGGCTTAATTTTGCACGAAAATATGTATAACTGGCAAAGATAGGCTAAATTTGGCACAAAAAACGTAAAACACACAAGGTTATGCTAAATTTTGAAGCAAATTATATAAAACAGACAGAGATAGCATAGGATAGGCTCAAATGCTCAGCTAATATGGGAAATAGCTCAAGACAGGCAAAATTTAGCCTAAATACTGCAAAGATAGGCCAAGATGGGCTATAATTGGTCGAAAAAGGCAAAAATAGGCTAAGCACTGGTGGAAAAAGGCAAGGACAGGCTGATTTTTTTAAATAAAAGATTAAAATTAGCAAATTTGTCAGAAAATTAAAAACAGTGATAGGCTAAATTTTCTCCCCGAATTTTTGCGTTTTTTTTTTTTTTCTATCGAGTAAATTTAGCCTAACTCCGATTTGAATTATTTTGAAAAACCACATCTTTTTCGTCTTTTTACACATATTTCTGCAAACATTATCCTATCCTAGCCTGTCACTCTTATTTCCTGAAAGCCTTAGAGTTTCGTATCCCATATTTGCCTATTTCTCTTATTTCCTGCTGACTTTAGCCTATCTTAGCCCATATTTGCCTATTTTACTTATATCCGGTACACCTTAGCCTATGTTGGCCTATTTCTGTAATTTTCTAAAAAATTTAGCCTACCTAAGCCTATCTTTGCCTATTTCTCTTATTTCTTACAAACTTTAGCCTATTTTAGCCTATTTTGCGTGTTTGATGCCAAATGCAGCCTATTTTGCATTTTCCTACATATATTATGCCATCCTTGCCCTATTCCAACAAATTTAGCTTAACTTTGTTTTTTCCGCCTAATTTTGATCTATGTTTGCCATATTTTGGCAAATTAAGCACATATTTGCCTATTCCTCCTAATTTTTACCAATATATGGGCTTTATTTCGGCAATATTTAGCCTATGTTTGCCTTTTTCGACATAATGTAAGTTATATTTGCCTTATTTCGGCTAAAATTAGCTTATCTTTGTCTGTTAGTCCAAAATATGGGTTATCTTTACAACATTGAGGCAAACGTTGGGAAAATTAGTCAAAGGTAGGCTCAAATTGTGTGGGAAAAGTTAAAAATAGCCAAAGACAGGCAAAATTTGGTAGGAAAGGCAAAGACAGGCTAACCCTTGGAGAAACAAGCTAAGATAAGCTAAGGCGGGCTTAATTTGTCAGGAAATTAGAAAAATAGGCAAAACTAGGGTTAATTTTGCACGAAAATATGGAAAAACAGCAATAATAGGCTAAATTTGCCCAATATACGTAAAATACACAAAGATATGCTACAGTTTGCAGGAAATTACGTACAATAGACACAGACAGGATAAGCTAAAATGCTCAACAAATATGGGGACATAGTTAAAGATGTCTAAATTTTGCCGAAATACTGCAAAGACAGGCAAAGATGGGCAATAATTGATCGAAAAGGCAAAAATAGGCTAAGCATTGGCGGAGAAAGGCAAGGAAAGGCTGATTTTTTAAAATAAAAGGCTAAAATTAACAAATTTGTCAGAAAAGTCAAAACAGAGATAGGCTAAATTTCCTCCCCGAAATTTTGCCTTTTTTTTTCTCTCGAGTAAATTTAGCCTATCTCTGATTTGATTTTTTTTTTAAAATCTTATCTTTTTTTAGTCTTTTTACGCATTTTGCTGCAAACTTTAGCCTGTCCTAGGCTGTCACGCTTATTTCCTGCAAACGTTAGACCATCTTAGCCTATTTTTCTTTTTCCTGCAATGTTTAGCCTATCTCAGCCATTCTTTGCGTATTTTACTAATATCCTGTAAACCTTAGCCTATTTTCTCCTATTTCTGTTATTTGCTAAAAACTTTAGCCTATTTTTGCCAATTTCTCTTATTTCCAGACCAATTTAGCCTATGTTTGCCTATTTCTCTTATTTCTTGCAAACTTTAGCCTATCTTAGCCTATTTTGCGTGTTTCTTGCCAAATGTAACCTATCTTTGCGTTTTTCCTCAAAAAAGTTCCTTTCCGAGCAAATTTAGCTTAACATTCCCTTTTCCCGCCTAATTTTGTCGGTCCTGGTGGTGTAGTGGTTACCATACTTGCCTCCTACACCCAAGATCGCGGGTTCGAACCCGGCCAAGACCGATGGATTTTTTTCAGGCGTAAAAATCGTAAGTATGACTTCCTTCGGAAGGGAAGTAAAGCCGTGGGTCCCGTATCGTACATTTGCGGCACGAAAAAGAACCTCAAGCCTGAAAGAGAGGCCTCTGAGCAAAATTTGTCGGCCGTTTCACGCCCTGAGTTGAATGGGACGCTGATGACCAGAGATGTTAAAGAGCGTCCATAAATAAATCAATAAAAAAAATCCTAATTTTGGTCTATCTTTGCTTTATTTTGGCAAATTTAAGCCTTATATTTGCGTATTCCTCCTAATTTTGACCTATATTGGCCTTATTTCGGCACAATTTAGCATATCCTTGCCTTTTGATAACAAATTTGTGTTAAATATGCGTAATTTCTTCAAAATTTAGCATATCCTTACCTGTTAGTTCAAATTATAGTCCATCTTTGAAATATTACGGCAAAGGTTGGGTAAAATAGGCAAAGATAGGCTCAAATTGGGTGGGGAAAAGGTAAAAACAGGCAAAAATAGGATGAATTTGGTGGAAAAGGCAAGGACAGGCTAACCTTTGGAGAAATAAACTAAGATAGGCTAACGCGCGCTTAATATTTCAGGAAATTAGAAAAATAGGCAAAACTAGGCTTAATTTGGGCAGAAAAATGTGTAAAATTGGCAAGGATAGGCTATATTTGGCACAGAATACGTAAAACACATAAAGATATGCTAAAGTTTGTAGGAAATTACATACAATAGACACAGATAGGATAGGATAAGCTAAAATGCTCAGCTAATATGGGGACATAGTTAAAGATAGGCTAAATTTTGCCGAAATACTGCAAAGATAGGCAAAGATGGGCTATAATTGATCGAAAAGGCAAAAATAGGCTAAGCATTGGCGGAGAAAGGCAACGACAGGCTGATTTATTGAAATAAAAGGCTAAAATTAACAAATTTGTTGAAAAGTCAAAACAGAGGTAGGCTAAATTTCCTCCCCGAAATTTTGCCTTTTTTTCTCGAGTAAATTTAGCCTATCTCTGCTGATTTGATTTTTTTTTTAAAAAACATCTTTTTTAGTGTTTTTACGCATTTAACTGCAAACTTTAGCCTATCCTTGCCTGTCACGCTTATTTCCTGCAAAATTTAGACCATATTAGCCTATCTTTTCCTATTTCTCTTTTTTTCTGCAACTTTTAGCCTATCTTAGCCTAACTTTGGGTATTTTACTAATATCCTGTAAACCTTAGCTCATATTTTATATTTATGTATTTTCCTAAAATGTTAGCCTATTTTAGCCTATCTTTGCCTTTTTCTCTTATTTCCAGGCAAATTTAGCATATCTTCGCCTATTTCTCTTATTTTAGCCTATCTTAGCCTATTTTGCGTGTTTCTTGCCAAATGTACCCTATCTTTGCGTTTTTCCTCAAAATATTAGTCAATCTTTTGCCCTTTCCGAACAAATTTAGTTTAACGTTCCCTTTTCCCGCCAAATATTGGTCTATATTTGCCTTATTTTGGCAAATTTAAGCCCATACTTGCCTATTCTTCCTAATTTTGACCTATGTGGGTCTTATTTTGGCAATATTTAGCCTATCTTTGCCTTTTGCGACCAAATGTAGCCTATATTGGCCTATTCTTCCTAATTTTGACCTATATTGGCCTTATTTCGACACAATTTAGCCTATCCTTGCCTTTTGCTAACAAATTTGTGCTAAATATGCATAATTTCTTCAAAATTTGGCATATCTTTACCTGTTAGTCCAAAATATAGTCTATCTTTGAATTATTACGGCAAAGGTTGGGCAATATAGGCAAAGATACGCTCAATTGGGTGGGGAAAAGGGAAAAACAGGCAAACATAGGCTGAATTTGGTGGAAAGGGCAAAGACAGACTATATTTGGCTGAAATGAGCTAAGATAATCTAAGACGCGCCTAATGTGTCAGGAAATTGGCAAAACTAGGCTTAATTTGGGCAGGAAAATATGTAAAATTGGCAAGGATAAGCTAAATTTGGCACAGAATACGTAAAACACACAAAGATATGCTAAAGTTTGCAGGAAATTACGTAAAATCGACAATAATAGGCTAGGATAGGCAAAATTTTGCAGCTAATATGAGAAATAGTTAAAGATAGGATAATTTTTCCCGAAACAATGCAAAGATCGGCTATAAATGGTCGAAAAATGCAAAAATAAGCTAAACATTAATGGAGACAAGCTAGAAAAGGCTGTATTGTATTTAAAAAGGGCTAAAATTAACAAATTTGTCAGAAAGGTCAAAACAGAGATAGGCTAAATTTCCTCCCCGAAATTTTGCCTTTTTTTCTCGAGTAAATTTAGCCTATCTCTGATTTGATTTTTTTTAAAAACCTTATCTTTTTTAGTCTTTTTAGGCATTTTGCTGCAAACTTTAGCCTGTCCTAGGCTGTCACAGTTATTTCCTGCAAACGTTAGACCATCTTAGCCTATCTTTGCCTATTTTTCTTTTTCCTGCAATGTTTAGCCTATCTCAGCCATTCTTTGCGTATTTTACTAATATCCTGTAAACCTTAGCCTATTTTCACCCATTTCTGTTATTTGCTAAAAAATTTAGCCTATTTATGCCAATTTCTCTTTTTTCTATACCAGTATAGCCTATTTCTTGTAAACCTTAGCTTATCTTAGCCTATTTTTCTTTTTCCTGCAAATCTTAGCCTATGTTTGCCTATTTCTGTTATTATTATTTTGGTAAGTTTAAGCGCATATTTGCCTATTCCTCATAATTTTGACGTATATGGACCTTATTTTGGCAATATTTAGCCTCTCTTTACCTTTGCGAACAAACGTAGCCTATATTTGCCTTATTTCGGCACCATTTAGCCTAACCTAGCCTTTTGCTAACAAATTAGTGCCAAATTTGCGTAATTTCGGCTTAATTTAGCTTATAAATGCCTGTTAGTCCAAAATATAGGCTATCTTTGCACTATTGCGCGCAAAAGTTAGGCAATATAGGCAAATATACATTCAAATTGTGTGGGAAAAGGGAAAAATTGGCAAAGGTAGAATAAAGTTGGTGGAAAAGGCAAAGACAGGCTAACTCTTGGAGAAATAAATTAGATAGGCTAAGACGCGCTCATTATTTCAGAAAAATTACTAAAATAGGAAAAACTAGGTTTAATGTTTCAGGAATTTATGTAAAACTGGTAAAGATAGGCTAAATTTGGAACAAAATACGTAAAATGCACAAAATTAGCTAATTTTTGCAGGAAAATAAGAAAGGCAGGCAAAGATAGAGCAGGATAGGCTACATTTTGCAGCTAATATGGTATATAGTTAAAGATAGGCTTAATTGTACCGAAAAACTGGAAAGATCGGCTGTAATTGGTTAAAAATTCAAACATAGTCTAACCTTTGATGGAAAACGGGAAGGACGTGCTGATTTTGCTTTAAAAATGGCTGAAATAAACAAATTTGTCAAAAAAAAATCAAGTCAGAGATAGGCTAAATTTCCTCCCCTGCCCTGATCACGCAACAGATCATTTTAGAGGTAGCTGTATTTTAGAATGCACATTACGATTGAACCAAATCAGCTTTACTACTGACAACAACCCCTCCCCCCCCCCCAAATATGAGTCATGGGCAGAGGTAGGCACGTATTAGATTGCCGATAAATACGTGTAGAAAGTATACAAAAATATATTAAACAAGTGGCTGGAAAACCAACTACGACTCCAAATATACAGAAAGCGGCTAAAATTAAAATAAAACTAAACCATTGAGAGACAATACCCCAGAGCCATAGAAATTACATTCCTTTTTAATTCCATATATTTCAGAAAACAAATTTATTCCGAATAGAAGAACTTTCGATAGATATCCCCAAGATCTACTTTGCGGACTGCAATTTCCCTCTAATGGGACGAAAGTGCTCTAAGTAGACCATGATAAACCTCGCTTCTTGCTACAATTCGCAGCGCAGCCTAGCGGTAAGTCTTGGCGTTCAGCTGCAGTATTGATTGCAAGATGGCTGTGACCGGAAGTTTTTCATAATAATACAGTGAAGAAGTGGCATTTTGTAAAGCGAAAACCAGCTGGGTGATGTGTCTTTTCACCGTGGATCTAATACGAAGAGCTGCTTTGCGTGAAATGGTCGGTGTTTGCCCCCAAGAGGAAGTTAATGGGAAAAGCAGATGGATGGCTTCCATCCCAACGTAAAAAAGCACTGCCAACATGCAGGTAAGGTTAATGCTTTGTTTGCCAGAGCTACCAACGTTTGCGGGCGACAATCGTGTTTTATGCCTGCGTTACTCTCTTTCATCAGTCGTGCCACTTACGCTCTAGGACTTTCTGGGCAATATGAGGCGTCATTCGTAATTAGAATGTATAAAAGGGTGACTTATCGAAATACTTGCAGTACTATTCACGAGGATGTTTGATGTGAGAGTTTTACATGTGCGGTTCTGAACCTGCACAATCTTTAACTGCATAATAATCACGTTGCTAATTTGTTAAGCCTCTCGCTTTTGGCTGATTGTAATAAGAAGGCAAGGCAAACGTCCAAGCACACATGGGCGTCTTTACAATACAAAAGTGTGTGTCTGCTTACGCCATCTGTGTGAAGCAGCAGGCATTAAGAGGACAACGACGGACGTTAATGTCGCATGGCGTTGCCTTGCCGGCAGCACGTTTCTTACTCGTTTCTTTGGCTGAATGGTTAGCGTTCGAGCTTAGTGTGCCTGGGGTTTGTTAGGCCTCTCGCGTTTGGCTGATTGTAATAAGAAGGCAAGGCAAATGTCCAAGCACACACGGGCGTCTTTGCAATACAAATGTGTGCGTCTGCTTAGGCCATCTGTGTAAAGCAACAGGCATTAAGAGGACAACGACGCACGTTAAAGTTGCATGTGTTGCCGTGCCGGCAGCATGTTTCTTACTCGTTTGTTTGGCTAAATGGTTAGCGTTCGTGCTCCCTGTGCCCGAGGTTGTGCGTTCGAGACGCGAGTGGGCAATTTTTATTTTTTTACAGCTTTTTTCAAATTTAAATTTCAAAATTTTTACATCTTTTGTATTTTATAGACCCCCCAGGTCACGAATCAGTTAAATTTTTGGTCTTATCGCTTCTGTTGGTGAAATGACAGCCCGTCAAAGTAGGTAGTCGTAACTTTTGAAACTGCATAAATGCCGTAAAAAAGGGAATTTCGGGAAACGAAGACCAGATCTGAGATCCTGAGAATCCAAAGTATGTTGGTTGTGAATTTCATCGAAATCGGCGATGGTTGTAAATTTTCGACCGATTTTGAAGGCGAAATTGACGGTTTTTGCCACCTAAAACCACCAATATCTCCGCTCCCTGGACACATTTTTCAACATTTCGGGTACCAATAGGAGCGTCTGGAACCGGACTACATCTCGTAAAAGTTTCAAGATTCTATCTCCATTCTTTGGGCAGTTATGAGGGCTAATAGGTTTCAAAACACCAAGTCCAAAGCCTTGGATTTTCAGTCGGCTGAAAACTCGACTTTCTTATTTCGCAACGTATCCCAGCACTTGGGGTGTCAATAGAAAGCTGAAGTCATTTAGAATTCAACTCTGGTCTTAGATTTCGAATATTTGCAAAATTGCGGCTGTTATGAATAAAAACGTGTTAACAGTATGCTCCAGCATAGGACCATTTCAATATCACAAAATGGACGGCAGTATTAGAATTAGGAACTTTCCAAAATCTCCGAAAATTACGTCAAAGTAATTACAGATGCCCAACATCAAACAAAAATGACTCATTTCAAGATAGTTTAGATTAGGGCAGGAGGAAAATTGTTCAAAACATCAGCATTTACAAAAGATAAGGGCAACATTTGAGTCTATATCAGCATCGTGCTCTCAATGGCCGAGCGGTCAGCGCCCTGACCTGCGAAGCACGGTAACCCGGGTTCCGTTCCCACTGCCGGCGTTTGCTTTTTATGTCAAGTCTTTGCGTAAGTTCAAAACTCATCAAAGTCCAGTTTAAAGCAAAATTTCGTCAGCAGCTCCCGTGGCCGAGTGGATAAAGGCGTGACTCTGCAGGTGGTAAGTTCTGAATACAGCGGTTCGAGTCTCTGGAGGTTCATCTGCTTTATTTATGGACGGCGGAGCAGCTCTGCAAGTGGTGCCCCCTGTGAGCGTAGGCATGCAGTTTGTATATAACTGCGGGAACTGCAGTCCCACATAAGTCCTACCATGAGAGCACCACTGCAGAGACGCGGGAGCACAATTTTATACAACATTTCGCCTGAGAAGTAGTAAAGAGGTAGAGAAAATGAAAAATTTTGCGTCTCTCCCTTAGCCTAGCGGTTAGAGACACGGCTTTTTGAGCGGCGGACCCGGGCTCGAATCTCACGCGGAACTTGATTTTTTTTTTTTTTAATTTTTTTATTTCTTTCGTGCCTATGCACGCACCGAAACGTTACATTTTATAGTTAAAACCATCTTGAAACTGAAATTTTAAATGGATTCTGGTGCACCGCTCAGGGACCGTGCCTCACAAGGGAATTCCCACTCTCCACTTAGCAAGCAATTCCTGCATTTTAAGTGGAGAGTGGGAGCAAATTTCACAAGGCATATTCCAGGGTAAGGATTGTAGAAGTGGAGAGGTCTTTATTACATGCATAAAAGGTATTGATGTTGGGGGCGTTTAATGGCTGAGGAATACGTGGTTTTGGATGCGGTCAGGATCATTGTAACATACACGCCAACGTACGAATAACAGAAATAGCACAATCTCATCACCCTGTGAGCAAGCTTGCACGCGAGTTATCGGTACATTTGCAAACACGTTAATTGAGAAACATTTCAGTTTTCCACGCATTTGGGCCTTTTAATCATTTCCCACTCGCGCGCTGCTGTTCAGTTGGTGAGCTAGGTGCCAAATATTAATTACTCAGTGATTGGCTTTTTATGCACAGCTACTGAAGTGGCGGTTTACTTTATTCTAATGGGCGTAACGTGACCGCCGGATCTCGCAAGACAAAGATGTTCACAGTGAGGCGCCATCTACACGAGGATGCCACCCACATACGCTGCAGCATTAAATTAGCAAGTGATATTTTGCTGTGAGAGAAAACCGATTTAAAAAAATTTGCTAGACATCCAAACGTGCTCTATTATGATTCTTTCTCAGTGGATATGGATATGGATAGAACAACGCACTAAGAAATTTGTGGCATCTCAAATTGTAAACGTCGAAATGTGGCATATTGAAATATGAGGTTTTCCGACCTTCACAAATACCCAAAGCTCACCATCCAGGTTTTACGTGTTCATCCAAACGTCTATGTTTGCGGATATTACGAATTGCTCAAAGCTGAAACAGGTGATTGTGTAATTCTACACTTAGCACTGGAATCCAAGTTTACCGCTAGCCAAACCGAAACGCTACTAAATTTCCGCAGTCAATTGCATTGTCTAGCTATGCTCCGCAGCGGATATCAGTTACACGTATATTTGTTTCCCTACATTCTAAAAATGAAAAACATTGGCATGAAAGTCGCCTAAAACGTTGGTAGCCCTTGCTGTTTACGTAAAGCATTAACCTTACCTGAATGTTGGCAGCGCTTGTTTACGTTGGGAATGAAGCATTTGCGTTTGGGTGTAACTTTTCACCTAACTTCTGTGTATGGACACGCACCGACTATTTCACGCAAAGCGGCACTTCTTAATATATCCACGGTGAAAAGACACATCGCTCAACCGGTTTTTTACCTTACAAACAGCAACCTTTGCACTGCATTGACATGGAAAACCTCCAGACACAGCCATTTTGCAATAAACACTGGAGCTGAAGACCAAGATGTACCGATAGGTTGCGTTGCGAATTGCAGGAATCAACGAGCTTATCACGAGTAATTGCAGATCGCAGCACTTGGTGTCGAGAAGCGGGAATTCGGATCACTTTGGGACTCAAAATACTCCCTTCTACCGTTAATGTGATAAGCTAGTTGATTGTTGTTATTATTCTATCCTCGCATGCCAAAACGCCTCAAGAGCAACATTAAACACGCTTGTATATTAACTCTCACAGTTGAATAAAGAATAAACATAGAATCATGAACATTGTACTAGATAAAGCTGATGTCCGGATGATATAGGCTATCTTTCCACTATTACGGCAAGAGTTAGGCAATGCAGAATTCAGCCTATCCTAGCCTGTCACTTATTTCCTGCTATCCTTAGACCATCTTAGGCTTGCCGATTTCTTTTATTTCCTGCTAACTTTAGTCTATCTTAGGCTATCTTTGCCTATTTTACTTATTTCTTGTAAATGTTAGCCTATCTTTGCCCATTTCTCTTATTTCCTATACAATTTTGCCTATCTTAGCCTATCTTTGCCCATTTCGCTCATTTCTTGCAAACCTTAGCCTATCTTTGCCTATCTATACTACCAAAAGTAGCCTATCTTTGCACTTTTCCTCCAAATATTAGCCTATTCTTGCCCTTTCCAGCATACTTAGTTTAACTACGCTTTTTCCTCCTAATTTTGGCATATCTATGGCTTATTTTGGATCATTTAAGCCCAGATATCCCTATTCCTCCTAATTTTGACATACATGGGCCTTATTTCGGCCATATTTTGCCTTTCTTTGCGTTTTGCATTAAAAATAGCCTTTTTTTCCTTTACTTTAGCACCATTTGGCCTATCCTTGCCTTTTCTTAACAAATTTGTGCTACATTTGCGTAATTTCGGCTTTATTTAGCTTATGTTTGTCTCATAGCCCAAAATATAGGCTATCTTTCCACTATTACGGCAAGAGTAGCGCAAAGTAGGCAAATATACGCTCATATTGTGTGGGAAAAGGGAAAAATAATTAAAGATAGGCTAAATTTGGTGGAAGCATTTCGAGAATTGAGCTAACATAGGCTAAGACGCGCTTAAGGTGTCAGGAAATTCGAAAAATAGGCATAACTAAGTTTAATTTTGATCGAAAATTTGTAAAACTGGCTAAGATAGGCTAAATTTGCCACAACATTTGTTAAATGCACAAAAATATGCTAAATTTTGCATGAAAATAAGAGTGTGCGGCAAGGACGGGCTCATTTTGCATAAAAAACGGCTAAAATTAACAAATTTCTCAGAAAAGTCAAATCAGAGATAGGCTAAATTTCCTCCTCGAATTTTTGCCCTATTTTCTCGAGTAAATTTAGCCTATCCTTGAATTGATTTATTTTGAAAAACCATAAATTATTTAGTCTTTTTCGGCATTTTCCTGCAGAATTCAGCCTATCCTAGCCTGTCACTTATTTCCTGCTATCCTTAGACATCTTAGGCTATATATGCCGATTTCTTTTATTTCCTGCTAACTTTAGCCTTTAGCCTATAGCCTATAGGCTATCTTTGCCTATTTTACTTATTTCCTGTAAATGTTAGCCTATCTTTGCCCATTTCTCTTATTTCCTATACAATTTTGCCTATATTAGCCTATCTTTGCCCATTTCGCTCATTTCTTGCAAACCTTAGCCTATCTTTGCCTTTTGCGACCATATTGGCCTTATTTCGACACAATTTAGCCTATCCTTGCCTTTTGCTAACAAATTTGTGCTAAATATGCATAATTTCTTCAAAATTTGGCATATCTTTACCTGTTAGTCCAAAATATAGTCTATCTTTGAATTATTACGGCAAAGGTTGGGCAATATAGGCAAAGATACGCTCAATTGGGTGGGGAAAAGGGAAAAACAGGCAAACATAGGCTGAATTTGGTGGAAAGGGCAAAGACAGACTATATTTGGCTGAAATGAGCTAAGATAATCTAAGACGCGCCTAATGTGTCAGGAAATTGGCAAAACTAGGCTTAATTTGGGCAGGAAAATATGTAAAATTGGCAAGGATAAGCTAAATTTGGCACAGAATACGTAAAACACACAAAGATATGCTAAAGTTTGCAGGAAATTACGTAAAATCGACAATAATAGGCTAGGATAGGCAAAATTTTGCAGCTAATATGAGAAATAGTTAAAGATAGGATAATTTTTCCCGAAACAATGCAAAGATCGGCTATAAATGGTCGAAAAATGCAAAAATAAGCTAAACATTAATGGAGACAAGCTAGAAAAGGCTGTATTGTATTTAAAAAGGGCTAAAATTAACAAATTTGTCAGAAAGGTCAAAACAGAGATAGGCTAAATTTCCTCCCCGAAATTTTGCCTTTTTTTCTCGAGTAAATTTAGCCTATCTCTGATTTGATTTTTTTTAAAAACCTTATCTTTTTTAGTCTTTTTAGGCATTTTGCTGCAAACTTTAGCCTGTCCTAGGCTGTCACAGTTATTTCCTGCAAACGTTAGACCATCTTAGCCTATCTTTGCCTATTTTTCTTTTTCCTGCAATGTTTAGCCTATCTCAGCCATTCTTTGCGTATTTTACTAATATCCTGTAAACCTTAGCCTATTTTCACCCATTTCTGTTATTTGCTAAAAAATTTAGCCTATTTATGCCAATTTCTCTTTTTTCTATACCAGTATAGCCTATTTCTTGTAAACCTTAGCTTATCTTAGCCTATTTTTCTTTTTCCTGCAAATCTTAGCCTATGTTTGCCTATTTCTGTTATTATTATTTTGGTAAGTTTAAGCGCATATTTGCCTATTCCTCATAATTTTGACGTATATGGACCTTATTTTGGCAATATTTAGCCTCTCTTTACCTTTGCGAACAAACGTAGCCTATATTTGCCTTATTTCGGCACCATTTAGCCTAACCTAGCCTTTTGCTAACAAATTAGTGCCAAATTTGCGTAATTTCGGCTTAATTTAGCTTATAAATGCCTGTTAGTCCAAAATATAGGCTATCTTTGCACTATTGCGCGCAAAAGTTAGGCAATATAGGCAAATATACATTCAAATTGTGTGGGAAAAGGGAAAAATTGGCAAAGGTAGAATAAAGTTGGTGGAAAAGGCAAAGACAGGCTAACTCTTGGAGAAATAAATTAGATAGGCTAAGACGCGCTCATTATTTCAGAAAAATTACTAAAATAGGAAAAACTAGGTTTAATGTTTCAGGAATTTATGTAAAACTGGTAAAGATAGGCTAAATTTGGAACAAAATACGTAAAATGCACAAAATTAGCTAATTTTTGCAGGAAAATAAGAAAGGCAGGCAAAGATAGAGCAGGATAGGCTACATTTTGCAGCTAATATGGTATATAGTTAAAGATAGGCTTAATTGTACCGAAAAACTGGAAAGATCGGCTGTAATTGGTTAAAAATTCAAACATAGTCTAACCTTTGATGGAAAACGGGAAGGACGTGCTGATTTTGCTTTAAAAATGGCTGAAATAAACAAATTTGTCAAAAAAAAATCAAGTCAGAGATAGGCTAAATTTCCTCCCCTGCCCTGATCACGCAACAGATCATTTTAGAGGTAGCTGTATTTTAGAATGCACATTACGATTGAACCAAATCAGCTTTACTACTGACAACAACCCCTCCCCCCCCCCCAAATATGAGTCATGGGCAGAGGTAGGCACGTATTAGATTGCCGATAAATACGTGTAGAAAGTATACAAAAATATATTAAACAAGTGGCTGGAAAACCAACTACGACTCCAAATATACAGAAAGCGGCTAAAATTAAAATAAAACTAAACCATTGAGAGACAATACCCCAGAGCCATAGAAATTACATTCCTTTTTAATTCCATATATTTCAGAAAACAAATTTATTCCGAATAGAAGAACTTTCGATAGATATCCCCAAGATCTACTTTGCGGACTGCAATTTCCCTCTAATGGGACGAAAGTGCTCTAAGTAGACCATGATAAACCTCGCTTCTTGCTACAATTCGCAGCGCAGCCTAGCGGTAAGTCTTGGCGTTCAGCTGCAGTATTGATTGCAAGATGGCTGTGACCGGAAGTTTTTCATAATAATACAGTGAAGAAGTGGCATTTTGTAAAGCGAAAACCAGCTGGGTGATGTGTCTTTTCACCGTGGATCTAATACGAAGAGCTGCTTTGCGTGAAATGGTCGGTGTTTGCCCCCAAGAGGAAGTTAATGGGAAAAGCAGATGGATGGCTTCCATCCCAACGTAAAAAAGCACTGCCAACATGCAGGTAAGGTTAATGCTTTGTTTGCCAGAGCTACCAACGTTTGCGGGCGACAATCGTGTTTTATGCCTGCGTTACTCTCTTTCATCAGTCGTGCCACTTACGCTCTAGGACTTTCTGGGCAATATGAGGCGTCATTCGTAATTAGAATGTATAAAAGGGTGACTTATCGAAATACTTGCAGTACTATTCACGAGGATGTTTGATGTGAGAGTTTTACATGTGCGGTTCTGAACCTGCACAATCTTTAACTGCATAATAATCACGTTGCTAATTTGTTAAGCCTCTCGCTTTTGGCTGATTGTAATAAGAAGGCAAGGCAAACGTCCAAGCACACATGGGCGTCTTTACAATACAAAAGTGTGTGTCTGCTTACGCCATCTGTGTGAAGCAGCAGGCATTAAGAGGACAACGACGGACGTTAATGTCGCATGGCGTTGCCTTGCCGGCAGCACGTTTCTTACTCGTTTCTTTGGCTGAATGGTTAGCGTTCGAGCTTAGTGTGCCTGGGGTTTGTTAGGCCTCTCGCGTTTGGCTGATTGTAATAAGAAGGCAAGGCAAATGTCCAAGCACACACGGGCGTCTTTGCAATACAAATGTGTGCGTCTGCTTAGGCCATCTGTGTAAAGCAACAGGCATTAAGAGGACAACGACGCACGTTAAAGTTGCATGTGTTGCCGTGCCGGCAGCATGTTTCTTACTCGTTTGTTTGGCTAAATGGTTAGCGTTCGTGCTCCCTGTGCCCGAGGTTGTGCGTTCGAGACGCGAGTGGGCAATTTTTATTTTTTTACAGCTTTTTTCAAATTTAAATTTCAAAATTTTTACATCTTTTGTATTTTATAGACCCCCCAGGTCACGAATCAGTTAAATTTTTGGTCTTATCGCTTCTGTTGGTGAAATGACAGCCCGTCAAAGTAGGTAGTCGTAACTTTTGAAACTGCATAAATGCCGTAAAAAAGGGAATTTCGGGAAACGAAGACCAGATCTGAGATCCTGAGAATCCAAAGTATGTTGGTTGTGAATTTCATCGAAATCGGCGATGGTTGTAAATTTTCGACCGATTTTGAAGGCGAAATTGACGGTTTTTGCCACCTAAAACCACCAATATCTCCGCTCCCTGGACACATTTTTCAACATTTCGGGTACCAATAGGAGCGTCTGGAACCGGACTACATCTCGTAAAAGTTTCAAGATTCTATCTCCATTCTTTGGGCAGTTATGAGGGCTAATAGGTTTCAAAACACCAAGTCCAAAGCCTTGGATTTTCAGTCGGCTGAAAACTCGACTTTCTTATTTCGCAACGTATCCCAGCACTTGGGGTGTCAATAGAAAGCTGAAGTCATTTAGAATTCAACTCTGGTCTTAGATTTCGAATATTTGCAAAATTGCGGCTGTTATGAATAAAAACGTGTTAACAGTATGCTCCAGCATAGGACCATTTCAATATCACAAAATGGACGGCAGTATTAGAATTAGGAACTTTCCAAAATCTCCGAAAATTACGTCAAAGTAATTACAGATGCCCAACATCAAACAAAAATGACTCATTTCAAGATAGTTTAGATTAGGGCAGGAGGAAAATTGTTCAAAACATCAGCATTTACAAAAGATAAGGGCAACATTTGAGTCTATATCAGCATCGTGCTCTCAATGGCCGAGCGGTCAGCGCCCTGACCTGCGAAGCACGGTAACCCGGGTTCCGTTCCCACTGCCGGCGTTTGCTTTTTATGTCAAGTCTTTGCGTAAGTTCAAAACTCATCAAAGTCCAGTTTAAAGCAAAATTTCGTCAGCAGCTCCCGTGGCCGAGTGGATAAAGGCGTGACTCTGCAGGTGGTAAGTTCTGAATACAGCGGTTCGAGTCTCTGGAGGTTCATCTGCTTTATTTATGGACGGCGGAGCAGCTCTGCAAGTGGTGCCCCCTGTGAGCGTAGGCATGCAGTTTGTATATAACTGCGGGAACTGCAGTCCCACATAAGTCCTACCATGAGAGCACCACTGCAGAGACGCGGGAGCACAATTTTATACAACATTTCGCCTGAGAAGTAGTAAAGAGGTAGAGAAAATGAAAAATTTTGCGTCTCTCCCTTAGCCTAGCGGTTAGAGACACGGCTTTTTGAGCGGCGGACCCGGGCTCGAATCTCACGCGGAACTTGATTTTTTTTTTTTTTAATTTTTTTATTTCTTTCGTGCCTATGCACGCACCGAAACGTTACATTTTATAGTTAAAACCATCTTGAAACTGAAATTTTAAATGGATTCTGGTGCACCGCTCAGGGACCGTGCCTCACAAGGGAATTCCCACTCTCCACTTAGCAAGCAATTCCTGCATTTTAAGTGGAGAGTGGGAGCAAATTTCACAAGGCATATTCCAGGGTAAGGATTGTAGAAGTGGAGAGGTCTTTATTACATGCATAAAAGGTATTGATGATGGGGGCGTTTAATGGCTGAGGAATACGTGGTTTTGGATGCGGTCAGGATCATTGTAACATACACGCCAACGTACGAATAACAGAAATAGCACAATCTCATCACCCTGTGAGCAAGCTTGCACGCGAATTATCGGTACATTTGCAAACACGTTAATTGAGAAACATTTCAGTTTTCCACGCATTTGGGCCTTTTAATCATTTCCCACTCGCGCGCTGCTGTTCAGTTGGTGAGCTAGGTGCCAAATATTAATTACTCAGTGATTGGCTTTTTATGCACAGCTACTGAAGTGGCGGTTTACTTTATTCTAATGGGCGTAACGTGACCGCCGGATCTCGCAAGACAAAGATGTTCACAGTGAGGCGCCATCTACACGAGGATGCCACCCACATACGCTGCAGCATTAAATTAGCAAGTGATATTTTGCTGTGAGAGAAAACCGATTTAAAAAAATTTGCTAGACATCCAAACGTGCTCTATTATGATTCTTTCTCAGTGGATATGGATATGGATAGAACAACGCACTAAGAAATTTGTGGCATCTCAAATTGTAAACGTCGAAATGTGGCATATTGAAATATGAGGTTTTCCGACCTTCACAAATACCCAAAGCTCACCATCCAGGTTTTACGTGTTCATCCAAACGTCTATGTTTGCGGATATTACGAATTGCTCAAAGCTGAAACAGGTGATTGTGTAATTCTACACTTAGCACTGGAATCCAAGTTTACCGCTAGCCAAACCGAAACGCTACTAAATTTCCGCAGTCAATTGCATTGTCTAGCTATGCTCCGCAGCGGATATCAGTTACACGTATATTTGTTTCCCTACATTCTAAAAATGAAAAACATTGGCATGAAAGTCGCCTAAAACGTTGGTAGCCCTTGCTGTTTACGTAAAGCATTAACCTTACCTGAATGTTGGCAGCGCTTGTTTACGTTGGGAATGAAGCATTTGCGTTTGGGTGTAACTTTTCACCTAACTTCTGTGTATGGACACGCACCGACTATTTCACGCAAAGCGGCACTTCTTAATATATCCACGGTGAAAAGACACATCGCTCAACCGGTTTTTTACCTTACAAACAGCAACCTTTGCACTGCATTGACATGGAAAACCTCCAGACACAGCCATTTTGCAATAAACACTGGAGCTGAAGACCAAGATGTACCGATAGGTTGCGTTGCGAATTGCAGGAATCAACGAGCTTATCACGAGTAATTGCAGATCGCAGCACTTGGTGTCGAGAAGCGGGAATTCGGATCACTTTGGGACTCAAAATACTCCCTTCTACCGTTAATGTGATAAGCTAGTTGATTGTTGTTATTATTCTATCCTCGCATGCCAAAACGCCTCAAGAGCAACATTAAACACGCTTGTATATTAACTCTCACAGTTGAATAAAGAATAAACATAGAATCATGAACATTGTACTAGATAAAGCTGATGTCCGGATGATATAGGCTATCTTTCCACTATTACGGCAAGAGTTAGGCAATGCAGAATTCAGCCTATCCTAGCCTGTCACTTATTTCCTGCTATCCTTAGACCATCTTAGGCTTGCCGATTTCTTTTATTTCCTGCTAACTTTAGTCTATCTTAGGCTATCTTTGCCTATTTTACTTATTTCTTGTAAATGTTAGCCTATCTTTGCCCATTTCTCTTATTTCCTATACAATTTTGCCTATCTTAGCCTATCTTTGCCCATTTCGCTCATTTCTTGCAAACCTTAGCCTATCTTTGCCTATCTATACTACCAAAAGTAGCCTATCTTTGCACTTTTCCTCCAAATATTAGCCTATTCTTGCCCTTTCCAGCATACTTAGTTTAACTACGCTTTTTCCTCCTAATTTTGGCATATCTATGGCTTATTTTGGATCATTTAAGCCCAGATATCCCTATTCCTCCTAATTTTGACATACATGGGCCTTATTTCGGCCATATTTTGCCTTTCTTTGCGTTTTGCATTAAAAATAGCCTTTTTTTCCTTTACTTTAGCACCATTTGGCCTATCCTTGCCTTTTCTTAACAAATTTGTGCTACATTTGCGTAATTTCGGCTTTATTTAGCTTATGTTTGTCTCATAGCCCAAAATATAGGCTATCTTTCCACTATTACGGCAAGAGTAGCGCAAAGTAGGCAAATATACGCTCATATTGTGTGGGAAAAGGGAAAAATAATTAAAGATAGGCTAAATTTGGTGGAAGCATTTCGAGAATTGAGCTAACATAGGCTAAGACGCGCTTAAGGTGTCAGGAAATTCGAAAAATAGGCATAACTAAGTTTAATTTTGATCGAAAATTTGTAAAACTGGCTAAGATAGGCTAAATTTGCCACAACATTTGTTAAATGCACAAAAATATGCTAAATTTTGCATGAAAATAAGAGTGTGCGGCAAGGACGGGCTCATTTTGCATAAAAAACGGCTAAAATTAACAAATTTCTCAGAAAAGTCAAATCAGAGATAGGCTAAATTTCCTCCTCGAATTTTTGCCCTATTTTCTCGAGTAAATTTAGTCTATCCTTGAATTGATTTATTTTGAAAAACCATAAATTATTTAGTCTTTTTCGGCATTTTCCTGCAGAATTCAGCCTATCCTAGCCTGTCACTTATTTCCTGCTATCCTTAGACATCTTAGGCTATATATGCCGATTTCTTTTATTTCCTGCTAACTTTAGCCTTTAGCCTATAGCCTATAGGCTATCTTTGCCTATTTTACTTATTTCCTGTAAATGTTAGCCTATCTTTGCCCATTTCTCTTATTTCCTATACAATTTTGCCTATATTAGCCTATCTTTGCCCATTTCGCTCATTTCTTGCAAACCTTAACCTATCTTTGCCTTTTGCGACCATATTGGCCTTATTTCGACACAATTTAACCTATCCTTGCCTTTTGCTAACAAATTTGTGCTAAATATGCATAATTTCTTCAAAATTTGGCATATCTTTACCTGTTAGTCCAAAATATAGTCTATCTTTGAATTATTACGGCAAAGGTTGGGCAATATAGGCAAAGATACGCTCAATTGGGTGGGGAAAAGGGAAAAACAGGCAAACATAGGCTGAATTTGGTGGAAAGGGCAAAGACAGACTATATTTGGCTGAAATGAGCTAAGATAATCTAAGACGCGCCTAATGTGTCAGGAAATTGGCAAAACTAGGCTTAATTTGGGCAGGAAAATATGTAAAATTGGCAAGGATAAGCTAAATTTGGCACAGAATACGTAAAACACACAAAGATATGCTAAAGTTTGCAGGAAATTACGTAAAATCGACAATAATAGGCTAGGATAGGCAAAATTTTGCAGCTAATATGAGAAATAGTTAAAGATAGGATAATTTTTCCCGAAACAATGCAAAGATCGGCTATAAATGGTCGAAAAATGCAAAAATAAGCTAAACATTAATGGAGACAAGCTAGAAAAGGCTGTATTGTATTTAAAAAGGGCTAAAATTAACAAATTTGTCAGAAAGGTCAAAACAGAGATAGGCTAAATTTCCTCCCCGAAATTTTGCCTTTTTTTCTCGAGTAAATTTAGCCTATCTCTGATTTGATTTTTTTTAAAAACCTTATCTTTTTTAGTCTTTTTAGGCATTTTGCTGCAAACTTTAGCCTGTCCTAGGCTGTCACAGTTATTTCCTGCAAACGTTAGACCATCTTAGCCTATCTTTGCCTATTTTTCTTTTTCCTGCAATGTTTAGCCTATCTCAGCCATTCTTTGCGTATTTTACTAATATCCTGTAAACCTTAGCCTATTTTCACCCATTTCTGTTATTTGCTAAAAAATTTAGCCTATTTATGCCAATTTCTCTTTTTTCTATACCAATATGGCCTATTTCTTGTAAACCTTAGCTTATCTTAGCCTATTTTTCTTTTTCCTGCAAATCTTAGCCTATGTTTGCCTATTTCTGTTATTATTATTTTGGTAAGTTTAAGCGCATATTTGCCTATTCCTCATAATTTTGACGTATATGGACCTTATTTTGGCAATATTTAGCCTCTCTTTACCTTTGCGAACAAACGTAGCCTATATTTGCCTTATTTCGGCACCATTTAGCCTAACCTAGCCTTTTGCTAACAAATTAGTGCCAAATTTGCGTAATTTCGGCTTAATTTAGCTTATAAATGCCTGTTAGTCCAAAATATAGGCTATCTTTGCACTATTGCGCGCAAAAGTTAGGCAATATAGGCAAATATACATTCAAATTGTGTGGGAAAAGGGAAAAATTGGCAAAGGTAGAATAAAGTTGGTGGAAAAGGCAAAGACAGGCTAACTCTTGGAGAAATAAATTAGATAGGCTAAGACGCGCTCATTATTTCAGAAAAATTACTAAAATAGGAAAAACTAGGTTTAATGTTTCAGGAATTTATGTAAAACTGGTAAAGATAGGCTAAATTTGGAACAAAATACGTAAAATGCACAAAATTAGCTAATTTTTGCAGGAAAATAAGAAAGGCAGGCAAAGATAGAGCAGGATAGGCTACATTTTGCAGCTAATATGGTATATAGTTAAAGATAGGCTTAATTGTACCGAAAAACTGGAAAGATCGGCTGTAATTGGTTAAAAATTCAAACATAGTCTAACCTTTGATGGAAAACGGGAAGGACGTGCTGATTTTGCTTTAAAAATGGCTGAAATAAACAAATTTGTCAAAAAAAAATCAAGTCAGAGATAGGCTAAATTTCCTCCCCTGCCCTGATCACGCAACAGATCATTTTAGAGGTAGCTGTATTTTAGAATGCACATTACGATTGAACCAAATCAGCTTTACTACTGACAACAACCCCTCCCCCCCCCAAATATGAGTCATGGGCAGAGGTAGGCACGTATTAGATTGCCGATAAATACGTGTAGAAAGTATACAAAAATATATTAAACAAGTGGCTGGAAAACCAACTACGACTCCAAATATACAGAAAGCGGCTAAAATTAAAATAAAACTAAACCATTGAGAGACAATACCCCAGAGCCATAGAAATTACATTCCTTTTTAATTCCATATATTTCAGAAAACAAATTTATTCCGAATAGAAGAACTTTCGATAGATATCCCCAAGATCTACTTTGCGGACTGCAATTTCCCTCTAATGGGACGAAAGTGCTCTAAGTAGACCATGATAAACCTCGCTTCTTGCTACAATTCGCAGCGCAGCCTAGCGGTAAGTCTTGGCGTTCAGCTGCAGTATTGATTGCAAGATGGCTGTGACCGGAAGTTTTTCATAATAATACAGTGAAGAAGTGGCATTTTGTAAAGCGAAAACCAGCTGGGTGATGTGTCTTTTCACCGTGGATCTAATACGAAGAGCTGCTTTGCGTGAAATGGTCGGTGTTTGCCCCCAAGAGGAAGTTAATGGGAAAAGCAGATGGATGGCTTCCATCCCAACGTAAAAAAGCACTGCCAACATGCAGGTAAGGTTAATGCTTTGTTTGCCAGAGCTACCAACGTTTGCGGGCGACAATCGTGTTTTATGCCTGCGTTACTCTCTTTCATCAGTCGTGCCACTTACGCTCTAGGACTTTCTGGGCAATATGAGGCGTCATTCGTAATTAGAATGTATAAAAGGGTGACTTATCGAAATACTTGCAGTACTATTCACGAGGATGTTTGATGTGAGAGTTTTACATGTGCGGTTCTGAACCTGCACAATCTTTAACTGCATAATAATCACGTTGCTAATTTGTTAAGCCTCTCGCTTTTGGCTGATTGTAATAAGAAGGCAAGGCAAACGTCCAAGCACACATGGGCGTCTTTACAATACAAAAGTGTGTGTCTGCTTACGCCATCTGTGTGAAGCAGCAGGCATTAAGAGGACAACGACGGACGTTAATGTCGCATGGCGTTGCCTTGCCGGCAGCACGTTTCTTACTCGTTTCTTTGGCTGAATGGTTAGCGTTCGAGCTTAGTGTGCCTGGGGTTTGTTAGGCCTCTCGCGTTTGGCTGATTGTAATAAGAAGGCAAGGCAAATGTCCAAGCACACACGGGCGTCTTTGCAATACAAATGTGTGCGTCTGCTTAGGCCATCTGTGTAAAGCAACAGGCATTAAGAGGACAACGACGCACGTTAAAGTTGCATGTGTTGCCGTGCCGGCAGCATGTTTCTTACTCGTTTGTTTGGCTAAATGGTTAGCGTTCGTGCTCCCTGTGCCCGAGGTTGTGCGTTCGAGACGCGAGTGGGCAATTTTTATTTTTTTACAGCTTTTTTCAAATTTAAATTTCAAAATTTTTACATCTTTTGTATTTTATAGACCCCCCAGGTCACGAATCAGTTAAATTTTTGGTCTTATCGCTTCTGTTGGTGAAATGACAGCCCGTCAAAGTAGGTAGTCGTAACTTTTGAAACTGCATAAATGCCGTAAAAAAGGGAATTTCGGGAAACGAAGACCAGATCTGAGATCCTGAGAATCCAAAGTATGTTGGTTGTGAATTTCATCGAAATCGGCGATGGTTGTAAATTTTCGACCGATTTTGAAGGCGAAATTGACGGTTTTTGCCACCTAAAACCACCAATATCTCCGCTCCCTGGACACATTTTTCAACATTTCGGGTACCAATAGGAGCGTCTGGAACCGGACTACATCTCGTAAAAGTTTCAAGATTCTATCTCCATTCTTTGGGCAGTTATGAGGGCTAATAGGTTTCAAAACACCAAGTCCAAAGCCTTGGATTTTCAGTCGGCTGAAAACTCGACTTTCTTATTTCGCAACGTATCCCAGCACTTGGGGTGTCAATAGAAAGCTGAAGTCATTTAGAATTCAACTCTGGTCTTAGATTTCGAATATTTGCAAAATTGCGGCTGTTATGAATAAAAACGTGTTAACAGTATGCTCCAGCATAGGACCATTTCAATATCACAAAATGGACGGCAGTATTAGAATTAGGAACTTTCCAAAATCTCCGAAAATTACGTCAAAGTAATTACAGATGCCCAACATCAAACAAAAATGACTCATTTCAAGATAGTTTAGATTAGGGCAGGAGGAAAATTGTTCAAAACATCAGCATTTACAAAAGATAAGGGCAACATTTGAGTCTATATCAGCATCGTGCTCTCAATGGCCGAGCGGTCAGCGCCCTGACCTGCGAAGCACGGTAACCCGGGTTCCGTTCCCACTGCCGGCGTTTGCTTTTTATGTCAAGTCTTTGCGTAAGTTCAAAACTCATCAAAGTCCAGTTTAAAGCAAAATTTCGTCAGCAGCTCCCGTGGCCGAGTGGATAAAGGCGTGACTCTGCAGGTGGTAAGTTCTGAATACAGCGGTTCGAGTCTCTGGAGGTTCATCTGCTTTATTTATGGACGGCGGAGCAGCTCTGCAAGTGGTGCCCCCTGTGAGCGTAGGCATGCAGTTTGTATATAACTGCGGGAACTGCAGTCCCACATAAGTCCTACCATGAGAGCACCACTGCAGAGACGCGGGAGCACAATTTTATACAACATTTCGCCTGAGAAGTAGTAAAGAGGTAGAGAAAATGAAAAATTTTGCGTCTCTCCCTTAGCCTAGCGGTTAGAGACACGGCTTTTTGAGCGGCGGACCCGGGCTCGAATCTCACGCGGAACTTGATTTTTTTTTTTTTTAATTTTTTTATTTCTTTCGTGCCTATGCACGCACCGAAACGTTACATTTTATAGTTAAAACCATCTTGAAACTGAAATTTTAAATGGATTCTGGTGCACCGCTCAGGGACCGTGCCTCACAAGGGAATTCCCACTCTCCACTTAGCAAGCAATTCCTGCATTTTAAGTGGAGAGTGGGAGCAAATTTCACAAGGCATATTCCAGGGTAAGGATTGTAGAAGTGGAGAGGTCTTTATTACATGCATAAAAGGTATTGATGTTGGGGGCGTTTAATGGCTGAGGAATACGTGGTTTTGGATGCGGTCAGGATCATTGTAACATACACGCCAACGTACGAATAACAGAAATAGCACAATCTCATCACCCTGTGAGCAAGCTTGCACGCGAGTTATCGGTACATTTGCAAACACGTTAATTGAGAAACATTTCAGTTTTCCACGCATTTGGGCCTTTTAATCATTTCCCACTCGCGCGCTGCTGTTCAGTTGGTGAGCTAGGTGCCAAATATTAATTACTCAGTGATTGGCTTTTTATGCACAGCTACTGAAGTGGCGGTTTACTTTATTCTAATGGGCGTAACGTGACCGCCGGATCTCGCAAGACAAAGATGTTCACAGTGAGGCGCCATCTACACGAGGATGCCACCCACATACGCTGCAGCATTAAATTAGCAAGTGATATTTTGCTGTGAGAGAAAACCGATTTAAAAAAATTTGCTAGACATCCAAACGTGCTCTATTATGATTCTTTCTCAGTGGATATGGATATGGATAGAACAACGCACTAAGAAATTTGTGGCATCTCAAATTGTAAACGTCGAAATGTGGCATATTGAAATATGAGGTTTTCCGACCTTCACAAATACCCAAAGCTCACCATCCAGGTTTTACGTGTTCATCCAAACGTCTATGTTTGCGGATATTACGAATTGCTCAAAGCTGAAACAGGTGATTGTGTAATTCTACACTTAGCACTGGAATCCAAGTTTACCGCTAGCCAAACCGAAACGCTACTAAATTTCCGCAGTCAATTGCATTGTCTAGCTATGCTCCGCAGCGGATATCAGTTACACGTATATTTGTTTCCCTACATTCTAAAAATGAAAAACATTGGCATGAAAGTCGCCTAAAACGTTGGTAGCCCTTGCTGTTTACGTAAAGCATTAACCTTACCTGAATGTTGGCAGCGCTTGTTTACGTTGGGAATGAAGCATTTGCGTTTGGGTGTAACTTTTCACCTAACTTCTGTGTATGGACACGCACCGACTATTTCACGCAAAGCGGCACTTCTTAATATATCCACGGTGAAAAGACACATCGCTCAACCGGTTTTTTACCTTACAAACAGCAACCTTTGCACTGCATTGACATGGAAAACCTCCAGACACAGCCATTTTGCAATAAACACTGGAGCTGAAGACCAAGATGTACCGATAGGTTGCGTTGCGAATTGCAGGAATCAACGAGCTTATCACGAGTAATTGCAGATCGCAGCACTTGGTGTCGAGAAGCGGGAATTCGGATCACTTTGGGACTCAAAATACTCCCTTCTACCGTTAATGTGATAAGCTAGTTGATTGTTGTTATTATTCTATCCTCGCATGCCAAAACGCCTCAAGAGCAACATTAAACACGCTTGTATATTAACTCTCACAGTTGAATAAAGAATAAACATAGAATCATGAACATTGTACTAGATAAAGCTGATGTCCGGATGATATAGGCTATCTTTCCACTATTACGGCAAGAGTTAGGCAATGCAGAATTCAGCCTATCCTAGCCTGTCACTTATTTCCTGCTATCCTTAGACCATCTTAGGCTTGCCGATTTCTTTTATTTCCTGCTAACTTTAGTCTATCTTAGGCTATCTTTGCCTATTTTACTTATTTCTTGTAAATGTTAGCCTATCTTTGCCCATTTCTCTTATTTCCTATACAATTTTGCCTATCTTAGCCTATCTTTGCCCATTTCGCTCATTTCTTGCAAACCTTAGCTTATCTTTGCCTGCTATACTACCAAAAGTAGCCTATCTTTGCACTTTTCCTCCAAATATTAGCCTATTCTTGCCCTTTCCAGCATACTTAGTTTAACTACGCTTTTTCCTCCTAATTTTGGCATATCTATGGCTTATTTTGGATCATTTAAGCCCAGATATCCCTATTCCTCCTAATTTTGACATACATGGGCCTTATTTCGGCCATATTTTGCCTTTCTTTGCGTTTTGCATTAAAAATAGCCTTTTTCCCTTTACTTTAGCACCATTTGGCCTATCCTTGCCTTTTCTTAACAAATTTGTGCTACATTTGCGTAATTTCGGCTTTATTTAGCTTATGTTTGTCTCATAGCCCAAAATATAGGCTATCTTTCCACTATTACGGCAAGAGTAGCGCAAAGTAGGCAAATATACGCTCATATTGTGTGGGAAAAGGGAAAAATAATTAAAGATAGGCTAAATTTGGTGGAAGCATTTCGAGAATTGAGCTAACATAGGCTAAGACGCGCTTAAGGTGTCAGGAAATTCGAAAAATAGGCATAACTAAGTTTAATTTTGATCGAAAATTTGTAAAACTTGCTAAGATAGGCTAAATTTGCCACAACATGTGTTAAATGCACAAAAATATGCTAAATTTTGCATGAAAATAAGAGTGTGCGGCAAGGACGGGCTCATTTTGCATAAAAAACGGCTAAAATTAACAAATTTCTCAGAAAAGTCAAATCAGAGATAGGCTAAATTTCCTCCTCGAATTTTTGCCCTATTTTCTCGAGTAAATTTAGCCTATCCTTGAATTGATTTATTTTGAAAAACCATAAATTATTTAGTCTTTTTCGGCATTTTCCTGCAGAATTCAGCCTATCCTAGCCTGTCACTTATTTCCTGCTATCCTGACATCTTAGGCTATATTTGCCGATTTCTTTTATTTCCTGCTAACTTTAGCCTTTAGCCTATAGCCTATAGGCTATCTTTGCCTATTTTACTTATTTCCTGTAAATGTTAGCCTATCTTTGCCCATTTCTCTTATTTCCTATACAATTTTGCCTATATTAGCCTATCTTTGCCCATTTCGCTCATATCTTGCAAACCTTAGCCTATCTTTACCTTTTGCGACCATATTGGCCTTATTTCGACACAATTTAGCCTATCCTTGCCTTTTGCTAACAAATTTGTGCTAAATATGCATAATTTCTTCAAAATTTGGCATATCTTTACCTGTTAGTCCGAAATATAGTCTATCTGAATTAGAATTATTACGGCAAAGGATGGACAATATAAGCAAAGATACGCTCAAATTGGGTGGGGAAAAGGGAAAAACAGGCAAACATAGGCAGAATTTGGTGGAAAGGGCAAAGACAGGCTAACTTTGTCTGAAATCAGCTATGATAGGCTAAGAGGCGCTTAATGTGCCAGGTAATTGAATATAGGCAAAACTAGGCTTAATTTGGGCAGGAAAATATGTAAAATTGGCAAGGATAAGCTAAATTTGGCACAGAATACGTAAAACACACAAAGATATGCTAAAGTTTGCAGGAAATTACGTAAAATCGACAATAATAGGCTAGGATAGGCAAAATTTTGCAGCTAATATGAGAAATAGTTAAAGATAGGATAATTTTTCCTGAAACAATGCAATGATCGGCTATAAATGGTCGAAAAATGCAAAAATAAGCTAAACCTTAATGGAGACAAGCTAAAAAGGCTGTATTGTATTTAAAAAGGGCTAAAATTAACAAATTTGTCAGAAAGGTCAAAACAGAGATAGGCTAAATTTCCTCCTCGAATTTTTGCCTTTTTTTCTCGAGTAAATTTAGCCTATCTCTGATTTGATTTTTTTTTAAAAACCTGATCTTTTTTAGTCTTTTTAGGCATTTTGCTGCACACTTTAGCCTGTCACAGTTATTTCCTGCAAACGTTAGACCATCTTAGCCTATCTTTCTTTTTCCTGCTATGTTTAGCGTATCTCAGCCATTCTTTGCGTATTTTACTAATATTCTGTAAACCTTAGCCTATTTTCTCCCATTTCTGTTATTTGCTAAAAACTTTAGCCTATTTTTGCCAATTTCTCTTATTTCCAGACCAATTTAGCCTATGTTTGCCTATTTCTCTTATTTCTTGCAAACTTTAGCCTATCTTAGCCTATTTTGCCAAATGTAGCCCATCTTTGCATTTTTCCTCAAAATATTAGTCCATCTTTGCCCTTTCCCAGCTAATTTGACTTAACGTTCCCTTTTCAAGCCTAATTTTGGTCTATATTTGCCTTATTTTGGCAAATTAAAGCCCATATTTGCCTATTCCTCCTAATTTTGACCTATATGGGCCTTATTTTGGCAATATTTAGCCTATCTTTGCATTTTGTGACCAAATGTAGCCTATATTGGCCTTATTTCGGAACAATTTAGCCTATCGTTGCCTTTTGCTAACAAATTTGTGCTAAATATGCATAATTTCTTCAAAATTTGGCATATCTTTACCTGTTAGTCCAAAATATAGTCTATCTCTGAATTATTACGGCAAAGGTTGGGGTTCTTAGTGGCTGTATGAGGAATTAGGATTTGTAGGATTCAGAGAGCCTTAGAACAATATTTTCACATGGTTTGCAGTAGGGAGGCAATGCAATAATACCTAATCATTCTGCTCTTATTACTTGCTCAGTCTTTCTATCAAGAATGCCTCAATTTTTATAAATATACAGGACCAAACCTCTTCTCCATCATATTGTACCTGTAAACATGAACCAAAAGGTGAGAAAGCTGCAGTACCCTTTAACAAACATATCAGATTCTTTAATTGTTGGTAATAAGTTCAAGTTTATAACCAGACAATAAAGACCATTTAACTCTGCCCATATATTGTAGCAAATATAACCCCAAAATAATAGTTGTCTCCTACACACTTTAAATAAAATATTAGAAGGGCAAATGCCTTACTGGCTCCTCCTTGCATTATCGTTTAAATTATTCTCATTCTCATTTAAAAGATAATGCTGAACCGTGCAGATGATGAATAAAAAACAAACTGCCAACAAGAGTTTTATTTCAGCACAACAATGTAAGGAATAATAATAATCATTATTAATATTTAATAATACTGTACGTATGGAGAAAGCTGGAATCGTGATGGTGAACCACTAGCCATTATAAACAATTCCAGCTTTTGACTGTGTTAATGCAATTAATCTAGTGATATTTACGCAAATGTACATATTAGTCTACATTATATTGCAACTGGTTATTCACAACCTTTAATAAAACACTAACTAAACTGCCAACTTTAATTGCATGACAATCAAGATACTGCATTTTTATACCCCTGAATTAAAGGCTCAATAGCATTTCTCCCCAAAACTCTCTTAAATGTAAACCACAGAAAGTTACAAATTTGCATGTGGCAGACTTAGAAGCTAAATGGAAATACTATAGAGGATTGATTACATCTAGAGTGAACCACATGATATAGAATTTGATGTATTGGTATTTATTTCTTTACAATTTATTGCCTTTGCATTGACTGCAATTATCACAGAATCTTGATTCACCATACTTTCCACAACTAAAAGACATTACCAAAATGTTTGTTCTTTTTATTTATTTTTTTTTTATTTTAAGAAATACCTCTTCACACACAATTATTGGAATTAATATAGCTTTACATATTTCTACTGCTAAATGTACCTATATACATGACTGGTCAAAACCAACTATTTAATACAGGAATTCAATTATAAAGCTAGCAAAGTTTCTGGTGAATGGCTTTGCTAGTGGCTTAAATAAATTTAACCAGAAGAGCAGATCTATTTCGTTTGCTTAATTCACATTAAAAACCTTTTTTTTTATTTACAAGATCTTGGAATCTACCATTCTCACACTCATGGGAAACTTCCATTTAAGTTAGACAAATTAATGCCAGCTTAATTAATGATTGCCACAATAATAGCCCTAAAGTCATACATCCATTAATATTATTTCTACTATTTCAATCTAAAACCAATCAAATCTTCTTCATAATCGTCACCACAAGACATGAAAAGAATAAATACAGTTAATGGATTACTGATAACATTTTTGTTAAATTCCAAAATAAAAATTTGCTTCAATTAGTAAAACATTCGCATGACTACAAAAGGTTTTAAGGTTGACATGTTGAACTAGCAAAATTACTTTTTCACTGTGATAATGATATTAACTGGAACAATTCCTTGCATGTACACTTAATTTAGAATTGAATTGGAGTTAAACATAGGTTTATTTTTGAGATATTATAGTTTGTGCCTCCGTGGTCAAGTGGCACCATTTGGGACTATTAATCCGGAAGACCTGGGTTGGAATCCAGGGCAGGTCAAGTTATCTTTGTAAAATATTTTATTTTCAGAGTTTTCCTTATCCTGAGAAGATGAATGGCAGATAGCTTTAAGTGCCCAGGATTCTGAGCTCATTTGCACCATCATTAATTCATTTCATTTTTCCATACAGACTTGCCCCTATAGTATTCAGTCCACAATCTACAGACATCATGAGTAGACCAATGCTGTCAAAATGACAATAAATAAAACATTAAAAAAAATATCTATATAGTTCTGTCATTAAATATATTTAATGCATTTTTTTTCTTTGGTTTATTTATAGACGCTCTTTAACACCTCAGGTCATCAGTGTCCCATTCAATTCAGGGCGTGAAATGGCCAACAAATTTTGCTCAGAGGCCTCTTCTTAATATTTAATGCAATACCTATTAATTTAATATATGAGTAATTTTAATACCATCTATCCTAGTAATGATAAATTCCTTTAAGATTTGAAAATACTTATTTATATTGCACCTGAGCATCCATTGATGTAATGAACACAATAGCTTCATTAACATAGATGTTAAGACTTCTTATCGATCATTTGCAAGGCACAGTGCATTTGGCTATATTTATCACCTCATTTATATAGTTTCTTTTACTTCATCAATTTGATTCTCAGAAACAATACATAATTCATCAATAAAAATGGTAAGTAAATTATCAGTATTCTGATTCCCTTGGCACTTAAGAGCTTTTCTGTTCCCCAGTCTTTGATACATTACCTGGTGGAATATAAGTACAGTGAAAGTATATTATTTACTTTGAATATTGAAAGTGTCCTGTACTACACTCTCACCATTGTGATTTCCTGTTTTCAGCTATATAATCATATGCCAAAAAGACAGACAGACAGAGAGAGAGAGAGAGAGAGAGAGAGAGAGAGAGAGAGAGAGAGAGAGAACTTCTCTGAAAGTTCAAACTGAAAAATTGGTGTTCTTGGGTGGTTCACCAGATGAGTAGAACATTAACAAGTTGAGAGCCAGTAAACCTTTAAAAAAATAAGTCACCAAATAATAATAATAATAATAATAATAATAATAATAATAATAATAATAAAAAACCTGTTTAATGACAGTGAATATAAATATAAAATAACATATTCACATAACAGTAAACAACCCAATAGCATTTATGGGAAATTTATAGCAATCCCTAGAAAACCACCAAAGTGCTACTAAGAAATGCTACCACCAGATTAGTGACCCATACCATTTTTTACTATGCACAGAATAATTTTAAAAATGAATGGAAGGATATTGGTTAGTCCAATTATAAGTACATAGAACTTGCATGTTTGCTTGAGCGTATTTGTTGTCTTTCTTGATGTATATGAAACACAGGAAGATGAAAGTATACTCTCATATATTATATCAAAATCTGGTGAAAGCACTCATGGAAGTGACATAGGAGGAAATGAAATTTTTCAGCAGTTAGTATTGATAACAGATTTATGTAACAGACTTTTTCGAAAATGTTTCAAAGGTAGGGGATGAAAAATTAGATACAATTGACAGAATCTATTTCTGATATAAGATGGAAGGATTCCAAAAAGGATCATTTAGATTTTGGGTCTATGGTCCTGCTGGCATCAATCTTGCAATTGTTTTTCTCCTAAATGACAAATATTTGTATTAAATATTTTTGAATAGCAGGAATTTAGACAGAGAAATATAATATAATAAAACCAATTATTATTGAGGAAATCATTCAAATTTCACTAATTTTGTCCCATTTACTTGGGTTTGTTTCAAAGGCTGTTGCTTTCATCTTCAGCATGATTCCACTGCTGCTTCCCAGTATGGAATTAAGATGTCTCCCTGTGGATTTTACAAACTTGGTAATGAGGTTACTATTGTTTGGGAGATCAAAATTAACCAAATTTTCCTTGTTTTTGTTTATGAATATATTTTCTCATATTGCTAATTGTATGGATTTTTGAAGAGCTTTTAAGAGTTTTGGTTTCTTTTGGAATTTATGGTTGTTTTGCCAGAAATGGTCTGCTATTGCTGATTTTTCTGTGTGTTTATAGTTTACATTTCTCATGTGTTTCTTAAATCGTATGGTAGTATTTATTTTTCTTTTGCTTTTTATTTTATATTGCAGTCTTTGCAACCAATTTCATAAAAGCCTGATAGTTTCAACTCCAAAAGGAACCAAAACTGTTAAAAGCTCTTAAAAAACCCATAGAACTAACAGTGTGGGAAACATAAACAAAAACAAGGAAAATTTGATTCATTTTGATCTGCAAAATAATAGTAACCTCATCACTAAGTTCATAAAATCCACAGAGAGACATCTTAATACCACACTGGGAAGCAGACAGTGGAACTATGCTGAAGATGAAGGCAACAGCCTTTGAAACACATCCAAGTAAGTGGAACACAATTAGTGAAATTTGAGTGATTTCCTCAATAATAATTTGTTATATTATCCATATTAATTGTTTTTATTTTTTATTAATGGCGACATCTAATGGCGAAGTCTAATTGTCTATCTAACAAAAAATTATGCTGCACAACATAACTTTAGGTTCAAATGTGTTCATTCCTGTAACCCACAGACAGAAATGAAATGAAAAAATTCTGAGTAAATTTTCTATGAAATTTACTGAAATCAGAGAAAAAGGCATAGAAAACATCTAATGTTTTCCCACTTATGATCTCTCAGAATCCCCAAAATACTCTCAGCCATCCACCTGCAGGGAAAGGAAACCTCTAAATATACACTGCAAGAGACATGAACATTCAGCACATAACACGAGCAAGTATTGTAAACAATGCTACCAGAAAAACTGAAAGCTTCATTTGCTTCAACTATGTTGGTAAATTACATAGTTAGAAATGGTTCCATTTATATGGTTGGTTAATTTAACTATTAAATTAATCATCCTTTATAAATCTCTGAGTTATCACTTTAGAAGAGCATGAAAAATGTATTTTTCTTTAAAATGTTTATTACCTTTATGTAAAAACTTCATTACTATGATAGTAGTATTATAAGTACATTTTAATTGTTTGGAATTATCATTCTATAAGGCACCCATCTCTATCTCACTTTTGCCAAAATACTTACAACATTGTAAAACCATGATCTAAAGTGGTTCCTTTGACTGATGTACAAGTGAAATGCAAATGTAGCAGCGTCCAAATAGATATATTAGGCAGTAGTCCTTATGAGCTACATTGGCGTCAACGTGTTAACCTTTGAAGACTACTAAAGGAGCATTCCACTTTCAAATTGCTGACAATGCCCAAATATTATATAATAATTTTATGAACTTTCAAATTTTTGAATATGTACATCAAGAAATGGGAAATAGTCATGAAATGATATACAGTATCTTTATGTACCAACTTCATTAAGATAATATTCTCTCTTTTCTACTATTACTTCACTTAAGATAGATGCAGTGGCAAATTGCACCCTAGCTTATTAATTACTTTTTTAATTTACAAGGGATATTTTAATTAAATAAATAAATGATGAATAAATCAGATATGAAATCTTTTTTTTTTTTGTACAAGGAAGTGGTAAAATCCCGTCTGTTGCTGCTAGTTTTCAGTTATTAAATAAAAATTTGAAAATTTAAATATCAAGTGGTCTAAACATCAAATTATGCAGAGCTTAGACTGGTGTTCATAAATGAAGACCACATAAAGTATCACTAATGCAGTGCATTAAATTGAGGAAACTAAAAAAATGTTAGTCACTGTTACTTTTTGCATTTTTGTATATAACATATACTATTTGTATTCCATTTATATTTTTTGTTAAAAAGGCAAATGCAAAACTGGCTTTTAAGATCATGACAAATACACCAGATTGAGATACAGAATTACACATTCACTTTAAGAAAATACATTATTTGGAAGACTATAAAAGTCTTACTGGAAAAAACTGCACAAAATTGATGAACAGGCAAAGTTTAAATTTGTGATCATTACTTAATTTTGAATTGCTCTTCATCATTATTTTAAAGTCCAGTCTTTATACAGTTCACTGTAGAGTTGCTTACATACTCAAGATGAGCATAATTTTGAGATATTTTTCCCTCAGCAAACCAACTTTTACATGAATAATAATATGACTGATTTTGTTGTTTCTGAAAAAATCCATTTCATCCTTTATTACTCCCTAATTGACCTTTGTTTTGTTAATGATGTTATCGCTGCTTGCTGTTGGTTAGAAAATTATCCAAATGAACACCTTTATTTGTTGGCTATTCAAGATTTTTCTTATATATTGACATATTTTTTTCTTTTTCCATTAATTCAAAAATTGCAATCACATGTACTTACAAACAGGAACATGAGCATAAAGATAATGACTATGATTTTAATCTGAGGGCTGCAGCTATCGCTCTGTAGAAAGGTTTGTTCTATGGGGGTGATAGTAGAAATAGGATTTAATATTTTTAAGGCAAGATGCCATTTGCAAATGTACCATTTACACTTACATGCTATTATTAAACATTAGAATTGTCTTACTCTTGAATGCATTAAAGTGGGAATCAAAATATCTATTGAAGGTCCACTGAAAAAGTTTGGATATACATAGATTTACAGTCCTTTTTTCAAAACTGCCACAATGTTTTCCGCTTTCTTGTGGTGAAAGTCAGCTTTTGAGTTTTCTTACATCTGCTAGTTATACAACAATCACATTTTTTTGTTTGTATCCATTCTAGGCTGGCAAAAACTTAGTTTTGGAAAAGTTAACAATAAAGATTAATCTGTAAAATAAGCACCGTACTTTGATTTATGGATATTAAGCTTTGAATGCTTGCTACAGCAGATTGACTTGAAATCTGTGCACTTGAGTTCTTTTGGAGACATGCTTGATATCTTTTAGTAAGGAATTAATGTACTCTTTGATCAGGCTTAGGTCAAAATCAGAATGCTTCTGGTGATTCTCTGTCAACATTGCATTGCCTCTGCATTCTTTAGCTTATCTTTCAGTTTATTCTATCAAGAAGCAGCAATGTTCTCCTCAAATACTTGAGAGAATCTCCGTCATCAGGTATACTGATGACCTATGGCATTTGACATTAAATGATTACAACAAAACAAACAAAAAATAAATTAAAAAGCTCAGAAAATGAATCATAATTGTGTGTGTTCACGCGCATGTGTTTAACCGTTTCACTACCAAGGCCTCCTTTGAAATGATGAATGGAATTAATAATAAAGAAATTAATGATGATGCAAATGAGCTTGGAGTTTGTTGGTACCTAAAGTTACCTAACATTGTCTTTTCCGGACCAGGATTTGAATCAGCACCCCTGCTCCATCTGCTAGTTTAATAACCTAACCAAATGAATAATGAGAGTCGTCATAAACATACCTGTATAGCTGTGATTTTTCAGGCCTATGCTTAAAATAGAATTTTAAAAAACATAACTTTCAATAAAATTGTTGTTTTTATTTAAAAAGTTATTTTTTAATACCAGCAATGCAACATAAGCCTATCTTGTTTGTTTAGTTTATTCATGTATTGATATTTTTTGCACAGTTATCCATATTTTGCTGATCTGGCTCTGTTACTATTCTGCCTTAAGAAATTCTTTACCAGCATTTTAAACAAAAGCTGGATTTCATATATCATTCTTTATGCTGTTACTTTGAGGACATAATTAATTGCCATACTTTAACACCCCTTCAAAAGCAATATCTAATAATAAAGTTAAATTCTTAAAGAACCTTGTAAGAGAATGTGCACACTATAGAGGCAAGACAAATGTGTTACAGCATTATATGGTTTGTCTTTTAAAGCAAAAGGAATCAATTAAGGGCAGGAATTATATACTTAGCATTTACAGACATTTATGAAGCAAGGTATGTGCTACCAATTAAATTGAAGTTTAAAAAGCAGCACATTAAAAAGGCATACCAATGACATTAAGTTAGGCTCATGCATTTTGAACTTCATTTCTGAACACATTTGCTGTTTTTATACTTACGGGAACTGTTTCATATAGTGAACAAATATGTTTCAGAAAGCTAATAAGCCTTTATTTAATGCTGTTAATGCAAAATATTCTACTTCTCTTATCCCACTACTCTTTCTACTCAGAGCAGAAGGTTACAAGAGTTAAAAATAAGGTAACCTTTTTAAACAAATACAAACAGATATTTATTTGAAAGTTTTCTGTTGCAAAACTGCACTCTTTCACATTTTAATATCTTCTAATCACTGCTACACTACTGTATTAAGAAATAATGTACTGCATAAAGCAAAGAATCTTATAATATAAAACACTGACATATATCACAGAATTTGCAAGCCTTCTGCAACTTGTTTCCTTAAAATGTCTTGATTAAGATAAGCATGATATATTACAATGCCATGATTTGAAATAACATAAAAGCTACATTAAATGTGGATATTTCATTTTCTTAGTAAATATATTTTATGAAGAGAAAAATGTTTTATTATTTCCTTTGTATGTTTTCCTAATTTTAAATTTTATCAATCAATTTCCCTGCAGGGATACCTTGGTTGAATATTGAGTACATTTGCGTAAATATGTGCAGCTTCAATGTTAACACTAATTATTAACCAGCTAAATAAGAAATGACTAACCAAGCCATTCCTAAGGTGCAAAGGACATTGGAGATACAACTAACAATTAAAAATTCTGCAGAAACTATAAAATTATTTTAAATTATTTTCCATCTTCTAAATCACCTTCTCTCTTCTATTATTTAAGCATAAAAAAGTATTTGCACTTCAATGAAAATAGCTTGTTTCTATATCATCCTGGTAAAGAACAAGGATGTCTCAAATGCTAACTACTTCCTTTTGGGGAATCTGCACAACCCGTTATTTATTTATATTTTTAAGCTACATTTGGAGTCTGAGATTGTCCAACAATAGGACCACAAATGCTAATCTTTTATTAAAAAGAAATCTGTGTTTTGCACCTCAGGATCCACATAAAAATCTTTCCATAACACAGCTTCTTTTTATGTTTATTCAAGTTATGTATAACATTGCTACTGTTTCCTACTTTAAACCTTGATGAAATAACAAACTGACATCTAGATTTCAAGTAAGAAGTATTGTATCACAAAGGACTACAGTGGCTAAGACATAAGTTAACACTAACATTAAAGTATGAAGAAAATTCAAAGTATTTAGGCCACATGATTTTATATTGTTGTTACTCATATATGCACACATCCATACTTTTATACTTAAAACATCATTAACAAAATATTTTACAATACATCAGTGACATACCTAGTCTTCAGCTAAGTTAAAAATTTTTTAATGATGTGCATGACATTACAGATTTGAAATGTACAAAAATAATAAAATAAGATCTGTAGCAAATTTCTATCATTACTGCTTGAGTTTGGTTATGGAATATTTTTAGTTAATTAGTGCCCAATATATTATGCAACTCCGAGCACACCTCCAAATTGTTAGGTAATTCACAGATGACTTTAAAAGAGAATAATAATATGGAGGTTAAGCTTATTTATTAATTATAATAAGTTGGCCAAAATATGTGTTTCATTTTCCTTTAACATTTAACATATACTTACATTACTTAATGCAGCTTTGTAGAAATTTCACAGTGGGAAGCATAAATTCAAAATTAAATGTTTTATGCCAATGAATCCATTACACACACTATCTCTTCACTTACCAACATTAATTTGCAGAACACGTTTGGTGGACTCTTTTCCATAATCTCGACTGCTAGTTGGGTTGAACACAGAATGTGGACAAGGTGTATGAAACATACTCTGCTAATAAACGTTGGTAAGTGGAGAAATATAGTGTGCAATTGACTCACCAGCATATAACATTTGATTTAGAATATATTTACATGTTCTGTTCTGCTTATTCACATATTACATTAGGTCATCTGTTGTGATTGGTGGCACTATGGCTTTGCACCAGACATATAAGAATCTCAAGATGTGTATGTGTGCTCCTGAATGAAGCAGGGTACAAAAAAGAGCAATTGTATTCCTATAGTAAATTTTCTTTGAATTTCCATTACATATCAACAGCAATCTAGGGATATATTGACTTGATCTTAAATCTCCAAGGATTAATAACATCACCATTAAGGAAATTAATATGAGAGAGATGTTATAAATTTTAGCATTAAATCACTTCTTTTACTTCAGATTTCCCAGAATAAAGGATCATTTGTCTTTTGAATGTCCACTCCATACTTCAAAATGCTTTATACTGCAATTATGTTATCTGAGGAGACATATTTTTATAACAAAAATAAAATTCAATCAACAGAATGGACAGTACAAGCGGTGCAGGTATTCCCATTAGTAAGTGAAAGTTTTTTAAGTTGTATATTGCATTCTGATGGTGTCAACTGAATTCATCTAGTATGGGAAGACTCCTCTGGTCCTCATGATTTGCAATTAGATTTCAAGCCTTTCAACCAGTTTCTTTTTAAAGAGTGTGAATGGACCTTTTATGGAAGATTAGTTCACTCTGCCACCTGATTTCTGATTTGGTTTATTTATGGATGCTTTTTAACATTTCAGGTCATCAGCATCCCATTCAATTCAGAGCATGAAATGGCTGATAAATTTTGCTCATAGGCCTCCTCCTTCAAGCTTGAGGTTCTTCTATGTGCCATAAATCTATAACATGGGACCTATAGCTTTACTTTCCTTCCAAAGGAAGCCATACTTAGGATTTTTATGCCTGAAAAAAGCCATTAACTTTGGCTAGGATTGAACCTGTGATCTTGGGTCTACAAGGTAAGTATGATTACCATTAGACCACCAGAACAGACTTTAATCTATTTGATTACATATCGCAAGAACAGGGTAAGCTCTAAGTTCATATGAACCAAAGAGAATTAAGTCAAAGGGTAAAACGTTCTTGAAATGAATGTCATGTGCATGTTTCCATTGCTGTGTATATCAAGGATGAAACTCATGTTAGTGTAGGAGTGGACATTCTCATATTTAATTCCATCTTCAGTTCTATGATGAGATTAATTACATTGTAATTAACTTGTTTACTTCTTACAAATTGTTCTTTTTCTCTATCCAGTAACTTATGAGAACTTTAAGTATATAAGAGCCTATGGCCCAAAAACACTAAAGCCACCTGATATTAATCCTATGGATGGTGCTTCTAGCTTTCAGTCCAATCAACCAGTGTTCTATTCTCCTAAGCCATGCCTTACATAAACTCTGGCACAGTCCAAAACCTCTATTGATCAATCCCTTTAATATATCCATTTTTGATTACCAAGATGTTCAGCTTATTGCTGAAAGAATTCTGACAATTTTTGGCCTTTTGCCTGATGCTCACAAAATGAATTATTTTTTGGAAAATAGTATTACAAACATTTACTTAGAGGTAAAAATATTACAATAAATAATCTTCTTATATTTCCTTAGTGTGACTCGAGAGCAGAAGATTATAGGAAATAAGTCCAATGATTGAATGCCATCTTCTAGCTTTTGCATGAGATGAAATTTATGCAATTCATCTGCAAATAGCTGCATAGGATGAGAGAATTTTAAAAAATAACTACCAAAGAGTGTACCACAGTATATTTCTAGGAAGTGAGAATTAATCTACTGTTCTAGGGATGAGATGTACTGAAAGTTTTCAGTGACACTGTAGTAGATTCAGTGCATTTGATGCTGATAAACAATTCTTTATGAATAATTACAGAGTTTACTGCAATATGTAGAGTACAAAAAATTACATTTAAAATAATATTAGTTTATAGCAATCAAATGATTCGTTGTTTTTATAAATAGTTCAATGAGAGTATACAGTTTTAATACAGTAAAAAATACTGCTAAGAAGAACTTTAAGCATATAATATTTTGTAAATAAATATTGTACTTACGAAGCTGTTGACAATGGAGTGGTAATATATTCTAAAACTTAGGTATTCATTTTTTACATTAAACTCCATTTACTTACATAAAATAAAATGCGTTTCAGGAGAATCTCCCCCATCTTCAGTTGCTCACTGAATACCATTATTCAAAATGATGGCTAGATACCCAGATGTTCCTGTGTTGGCCTCTGCTGCCTGAAATAGGAAATTGCTGAGTTCATTCCTAGGAGGTTTCATACGAAAACCTAATGAACTTTGAGTTTCCTCCTATGAACGAACTCACCAATTTCATACTTCAGGCAGCAGAGGCCAACACAGGAACATCTGGGTATCTAGCCATCATTTTGAATAATGGTCATTCAGTGAGCAACTGAAGATGGGGGAGATTCTCCTGAAATGCATCTTATTTTACGTAAGTAAATGGAGTTTAGTATAAAAAATGAATACCTAAGTTTAGGATATTATACTTTGTTAGAAGCACTAAAACTTCTTGAATAATTGCTTATTTAGTATTCTTCTAGTTTGAAGACAATAAAGCATTAAATATACATACACTATAATATATAAAATGAATATAAAATTTTGTAGAATCTATATTTTATTTATAAATAGGAGAAAGAAAAAAAAAATATTTTTATTTTCTTTTTTTTTTTTTTCCCCTGCTTGTATTCACAATAAATATTAGGAAACAAAGTTTAAAACAATTATTTGAAATCTTTAAAAGCTGGGTATGCCACTGATATTGATTTATAACTTTTCGAAACAATTATAGTTAAAAACTTATTTTCAAAAGAAATACTATGAATCATACAAAGATATCTTCTGAAATACTTTGCTTATACAATTACACTTCAATAAGAAAGAGGATCAGTAATTTTCTCCCTTTTGTTTCATCAGTGAAAAGTGTGCCGTAAAAATCACAAATAAGTTTTTACCATAATAGACTGTAACATGTGCTGCAAAACAATATCCATTTTTGTGCAGCAGTATTTATTACTGGATTATAGCACATAAAGAAAAGGTTAATCTCAACTAAAATCATAACTGCAAATAGCTATAAAGGATATAACTTCTGATTCTTTGCTATGCCAGTCTGAATGTTGAGTTCTTTTTTTGATTTCTTGTTCATCTTCCTCCAACATTACAATTATATTAAATAAAAGAACTGTACATGAAAACATATAGCTTTTTTGTTTACTCTATGTATTACCTTTCTATTTTTAAACAACATAAAATTTTAGGAGGAAGAACATGCTGCACTCATGTATATTTGTTTTACTTCCTCATTAATTATGGCACTCATTTTATAATATCTTTGGCACTATTTAAAATTACAGAGTTAGAACTTCAGTATATTTAACATTTTGAGGCCAAATGTTTTATTATATTTCTTCAGTTACATTATTTAAAAGAGAGAAAACAAAAAAAGAGAATTGACTGTATCATAACATTACAAAATAGCAATAATAAGAAACATTTTCTTAAAAATCCTAATTATTAAAGAAATCAAAAGAATAAATAATAAAAGGAGATTTTTTTTTACCAAATGTAACACATATTGAGTGATTCACTACAAACATTCTCATGCACACATACACACATCCATTCTCCTTTCTACATATAAGACACACTGGGAAGCCTGTGTTCATATTTTCAATATTGTGCTTCCATTTCCTAGTAATTAAATTCTGTTGTGCAGAATGAATTATCACTTATCAATACAAAGTTGGCTTTCCATTTTTTGTTGCAATTTTTTCATTTTTAAATGTTATTATATAACCCTTTATTTTATTTTCCTCCATACACCAAATTGCTTCTGATTATTTGTCCTTTTACAAACAACTGCACTGTTTCATTTTAATTTAAAAGACACATGAAGATAGAGGAAATACTTCATCATTATACATAAAGACAATGAATTTCTATAAACGAGGATTTAACTTGGATACAGCAAGGAGGCAAGATATGAATAACAGGTGATTGAAAAAAGAAGCAAATGGGAATTATATTTTGTCTGTTTCATAAGCATATAGTATGTTGTTGTATGCAATATTGCTTATTTTAGAGCAGACTTATGGTAAGCACAGAAACCTATGCAACAGTCTAGAGATATGGTTTGTACAATGCAAAATAGTTCCCGATTAGTTGCTATATAAACATTATGCTGTTAATGCATTTACTGAAGTTTTTTCACACAGTAATATAAATTATGTTATGCTCTTCTTACATACCCAAGTGTTTATTTATAACACTTTCTCCAAACTGGTACTTCCATTAAATAAATTGTACTTACAAAGCTGTAGGCAATGGAGTGATAATATATCCTACATTAATGATTTCAACATGGAGTTAGTGTGACTATGTTGAATATATTAGTGTAGGATATGGCACTTCCATTGTTTAGTCTCTGTAAAAGACCTAAATTTAGACCAGTAAGTTCAAAAGTAATGTTTTATTGTTTATCATCCTTCCATACTTACCAAATATACATAATTTAAAGCTAAACTTAAGAATGCATCAATTGTATAATCTTGTTTTGTTAAAGCCTGAATATCCTAAATTTCTGTGTCAGATTATGGATTTCATTATAAGGAAATTGAGACAGATCATAGAAATAAATTCTGCACATTGGCTAACAAGCTTTGTTTTTTGTTGTTGAAGCCTTTATTTATGAAGACTCTATAGCCAAAGGTTTCCCCATACAAGAAACAAAATGTGAAATGTATACTTCTCACTTATGCTAAACATTTACTGCAACCAATAACTGCATTTAAGTCAGATACAATGTTCATAAAAGGGGAAGTTAATTGGTAACCCCTATCATTTATAAATATTGCTGGTATGGACTTTATCAATTAATACTAAGTGATTTTTTTTTTTTTTTTTTGATTTGGTTTATTTATGGATGCTCTTTAACACCTCAGGTCATTATTAGCATCCCATTCAAATCAGGGCATGAAACAGCCAACAAATTTTGCTCAGAGGCCTCTTCTTTCAGGCTTGAGGTTCTTTATCGTGCCATAAATGTATGACGTGGGACCCAAGGCTTTCCTTCCCCTCTGAAAGAAACCATACTTAGGATTTTTACACCCAAAAAAACCCATCGTTCCTGACAGGGATTGAACCCATGATCTTGGGTTTAGGAGGCAATAATGGTTATGAATACACCACCAGGATCGACTAAATAATATTAAGTGTAAAGTATTATTGTTGTATGTATTTATGCATTATGAAGTCAACTGTCCTGATCAGTCCTACATTTTGCATTTACTATAGAAAATAATTGAAGTCATTCAGAACCACAGAATAGTTTTATAATTGTCTACTACTGTATTGCAAATGCAATTTGACTTCAATCTAAAAAAATAATTGTTCACAACTTACTGAGAGAAGAAATGTGCTTAGCACCACATGGTACCTAGATGTGCTTCATCATTGTGGATTTATGAGGACTAGTTCTCTTGGGTATGTCATACATTTTGAAAGCAACTAATTGTTTTTAAATTTGTCATTACAAAGACAATATTAAGAACTAATATGTTGGTCTTAATACACCTACTATTCCCATCCGTAATAATTACAACCATTATCATTATAAAAAGTGTTTTATATAGCTATATAGTGTCATTAATTCTTTGAAAAATCATATTTAATACTTCTAAATGTTTTCTTTTTTTCACTTCAAAATAATTTCATGTTACTCTGAGGGCTTGCAACTCCTAGCTTAAGAGCTCAGTCCTAGATTTTTGAATGGATATTATTTAAAATGCATGATTTTTGCACTATATGAGCCTTGCGGCCAAAGATGTATCTACATTGAGTTTGACCAACTTTTTCCATTAAAAGCTCCAATTAGACAGCTTTTCCCAATCACTACTTGAAAATGCAACCTTTTCATTTGTGACTTATTTTTACCAACTCACTAACCTATTATCCTGGCATCACAAAAATATAGTCTGTTTATCTCTGTTTGGAGCATTAAAGTAAAGAAAAATAAGAATCTGTAGATGGATCGACATGGAACTGATAATAATCAAATGGGCACTTAAGAATGATTTATTTTACAGGAATTATTATAGTCCTATAATATCACCAAAAACAGTTCGATTGAATATGTATATTAAGCACAATAACAAGAAATTTTACTTAAATTGTTTTACATTTATTAGAAGTTTTATTTATTTATCTATTTACAATTTCCTTATGTACTAATTTCTATTTTTTCAAGTGGTAAAAATGTGACTAAGGAGAGAAACACCTTCACTATTAGCAGAAAGAAGAGACCAGAAGAATCTGAAATTATCATCATTCTTTGGGCTGAGAAATTTTCTAAAAAGGGTAATTATTTATTGCTGTAGCAGAAATTCTGAATTTTAAGAACAACATTGTTTCCTGTTTTTGAGGCCTTCATGTTTAAAGAATAAAGGCACAAAAAGACCAAACTTTTGAACAATACTAATAGTATTGCACATACTGTGAACACTGCTGTCTTCAAGTGGCACAAAATGATAGTATGGTGGTTAACATATCACTGTACCAAAGTTCAGTATAAAGCATTATCTTAGAGAAACACAATTTTTTTGCATTCCTGCTCCAGTTGTTAGTAACAGAGCAATGTGACAGTAAAATATGATAATATTTGCTCCAAATTGGCCTTCATTTATGTGATATTTGCAGCAGTGTAACTTTAATTATACAAAATGTGAGGAAAGAAAAATAAGTACATCATATTTTCAGCACATAAGGGAAATACTGCAAAGGGCATTTAGGAAATCTTTCAATTCTTTATAATAAGAATTGCATGCCTTTTTCATCTATAAGTTCTCTGTGTCCAAATATAATTTTGAGACAAATAATCAAATGCTGATAATCTCCCTAGCTAGCCCAATATTATATTTCTTTGCTGACCTACCCTTACGTCTTTGATGCATGTGATCTGTTTCATCATTGAATACTGTGTGCACACATTTTGTTATTATCTTGTCTATTCTTATTATAGAAAAAGAAAAACTAATGTTCCACAGAATGATTCTAGATTGCAAGAAACTCTCTGAATAATTATGTCTTAGAGCAACAGTTAAGCATAGACAAACATGGGCTTATTCCTTGTCAATCAGTGACAAATATGCTTTCATGAACCAGCATGGGTTTCGAAATAGATAAAGTATTAGAAGGTGTAAATAACAAGATAATTATTCATCAAAAACCCAGACGATGCTTTCAAAACATTGTTTAGAAAATGGTAACAATGAAAGACATAAAGAAATATTCAATGTTCAAACAGTCTTTTAGAATTTTACAATAAATCACTGGAAATTAGCCAAGTTTAGCTGAGTGTAACAGATTATGAAAGTATAATGTTCACTTCAATTTAACTTAATAAACTTGCAATGTCATAAATTATATATTTTAGCTGAAATCATTAATTATGATCTACCCTCATCTGGGAGAGGAACCATGACCTGAAATACACTGCTGGCAAATTGTAACACCTTGAAAGATGCGTTCAACCCACTTCACAGTTGCTCAGAAGAAATAAACATACTTGTCAAAGAACTGGGAGAATTGTGGCAAACAGAGTGGTGGAGTTCCTTCCCCTTATGTGCTTATGTTGGGTGAAATGTCCATCCACAGCAAAATGGATATGAGATAAGTGTATGAGGAACAATTAACAATGAAAAACCCCAACAATCTTGTTAAATGAGAAGAAAAACTTTATGTGCACATGATTATTATGGACTGCACAATGTATTGCAAATTAAACGACCATTAGTAAATGGTCACAATGATCACAATGGTCACAAATGATCACAAAATGAGATTAAAAAATTAGAAAGATATACTATATTCTAGAGAGATTTGTTCTGAAAGTAAAAATTATTCTACATGTCAAACTGAGAAATGAGCTATTTCTTTGTTTGTTTATAAATGTATAGCAGTATCAACAGCAGCAAAATGAGGGATGAGTAAAAAGGTCAGTGCTCAAAAAATTCTATAACATTCACTCAGGGAAAGCAATGGTTCACTGTGAAGATTTTCTTGGGACATTCAGCTATACCCTAAATTTCTTTACTAATATTTATAATTTGTTACTGGTTATTTATGGTGAACTAAGAGGAAAAAAATTGTTTTCTATTAACATAAAAGTTCTGAAGTACATTTTGAAGTTTTTCACATTCCATGCTAAAACATATAAAAGCATGTCATTGTTTCTTTAGAGAATTGTAATTTCTACATGAAGCAAAATGTCATGGCTTACATTTCCTATTAGGATAGATAGGGAAAGAGGCTCTAATCAACCAAGAAAAACTATATTTTTAAGCATATAATTTCTTTATATAACAAATCATTATTTAGGGAATCATTCAAATATCACTAATTTTGTTCCACTTACTTGGACATGTTTCAAAGGCTGTTGCCTTCATCTTCAGCATAGTTCCACTGTCTGCTTTCCAGTGTGGTATTAAAATGTTGCTCTGTGGATTTTACGAACTTAGTGATGAGGTTACTATTGTTTGGGAGATCAAAATTAACCAAATTTTCCTTGTTTTTGTTTATGAATGTATTTTCTCACACAAATTGCAAAAGGAACCAAAACTCTTATTAAAAGCTCTTTACGTTTAGAAGTGTGGGAAACAAAATTGTTAATTATGATCTCCCAAACATTAGTAACCTCATCATTAAATTCATAAAATCCACAGAGTGACATCTTAATACCACACTAGGAAGCAGACAGTGGAACTATGCTGAAGATGAAGGCAACAGTCTTTGAAACATGTCCAAGTAAGTGGAACAAAATTAGTGAAATTTGAGTAATTGCCTCAATAATAATTTGTTATATTATACAATATTTAACTGTGAAAAATCCGTCTATTCAAAACTACATATAATTTCCTGCCAAATGCCAAGGTCTATTGGAATAATTAATAGAATTAATGAAATGATGAAGCTAATAAATGTACATATTCACTTTGTTAGAATGAGGGAAAACTATTCACTTTCTAAGGATGAGTGAAAACTCTGCACTTTTTCAAGATGAGGGAAAATTTTTCACGTTTTCAGGACGAGGGAAAACTCTTCACTTTTTCGGGATGAGGGAAAACTTTTCACGTTTTCAGGATGAGGGAAAACATCTCACTTTCTTAGGATAAGAAAAAAACTCCTAAATTTTGCCAAGGCCTATTGGAATAATTAATAGAATTAATGAAATGATGAAGCTAATAAATGTACATATTCACTTTGTTAGAATGAGGGAAAACTATTCACTTTCTAAGGATGAGTGAAAACTCTGCACTTTTTCAAGATGAGGGAAAACTTTTCACGTTTTCAGGACGAGGGAAAACTCTTCACTTTTTCGGGATGAGGGAAAACTTTTCACATTTTCAGGATGAGGGAAAACATCTCACTTTCTTAGGATAAGAAAAAAACTCCTAAATTTTTTGAGGGTGAAGGAAAACTGTACTTTTTCAGGATAAGGGGAAATTTTTCCTTTTCTTAGGATGAGGGAAAAATCTTTACTTTTCAGGGTAATGGAAAACTACTCACATGAAAGAAAACTGTGAAACATTCTGCAGGAAAATGTCTTAACCAGGGAGCAAAGCTAGACCTGGCAATTGACAAAACAAATATGCTAATATAAAGATCACTATGTGACAATCAAACTAACACTCTTTTGCTCCACTTACTTGTTAATCAATATGCTATTATTTGATTCATGATAATGGACGAGAAGAAAATTGGTAACTCCATTTAATGTTGGTATGAGTTCATAGCAGCATTATGTTAATGTAGAATTGACATTTCAATGATGTTCTTAGTCTTCATCTTCAGGGTGTTCTACCTGAAGAGATGACATCTTTGAAGTGTCATTTCTACACCTGGCTGGAAGCCTGAGAAAACTTGAGAGCCAGAAAAATATAAATTAATAATTGTTTTTTATACTGAAAGATGACCATTTTAAAATTCACATAATCCTTATGAGATATGCCATTATAAAAATCATGGAAAGAAGTTAGGAGATTTGAATTTATAGCTTTTTATATTAAAATTATATCATACATACACGTTTGATAAAAACATGTAGAAAGTAGTAAACATATAAATATGAAAAAATTATACAAAATTTGAGTTATAAGTTATGCTAATTATAGAGACTAAAGTCACATGGTTGTCTATAAGCCTGCATCATAGTGTTGGTTGTAATTTACATGAATATAAATTAAATCAACCTTCTTTTTAAACAGTTTTTATATCAAATACAAAGAATGAATGCTGTATTATTGGTTGTAAAAAGCACATTTTTATTTTGTTTTAAATCTGCACAATAAGACCTGGACACTGAATGAAAATAATGCATGTGTAATTGATGTTAATTAACTTACCTAAAGTGTGCAGGATGCACATTCAATGCAAGTCCATTTAACTGTTAATACTGTAGAAGTCTGTGTACCTCACAATACAGATCCAGCTGAATCATGTTTCTCGCCTAGCCCACTTTGCCATATAAATCTTATAGTTTTTTTGTTTTTTTTAATTAGAAAGGATTATATGTGTGAACTTGACATTAATCAGCCATCTATTGGGGGTTTTCTACCAAAATATTTGCCAGATCAAAAACAATTTTCTTTCCCATAAACTTAGCACAAGTCCTTTTTTAATTAATTAATAATAAGGAGTCCAAATATCCCTAAGAAGGCAAAGGGTAGCTCTTATTCACTAATGCGATCAGCTGATTCACATTAGTGTACAAGTATTATTCTGTATGCTACACTTTATTACACTTTTGTTTATCAGGTTTCAATTGTTGAAAAATTGATGTTTGACAGATTTTCGTGTATTCCTGCTTCTTGAAAATTTTAATTAGCTCTGATAAAATAGCTTTCACAGAGTTGCTATATGACAAAGTGGTAGTTAATTTACTGAAACACATGCATTTATTCCATAAAAATACAAATATAATAACCTTTAACAAATGTAGAAGAATCTGTTTTAATGTCATCATAGGGAGAATAGTTTATTTATTAAAAGAAGATATTTCTAATTTCTGATTAATTTGGTATATGTAAGAGGGCTGTTAATAAGCTGATTATCAGTCAGCTTTGATTGATCTTATGTTATCTCATTGGCTATGCTTTCTTACTTAGCAAACATTTAAATTTATTGGAACATCAGAATGAGCCAAATGAGTACATTTAATGGATATATTTAAACCTATATATGAAGGTATGTAATCAAGCATTTCAACATTGCATATTCTATAAACGGGTTTACATTGGACATTATAAACTAGGGGAGGGAAAAAATCTTTAGCATGTTCCAATTTTTTTGTATAACATTTAGTGAAGTTTCCTTTCTGTTATTGGTGAAAAGTTGCCACATGCAGAATAAAATGCAGAAAATAGTCCTTGAGGAAGTTCCTCTATCTATGTATATCGTACAATTTTGTTATTAAGGAATGCTGGAGAGATAATCATATAGCCACCAGCATGTGAACATTTAGATCAGTTTCTCAAGCAGAAAATTTAAATGAAGATAAGCAATTAATTCATGCAGTTCCTTAAATTCTTTTACACAGGTATATAAACAAAAGTGCTCAGCAAAGAAACTGCAAGATCCAGAAACTAGCATGCATTACTGTGTTGTAAAGTATTGTTTTAATAAGAATGCATTCTCTAACATATAAGCTAACAAAATTACATATAAAACTAGCTCTACAACATGGCATTTACTCATTTATTCATTTGTGCTTCTCTAGTTTTTTTATTTTTAACTAGGAGATACATTATTTTTCATATTTAGGGTTTTATACTAAGAATTCTAAAACAAGGTATTAGAAATGGTGTAAAAAATGTTCAAGTGTTTTTTAAAATAATTTATTCTTAGATACTTGTTTCCTGTCTACCTTCTTGTTTTGTGTTTGAGAAAATGTTTGAATTTTGATTATTCCTGCCTCATTGTTTCATAAACACATAAGCTTCTAACTTTGAACTGCCACAATTATAAATTATAGGTACATAAACAACTTTATTACCAATGGATCGGTTTCCTTTATAATCTAATAATCTCATTTTAATATTTTCTGAGGTTTTTTGGAGCATACACTAATGTCAAATAAAAATTGGGAGAGAAAAAAATAGTTACATTGCAATTTTAAAAAACGGATTAGAGTCATGAAACTGCAATGAAATTATTACATAAGGCTAAAATGAAAATGCAGTAATGTAGTAAGATTAATAAATAAAAAAAATCACCCATACAAACCATCCAAAATAAAAATAAAGGAATTAAAATTCCAGAGAAAATATTTTTTTTTTTGGTCAAAACATTTCAGTTGTACGTTAATATATAGGTGTTGATTAACTACAATGCACTATCGGGGTCTTAGACAAGCAATTTGAGATGGCAAATTATGATCTATGAAGAAAAATAACAAGTTATATATTGATAAATTAGATGGTGATAAGTCAATATTAAAGTAAAATGGAGTAAAATTTCCTTACAATGTCTTTAAATGTGTCTGTTGAGCAAGGAAATCACACTTTGTAATGTTTCATCATCAGCATTTTCAAGATTTAGTAAATAACATCTTGAACTAATCATATGAAGTTCACTGATTTATAATTTTATGTAGATCAATCTAGGAGCAATTATCCACTTGACTGTGTGGTCTAATGAATATAGCAAACATGTTGAGGTTCTGAAGATCATAGGTTTGTGGACTAGGTTACTTTTTTGTATTTTATGATGAAGTATGCTGTATGATGTAAAAGTAATTAATGAGATTCCAATTCAATAACAATAATCAACTTTTACTTCATGCAAACTGCATGAAAGAGACTTGCTCCACAACTTCTGTCCACTTTTTGTGGTTTCAATTTGAATGGAAACTTCATTAGCCAGCAGTATACTGGTCTTTTAGAAGCATGATGCCATAACTTTAAATCTGAACTGACAGACCATAGATCCCTAGCTGTTCTAGAATTTCTCTAGAATTTCAGATATTATTATATTTCATTCATACCCTGAATAGAAGTAATATTTTAATTAACATATGCTATTTGGTTTCAATCACTGACTTTCTTCCACTGTTTCTCTATTCTCTAAAAATGTAGGTATAAAAAGAGGGGAACTAAAGCATTTAGTTTTTCTTTTAGCAGACACCAATGAAAAATTCAAACAACTTATCTTTGACATAAAGAGCGAGTCTTCTCCTAGGAAAAGGTAATAAATCATACTACAAATTTAGGAATGTTGCTTATCTTAAGATACATCAATGCAAGATAAAATATGTAGATATCTTATATTAATCATTAGGGATGTCTGTACAGAAAAGAAAAGGAAAGGTGAAGATAAAAGGACATGTGCTTCCAAAATTTACAAAATATACTTTTATTTTGATTTAAAGTAAAACACTAAAAATCATGTCATGACATTAAAACTCTCTGTGTTTGTGTTTGTGAAACTTAAAGAGAGTTTTAATGTGACGACATGATATTTAGTGTTTTACTTTAAATCAAAATAAGATTAACAAAAGTTTCACTGTGTGGATTCCGACATTCCGTAAACAAAATATACTTTATTGAACTCTCTAGTGGCAATGTTTTTTTTTAATAGTGTTCAATGCTCATTTTTACTGCTGAGACATCATAGGAAGTGGGCATTGGTGATAGATTAAATGAAATGATACACCTCCTCCCTGGCCTTTGCCATTTATGAGGACTGAGGAAAACCTGGTAAAAACCTCAGTCATAGCAGATACTCCTGGAATTGACACCATGTCAGTTAGTTGTGCTGTGGCAAAATATTCAGGCAGTGGATTGTTAGAATGATAGAATTCATTTATTGTTCTATATGCATTTCACAGGCATTTGTGCAAATTTCTGGTATCATAAATTTTTCAGAGTTATCATTACATATTTTATTCTCCAAATGATTAATAATCTCATTACTGGTTTGAAAGCAAGCCTCTTTATAATACTTTGCCACTCTTAAGTCGGTGTGCAGGCTTCACCAAAGATATTGTCATTGCATTTGCTTTCCTATCTCCCACCAGTTTGTTCATAAAAATATTATTGCATAATTCTACAAACCTCATTGGTTATAATAAGAACATGGTGCACAAATATCCTGTTCTCGGGCACAAGAATCAAAATCATGCCGACATTGACTCACAGATAATGGTGATAAAATACTGCCTGGAAGAAGAAGAAGAAGAAGAAGAAGAAGAAGAAGAAGAAGAAGAAGAAGAAGAAGAAGAAGAAGAAGAAGAAGAAGACATATGTGCTCACACTGCATATATATTAATTTAGATGCAAACATTTAGTCCCTGAAGGAATAATATTTAGCAAAGTAGGCACCAAAACTGATTCTTCCTAAAGGGAAGACCAATTATATTTCCTATTCTGTTACCTGTGCATACAAATTAAAAATTGTAACCAACTGTGCATCCAGATTTCAAGCTACTTTTTGCAAATCTCACTACTTGTGTTTGGTGCACAAGCCCCGAGAAAAATGAATCTGAACAGGTAGATAGCTGCTGTCTAAATATTTGTTATAGAATATATATTTCTTCAATGCCAAAAATACTATATAATCCAAATACACATGTATGATAGTAACACAATAAACTGGCCAAAATTCTTTATCTTTCAACTACAAAAAGCCTACTTCAAATGCTGTAATAACCAAGAGAAAAATATTAACTGTGAAGTAAAAAAAGTTCTGATAATGCACAAGTGAGACAATGTTCTGCATTTCATTTGCAACAAAACTGAGTGAAAAATGTTTGAATTTGTAAGGAAAGGAGAAAAAGAAAATCCACAAATAAGAACAGCTAGGAGACAGATTTAATGTGCAAAATATGTCTTTTGTAAAAGAATTATGATGCTCTATGATAATAATGCATTTTAACAGTAAAGTGTGTATTTATTACTCTTTATAGCTTTGTTTGGTATTTGATTAGATGTGAATTCTGCACAAAAACATGGACAAATGTACTTCAGAACATGGGAACTTTTAAAATGTTCTTAAAAATAAATTCAAGTATCTTGTTAAATTTACCAAAGATTAACTGACCATTTTTGAAAGCTTAATTATTAACAATGATCACTATTCAATATACTTTCTAGGATTTATAAGATGAATGTTACATGATCAATTTTTTATATTAAGAATGCAGAAGATCTGATAAACAAGTGCTTATTAATTCTAAATAGCTAAATTTCACATAAGCACTATTGCTTAATTCCTGATTTTGGAATTTCTTCTACAATAAACACATTGGTATACTCAAACTACTGAAGTAACATTCAATGGAAGTACACAGATTGTTTTCAATTCATCATAGAAGCATTTTACAGCCATAGTACTTCAGTATGTGTTCAGACATATTTTTTAAACCAATGAACTGCAATAGCAAAGGTACTAATTACTTTTAGCACAAGTCTATGTGCTTGTTTCATAATATAAAATTCCTTTTGCCCCCCTTTCCATTCACAGAATGGTTTTTTTATTATTATTATTATTATTAATCTTGTAAGTCTAGTGGAGATAAGTGTGTTTCTCTAAAACAGTTATATGGTAGAACTTGAATTACAAAACTACTTACTTGATAAAAATAAATTAATGTAACCTGACATATCTCCATCTAGACTTTGAAATAACTATATATATTATTTTATTCTGATTCTTACAAAGAAAGCTATGATTTTAAATGCTATTTGTTTTATGTTAGCATTCTTATAAGAATCAGTACGATTTGATTTAAGGTGCACAGGATATGAAATAGAAAAACTGAGAAAAGAACAAAAACCTTGTAGTCAATATTTAAGTTGTGGTAATTAATCACAGACAAAATATACAAGTGACCAAAATACACTAAATAGAGTCCATTATTGAATATAATAATGTTGAAAGATGTCCTGTGACATGATGGATATGTGGCTTTACTCCATCGCAGGGATGCAAACACACTGCTCTCAAATACAGCCATTGGATGCTAAAAACATAAAGAAGTATCAATAAGCTCACAATAGATTACAATACTGCTAGCAATGATATGTCAAATATTTATATTGTTAACCAGGCAATGAATTATCACATTAAAAACATTTGAAAAGTTTAAAATCATCTCACCAAAGCACTACATGTTTTGCTGTTGCTGCTGTTCTTGTTGCATTTTTTGCTTGAACAGAGCTGTCTCTTCAAAGATATACTTTTTCAGTGTTTCTTTTGGTAGATCATCAAGTTCCATGGCAAATCGGAATGGTTCTTCTGCTACTGGCTATAAAATAATTTAAAATAAAAAAAATATATCAACACACAGAAAAAAAACGATGTATATATTAACATTAATATCCTTTGAATACTACTGCATAGAAATTTTAAATATTTAATTTTGGGAAACTAAAAACATTTGCATCAAATATAATATGTAGGCATATCAGTGTTCAATGAAATATAGTTCATGCTCTACAGTTTTGATGAATTATATGGAGCAAAAAAGTTACTGTCATTTGAAAACTGTCAATGTTCATCCAACCAAATATGTTTCATTTTAACCAGTTATCATAAATACAGGATTATGTTTCCGCATTTGAATTATAGAATTGAAATTTGGGGCTGTGCAGCACAGTCTTGCATGAATCACTTATTCATTCTACAAATTCTACATCTAGCATTGCAAGAGTTTGAATAGCAAGCAAAGGAATTAGGACTAAATGTATGAAAACAACCATAATTATTAGGTTCCAATAGAATACAGTGCAGTTTCTTGAACATGAATTTGAAAAATGTATAAGCTTTAAGTAAGTGGGATGCCTGGTAATAGAAAAAAATATTATAACACCTGAAATCACAGCTCATATAATGGCTGGTAACAGTTGCCTCTATGCACTTGGAAAAGACATCCCGATCCATTATGAAAAATATAAAACTCATATTATCTTCCAATGTAAAGCCACAATGTTTGGAGGGAAAGTTTAATTAATAAAAATGGTTAATGAGAAATACAGGAATTGTATTGAGAAACATCTTTGAAGATCATGAGCAGATATCCAAATTAGGAAAGTTTTCATGGAAGGTAAAAATGAAATGGAAATTATCAGTTGAGAGATATATAATTTAGAAAATCTTAGATGATAAAGAAATATCTGTATGATTACGAAAAATGTCATTCGTCTGGGAACGGTTGGAAGTGAAATTATATTAAATTTATTGACTTATTGAGCTTAGAAATTAGAAATTGCTCTAGAAAGTGAATAAATGTAGCATTATAGTTAATATTTGAGTAATAAATGAATTAGTAGTTTGTAGGGCTTGTAGTTAGCTAATAAAATAAATGGTACAGGTAGAGTAAGTGAAATATTTGTTTTAGTGCCTTGGTTGGGTCCAAGACTGGTCCCCTGGAATTTCAGTAGGTTGCTGCTGATGAACCAGGGTCTGTGAACTGAAGCAATCAATGTGGAAATTTTATACTTTGTTTAACTATCTAGAATTTTGGTAAAGATGTCAGTATAGATGTAATATTGTATCAACAATTGTAATTTTGAGGGGTTACACCTAAAGACAGGTAGAGGCCCTGTTGTAGTTTGTTTTTCTCAGCACTTTATAAATTTCAAATTTCATGATTGTAGTTGTTTAAGAAACAAAAGAATTAGTAGTTTGTAGAGATTGTAGTTAGCAGATAAAATAATGCTATAGAATAATTGAAATATTTTATTTTAGTTCCCTGTATTGGGTCATAGCTTAGTCCCCTGGAATTTCAGTAGGCTACAGGTGATGAACTGGGGACTGGGGTCTGATGCAATCTAGGTGGAAATTTTGTACTTATATATAAAACAATAAGAAGACCAGTAGTGCTGTATGCTAGTGAGACCTGGTATTAACTAAAAGCAGAAAAGTTGGTGATCTGGGAAAGGAAAGTCCCGATGAAAATATATGGGCCATGCCTGGTCAGTTTAGAAGCAGGAGTAATCAGTAGCTATTTAGATATCCAACTCCTGCGCAATTTACGCAACAGTCACTCAGTGATTCATGAGAACCATTGCATCAACCTGCATTACAAGGTCTTTTGTGGTTGATGTTGTTGGACTCTTCCTTGCCAATTGGCATCAGTCACACCTTTACAGCCTTGTCTGAATGTTGGCACCATTTCATTATGACTGGCTGGATGGAAAATAGCAATGACCCATATTTGGCCAAAATTTTACAATGAGTCTCCATGCACTCAAGACATTTTGAACACATACAATTTTTACTGTTCCTCATACTTCATTCTTGGAGTACATTTCCAGTTGATATGCCATTTTGTACTTGTGCTATGGTGCAACTCTTATCACCATTACAATGAAAGTGGTACTACAGGAAGATCTGAACTTTAAATTGTTTCTGTACAAGAGCACCACTAGCATTTATTTTACCTTTAAGAGATTATTATTCATATCATAATTACAAAAGTTGAATGCTTACATATATTCATTATACAGTAGACAATCCTGCACCGTTTTTGGCAGTTAAAACAGATTTCAAGATTAATATTAATGATGCATGTATGAGGGTCGTTCCAAAACTAATGCCTCCTATTTTTTTTTGTGTTGACTTTGGATGTCCGAGCCAGATGTCCTTGGTGTAGTGCTAACTCTTGAACCTTCATCTTTCATTTGCAGGTGGTTCCGTTGTTCTGCGGTAGTTGGCGCCGGCAGAAGAATGTTCCAAAATGGAGTCTGATGTAGACGTGCGTATAAAACAGAGATGTGTGATTGAATTCCTCACTGCTGAAGGTATATAGAGACGATATACTAGGCGTGAGCAATGTGAGGCGATGGGTACGGCATTTTAACGATGGTGAAAAGGGTGTATATGACAAACCTGGTCCACCCATCACAATGAAGAGCTTCTTGATCAACTCATCTGTGCTGATCAGCGGATAACGACCAAAGAATTGTGTGCAAACCTGAATGTCGGCTGTACCTTTAGTAAGCGTCAATGAATTTCAATCGGCGCAATTTCTTCAGCAGTGAGGAATTCAATCACACATCTCTGTTTTATATGCATGTCCATATCAGACTCCATTTTGGAGCAATCCTCAGCTGGCGCCAACTATCGCAGAACAACGGAACCACCTGCAAATGAAAGAGGAAGGTTCAAGCCTTAGCACTACACCAACAATATCTGGCACAGACATCCAAAGTCAACACAAAAAAAATAGGAGGCATTAGTTTCGGAACGACCCTCATAGTTATGGCACTAAGAAGCAAAATCTTTGGGTTCCAACAGAATTGCACCAAAAGTCAGTTATATGCCTTTTACTTACCTCTGAATTCAATGGTGATATTTGTTTTTTGCTGGAGTTGATTAGCAGAAGTCTCTGAAGACAAGTGCACTTCAAAGCATATACAATCTCAAAACATGAGTGAAGGAGGACTAAACAGAACACTCTAATGAGTAACTGTGTCATTTTACAGAAAAACAAACATCATCATTGAATATACATAAATTGCATATAATGAATTTTAGTGCCTTTTTGTAAGTTTGAACTTGAGGATTTTATTTATAAGAATAAAATAGATTGGTATACACAAACTGCAGGAAGACTGTCTGACAAACCAAAAAAAAGTATTTTAATGATGAGAATATCAGGATAGTACACACTTTTATGGTGGTGGTGGTATTATTTACAGATCAATAGCATCTAAAATTATTCAGCAATCGCCTTTCGAGGGCGAAAGAAACTTTTCTTAAGTAGCTCTTGCTTTTTGGTTAAAAAGAATTATCTACCTTAAGCGCAGTTATGATTTGAACTATACATATTACATTAACTATGATGAAAAATAAAAATTGAAAAAATGCATTCTTGAAAAACGGCTGAATTCAGCTTCCAAAAAAAGTGTATAAAATATATTATGTTGCAGTACTTGGCCTTAATAATGAAAGCTAACTTTACACTCAGTAGCATCAAAATATATTACTTCACTATTAGCAGTTGATAATCTCAAAAATCTTATGCAGTGTTAAAAAAAAAAAGTAAACACAGACAGTGCCAAAAATGTATATACACAGCAAGCAAAGAAAAAACTGAAATCACACAAACAGAACATGATGAGCACTAATCATCTTAAACTTTTACAGTTACAACAGTTGCTCAAAATGCCCAACATCAGCGTCGATACACTTCTGCGAACGTTGAACTACTGATTGAGCAACGCTTGCGAAAATGTCCTCAGCGATTGCAGCACATGCCATTTCAATTTCTTCCCAAGTGCTGTCAATGTAGATAGTTTTATATGGTATACAATATCCTTAAAAGTTCCCCACAGGTAGAAGTCCAACGGAGTTAGACCCAGAGAACACAGTGGAAACTCAATCAGACCTCTTCGTCCTATCCAGTGCCTTGGAGAGTGCTTAGGATAGTACCTTGGATACAGTGAGTGGGCTTTTTGCTGTGCTAGGTCTCCCAGATCTGCCCTTGTGAATATTGTATATGGTACCATGAGTCTCAAATTTGTCACGAATGCGTGCAATTGTTACTTGCGTTGCAGTTCTGTTCTGTACGCTTGTCTCCATTGTCTTTGAATCTCAATATTGTCGGTTTTCCAATACCACTTCAAAATTGCTTTCCTCTATTTAAATGATAATCTTCCATTTTGTTGCAGCAACAAAACATAATGTTAGTCACATCTATTTACAGAACATCATATGATAATCTTGGCTTCATTTGTTCACTGTTGATTTACGACAATTTTGGCTTCATTTGTTCATTATTGATTTACCTGTCACTAGCAATGCTATCATAATATATGAGTCACATCTGTTTATGGAACATCATACCCACATTAATGTTGTTTTTTGGTCCAACTTTGAAATATTTTAAATAGATATTTACTTTGAAAGTGTGTATACATTTTTGGCATGCTCAGTATTACCTTCTATTCATGATCAACTCTATTTATGATTTGCATTTTTCTCAAAAGCACAAAATAAGCAACAAAGCCTAATAACAAAAAATATCATTTATGAAATGAGATACAAACCTCATCAGCTGGGTCATAATACTGTTCAAGATAGGGGTGTGCCAAAGCATCTTCCACACCAATTCTATTATGTGGATTGAAGGTTAACATCTTGTCTAGAAGATCTAATGCCTTAGGATCAGCCTGTGGAATCATACTGTTCCATGGGACCTTAGGTTTATATGGCAGAGACTGAAGATAGCTTCGGGCTTTTTCATTAATTATGCACTCTAAGTCTTCTTGTGTAGGTGAGCCAAGCACCCCAAGGATATGATTCAATTGATCCAGGTAGTGCTTTCCTGGAAAGATGGGTCGGTTCATCAACATCTCTGCCAGAATACAGCCCACTGACCATATATCTATGGATTTGGTGTAGCCCTGTGAAAATTGAAAAGGAGAAAGGAATGTCACAACGGATACCCTCTCAGTAAAACAGCTTTTGAATACCCAAATTATATCATATATAAATATTTTCTATATATATATGCCAATTCGCCATTAATTGCTTTTCAGATATGTTCAAGTCTTTCCAACTTTTTTTTTGAAAACATTATTATTTATAAAACTAAAATGCTAAAGATGGTGCAAAATCAGTATGACTACTCAGACAATTACTCTCTTCCTTGAACTGTTAGTGATGTGCAGCAATAAAACTATAGAATAACTCGTTCAATATAATCTCATTTTTTATGCAATGAAATATATCATATCATAAGAAAACAGATGGAAATCAACATACTCATAAACAAACACATTATTGGAATTAGAAAAGAAGAGATGGTAGCAATGGTTCTTTGCATTATTACATTACATATATGCTCATCAAACTGTTAAATTGAGCAGATCACATTGAATGTAACAAAATTAATAACACAATTTATATACTGAGAAATTTCAAACCCCATAGGTGATAAGCAGTTACTGAAAATGATTTGTAATGGAATGATTCAACATCTGTCTTATAGTATTGAAATTTGGGGTATATGTACTTTGAAAAAGTATTATACTGAAAAAACAAAAATCTTTAGGATAATCCAGAACATAAAGCCCACAGAGTCCTGTGTAAGTGGATTTATTGCAGATAATATATCTAATCTTTATTCTTTATATATGTACAAAGCAACACCATTTGCTGTTCATAAATAACCTTGAGAAAGCAACAATAAACAATATCTATGAACATAATACTAGAAAATATAATGATTATTTATAGGCCAATTGTTTATTGATTAATTTGACTTATTTACATAAGCTCTGTAACAGGTCACAGGTCATCAGCGTCCCATTCTATTCAGGGCATGAAACAGTGGACAAATTTTGCTCATAGGCCTCTTCTTTCAGGTTTGAAATTCTTTTTCATGCCATAAATCTCGACACAGAACCCACAGCTTTACTTCCCTTCTTAAGGAAGGATTAGGATTTTTAGGATTTTAGGATTTTTACACCCGAAAAAATTCCATTGATCCTTGCCGGGTTTTAATCTGGGTTTAGAAGGCAAGTAAGGCCACTACACCACCAGGAGAAACATTTATAGGCCAAGAAAAAAGATAAAAATGATTGACAAAGATCCAAATGTACAAGAACTTCTATATAACAGATAACCAAATCATAGTAAATAACTGCAAGGGGAAAAGCAATTCATATACAAATTGAAATGTTATCTGATACAAAAAGTTTTAACTATGTACAAATTCCAACTGTAAAACTTGATAAAATCCAACAGGTGCCTGTAACTTCCATGAATATTATAATAAATTGAACTGAATTGAGGATAAACAGTAAAGTTTATTACTCCAAAATATGCTTTTAGGAATTTTACAACTAACAAACACTGAAGGATTTATAACTAAAAGTTTCTTCCAAGTTTGGAAGCCGTGATGTGTTAGAGCTAAGGTGTAGTTGTGCCTGAACCTTCCCGTAGAAGACTCAGGCTGTGCCACTGAAGATGTCCTTCGCAGGTGGGGACAAAACGTTTGAACACCCTAATTCCAACAGACCATGGCTTCCAAGCCCAGAAGAAACTTTTAATTATAAGTCTGACTCCGGCCGTGAAAGCTTCTGACTACTGATGACTGAAGGAATTGTTAATAACCTGCCATCTGTGCAATATCTCAGTAGGAATGATAATGAATTTAAAAACCCATTTAATGTAGTGTATGAGAGATTGTTTAATATTTTATTTCTCACTGTAAAGAAACAAAATATTAACTTACTAACCTACTAACTTTACCTTATTGTCCTTAGAGAGGAAGAATAATATTGTAATATTTTCTAATTCATGGCAACATACTCTGCTCTGTTTAATTGTTTACTTCTACATAATTAGTTTAATGCAACTTCTAGCTATTGCTCTATTTCAGATAACATTATCAACTTGTAAGCTATATGTAACAGATTAGTTATCAATCATTTACCTTGGAATTTAACATAATTTCTGGAGCACGATACCATCTTGTGGCTACATATTCTGTTAAAAATCCTGTGTGGTCATGATCAGGATCTGCAACTCGTGCTAAACCAAAGTCACAGATCTGAAAAAGAAGCCATATTTCAATTTCTTTTGTCAACAACAGATTTTCTTTGTTATATTGATTTTCATTGTTATTATGACAAAACAAAACACTATTCTAATGAGAAAGCTACGATTATTAAAAATATTGTAATAAAAATATATTGTTACACTTCCAAAAATAATGATTGCATTACTTATACTTGTGTCTTCACAAGAAAGAAAAGTAAATTAACATTCTCACATATCGTTAAAGTTATAAAATAAAAATTAATCTTCTAGCAGTAAATACCTTGGGAATATTTATCAAGGTTTGTTCTTATATTTGTATATAGACTGAATGAAATGCTTATTTGGCAGAATGGGAGAAGGGAACAAAATTGTGTCAGTGCATGGTATGGAGACAATACATCTGGCTACTGCCAACTAAAGAGGACAGTAGAGAATTTATTCTAGGATGCTGTAAGATTAAACAACTACATATTTAGAGCAATAGAATAAAATATGTCTTCTTTTATTTTCAACAAGTTTAAATACTATAATAGGCATTGCAAACGAGTATATAAGGCATTTAAACATATCCAAAAACGTTACCAGACAGAGCTATTATTGAGTCATTATCAGGCAAAAGGTATATCTAGGTACTCTTATAGCCATATGAAGACTCCAGCAGGTTTTAATAAAATATTATTGCCTCTGTTTATCAGGACTTACACATATATGCAGAACACAAATAAACATGTTTCTAAAACAAAGTTGACAAAATTTTCAGTGGCAGTTGCTGGTTGAAAATAAAGTCATGCCAGAGCATGCAGACAATAAAGTACTCTGAAGTGGGGCAGTTGGATGTAATGAAAATTGAAGACTCAATGATGTCTGAAGACATGCTGGGCATGTGAAGCAGGACACGATAATGTTTCATAAAACTGTAACAAATACCAGAATGTGTGATTACATAGATATTCCAATTGTGGAGTAAAACAATTTCAAAGTTGTGACATGCTTAATTACAAATTAATGTCCCCTCATTAGATTCTTTGGGTTTTTATTTTTGCAGTTTAAAGAAATTTTATGTTTTGATATTCAGCAACAGACTTGTGATGGAAGTGATGCAAAGTATGAACGAAAATAAAAACGAAACGTTCTGATGTTATTAACACAGTCTATGGTTTAAAACATGAGAATAGTCAATGGTATTACCATATAAATACCTTTTACGTACCACTAATCTACGACACAAGACCTACAGCTTTACTTCTCTTCAGAAGGAAGCCGTGCTTAGGATTTTTAGGCCCGAAAAAATCCATCGACCGTGGCCGGGATTGAACCCGAATTGTGCGATAGACACTGAACTAGCAATGTCAACAGCTTCGGCTTTTTTTAAAACAGGCTGTTCTAAAGCACAATGCATTTCATGCAACATGCTTTCTCGTTTAGAAGTATGAACAAGTTTATAAATGTCCGCAACAATATGTAACGTGCATTTTATTATAGGGTAATTATTCCTACTGTTGGTGACAGCCAAAACAAGTGCTCTGCAGCGAATGCATGGCAGACAACTGGTACACCTTTTTCTCTGACAACCGAGCGTGGATCTGTGACAGAAGCACTAAAATTAGCAGCACCATAAAAAAAGTTTGCCACTAATTTGTCGTAAGAAAGTTCTCATTCTTTCAGTTCAGTATTAATTGCTGTGAATATTTCAGCTGTAGTACTGTTCAATTTCAAAAGATGGAGACGGTGCAACGTAACGAACTAGCAAAGGTAGTTCACTTTGTTTACAAACATTTGTAGAGTCGTCTGTTTTATCTTAAGCGGTATATTTGCTAACCTTTAAATTTAACTCACTCTTCAAGGTTCATATTTCCTCTTGTGGGGGAGGGTGTCTCTTCCCTTCACATTTCGCGTTAAAGAAGATACAGCGTGCCTATTCAACGCTTTTTTTGGTTTCATTTTGTTGAATGATCTGGGCAGGAATTGTAATCTACAACTTTCAAATGCTACGGCTTTTATGTGTTTTTCTGACTTAGCGCGCTTTTCTAGTTTTCTCGTGCTTTTTCTGCAATACGCGACTTTTGTTAGACAAGAAAGTAAATAATGTTTGTTGTTTATACAATGTAATTTGGTAACGCTTCTTTCGATAATACCGCACAAGCACATCACCCCGTCCACAGTAAACTGTTGACTAACTAACCGTTAAAACAGCTGCAACTTCAGGAAGTTGAATTTCGTAACAATGACTTATTAATTACGCGTGCCCACTGTTGAGTTTCAAATCGAATTTTACTACAATTTGCAAGTTAGCAGTTCTCAAAACGGAACTAGAATTTAAATTCGTTGGTTATAATTACTTTTAATTATAATATTATATAGATTTACAAATAGATTTTTAAATTTTCAGGAGGGGAACAATTTACCACAGGTATCTGTCCATTTTGTACTATAAGTACCATTTTGCTCATAACATAAGGCACAATGCCATGACAGCAGCACCTTAAACTGTACGTAACACTTCTGCCGATGACAGGTATGAGCAACATACGAGCTAAAGAGTAGCGTTGCCATTTGTGTCCTTCTGTAGCCAAGCTTCTCACACATCAATGCATGTCCAAGTCAAATTAAACTGAATTACCTACATTAGTTTGAAAATTATAAGGGGAAATCGGGGACAGTGAGCGAATAAAACGCCAAAGCACCCAATAGAACAAACAAAATGCTACATTTTCTAATTTCCTTTATTGCTCGTTTCTTAAAAATGCATAAAGTCACCAGGATTAAAGGGCACAGGCCCTCTCCGCCCTGTTTGCATTTACGTTGCCAACAAAGCATTGAAAATCTATCTACCCAAAGTTTGTAAGGGTACATCAAAGCCTTCATATTTATTTTTGCATCCAAATGGAGTTAGTTTTTTATACGTACAATAAATTATATTATCTACCTTGCTGTCTGTGATCATGTACATTTCCTTTTATTAAAATAAATTTAAAACAAGACGGAAACTGCAACACTGACAGACAAAATTTTATGTGAATATTCTTTTTGTAGGTTCATGATGACAAACATTCAAAGTCCTTTTCAATTGGTTTTTAACACACGGAGTACTACTGAGTGAATGCAATTAATCTATAAATCTATATTTATGTTCTTATATGATATGAAAGTTGAATTTCTTCTTCTTGTATTTAATTTTTAGGGCACTTAAAATCTCCTCTTTATTTTTAGCCCAATGTCTATGGAATTAATAGAACTTGACTACTCTAATTCAGGAATGCACATGTGTTAATTATATTTTTATAGAATTAAAGTTGCTGTTCTTAACACTAAAACGCCCAATGGCGGTAATAGACCGCTTTTGATTTTCGAACGTTCATGTTTTCACTGTTTTTTTAATCCCTTTCAATGATGTTTAGCTCTCCAATTTTTTTTTTTTTTTTTTTCACTTCAGGCATAATTTAAGTTTTTGTATTCGTATGTACAATTTCGCTTAGCTTTACATTTTCACGTAGCTTTCATAGAGTACCGTTACCATCACACATAGTTAATTATAGGGATGAAGGAACATCTAAGGCCGCCAAACCAAGACATCTAAAAACAAAATCAAAGACAGTTGTTCGACACGTAAAGAATTTGTCTGTGGTTCTTACATAATCAAAAACTCTGCAAAAAGTGTCATTCCGATATATCTGAGAATGTTTCAACGTAACAGCTTTCTGTGTAAATATAACCCATGTTTATTTTTGTACAAATAATTTGTTACTACTTAGCATAGAGCAAACCCAGTTCGTATAATTAAATATTTCTTATTTTCGAGAAAACATGCGCTTATATTTCAAATAAAAAATTACTTTTTTGTATTAAAAACCATTTAGACGGAGATGATCTATACTCAGAAGCCATATTGTTCCCTCTACATCACTACAGTCGTCTGGTAAGTAAGAAATTTCATCGGCCTGAGTCAGAAGAGCAGACACCAAGTATATATAAACTCACTCCAGAAAGTAAATGCAAACTGGATTGGAACCTGGCTTGTAATTTAGAAGCAAAATCGTTTCCTCTATACCATCACAGTAGATTAGAAGGCGATAAGAAAAAATTCCATGGTTTTCAGTGAGAAAATTATTAAAAATGCATAAAAAAATTAGTAGTGGTCAATTGATGGCTAAGGGGGGTTTAAGGGGTACTTGAAGCTGGGGTTTTCTAGTGTTAAATAATACTTTCTTAGATACTTGTGTTTTTAAGGTATTTTAGTTATTCTTCAACTTGCTCTTTAAGATCACATGACAAATGCATGCATTCACATACACAGGCAAGATTCACAGTGCCTCATAGCAGAGGTTAAGAATTCTTTGCAAAAACTTCCTGAATTAACAATATTTTATCCCCTCTTAAAAATGAAATCACCACCATCAACACTTCTATTTTATGCTTTGTCTTTTAAATCCACAATATCTAGTTTTTGTGAAGTCCGAGTTACTCTGGATAAATAAATAAAACCTGGTAAAATATTATTCACATTCAATATCAAAATCCATTTATATTCTTTTTGTCAATTTAAGCCATCCTGCTATCCATGTTGCACAAAAAAATTGAATGGTAGGGTAGAGCTATTAGAGCAAGAGGGAGGAATATAAACTTCCAGAAGGGTTAAGAAAGCCATCAATTCTTCCCCTTCCATCCCCCATACACATACCATTATTATATACTTGTAAACCAAAGTTTTATTTATAAAATCAGTAAGAAAATCTTCATGTAGTTTAATAGATAATTTAATAAATTCTAAAAATGCAAAACATTTATATATATATTTTTTTTTAATTCTAGTTGGTTATAAAGTTGCTGATGATGAAATCACTTTCATAAATATGATATTTGACTTAATTCTAAAAACTATTAAAACATAACTTTTCACATCCTCTAAATATTTCCTCAGTTAACTACACAGTGCACAAATTTCATGCTCTTCATAAAAAAACTTTTACTGTAGAGCAATGCAAGTCAAAGCATCAAATTTGGTGCTTAAACTTTCATGCTGTTTTAATGGCATATGATTGATTTCTATTCTAACAGCAACCCTTGAAAATCCATGTTTCCTAATACCTTTAAATCAATAAGTAGACTGAAGTTATGCTTAGGCGAAGATAGCTTCCCAGAACAACATGGGAGTTTCCAAAGATTTATTTCTGGATTGGTTTCTTTCTATTCTAAGTGAAAATAGAAACATTGGCAACTACATGTTCAGATAGCAGCCTTCACTGGAAATAAAAAAGAAGAGTAATGCCTTGCTAAATTTTTATTATCCTTTCTGATATTAAACACCGTATTTGATTTTATGAGCTTTCGTACCACTTATGTTGATAAGCCAAATGCACTGTGAGCTTGATTCTAAAATGTCAAAACTGCAGTGTTTTAGAACTCCTAATTTCAATTTCTGTATATATGTATAAATTTTTGTGATGCTGCTGCACTTGATTAAGAAACCAAAACATTATTTAATCTCTATTTAAAAAAATGATCCTATTTAATAACAGTTTATAATGAACACTTTTGCTTTGTCAGTTTATTGAATTAACCACAATACACAATATTTTATACATAGAATTTATAACCAAGTATTACCTTAGATATTAAACTATTATCAGTTAGTATTAGCCAAAAAATTAAGTATTTAGAGCAAATTCTTTCTGTGATTTTACATTGGAAAATGTTTTAATATAGCATCTTACCATTGTTAACAAGATGGATAATATGAGTACTTGGCCTTTCTTTTGTGAATTAGTTAAACATAAATTAATTTTCCCATAAAGGTTTCAAATTGATGTTTATTAAAAAGTTTTCATTAAATGTACAAAGCTGTGGCTAAGGAAGAATACCTGTTGGCCAACCATCAAATCTGGGTCTAATTCTTAGTTGGGACAGCTTCTAGTTGAGGCTTTCTGATAAACGTTTTCCCCATCTTGAAGATATTAATGCCAGCAATGAGTTCTGAACTTATTTGTATAATTAACTGACATTATCTCATTTACAGTACAATTGATCTCAGATATACTGGGTGATAAAATTTATTTGGACTTTACTGCGGGTCATTTTGAATAAATGATGTCAGTATTGCAGAATCAGTTTCTATCCACTCTGAGAATTTGCTTTAGACGGCAGGAGTGACCTCGAAGAGAGAGAGAACGTAAGAAAAAATTGTAGTTACATGTCAATTTGTTTACAAAATGTGGTGATGTTAATTTTTAAACAACTTACTAGATTACAAAGTGCCATACTGTTCACTGATACTCTTCAAGGGAAGGTGTGCTGACTAGCAATTACATCATCCTTTCAACTCGTGGTAAAGTTTGAATAAATTTGATCACACCGAACAAAAAAATTTCATTATTTTAGATTTAATTCAAATGAAGATATGAGAAACAACAGAAAACTATTGTATGTTATGTTATGTTATGTATCATATGCAATTTTATTCCTCAGAGTGTTGATATTCTTAAAAAAATGTCACAAGAGGTTGATATTGAACTTATACCCCTTTAATGAAAATAGGGAACATAATTAAGTGAATCTGCAATAGCAAAATATGTTCAATAATCTTTCGAAAGAACAAAGTAATTTTATTTTACAATTTGTGCAAATGCATGTGTAAGTGGAACAAAAAGAATCAAAGATATTAGTAAACTCTGCAGCTCTAAATTACCATCTTTTAACTCCAAGTTATGCTGCAAAAAATTTCATATAATACAATTGGACAATCTGAAACTGATATATCCCAATGTGTACATCCACACAGAACAAGAAATCTGAAATCTTTAATCTAATACTTTTTTAATGTCTGAAAGTACTTATTGTTAAATTAAGAATGTATAATGTTATATGCTAAAAGAACAACCTACATGCATATTCCATTTTTTATAAAAAATTTTAATATACAATAAATGCCTATACAAAGTCTTTGAATTACTAGGTACTACAAAAAAGTTACAAATTTTCTTCAAAAAATGTTAATGTGCTGATGTTTGAAGTTAATAGGCATCTGCTGATGGTCAGGGTGAGGAAAAATTACAATCCTGAATTGTAAAATAAATTTATTATAATAATGTCTAGTGTTTTTTTGAATGAATAATCTCTCTTAAGTGTTGGATTTACCTCTACTTAGTTTTGAGGTGAACTACATAGTTTTTCAAAAATAATATTCTTTTTTAAAATTTCAAGATAGCAAACACTAACATTTAGATATGTTCTGACACATATATTAAGAATAGTTTATTATTAAAATGTTAATGAATATATTGCAATAATAAGGCTAAAGGATACTGAACTCCCATTACTGAAACTTTGAAACCTTGGTTTCAGTAAAACATATAACGAATGAAATGATGTTATTCATGGATGGCGCTACACTGCTCAGGAAAAACAATTATGCAATTCAGGAATATCTCGTATTTGGCAACATTGAACTTAAGAAGTCTGAATACAATAGTGTGTGCATGTAATTTAAAAGGTAGTTGTTTAATTTATTGCTTTTCCTACAATACAATGGAAGAAACAAACACTTCTGTTAAATGAGCAGAATGGAATATAATTTGAGTTCTTCCAATGTTTCAATGAAAAACCATATTTATTTCTGACCTCTTTTGTCTAATTTTGAACAGCTTACCTACTAGTACACTGTATGCATTGCAATTATAAATCAACTAAACTAAAACTGAAGCAAAACTAATTTTTCATACCACTTAAAGTATTATGCAGTTTATGTGTTTGCTGTGTGAATTAAATTAACTCATACAATATACATTTATAACATGTAGTCACAATCAATAATTTCAGATTTGTAATCTGTAACTTGGAATAATTATATCTTTACATAACCACATTCTTAAACTAGCACAGGAAGCACTCCAAAGGTTAAAATGTTAAATGCATGCTAAATATTAGTTATTAACAACCAACTAAAAAACTGTTATCTCTTAATATTAAAACTAACACCATTTCAGAGAACGAAAATTAAAACATCTACATTAGCTTTTTTTCTTGACCATAATGTTTTTTAAGGAATAATATATTAGAGAAAACAATTCACTTATTATGTAATTTAGGAAAAATTTAGGTGCATCAGTTTTTAGCAGGCCGTCCTGAATTTCATAGATAAATACAACATTTGAAGTATGAAAAGTTCACATTCTCATTAAACACTTAATCTATGAAGAATGCCTTTTAGTAAGAATAAAAATTTTATGTTAGTTATTATCTGTATTAGCAAGAAAATCAAAATGACAGTTGAAGTGTTCACAACATTAACTTAATAAGATGACATTCAATTAGTCCTTCATACTGCATGCCAATATTAAGAATATAAATAAATTCTTTTAATAATTTGTCTATAAAAATCTGTTCATGCACACATCTGACTTTGGTGAAAATTATGACAATATCATTCAATATGGAAATTTTAGCATGGCTTTGCTATTTCTATATTTGACCATATTTTATACATTAAAACATTGGAAAATAATGTAATATAAATCCTGATGACATCTATAATTACCTCCTGCAATGAAAATATTTAGAAAAAGAAACATCAATATTTTGAAACAGCATCTATAGCTCTTAAAGGTCCCAAGATGGAGAAGTCACCACCTCAATATATTTCGCATTTTAATCAATTTTGGATTACTAAATGTGTCAAATTTGTCTAAAAATTAGTAAGCTTATTTCAACAGTTGTTATAGGACATTTTTTAGCATAACAAAATGCAGTTGTCCAAATCACACCTAGGTGCTTAGGTACGAGGGTAGGTCTTATAAGTTTACTGCCTCGTCGATAAGGATTATCGCCTTCACAAAACCCTTATCTGCTGCAATACTTTATCTGTTAAGTAAATAATTGAAACTGTAACTTCCGCGCCTCTGTGTTCAGATATAGTTGCATAAAGAAGCCAATGTGTAGAAGATTGTAACATGTTCAAAATGGAGTATCAAGCTGTTATTAAGTTCTTCACAACAGAACGACTTACTCCACATGGAATTAAACAGCGATTGGATGGTGTATATGGGAAAGCATCCCCCTTATAGTCTACCGTAAAAGAATGGACAAACTTTTTCGAATGGGTCGAGAAAGCATTAAAGACGAAGAGCGTGAAGGTCGGCCCTTGCAGGTGCTCACTCTTGAAAACATTGCTCTTGTGGAAGGAGAAATTTGGAAGACCGGCAGCTTAGAGTTACAGAAATAGCAGCAAGATTGGGCCTTTCTAAAACAACAGTCCTTCAAATTATTAATGAACATTTAAATATGAATAAGATTAGTGCAAGATGGGTGCCTAGACTTCTTTCCTCAGTTCAAAAGCAGCAACGAGTCTTCTGTTGTCAGGCATTTTTGGAGCTCTGCCGTGGCAACGAGAGAGAAGTTCTGCAAACCATTGTTACAGGAGATGAAACATGGTCCTCTATTATGATTTCTTGTTCAAAAGATAATCAATGGAGTGGCGTAAATCCGGCGAAGCACGGCCTCTACAGGCCAAGGTCATTCAGTCAACCAAGAAGATCATGGCCACAATCTTTTGGGACTGTGAAGGAATACTCTCCATCGACTCAAGGAGGGGAACAACACAGTAAATGAAGAGTACTATACTGGCCTACTGCACAAACCACGTGCTTCCATCAACGAGAAAAGGCTAGGAAAGCTGAGTGGTGGTGTGCACCTTCTTCACGACAACGCGTCTGCCTGTGCACACAGCTCTTGTTGCAAAGGAAACTGTGAAGAAATGTGGCTTCAAGGAGATCGACCGTCCACCATACAGCCCAGATCTAGTTCCCAGTGACTGTTTCCTCTTCCCAAAACTCAAGAAGGACCTTCGAGGAAGGAAATTTAAGAGTTACGAAGAAGTGATGAATGCTGTTTATGCCCATTTTGCAGACAATACTTCTGACTATATGAGGGGGGGGATTGAAATGTTAATTCAAAGATGTGAGAAGTGTATTGCATTAAAGGGTAACTATAGTGAAAAGTGAAATAAAGTTTTTGTATTTATCATACTTACAAAAGGCTAGGCCGGAAACTTATGGACATAGCCTCGTACATACTTCTGCTATTGACAAAACACGTGATTTGGTTTATAATTTCCATTTTCAGATATATATTATAACATTTAAAGTGGCTAAGAAAAACTATTAAAAAGGAATGATAGACATTGTGTTAGGTGGTTTGAAAATTTATAATATAACATTCAAAAATGCATGGATGATTTCAGAATCAACTTTATTAATCACAATAACCACCACTGTATCTATACATTTTTGCCAATTAGTAGCAGGTTTATTTATGCTATTTGATCAAAATCATGGCTTCTAGCGTCGAGGAATTTCTAAATGCCGCCTGTTTCTTCTTGGTTATTTAGGAATTTATTCTTTAGGTAACGGCCCAAGTTTAAGTCAGTTGATGAAAAGTTGGATGAATAGCTGAAAGAGGTACATTTTCATAGTCCAGTTCATTTAGCTTCTAGAATGTTCTTTGCTCTGGGCGTTATCATGTAGATGCATGGACTCTTATCCATTGACTAAAGCTGATTATTTTAGATGCATTTTGTCAATGTTTCTTTAAAGTAATTGTTTCGCCACGACACAGAAGACTGTAGTGTGCTAAAGCAGACATAGATCATCATACATTCGCAGTAACCTTCCTCTGGTGTAATTTTGGGTTTGCCAACCGTTTTGGTGCTCATCGAGATTTGACCGTTGTGCCAATTGTTTATGGTGTCGTAGAAAAGCCACTTTTCATTCAGAATACGATTAAAAAAAAAGACAATTTTTGTTGCGCAAAAGCAATGAACAACAGACCCCAAACCTACTACATTTTTTAAGGTTCGTTTAATTCATGTGGAATGCACTTATATATACTTTTTCCTCCATTGTCCCTATTTTCTTCAAGTGATCACATAGAATTGTAGATTTACTTAGTTCCTTAGCAAGTTTTCCAGGCGTTTTGTTTCAACAATTTTCCTGAGTTGATCATCATCGGCTATACTATGATGTACTTGACTTTTCTCATCTTCAAGACCGAACTCCCTTGTCCAAAACTTTTCCAACTAACACTGAAATAGCTTTGGAAGTGCTATCTTCTCCTAATGCTCTCATAACATTTCGAGAGATCTGTGCTGCAGCGTGTCCGAGTTTAAACTCTGCAAGATAATTATTCTACACACATCTTTGATCCCCAACATAATACAATACGCTTAGTATAACAAAACAAAATATATTTTTCAACAATATTAATAAAGTGACCCAAGTATAAATTTTAAAATGAAGTGAGTAATTTCTTACAGTATAAATATAATAATATACAAAACCGTTATTCATTTCTGTAAGACTTAATGATTTAAATGAAATCTAATAAATAATTTTAATTTAAAATTTTATATTGAATAAAACGACATACTTTAAAGTTTTTTACATTTCAGCACAACCTCAGTTACATGAAATATTAAACACGCTGATATGAAATGTCCAGTGCAAGTAAAACCAACAATCATTTTGAAATGATAATTGCACGCTTTACGTGTAATAAAACATTATGGTTTAAAACAATGAACGCCATTAATTTTAATATATTTTTTTCACACAATATCTGAAATGCTGTAAATCTTGTTTGAAATTGAAAATTAAAGAATAATTCATTCGCATTGTCACCTCTGTCCTGAATGTACTAAGAAAACAGAAAACCAGCAAGTAAATTTCTGGAATCAGAATTCTACTTTATGTACAATTGTCTTATGTTTCATTTTGCCCCAATTTCTGTATCTACATTACTAATTACATGTATAACATTTCATTGTACATAAAAGAACTGAATTTACACTCGAGCACGAGCACTTGCTTTTTCGGGGATGTAACTCACATTTTGTAATCTTCTGTTTTATGTATGTACTTAAATAAATGAAATAAATAATAAAATCTGTTGCAGAAATTTGTATCTATGTGAAAGGATATCATTTTGTTGTATCATGTTTAGAAACATCCTATACAAACATCTGTTAAAATAAGCATGTTTTCTTTATCCCAATATGCAACAATAAGAGCCCACTTAAATGTCATACATTTTTAATCAATGGAGGTTGGTGGATTTTGTTTATCATCGGATGCCATTTTTAGTTTACGGCTATATTTTTGCCATATCCTATTTCCCTTAAATATAAATCCACGAAGTCATGCTAAACATATGACGTGATAAATCTAATCTTAGTTGCTTATGCCTTTTCATTTTTAAATACATTGTTATTATAATAACTTTATTTAAATTTTTCAATCAAAAGGTATTGCTTTTGGATTAAAAAATGTATTTCTAATAGCTTTTACAATCTTGAGAGAACGGATTACTAATTTTCAAGGGTTGTTTTGAAAATATTTCAACCAAGCTTTAAGCCAACTACAAACATATTTAAAACTAATTGGCAGCATTGACTTTTGGTTGCAAAAAGAGAACCATCCATGACGTCTAATACACTGAAAAAGCTAAAGGCAACATTTATAAACTCACTGTAATTAAACAACAATGCAAGCCTGTAACTCGCATTGGTGGCAGAGGTACATAGCCTTTAGGCTCAGTGCAGGAAACCCAAGCCTGCAAAACAACAGTGTGCAATTTTAAATATAATTCTCCTTTCGTATCATTATGAGCTTAGTAATGCAATATGATTTCTTAGAAAAAGATGAGTTTACAGCATATAATATACCATGCGTATCAGTCAATCACCTGAAAGCACGGTAGCAGGTCCACTAAAGATCACTGCTTTATCAATTCGTAAACTCTTCGTATATTAAACAATTCTAAAACTTTGATTAATAAAAACATGCACACAGTAAACACTAACTTGTGTTACAGAAGAGGATCAAAGCAGCGTTCATCTGCATTCAGGCATTATTGATATCTCTTAATAAAATTAGTATCTATTTGTATGCAAAGTTCTGCTCGCGGAATTCTTCGAATTCTTGTTTTATTTAGTATGAGGGTTATTTATATAGACTCTCTTTTTAGGGCTGTTCACAAAATAAATTACATGCGGCAAAATCTGGGGAACGTAAGATAATAACCCTTTACAAATGATTTAGAGAAATCTCTCATGGACAGTGTAGGCTGAATAATATCTTGAAAATATATTCTCAATATCGGATAATTGTTTATATATATATATATATATATATATATATATATATATATATATATATATATATATATGCTTACCATACGTCCGGGATTAGCCAAGACGGTCCTAGTTTTTTAGTGTTGTCCGGGGTTGCAAAAATGTCACGGAAATAAGAATTGTATAACTGGAGAAGTTTTTTTATTTATTATTATTATTTTTTTATTTTATTCCTGTTCGACATCACGTTTTTAAACATTTCGTTACGGCCAACCTTGGAGCAAGAGCTGACGTCGATTTTGATGCAGGCGAGGCTACCGGTCTCGCCACAATTTTTACTTAGCCAAGTTAGCAAAACAACAGGGGCAATAAGCTCATGTTGTTTTCGTGTGTTAAGTAACTAGTCTGCACATTTTTCATCATTGTACGAGGTAGGTTCATAAGTTTCCGGCCTAATCATTTTCTAGTTATGATAAAGACAAAAACTATATTTCACTTTTCAATATCGCTAGCCTTTATTGTAATACACTTCTCACATCCTTGAATTAACATTTCAACCCCCCCCCCCCAAAAAAACAGTCGGAAGTCTTGTCTAAAAAATGGGCATAAACAGCATCCATTACTTTTTCGTCACACTTAAATTTCCTTTCTCAAAGGTCTTTCTCGAGTTTTGAGAAGAGGAAATAGTAACTGGGAGCTAAATCTGGGCTGTAGGGTGGATAGTCGATCTCCTTGAAGTCACATTTCTTCACAGCTTCCTTTGCAACAAGAGCTGTGTGCACAGACGCGTTGACGCGAAGAAGGCGCACACCACCACTCAGCTTTCCTCGCCTTTCTCTTTGATGGAAGCACGTAGTCTGTGCAGTAGGACAGCATAGTACTCCCCATTTACTGTGGTGTTCCTCTCCTTGAATTCAATGAAGAGTATTCCTTCATAGTCCCAAAAGATTGCGGCCATGATCTTCTTGGTTCACTGAGTGACCTTGGCCTTTACAGGCGGTGCTTCGCCAGGTTTACGATACTCCATTGCTTCTCTTTTGGACAAGGATTTATAGTACAGGACCATAGTGTCATCTCCTGTAACAATGGTTTGCAGAACTTCTCTGTCGTTGCCATGGCAGAGCTCCAAAAATGCCTGACAACAGATGACTCGTTGCTGCTTTTGGGCCGAGGAAAGAAGTCTAGGCACCCATCTTGCACTAACCTTATTCATGTTAAAATATTTATGAATAATTTGAAGGACTGTTGTTTAAGAAGGTCCAACCTTGCTACTTTTACTGTAACTTTGAGCCGTCGGTCTTCCACAGTTTCCCCTTCCATAAAGGCGATGTTTTCAGGAGTGAGCACTTTCAAGGGCCGACCTGCACCTGTTCGTCTTCAATGCTTTTTCGACCCATTCGTTCTTTTACGTCTCGTTTGGCTCATTCTTTTACGGTAGAATATGAGGGGGATGCTTCCCCATATACGCCGTCTAATTTCTTTTGGAGTAAGTCCTCTTGTGAAGAACTTAATAACAGCTCGAAACTCCATTTTGAACATGTCACAGTCTTCTACACATAGCCTTCTTTATGCAACAATATCTGAACACTGAACACAGCGGAGCGGAGTTAAGCTGCAATTATTTACTTAACAGATAAGGTATTCAACCGATAAGGCTTTTGTGAAGGCGAGACCGGAAACATATGGACCTACCCTCGTATCTCTATTTTTTATTTCATTGTTTAGCAACGGGCAAAAGAAAATGCGTATTTAATGTTAACCAGCAACAGGAATACAATTTTTTGAAATTATGTAATGACATTAACAATCAACGTGTTTGTTGCCCATTGTGCATTGCAGAATTTTCCGTTACACATAAAGAAAAGAGTGATATTGAAGACCACATAGGAGTACTAGGAGTACTACGCTACTGCTTGAGCAAACATAGAAGATAGTGCACAAGTTGTTAATGAAAGTATAAAAGATTCCATTACTATTGATAATGTTTCCTTCATCCGCAAGGTACATGTGAAAGAATGCCTGATACTAGTGGACACAGATATATACATAATTAAAAGTAATAAATTTTATTTTTTCAACATTTCATCTGCTGGAAACAAAATAGAAGCTGGTTGGATCAAATGAAAATTTGGAGATATCTTGAAAATTGATAGTCTTACTCCTGTTCTATACATTGTTCTGGCTGAAGCATTATTAATTCCTTTCCTCCAGGAACGAACAATGGTTCATTCTGAGGCAACTGCACTAACCATCATGCTGTGTAGTAAGAAAAATGTGATTTGCGTATAAATTATAACGAGAAACCAAAAAAGGATGTACATGTGAGGCAAAAATATTTATAAGAAACAAGCTTAGCAAAAGAATCAAATATAACAAATGAAGTAATTCATCAACATAATACACTGGTGGCCGAGGTCGTTAAGGCGCGGACCCGTGAGCGGGAGGTCCGGGGTTCGAATCCCACCAGAACCGTCCTCCCTGACTGGCTTTTTTTCCAGGTTTTCCTCAGATCTCATAACTGGCAAATGCCGGGGAGGTACTCTAAACTTAGGCCTGGAACGTTTCCTTCCTTAAAAAATATTCTTTCCCAATATATCATTTCATTTCATGTACCATCAGTGTCTATCGTCTGTGATGCCTCATTAGTTAAACACTATCAAAAAAACACACACACGCATAAAGTATGGCTTGAAAATAGTTTATTTTTGGTTTTACATTTTCGTTAATGTGATGGTTACTAAAGAAGACAAAAATGAACAACTTCAATAGTTTTACAGAAAATGAAGCAGTTTGTTGAGAAATTTAGTTTTTGTTTAGAAACTTTGTACTTCTTTGAGTACATATCTCAAAAGTATAATTTTGATATATGAAATGGCATATATAAGCTGTTTCAGGGAAAAAATACTCTTTATCATTAATGCCCATTGTAATTCTCAATTTTAATAGCTGTAGGTGCTGGTTGTAACAGTCATTTTAAAGTCATTTATCAGTTTTTATCCATCAGCTAAGAGAAGAGCATAAGTGTTATCTTTTCTCTTAAAAGTTTTTTTTCTTAAATAGTGTTTTAATGCCTGTTTTAATTACTGAGGGACCACAGGTGATGGACACTGGTGATACATAAAATGAAATGACATTATAAATTGGGAAAGGAGTTGTTTTAAAGGAAGGAAGAGGCACTGCAAACCTAAGTTTAGGGTAGCCCCCTTTGCTATTTATAAGGACTGAGGAAAACCTGAAAAAAAAAAAAAAACTCAATCTGAAGGATGGTTATGGCAGGAATCGAATCCCAGACCTTCCACTCATCACAAATCTGTTGTTTAATGACCTTGTCCACAGGTGTCAGTCTCTCCGAGATAATGTATTTAAATTACCTTTTAATATTAATATTTCTGAAAAGTATTTAATGATTTATATATTGTTTTTCAGAGATTTAAACTGGATTATTGAAATGTTTAATATTTTGCCAAAATATTAACTTAATGGGCACTGACAGTCAAAACTACCTCCAGAACTTCAAAACATTATAAAACCAAACTTCAAAGCTTATTTGAAAATTTCTTTACGTATCATAATACTTTCATGAATCTACACAGTATAAAATTTATAAGAAATACATTTTTCTATTTTGAACTAATTAGTTTTTGAAATTTCATTCACATTTATGCAGAATTCATTTGAATGACTGTTAATGAATAATTTTCTTCTTATAAGACAGTATTATATAATATGATATCACATAAAACATTTAATTGGCCTTTTATTCGCACAATAAATTTACAGGTTTTAACATACTGAGGTTCATTTGTTATGTTACGATCATTCAGGCACACCATGAAATAGTAATCTCAGTGATTAAAAACAAATGCAATGAGAATAGGAAGCAGTATTACTGGAAACTGCTATAAGTGAAACAAAATATGCCTTACAATTGTAAGATACAAAGCATAAGTACATTAATGTAAAATAATAGGATAGAAGTATTTTTGTAATAACAGAATACTAGAAATTAAAATAAACCAATCTTTTTGAGATAAGTTATGCTGTTAGCAATTAGGTAATATATAACTTTATTTTTTTATTTTAAAGACAATGACTATATAATTTCTGTATTTTCTAAAACCTGATCACTTTATCAACAGCATTAACGTCTGAATGCTTTGAACCTTTTGTGTATTTTTTCATTCCACGTCCGACCCCAAAACAAATGGCTTCATTATATGAGTTAATTATATGGCAGTGTATGTTAATATAATTATTATTTAAACATTTTCAAAACTTAGCTATCAAAGCATTTTAAATCACATTTATATCAATGACTTTTATTACTAAACCAGTGTGTTGTACATATTTACACATTTTTAACATTTCAGTACAAAGGGGAACTGCTTTCATGTATTACAGAATTTGATAAACATAGGTCATGTTATTACCACATGAATAAACAGTTAAAACAGTCGTTTCTCAGAATATATACTTTTAAAAAATGTTTTGCTGTATTGTGTACTAAACTGCTACAAATCATTTTAAATGACTAAATATATTTTATATTTCAGATTATAAAAAAAGCAAATAACATTACAAACACTGTACCTTGAGATCACATGTTGTATTTAGTAACAGATTGCTTGGTTTCAGGTCTCTGTGTAAAACATTGGCAGAATGTATGTACTTCAGTCCTCTTAGTATTTGATAAAGGAAGTAACACACATGGTCATTGCTTAGTTTCTGCAAAATTAAAACAGGAACATTAATTTTTAAAGAGATCTTTTCAATAGTAATGAGAGTGTAAATATCTTATAGAAGTAAATGTAATGATTTAACACTTACATAAGGAGTGAGGACAGCCTGTGTTCACAGACTATTATTCAGGCCTTTACAAAGCTATTGCAATTGTTTAAATGTGAGAAAATAAAGTGTTAGACAAGTTAGTAAAGATGTATACAACATTTTCACTCATCAACAACCAGGCCACATTTCCCTCTTTCCCACGAACTCTTCAACTATAAGAAATCCCTCCAGCATTTCACATGCTCAGTTCCTCATTATTAATTGTGCTAAATACATATGAAAGCTATTGACAAACAATATTTGTAGGCTGCCTCAGTTAAAAAAAAAATAATAAAAATGAATAAATCAGCAATGAACATATAAACAGGCTGCAGTCAGAGTGACAGAATTTGCTTGGAACGTAGAACCCTTTTATTTATATCTAAAAAACAAATTCAATTAATGGCGTTGCATAGTAGCTGCAAACTTTTATAATTAAATGTTATGGAAAATAAATGTAAGTACCAAACATGCAACTTAATTTGCATATCATTTATTTCATACAGGCTTGCTATTTTAATGTCAATGCAAAAACTTTTCACTTTTAAATAGATGACCCCAGTTTCTACTAAACTGTAGGTAACAAAAAAGTGACTGAATATTCATGCCATTGCAAGCAGATTAAAGTTTATTCCTAAATATTTTCTCTTCTGCAAGAATTAGTTGTAATTACTTAACAACTCATTATCTTAATGGAAAAAAAAAAACAGAGAATTATTTGCTTAAAGAAATATATTTTTCAATATCTGTTCTAGTACAGTTATTTGTATTTTATGTAGGAAAATGTATTTTACAGAAAATATTTGCAACAATCACTTAACAATGCTAAATGTTGCTAAAACTTTTGCCAGGTGTAAAACAATTTTTTATAATAAGAGTTTTTGCAACAGCCCTCAAAATTTTTCTTGAATGACATTCATTTTATATATAGGCTATTTGCAACCTTTTCTTTCCTTTTTTTTTTTACAATATACAGTTAGACAATTTTAACAATGCTAATGCGCAAATCTGCGACGTAGTTGCGAGCTGTCTAGAACTGCCGGCGGGTCATTGTTGAGTCAGAGTGTGTTTTACTGTGCAATAATTAACTATTCCCTGCGTGTGTCATAATAAAGTGTAGATCTTATGGTAGAACATAAAAATTAAGTCGTAAATTTCTTGTAAATCCAATTTTAACATGAAAAACATGACTCTAAGTTCATTAAAATAAGTTCTGTGAGTGTGTTTAAAGAAGTAGCTTATGACCTGCTCGCTCTCCAGAGCTAAGACTCTAGGGAACATTGAAAAATAAACTGTATGCCAGTAATTTCTCATTCAACGGAAAAAGACTTAGTTTCCAAAATAATTAAAACAGAGGCAATATATAAGTGTGAATGATAAAAGATGCAGTTTATGTATCACAGAAAATGGGCAACACTGCGATGAGGGTGACTATCAAATTATACAGAGGGTGCCAAAAAATGTTCACACACTTCAAGCAAAGAAAACTGAGTTAACGTAACAAAACTGAATTTACACAAACAGAGAATGATGAGCACTAATCATCTTACACTTTTACAGTTACAACAGTTGCTGAAATGCCCATCATAGGCATCGATACACTTCTGAGTACGTTAAACTACTGATTGAGCAACGTTTGCGAAAGTGTCCTCAGTGATTGCAGCACATGTCGTTTCAATTTCTTCCCGAAGTGCTGTCAGTGTAGCTGGTTTTCTACGGTATACAACATCCTTAAGAGTTCCCCATAGGTGGAAGTCCAACGGAGTTAGATCCGGAGAACGCTGTGGAAACTCACAGTCTCACGTGCACATTGCTTTGTAGATTTCTGCGGTGAGCGCTCAAAACGTTCCAAAACCGTAGACAGGGATTGTTGCTGTAGAAAGTCTGAACATCGCATACGGTACCACAAGTCTCAAATTTGTCTTGAATGCATGCAATTGTTACTCGCATTGGCGGTTCTGTTCTGTACACATGTCTCCATTGCCTTTGAACTTCAACAACATTCTCGGTTTTCCAATACCACTTCTAATTTGCTTTCCGCTGTTCAAACGATAACCTTGGCTCCATTTTGTTGTAGCAACACTAGCATAAGTAATGTTACTCACATGTTTACAGAACATCATACTACACACTACTGTTTTTTTTCGGTCCAAGTATTTAAATAAAGGATATGAATACTGTCAAGCAAGCCTTAAAATTCATTCCAAGCCTCCGTTTTCACTTTTGAAAGTAACCGTAATGCCAGTTCTGGAAGGGAAATCTAGGAATTTCTCAAATGGCGCTTCTTTAAAAAACTGAAGCACACAACAGCTGGGAGAGATTTGTCAAGTTTTCAAAGTGATCTCATGATTTGATCAGAAGTCACCACAACCACCACGGGTGGCCGAGGTCGTTAAGGCGCGGGAGATCTGGGGTTCAAATTCCACCAGGACCGTCCTCCCTGACTGAGGTTTTTTTTTTTTCAGGTTTTCCTTAGTCCTCATAAATGGCAAATGCCGGGGAGGTACCCAAACTTAGGCCTGGAATGCTTCCTTCCTTAAAATATCCTTTCATCTCATGTATCACCAGTGTTCACCGCCTGTGGTGCCTCAGGAGTAAAAACGGGCGTTAAACACTACTAAAAAAGAAAAAGAAGTCACCATTAGTCATTAAAAGGACGTTTTCGTTTGTAGCAGCTTTTGAGTCTTTTCTACAATGACATTTACGAAAGAATTTAACATCCTTAATTCTGGCCTTTTGGTCTTCGTCTGATATTTTCCCAATTTGGAGAAATCCGGCAGAAATAACAAGAGGTCGCACGTAGAAGAATTATAAATACCAAGAATATTTTTCCAAAACAAAAAGTTTTGCAGAAATTAAGGCATACTCATTAAAGCTGCATTCACATCCTATTAGTTCTTTATCAGCAGCCCCAAGTGAAGATCTGAGAAAAATCGCCTTAGTAGTTCTACTACCCCCAGGTTTAGGCTGCGAAATATTCAGTGAGATTTTATATAATTAGCTACCATCTTCAGTTGAGGAATGTTCCTCAAACAATCCCTTTAGTGTTCGTTGTTCTCTTCATCAGATTTATGTAAACGAAAGTCACATAGATCTCTTTGAGATTTTCGATAGTCAGCACTACACTAGAAACTGCATACAAAGCGAGGTAGTGATAATGCTGCAGGGGGTAGCGCGCGCGCCGTGGTCCACGCTCAAACTTCTTTTAGAAGGTAAGCTCATTGCTGCTTTCAGTTGCAAGTTCTTTTATAGCTTCTGTACATTAATGGTTTATAGAATAACTAATAATGAAACAAATGCTTATATTTACGTTGTATTTCTATGTGTTCGAAAAAAGCAATTCCTGCCAATAAAATATTCCATGATAAAACTGAAAAAGAAGTACAAAGAAGGATTTCATTAACCTGGACAGCATTCTGGGCTCTTAAGTTTATATTGTTAAGCCACACACTAACTAAGGAAACAGATTCCAGCTCTGAACCTGTGTATAGTCTGTATTACTATATGGGTGCCAGACATGGTCAATAACAGAAAAATTAAAGTACAAAATTTAAATATGCCAAAGAAAAATGCAACGCAAGATCCTGGGAGTAACTTTGAAGGACAAAATACCTACAGTATTAATAAACCAGTTATTTCAGACAGACATTGCACAAGTAGCTACCAGAAGCAAATGACAATGGGGCGGTCACGTCGCAAGAATGCAGGACAAAGCGTGGATCTACAAAATCTCCATGTGGGACCCCCGGATAGGAAAAAGGACACAAGGCAGACCCAGAAGAAGATGAACAGACCTTTTCAAGGAACATGCAGGTTCAGATTGGTCAAGAGTAACAAGAGGAAAAGAAAAATGGAAATCTCTCGAGAAGCAACTAGTGCAGTGAGAAATGGAGTAACCAAAGAACAAAGCAGTGAGAGTGTGTTAAACAGCATACGAACAACCAGCGTGGAATAGCTCACCACGTTAGGAATAAGCCAGCTTTCCCAACTTGTTAGGAGAACTTTGCTCTTAAGGGACACGATAGGCTAACTTGATCTTTATCTTGAAAAATCACAGTATGTTAAATTTTGAAAACAATAAAATGCTTTATTTACATTAGCATTTAAATTGGATTTTTAAAATATTAAAATTCAAGCTCTTTTACTGGCTTCATTATTAAATGTAATTTTTCAACATAACATATACAAGTCCAATATGTTGCTAAGTGCCCTAAGCAAAATTGTCAGGAAAAAAAAAATTATGGGATTTTCAGAGTTTTGGATCCTGTGTGCTGGATGGTCGACTTGCGAACCGATATTTTAAATTGATGAAATGTTTGAAACCAGTTATACCAATAGATGACATCTCGAAAGTAAATAAATACGACACTGTTAGTGGCACGCTCTATGATAAGTATGAACTGCATTAACAAATAGATATAATAATGAAGATGGCATCAGTTCTGACATAGTTTGCCTGTTAAAGAAGGTCCAAATATATTTCTTTCCATGGTTAGAGATAAGAGGCTAACATTTTCATGATTTGTAGGACAGAGCATAATATACAATTCTTTGTGGCAGGTAACTAAGCAAAAGCAATTCCAAATCTATCAAACCAGGAAATATATACCGAGGGTGCCAAAAAATGCATACACACTTTCACAGTAGATATCTATTTATTATATTTCAAAGTTGAACGGAAAAACAACAGTAATGTGTAGTATGATATTCTGTAAACAGATGTGACTCACATACATTATGATAGCGTTGCTACATGACAGGTAAATCAACAATGAACAAATGAAGACAAGATTATCGTATTATGTTCTGTAAATATATGTGACTCAATTACGTTATGCTAGCGTTGCTACAACAAAATGGAGCCACGGTTATCGTTTGAACAGCGGAAAGCAAATTTGAAGTGATATTGGAAAACCGAGAATGTTGTTGAAATTCAAAGGCAATGGAGACGTGTGCACAGAACAGAACCACCAACGCGAGTAACAACTGCACGCATTCGAGACAACTTTGAAACTCATGGTACCGTATGCGATGTTCATAAGGGCAGATCTGGGAGACCTCGCACAGCAACAAGCCCCGCGTCCTCAGCTATGGTTTTGGCATGGTTTGAGCACTCACCGCATAAATCCACAAAGCAATGTGCACGTGAGACTGGGATTAGCAGAACCAGCGTATGTCGTATTATTAAAACAGCAACGTTGAAAGTTTTCATCCCAAAACTTTTGCACGCATTAAATGAAGATGACCCTGATCGGAGAATGCAGTACTGTGACACTTTCGCAAACGTTGCTCAATCAGTAGTTCAACGTGTATCGACACCGATACACTTGAGCAACTGTTGCAACTGTAAAAGATGATTAGTGCTCATCATTTTCTGTTTGTGTGAATTTAGTTTTGTTATGTTAATACAGTTTTTTTACTTGCTTGAAGTGGGTATACATTTTTTGGTACCCTCTGTACATGTATAGCACCAATATTAATTCATAAGTGTCCAGGAATAAGAAAAATCAAGCTATTCAATGTATTACTTTATACATACCTGAGTTTTTAGGAGTTTATAAAGATCGGTCTCCATGAGACATTGTACAATATACACATCCTTCATCTGGTCTATTGTTACAGCCCGAAGGATATCTCTAATATCTATTATCTGTAAAGAAAATGTTTCATTTAAATTTATTTCATTAGACACTGTTTGTTTCTACATAAGACAAAATATGTTCCAATAAATAATATGTGACGGGCTACCATATGTAAAGGGAAGTGGGAGGATTGGAAAAAAGAATACACAGTGCAGTTAGGATTGATGCAATTTTACTATTCAAAATAATAAACTAGACAATAGCAGAAGAAAATATGCTAAAGCCCTCGCCTAACCAAAACAAAATACAATGATGTAGATACAAACTGCCTGCTATGTAAAAGTTATTTTCAGCGAATTCCGAAGGAATTGTGGTTGTACCCATGAAAAGATTACTGAAAATTTTCTTAAAATCTCTATCAACTTATTTACTAGGAACCAAAAATGACGACGTAAAAATGTCCGTGTGTTTTAACGCTCCATTTTTTATTCAACGAAACTTGGCATATAATGATCAACTAACAAACGACTTATAGAGTTACTTAACCAGCAGAATTAGGCATTGGATTTGGGGATTAACTTAAACAAAAAAATTTAAAATAGCTCTAGCGGCCGCAATTTTTGTTTTTTCTCAACGAGGCAATTGAAACAAAATAAGAAAAATAGTTTCTAAAAATCAGTGCAATCAGACTATAAGGAATGGGGTTGGACCTGAAACCCAATATTTAAAAATAGCTCTAGAGGCACGAATATTTGCTTTTTGAAAACAAACTCGGTATATACCATGTAAATAAACTAAAAGAAATTGTTTCTAAAATTTGGGAAAATCGGGCCATTAGGAGGGGGGATATACCTAAAAAGCGCTCTAGTGGCATCAATTTCTCTGCTCTAGCGCTCTGTAATACCTACAAATTCGACTTGCTGAGGAATTCACTTATTATTTATAGTTCTGAAGTTCTATTATATTCACAAGCTCTTCAATAAAATCATACATATTTTCCAGAATTACGTTCTCGGCATAAACATCTGCTAACGTTAAAGAAAAATATATGAAAAATAGCTCCAACGGAATACCTGAATGGATTAAGGCTTATATTTAAAACCACAAATTAAAAATAGTCACTGAAATTGATTGATAAAATGTACAAAATAATGGTAGAAAATGAGATTTTTTGCAGATAATCTGTTTTTCTGAAGTTTTTGTTATTTTAGTTTGCAGTATTGTTCCTGGTAGTTTCCTACTAGTATTGAGAATATAATTTTTTTTTCATACAGACTACTAGATAGGAGAAGGTAATGCTGTTGCAATCCTAAGGCAGGAGTGCCGTATTGAAATTTATTTTCAACAACACCTTAGCTCTTATGTTATATGTGAAATGAGGTTAGATATACTGTAATCTGTACTATGCAGCACAGACTTCGTGCTTTTGAATATTGTTGGGGGAAAAAGTTAATGAAGGTTAGCGATTTATGTATTTAATCCAAGAACAAAGAATGAATGAATGGTGTTTAACGCCCTTTTTGCTACAGAGGCACCACAGGCGGTAATCCAAGAACAAGAAGGTGAATCAGTATATAAAAAGAACAGCATGAAACTAAATATAAACACTATTTAGTAGTTGAAAGGGATAAATTTACTCGTGAATTCACAAAAGAGGTAAGATTTTACAATTTATACTTTATATCAATGTTATGAATAAGAACTTATAAAATATTATCCATTACAGGAAAAGAAATAAGCAACAAAACTGCGACATTACTGTATTGTTTCTTGCGTGAATTTCAATTTTAATGACCAGGGTGCCAGGAAATCTGCACGGCAGCTTAAGATTTCGAAAATATTCGAAGTGCCAGGTGTTTTATTTAAAATACGACACACTACTGCAATACCAGGCAGGGGAGTAGAAAGTGTTGCACTCTCCGACAAGAGCCAAGGAACGTTGAACTAAATTCAGCAACGGTCCTGCAATTGCTGTTCGGGATTCTCAGCTAATTGATCTTACCATTTCGCGATATTTAGATATTTAATAATGAAACAATATGAGTACTGCATCAAAATTTCTTTTTAAACGGACTTGCTGTCCTGGTTATATAAAGCGCTAACTTACACGTCACGTATCATGTTCTATCTCTTAAGTAATAATAGGCTGAAAAACAAATTAGCATAAATATAATAAATAAAAAGTATATACGACGACAGATCCATAAGTTTCCGGCCTCACCGATAAGAATTATCGCCTTCACAAAATCCTTATCTGGTGTGATGCCTTATCAGTTACGTAAATAATTGCAGCTATAACTTCCGCTCCTCTGCGTTCAGTTGTTCAGATATAGTTGCATAAAGAAGGATATGTGTAGAAGATTATGACATGTTCAAAATGGAGTATCGAGCTGTTATTAAGTTCCTCACAAAAGAAGGACTTACTCCAAATGAAATTAAACAGTGATTGGACGGTGTATATGGGGAAGCATCCGCCTCATTTGACCGATGGGCAAACTTTTTCGAATGGGTCGAGGAAGCATTGAAGACGAAGAGCGTGCAGATCGGCCCTTGGAGGTGCTCACTCCTGAAAACGTCGCTCCTGTAGAAGGAGAAATTATGGAAGACAGACGGCTCAAAGTTACAGAAATGGCAGCAAGGTTGGGCCTTTCTAAAACAACGGTCATTTGAATTATTCATGAACATTTAAACACGAATAAGGTTAGTGCAAGATGGGTGCCTAGATTTCTTTCCTCTGTCCAAAAGCAGAAACGAGTCATCTATTGTCAGGCATTTTTGGAGCCCTGCTGTAGCAACGAGAGAGAGAGAGAGAGAGAGAGAGAGAGAGAGAGAGAGAGAAGTTCAGCAAACCATTGTTACAGGAGATGAAACTATTATCCTCCACTATGATCCCTCGTCTCCAAAAGAGAATCAACGGAATGGCGTAAACCTGGCGAGGCACCGCCTCAGTCAGTCAACCAAGAAGATCATGGCCACAAGTTTTGGGAATTGTGAAGGAATACTCTTCATTGACTTCAAGGAGAGCAACACCACAGTAAATGGGGAGTACTATGCTGGCCTACTGCACAGATTACGTGCTTCCATCAAAGAGAAAAGACGAGGAAATCTGAGTGGTGGTGTGCACCTTCTTAACGACAACGCGCATGTGCACACAGCTCTTGTTGCAAAGAAAGCTGTAAAGAAATGTGGCTCAAGGAAATCGACCATCCACCCTACAGTCCAGGTCTAGCTCACAGTGATTATTTCCTGTTCTCAAAACTCAAGAAGGACTTTCAAGGAAGGAAATTTAAGTGTGACGAAGAAGTTATGGATACTGATTATGCTCATTTTGCAGACAATAATTCTGACTATTTTGTGGGGGGTGGGATTGAAATGTTAATTCAAAGATGTGAGAAATGTATTGCATTAAAGTGTAAATATATGGAACAGTGAAATATAGTTTTGTTTTTATCATACCTAGGAAATGGTTAGGCCGGAAACTTATGGATCTACCCTCGTAAATCAAGGAAATGGCACGAGTGCCTGATAAAGGAAGCTCGAGAGGTTATCAAACGTTTGATGAAAAAGTACTTAGAGCAGTTGGTAAGTCATAACTAGTTACTATGGTGCTCCTGGGGCAGTATTCTTTAAGTAAGTAACTAGTAAGCATGCGTGGGCACAAAGGAGGTAGCAGCGAGTACGCACACATATAAATAAATATACATATGTACTTTCTTTCAAGAAAGTAAATATACACCTTCTTTAAGACAGTATCGTTCAGGCGTGCATGCATGGGGGGTATAAAATGAAATCGATCGAGTTTCCAGAGTTTCCAGGATAGCCGATGTTCGCTTAGAGAATGTTCCAAGTCCTTATTTAGTTGCTTTGTGAAAATAAATGTTAAATGCCATGAAACTAATGAAAATCTACATATAGCTCAACTAATGACCGGGTGTCTGTATTGAATATAAAATGAAACTTGAAAATTCTATGTACCTGTCATTTTCATTACTGAATGTATACAAACTTGTTTCAGAAGCAATGCCCAGAGTCTTCGACCATGTCATAATTCTGGAGTTCGCGTCTCTCATGCAAGCACCAGGCTTATTGCTGATTCCCGAGGACCTGTATGCTTTTATTTCGGTGTCATGTTAATGTGCTGTTTAAAACTATGAATGGGTTAAAATACACTTGTTGCTGAAAGAACCACAAAACAGGTTTATTATACGAAAGTGAAACTGACCATTATTGAAAAAAACATCAGCAAAACATTCACTCACCTACAGCTGGCAGGGAGTCAACAGATTTAACAAACTAGCGGAGGAGCAGTAGAAAGAGGTTCATAGTACGCGCCCCATCAATCGATTTTTTATCCTCCTTCTTTGAGTGCTCAATAAAAACTTGACTAGGGTCTTCTGAATTACAATTGCAGACTAAATCGTTACAATTATTTCTGCTTGTGGGGAAAATAACCAAATCTATTTAAAAAGCATTAAAATATATTTGTTATTATTAAGCTCCAAACACCAATCAGTAAAACAACTGAGGAACGATACGACCTGCAAAAGTTTATTTCCCATGTTATGCCAAAACATTGTACAGCAAGTTAAAATTCACCTGTAGCTGAACCAATGACAATATATTTCAAATGAATATTTAATGAAATACAGACCACATGCCGTTCAATTGAATCAAACGAATTTAGTGGTCAACCCACAATGATTAAAACATTAATATAGTTCCGTTGTGGCTGTAAGAGTATTCGATTCCAGCGCTTTATCACATTTTTTTATTTTAGCTGATTTTCTTGCATTTCATGCGTGTGCGCAAATTATACAAACCGAAACTGCCAAAAAAATATATACACACTTTCACAGTAGGTATATATTTAATATATTTCACAGTTGGACCAAGGAAGAACAGTAATGGGTAGTATGATGTTCTGTAAACAGATATGACTCACATACATACATTATGATAGCGTTGTTACGTGACAGGTAGATCAACAATGAACAAATGAAGCCAAGATTATCGTATGATGTTCTGTAAACAGATGTGACTCACATACATTATGATAGCGTTGTTACGTGACAGGTAAATTAACAATGAACAAATGAAGCCAAGATTATCGTATGATGTTCTGCAAACAGATGTCACTCACATACATACATTATGATAGCGTTGTTACGTGACAGGTAAATCAACAATGAACAAATGAAGCCAAGATTATCGTATGATGTTCTGTAAACAGATGTCACTCACATACATACATTATGATAGCGTTGCTACGTGACAGGTAAATCAACAATGAACAAATGAAGCCAAGATTATCGTATGATGTTCTGTAAACAGATGTCACTCACATACATAATGATAGCGTTGTTACGTGACAGGTAAATCAACAATGAACAAATGAAGCCAAGATTATCGTATGATGTTCTGTAAACAGATGTCACTCGCATACATACATTATGATAGCTTTGCTACGTGACAGGTAAATCAACAATGAACAAATGAAGCCAAGATTATCGTATGATGTTTTGTAAACAGACGTGACTCGCATTACGTTGTGCTAGCGTTGCTACAGCAAAATGGAGTCAAGATTATCGTTTGAACAGCGGAAAGCAATTTTGAAGTTGTGTTGGAAAACCGAGAACGTTGTTGAAATTCAAAGGCAATGGAGACGTGTATACAGCATAGATTTTCCAGATCTAACTCCGTTGGACTTCTACCTATGGGAAACTCTTAAGGATGTTGTATACCGTAGAAAACCAGCTACACTTGCCACACTTCGGGAAGAAATTGAAATGGCATGTGCTGCAATCGCTGAGGACACTTTCGTAAACGTTACTCAATCAGTAGTTCAACGTACTCAGAAGTGTATGGACGCCGATGGTGGGCATTTTGAGCAACCTTTGTAACTGTAAAAGTGTAAGACGATTAGTGCTCATCATTTTCTGTTTGTGTGAATTCAGTTTTTTCTTTGCTTGAAATGTGTATACATTTTTTTGCATCCTCTGAATTTTTTTGTTTTTATGCACTGTCATTATAAATATTCTTCGTAAAATTCCATTATAGGCGATTCCTCGTCTTCGTGGTTTTAAATAATTGACAATAGCGCAGCAGGATGAACTTGTAGGACGTGCTTATCAAGGCCCAAATGCCTAGTAGATCGCCTAGAGTACTTGCTTGCGACCGAAAAACGGTGAAAAAATAGACCTACACCACGAGAATTGAGTTGAATGGACCAGCCAGACTCAGGCAATAGCTTTGGTGAGAAATTTAGGGAATCGCGCCGTAAATCACAGGTCTGTCTTTCTTGATAAAACGGCGCACTATGGTTGCTCATATGAAACCATTCGGTAAAGATTAAAGGAAGCTAAAATTAATCTCATTGACATTGGAGCTCGAAGAGAATTTGTTCCTTTGTTGTTTGAAGCTCCTTGCATCATAACAAACATGTTTAATACTTATTTTTATATAACATTTGGATGTTTTCGCACAAAGCAGAACGTTTTTGAAAAATTTAATTCCCTCACTCCGTAATGTGTTATTTATAAGAGTACTGGTAAAGTTTTTATTTAGCACTCAGAAAAGAAGGATAAAAATAGATTAATGGAACGCGTACCACAAACTTCTACATATTTGTTAGATCTCTTAACTACACTGCCAGCGGTAGCTGAATATTTATTTTGCAGTTATTATTTCAATAATTAACCAGTAATGGTCAGTTTTACTTTCGTGTAGCAAACCTGTTTGACGGTTGTTTCAATAAGTGTAGTTTAACTCATTTATAGCTTTAAACAGTATATTCACAAAACACTGAAATAAAAAAAAAAAAAGCCGCGGGAACTACAAGCATGATGCTTATATGTGACAGACTCCAAAAAGGAATGTTATGAGCAGAGGAAGTTCAGGCAGGAAATTTGGTTAAAATAGGCAGGCAAAAGACACTTAAATACTGAAAATAGGCAGTAAGAGCATATTTAAAACAATCTATTTTGGAAAAACTCATACCAGTTACAACAGTACATTCACCTTCCAGGACATCATGAAGATGTTGATAAAACTAAGTAAAGTCGTTTTAAATAGTCCTGACGAATGAGCAAAAGATGTGCAGTGGTCGAGTTCATTTTCTGTTTATGCTTTTATAGGGAAACCAGATTAGCGTCTCTCTTACTTCCGTACTGAACACACTGTAGGGGCGGTTTATTGCACAGCTGTGCCGCTCTTATCTTTCTCGCTTGCAATTGTTTGTTACATTTATGCAACTGAGAAGTCATCCCCAGCACAAATTTTCTAGAATTGTCTCACGCAGATCGATACAAAACTACAGTACTTCCCTCATCCTCTCTATTTCCTGGTATTCGTATGTCAGATATAACAGTGCGTTCCTTTCATTACTGAAGGTTCTGCTATTTAAAGAGCTTGAGTGAATGGGTTGGGGAGAAAATTTTTGACCGCTTTAAAATAAATAAATATAAACAAGATTTTCAATAGATATTTTTGTGAGGTGGACATGCCATTTAATTTTATAACCATTTTTGACATCGACATCTTGAAACTATTTATGTGCTTTTTAAAATGCGAAAATAATCGCAGAAAAAAACATCTAAACGATCTAAAACAGGGACAGGAAAATGTTTTCAATTTAAAATAGGCAACAGAAGCCAAAATAGACAAAAAGACTAAATAAAAACTGGTCTTAACGGTCCTAAATGATGGGAAACATGTTAATTTCTATTTGACTCTTAAATATATCCACTCAGATAGAAAAGACATTTTGCCTAACTTCCGGGCTCTGATTATGAGAGACAATAGCCGAACGCTTTGAGCACTGCGTTTGTGCTCGGCCATCCGTTCCGTTTAACAAGTTTGTATAGTCAAGATATATAAGAATCACAGGTGTATAGCGTTTTCCCCGTTTCATTTGATACTCAATGCAGATATACCGTCATTAGTTGAGCTACAGGTAGATTTTTCATTATTCAAGACATTTTGCATTTATTTTGATACAGCAACCAAATAAGCACTTGGAAAATTTTCGAAGCGAGCATCGGCTACTGCTCTGTGAATTAGACTGATTTAATTTGAATACCCTCAATGCAAGCATGCCTGAACGACTGTGTTCCGCAATAGGTGTACATTTTCTTTCTTCAAAGAAGGTGACCAGAAATGCCGTACATTATGCTTCCTACCAGAATCGAACAGTGTCATGCTGTATAAAATCCTTAAAGAACCAGAGTCGACTTGAAACTAACATTTTCTTGCTGAATATTTATAATTTTTTTTCAACTAGATACTTTTTAAGTGTTCTCATTATCTTCAGCTTCAGCAATCGTCTTTAATTGCATTTAGGAGCAGGGCTCATTAAAAAGTAAAATAAAATGGAAAAATTAAACACGACACTAATTAAAAAAAAAGAGACAAGAAAAGAAACATCCCTGGTTATTTGCATTACATAAAATTTTCGTCTGCTATTCCAGTTAACCTATCTTTGAGGAAGGCAATGAAATGACATACTGGAACAGAAAATCTAGTTAAACTTAGTTAGCCATTCACAAATGCTAGAATAATATGCATTTGCCTTGCTATAAGAAAGAGTTAAATTTATTTGTACTATTTATATATGGATCATAATTTTACTGTTTACGTATTAACAGCGCATAAATTCACAGTTTTCGTCATTTGAGACTCCACAGTTTTTTACTCCACTGTGAAAAGACGCTGTTTTCGCGCCGTAACAACACACGATCACTTCTCCACAATTTATGAGATACACAGGAACGAATTTTAAAAGCATTCATTAACAAAGGCAGCATAAAAGCATTTGGTTTAGATAAACCAGGCTGACCTACACCACTCGCCATCAGTAGTAAGTACATTAGTGTAATGAAACACTGCCATTTATTTAATAGAGCGGAAATGTTCACATTATAAGTAAGGCTGTCCGTTTCATTTTCACTGTGTCTTATTTATTCTTCTTCTTCAGTTGTATATGAAGGTTTCCTTTGGCTGAAAATGCAGGGATTTAAACTCAACGTAAATAAGTCTCAACAACTTATGCTCTAAAACTCCGTGTTAACAACTTCATTTAGGCTTTCATGGCTGGCGTTGTTGTTAAAACTTGAAATTACCGGGCTCTTTTGCCTTTGTCACTGGTTTAAATGTAACTTAAAAACCAAAGCTTTCGAAGGCTGCTGCGGCCAGCATCTAAGTAGACTGAATGAAAGTAGCTGGACAGAGGTATAGAACACCCGAAAGATCTTCTCTGCCCTATTAGAGTATATACTTGAGAATGTGGAAAAGTACACGTTGTTATACATGAGGTTCTATTAAGACTGGGCTATGAGAATATAATCTACACTTTCGCCTTAATCAGCCAGAAAAAAAAAAATAAGACTGCGGAAAGCACAATCCATATTTGCAATAAAATTACATTTGATAAATTAAAAAAAAAAAAAAAAACAGAAGTACTGGAAAAAACCTTTGGATATTTTAATCTGATTAGAAGAGAGGCCTTGGAAATAAAGCAACCTCCAGATACTATAAACAAAGACAAGAAATTTCCAAATAATAGCCAACAAACAAAATTGCATCACAACTGTTCTACCGTCCTACTCTTCCCCTACTTCTACGGTTCTAACGCCCTCTACTACACGTTCACTCAATCCCCCGATTATGTTAGCCGTAGTAGCCTTCGAAAGTTTTGATTTTTAAATTTTATTAAATTTACAACTAAAGCGAAATTATCAATTTTAATAATAACTTCCCCACACTCTTAAACTGCACAAAAGAGTAATGTTACGATTGTAAATTATGAATTACTGTGATATAACAACACCTAAGCACAGTTGCAACTTGGAGTTGTAACCTTGTTAAATTCATGCAAAACAAACCGAAAAAGTATCACTGAATTTTTTAACTTTAGATGGCGCTGTTAGGATAAAAGGTTTACTTGATATGGAAAGGAAACTAATTAGTTAGATGAGCAGAGTGTTCAGATCTGGAGGCATAGCATTTCTCATCGAATGTTCACCGACAACTTAAATGACCTGATTTACCTGACTTTCAGAAAATATTTTTTTTATTTAAGCAGTATATACGGAGTTTCGTTGCGAAAAAGTAAACATTGGTGCCGTTAGGAGTTTTTTTTTTTTTTTTTTTTTTTTAAATTTTGAGTTTCAAGTAAACCCTCATTCCTAATCATCTGATTTCACTGATTTACAGAAACTATTTTTTTTTATTTGATTTAAATAGAAAATATGGCAAGTTTTGTTGTGAAAAAGCAAATATTGGTGCTGATAGAGCGATTTTTAAATTTTAGGTCAGATAAACCCCCCCTTAATGGTCCTATTTAACAGATTTTTTAAACTATTTTTCTTGTTTTATTTCGATGGCACATACCAAATTTCCTTTAAAAATTTTAAATTGCTGCCACTAGGACAACTTTTAAATTTCACTTTAATTTCCTTTCAGGTATAGCCCCAATCCTAATGACCCGATTGCCTTGATTTTTTGAAACTACTTTTATAAATTTATTTTAAAGACATTTACGGAGTTTCGTTGAGAAAAAAAATTGCGATAGCTAGTACGTTAATGGACACACACCCACACACATGCACACGTATATATTGTTTATATGTGCATATATAGAAATATTTTTATTGTTTTTTCTTTTTTCATTGCTCGATGGAGATTTAGAGAAATTACTAAAAACCATTACATGAGTACAACTGCAATAGCTCACATTTTTTTAGGAATTCGCTAAAAGACTTTAAAGATTTAAAAAAAAAGAAATAAAACCACCGAAATTAATATCACGCAAAGAGTGATCAATCCAGCTCTGCACTTGGCCATCGACATAGAAAACTACATTACACCTCGCCTATCAGTCAATAACAGAATACACATGCTCCTTCCTACTTTGTTGACCGCCCTATTGAGTAAACTGAAATTTTACAGGAGAAATAAGGAATTACATATTACATGTATTAGATAAATTGGCCAATTTGTACAGTTGTTAATAGTTTGCAATTTCATTGTATATTGTTAAATTAAAAACGAATAACCAGATATAGAGCTACATACGTACTTCTTAAAATATATGGGCTTTCTGTTGGAAATTATGCGTTGTAAATAAACCTTAAAAGAGAGGTGACATTGGATAAACTTAAACCCTTATACTGCAAGTTAAATGAATACAAAGCTAAATGTCTTCACTTTTAATTAAAACATTTCCAGATTTCTAAAAGCTAGTACGTAAAATAAATGAAAATGTTTTAGTCTTTTTCTAAAATTATATTAAACTAAACATTAATTTTCTGCATTTAGCGATTCATTTATATACAATATATTCAAAACAAGTAGCAGTAGTAATAATGGACGTTTTATTGTACCAGTTTTAGAATACATTCAAATAAATACATGTCGCATGGGCCTTACGGTCGTATAAATATCGTCTTTATAACAATCAAAATGGCCATACACATATATACGTACACACATACCTATATACATATAAATCTACATGCATGCATACAAATATACAAACACATCCATGTATTTACGTTTCTGTTAATACTTTTATATACAAATACATAACAAGAATGGAACCCTTACTCTTGAGCCCCCCCCCTTCCATTTACTCTCACCCCCTCTCCAACTCCTCCCTCTTCATTATATTCATTAACCTTCTTCGTCGAGTATTTTCTAGAAATATTCTCAAATTGAGTATCTCGTATGCACCAACACTGCACGGCAAATGTTCAAACTTCTGTTGGAATTAAAAAATTGCGGTGATAAATGCTCATTTCTTAAAATCTCCGTTTCCCTGCATTCTGCCAAAATATGTCTCCAGGTATCGCCTTCTCCGCACAAAGGAAGTGCATTAACTGTTTTGTTTCTCTTCCATGCCCCCAATCTGAACCATGCGAGACCACTTCTTTCTTCTAAGAGTGTTGCGATCGGAGGATATTTCGGTACTTCAGCGGTGCTCAAGGACTGGCCCTTTGTATCTACACCCCAACTGGAGGAAGGGATGAAGTCGGGGAGACACCGAGTGACCCGGATACATGGGCGATAATGCACAAACATAAACAGGGTCCTTAACATTATTTCTAAACAGAACTTCCCAACGTCGGCTAAGGTCCCCCTCCGAGAGTTGGAGACCCTCAGAAGAGCCTCTTCCATACCAGGCCTTTCTAAAGCGCAACACCGGCCCACCTCGTCCTGGCACTTTCGACCCGGTAACGTAACTAACGGAATGAAGTTATATGAAACGGGAGAGCGGAAAATTCGTGGAAATCAAAGTACCATTCCAGCATTTGCCTAAGTGTAAAAATAAACAAACAAAAAAAAACACAAAGGTCACGATGGAACCCAAATGATATGAACCTTGGACCTCCCCAATGCCAGTCTCAAGCGTTACAGCACCCCGTTCTGAGACCTTAGATTACTTAATCGTAATGTTAAGCCTGTAGAGCGTTTATTTCACAGTTCCATAACCGCCAAGGGTGGCCGAGGTCGTTAAGGCACGAACTCATGAACGGGAGGTCTGGGGTCCCATTCCCACCAGGGCCGTGTTCCCTGACCGAGGTTTTTTCCAGGTTTTCCTCAGTCTCATAAATGGCAAATGCCGGGGAGGTACCCCAAACTTAGACTTGGAACGCTTCCTTCCTTAAACCAAAAAAACCTTTCCCAATTTACTATTACTTTCACGTATCATCAGTGTCCACCGCCTGTGGTGCCTCAATAGTAAAAACGAGTGTTACACACTTTTTAAAAAATCCACAAAATATACTCTGATTACTACATCGCAAGTTGATTTTAAAGTTTTACAATCGTTATTGTACATTTCAGCCAAATTACTGGTGATTTAAACGCCCTTTTTAGTACTGAGGCAATGCTGCATAACGAATTCTTCGACACTATTTAATTTTCAAATCCTCAGGTAAGTTAGCCTGAGAGGATGCAACCCGTAAAACATGTACCTTTACGTTCTTGAAAGACTAACAGCATGATCAACTAAGGTTGCAGAAAACGTCATGGAGTTAATATAATTTACTACAAAATGAGGCATTGTTTCCAACTACTTTATTTATGAGAAGCGAGGGGAACACCTACAAAAAAGCATGTAAACTAAAAAAATAATCAATTATTCAATTAGAACATGCCATTTGAGTAATCCAACATGTAGCACTCTAAGCCCCCAATATGTTTTAATCTCTATAGCTTAATGTGCAATTAGTAACTAACCCTTCTAATCCACGTGCCTAGCACCACTATAATTTAAGGGTAGCTGCTGTTTTTATAACATTAGCCCACTACAGAACATACGATCATTAAACGCCTACTTTTATAGTTTCAATATATTAGTAACGATAACGTCAACACTTAGGGGCCATTGGACACTGATTACATAATGTCATTTTGTTAAATGCAATATTTGTGCTGCTTCTCATGTACTTTCGTCTGCTGATACCAAAATTGAAAACAGAATTTTTCTTTCACCCACAGTTTGTTTATAATTTCAAAAATCGCGTTTTGATGTTTGCATACACAATTCGTATCAGACAAATGATAAGAAAATTTTTCAATTATTTTTATTTTAGTGATTTAACAATTATCACAACTTTAGATCAGAAACAATGAATTTCATTCTTCACAAGATTGGGAATGTTCGGAAAGTAAGTAGCGCTTTAGAAAAAAGGCACAAAATACTTTTGTTTTCACAACAACATTTATTTGTACATGAAAGAGCATTTCTTAACCTTTTTTTCGACATAGTTGCCACCATTGTTCAGGCATTTGTCATAACGGGAAATCGACTGTTGTATGCCCTCTTCAAAGAAAGAGCCGCCAGTGAAGAAAGTCACTGCTGAAACCTTTTTTTTTTTTGCTTCGTTATCGTTGTCAAAGCGCCTTCCCCCGAGCTCACGCTTCATGTTCAAGAACAAGTGGTAGTCAGAAGGCGCGAGATCGGGGCTGTATGGCGGGTGGTTGAACTGCTCCCAACCGAATCGTTGAATGTTGTTTTGTGTGACACCAGCAGAATGGGGACGTGCGTTGTCATGAAGCAATACAATGCCTTGCCTGAGCATTTGTTTTGAATTGCGTGCCGAAGATTTCTCAATGTTTCACAGTAGTGTACAGCATTGATGGCTGCATCTCTGGGAAGGAACTCAACAAGCAGAATGTCCCAGAACACAGTGCACACGATTTACCGTGCTGACAACGTTGTTTTGAATTTTTGTTGTTTGGGGGATTCTGTGTGCCTCCACTCTATCGGCTGTTGTTTTTGATTCTGAAGTGACATGACAAACCCAAGTTTCATCACCGGTGACCATCCTGCTTAAGAATTCATCTCCCTCATCACTGTATCGGGTAAGAAATGTCAAGTCGCTTCGTTTTGTGGACATCCGTAAGCATCTTCGGAACCTAACGGGAACACAGTTTGCGGTAATTTAGACGCTTTGTGACAATCTCATGCACAACATTTTTTTAAATTTGTGGACACACATTACAAACCATTCCTATTGTGAACCGTCTGTTTTCACGAATTGCCTCATTCACTTGTTTAACCAAATTATAAGTGACAACAGAGGGCTGCCCTCTCTGTGCTTCGTCATCGTCCATTATTGAATTGCCTAACCCACTTTCTCACCATTCCATCTGTCATTACATTTTCACCGTAAATCTCTACAGGTTGAGGATGCATTTCACCTGGCTTATCATTCCTTGCGTTCAAAAACCGTATTAAGGAACGCACTTCACAGTCGGCGGGATTAGAAATTGTCTTAAACATTTCGAATGATCACAAACAACTGTAAACACAACACGATCCGACTGTAATGGCCTCAGTGGACAGACAATGAAGCAGAGAGACAAGTGCGCACACGTGAAACTGAGACACTAGCGTTGTGGTGGCGGTACTTACTTGGTACTTACTTTCCGGACACGCCTCATACTATTGGTTCCCAGATTCATTCAAGAAACAAGTTTCATAGCCGTATTTCTCGAGTTTTAAAAATGCTACCAAACTGTCTTCACAAGTGTTATAAAAAGAATTATTGTTACGGTTCTGGTGAGTTAACTTTAAAAACACAGAGGCGAAGTAGTACTTAAAATAGCTTATGAATGTTATTTTGCAAAATAAATCACAGCAGAAACTTGGCCCCAGAAATCCATCATGCCTCTTATGTAACTCTATTTTGTGGTTGACTAAAACGATTCCGTCATGTGTCTTTTGTAGTTCTAGCATCATAAGGTTTATTCACACAAGCATTCATCGATTTGTGAAATGCAGGAGGCAGATTGTGGTGTAGAAACAGGTGTTTACGTGTTTTAATTTTGATTCTAAAGAGCCTGCAACGCAAGAATATTTCATCGCTTTTTATACACTACTTCAGTGACAAAGCATCGTTTTCTTCATTATTGTGAGTGATGTTTTATTAAGAACGGGCTCATAACGGAACTGCGATTTTAAAACGAAGACAATGTCCTACAGACTAACATTTTAAAGTTAATGAAAAAGTGAGGAAATTGTAGCGTTTTATGAGTTCGTTGACTTAGTGGCTAGATATTAATAAAGATTTGATTAATACGAAAGATCGTTCAGAAAAAAAAGTTTAATACTATGAAAAACAGTGGGCAATTTCCTCAAAAGAAAAACTTCAGTCTGTTTCGTTTAATACGACAGAGTGACAAAATATTTTATGGATATCTATGGAAATTCCTTCCTTCCTTCCTTCCTTCCTTCCTTCCTTCCTTCCTTCCTTCCTTCCTTCCTTCCTTCCTACCCCCTCCCTCCCTCCTTCCTTCCTTTAACTACACGCAATTCCTCGAGTCTTTAGCTTATTTAAACAGAAATATTACAAACCACAATCTTGCCTTTCACAAAGCTAAATGCATCATATGGACAAATACGACATTAACGCCATCCTTACATCGAAACATTCTTAGGGAAAACTACCCAGAGCTAAAATCACTAAGTGCATTAATATTTCTCAGAAATCTTTAATGGCCATCAGCACAAATAGCATGGGGGGGAGGGGGAGAGAAATGTAAAATCTGTAAATTTGCGAATTAGAAGAACGTTTTTAAGAAAATGACTTCTAACACAAGGTAATTTCTTTATCGATAAAGTAAACAATTGCGAGTATGTTAATGTTTTAAGACATTTCGACGTGACTGCAAAATGATAAGACCGTAGTGCGTGAAACAGTCGTAGTTTCGAGAATGTTTTGTGATGTGGCACATTAAAATCCGATAGTCCTTGAATTCACGAAACGAGTTCGACAGCTCTGTTTCCAAACTTAAAATCGAAATCTTTTCTATTATTTATATATAAAATATTTTTAAGTTCATTAATATGCAAAACATTTAATTTAAAACATGTATCAATTACCTAGACTATAGAAAATATTACACTTGTGAAGATTGTTGTTAGGTAATCATTTCAAAATGCTTTTGGGAAGGCATTTGTTATTTTCAATATTGTTTACACTCTCCTTTTAACATATGTGGTCATAGCGGCCAGACGTATATTTTTAAAACTACACAAAGAAAAGTAGATTATGCGTTTTTCATTTTAAAAATTAAGTTTTTTATCCTACTATACGTTTTTATAAATTGGTGCCTAGAAAAATAACTGGATGTTTGTAATAAATGCATTTAGATACCATAAGATCAGCGAATAAATAGGGATATTAGTATTTAGTGTCCAAAAACGTTTCTCTGCGAAACAATTAGCATTTTTCTAATAGTATCTTTCCAGCCATGGTAGTCACGAATTCTAAGATAGTCGGGATGCCTAAGTCCTGGGGAATATGATGATAAATACAGAACATTGTGGTTAGGAAACTGCATTCAAGAACTCTCATAAATCAGAGTTTACTGGGTGGGTCCCTGGTAGTGTAGTGGTTACCATACTTGCCTCCCATACCCAAGATCGCGGGTTCGAACCCGGCCAAGGACCGATGGATTTTTTCAGGCGTAAAAATCCTAAGTATGGAAGGGAAGTAAAGCCGTGGGTCCCGTGTCGTACATTTACGGCACGATAAAGAACCTCAAGCCTGAAAGAGAGGCCTCTGAGCAAAATTTGTCGGCCGTTTTACGCCCTGAGTTGAATGGGACGCTGATGACCTGAGATGTTAAAGAGTGTCCATAAATAAAATCAATCAATCAATCAAGAAGTTACTGGAAGTTACTACAGCTATTTGACGTCAAGCGATTATTGAGTAAGTTTATAACTCGCATGCCGTTACATGAATTATGTTGCTGGTTGTAAAATAAACCGAGACATTGTGGAATATAAATATAACTTCTCAAATGTATGTAGCTGTAAATAATTGTACTTGTTTCTAACTACTGTATATCATTCTGTGAAACAAAAACACAACTCCAATAATCATAAAAACAATACGGTACAGAGTGAAAGAAAACCTAATACATAATATATCGTATTATTACCATTAAACATGTAAGACTATTTCATCACGTGACGTCATCTTAAAATCAACCAATCAAACGAAACAAAATTGTGAATTTTGACCAATCACAGTCAGATTACGGAGTAAAATTATCAAAAAAAAAAAAGTCAAATTCGTTTTACCACGCGATGTGCATTTCTCTTGTGGTCAATGTAGCCAATTCTATACCTCTATAATTCCTGAACACGCATCACTGACCGCTTTTGCTAGAGGCGGTGATAGCAACAAAAGCATGAACAATTGGCAATCATAACGCAAAATGGAGGGTTCTTCAAAGCGTTTTGGTGAAGAGTCAAACGTGCAAATTGACCTTATCATTAGGAATTCCAAACCACAGAAAACAAAGGAAAATGGAGACATTGTATATTTTTTCCCCTCAGTTGGTATAAGAAAATTGAACGATGCCGTATATTCTGTTCAGAAACAGAATAAATATTCATAAGGATAACAAGTGTTAATATTCTACGCGCGGATTTCAAATATATATCACTTTTATTCTATTCATGAAATATTCCTAAACCCGTGTATTGCTCTTCTCTATTGGCATTATTGACAATGGGCATTCTTCTGTCGCAAGATTGCTTGAAAAGGTTAAGTGAAAATATTCAATTATTACACTTTTGTAAGTCAAGTTTATGAGAATTACATTTAAATTCTTATTTTATTCGTGAAATTGTCCTAATAAATATCACTGGAAGATCTGAGCTTTCCAAATAAATTCACTCATTATGTTCATTAATTTATCGGTAATCTCAGATCCTTTCGTGATCTTACTTGTAATAATTTTTTTGATGCGAGTAATATTTACTTAAATCATATCATTCATTTCAGAAAATAAATTTCAACATGTAGCGACTTGGGAGATTTACTCTTGAACTTCACTAACAATTGCCATAGAAAAAAACAAATAGGTCAATTTTTACTTTACAGTACTTTAAAAATTGAGTAAATATTCAACTGAAGAGCTTTTAAAATCAAGAAATGTGAACAATTATTTTTTTATAGCTTGTTGACTTTTACATCACAAATCTCATTGCTTTCCTACATTTAATTTTCAAATATTTGATTTAAGTAGCTACACCGATTATACAAATTGCAAATAACATTTAAAAGAAATAAAAAAGGCAGGATGATTTTGTACTTTGAAGTTTACTTTAAATTATATAAGTCAAAACCACATTTAGTCACTTTAAATGAATAAAAAGAATTATTCTTAATTTTTAATAGATTGCACATTATTTTGATAGATACTTTTGGACTCTATGTGAATAGCTTTCGTACTTACTGTTATTTGGAGCCGAAGAGCGGGTTTTATCAAATACTTTTTAAGCAACGAATCGAATTCTGTACTTTTCATGATTGGTCTAATACTGAAATATGACCATAAATAGCTTACTCTAAATATTCTGGAATATTTTAAAAGTTTCATGAAAATGGACGCAAAAATGTCAACACATATTCTGATTTTTTTCCTTCTAAACCCATTCAAGAGGGAGAAACGTTTTATTACATGTTTTGTTTATCATACGAAAAGGAGGAATATTTGAGAAGCAATGCATTAGATTTCTTTCCAGTCGGTAAATATATTCGGTAAATTATTTCTTTTTAACACTAGAATAATGATCAGAAAGTAAGAGAAAATGAAAATAAAGCCAAGGAATCTAGAAAGTAGAGAGATAACTTACGTTTTCATGCCTGAATCTTGTGAGGATCTTAATTTCCCTTAGTGTTCGTTGACAGTATGTTTGATGTTCAAATGGTGAAATTTTCTTGATTGCAACTTTAGTTTTGGTTACGTTGTCGTACGCAGATCTGAAATAAAAGAAAACGAAATCATAAATATTTGTTACTTGAATTATAAATAGTGTATGTGCAATTCTTTAAGCCTTTCTTCCTAGAGAGGTAATAAACTGAAGGCTTCTTTTACTTTTGTTTGATGCTGATTGTTTTCGGTGGTCAAATTATATACGACAATATTCTCTCTTTAGATTCACTGCAGCTGCACCTTGTTTTCGCTAAATCTGGGATATCGCCTCTAACATTGTAAACTTGTTCGCTACGCATGGCAATTTCTATATAAGACTAAAAAATTAGTGGCATATGAAGATCAACCAATCCCTATGCGTATGACATTGCCTTACTAAGTGTTTCTTCCCTTCCTCCTCCTCCTTTTTGCATTGTTTAGCGCCCGTTTTTACTACTGAGGCACCACAGGCGGTGGACATTGATGACACAAGAGATGAGATGATGTATTGGGAAAGGGTTTTTTTAAGGAAGGAAACGTTCCAGGCCTACGTTTAGGGCACCTCCCTGGCATTTGCCACTTATGAGAACTGAGGAAAACCTGGAAAGAACCTCAATCAAGGAGGACGATCCTGGCGGGTTTCGAATCTCAGACCTCCCGCTCACGAGTCCGCGGCTTTACGACCTCGGCAAACCGTGGCGGTCCAAGTGGGTGTGTGCGGATAGCACACATCACATCAAACATTATTGATCAATTCGTAAATTTCTGAAGTGAAAAATTTCTCTATATTAGAGACAAGATTAATTTTTTAATTGTTTACTAATGCAACCTCTTTGCTTAGCTTGAGTACAGAGAACCCAGTGTGAATCAACGACGAATATTTTACAGCTGCGCATCATACAAACATGTTTTAGGCTGGTCATTTTTATTAAGATGTTTGGAAAAGAGTAAATTCAAATAATGTTTCCTGCGTTACGAGGGTAGGTTCATAAGTTTCCGGCCTCGGCGATAAGGATTATCGCCTTCAAAAAACCCTTATCTGGTGTCATAACTTATATGTTAAGTAAATAATTGCAGCTGTAACTTCCACGCCACTATGTTCAGTTGTTCAGTATAATTGATAAAGAAGGCTGTATGTAGAAGATTGTGACCTGCTCAAAATGGAATGTCAAGCTATGATTAACTTCTTCAATAAACAAGGAAATTAAACAGACTTCTTTCCTCAGTCCAAAAGCAGCAACGAGTCATCTGTTGTCAGGCATTTTTGGAGCTCTGCCGTGGCAACGAGAGAGAAGTTCAGCAAACCATTGTTACAGGAGATAAAACTATGGTCCTCTACTATGATCCCTTATTCAAAAGAGAATCAATGTAGTGGCGTAAACCCGGCGAAGCACCGCCTCTAAAGGACAAGTTCACTCAGTCAACCTAGAAGATCATGACCACAATCTTTTGGGACTGTGAAGGAACCTCTTCGTTGACTTCAAGGAGAGGAACACCACAGTAAATGGGGAGTACTATGCTGGCCTACTGCACAGACTACGTGCTTCCATCAAAGAGAAAAGGCGAGGAAAGCTGAGTGGTAGTGTGCGACTTCTTCACGACAACGCGCCTGTGCACACAGCTCTTATTGCATGGGAAGCTGGGAAGAAATGTGGCTTCAAGGAGATCGACCATCCAACCTACAGCCCAGATCTAGCTCCCAGTGACTATTTCCTCTTCTCAAAACTTTAGAAGGGCCTTTAAGGGAGGAAATTTAAGTGTGACGAAGAAGTGATAGATGCTATTTATGCCTATTTTGCAGACCAAACTTCTGATTATTTGGGGTGGCGGAATTGAAATGTCAATTGAAACACGTGAGAAGTGTATTGCAATAAAGGGTACGTATATTGAAAAGTGAAATATAGTTTTTGTGTTATCATACCCAGAAAATGGTTAGGCCGGAAACTTATGGACCTACCATCGTAACACATCTGAAAATAAAAGGCATAAAGCTCCAAAGTATTAAACGCTATGCTAGAAGTATTTCGTGTATGGCACTAATTGTAATTAAGCTTTTATCTGCCGGATTTGAGCGCACCTTATAAACCTCTTTTTGTTGCGAGTGGTACTTTTAATTTAGCTGAAACTAGACCGGTGTGCCAACTGAGGCTTATACTAAACAGTGTGCCGGTAATGAGGGAAAAGCAACAGGTTCTGCGACTAATTGCGTGTTCCATCAGCTTAAGCGAGATGAAAATACATTGACAAAATTTGATTATGTACAGTGTTTGCTAAGATCTTAATCAGTGTAACGAGAGGGATGCCTATTTGCGCTAAAGTACTTAAATATATCAGCGCATTATTTACGGTTTTGTATACATTTTAACAAATGAAATAATTTAATAAAGTATGTAATTTTTTACAGTAAGTGTAATTTTTATACACATAGGAAGTACATAACATGCAATACGCTATAAACTTATTAGTTATTGACGCAAAGCTTTGCGGGAGCCAACGAAACTTGGCAAGTGAATGCAAGTTTATTAACCGATCTTTTCATATAAACCACTAAGTAATTAAAATTTAATTTTTAGTTCTAGACTAGGAGTAAATTAGTTTGTGGTTAACATATACATATACGCCATGTTTACAGCTCTTCTTGGAGAGATACAGTACTGCAGCAGCATCCCCTTGCTTTCCGCAACAATAAAAGCTTTTTTTAATAGCGTTTAACTACTGAGACACTGAGGCGGTGGACACTAATAATAAATGAAATGAAATAATAAATAAAAAAGGATATTTCTATTTAATGGAAGGAAGCGTTCCAGGCCTAAGTTTAAGGGTACGAGGGTAGGTCCATAAGATTCCTAACTCACCGATAAGGAGTATCGCCTTAACCAAATCCTTATCTCATATAATACTTTATCTCTTAGGTAAATAATTGCATAAACAAGGCTATATGTAGACGATTGTGACACGTTCAAAATGGAGTATCGAGCTGTTATCAAGTTCTTCACAAAAGAACGACTTACTCCAAATGAAATTAAAAACAGTGATTGGAAGGTATATATGGGGAAGTATCCCCTTCATGTTCTACCGTAAAAGAATGGGCCGAGAAAGCATTCAATACGAAGAGCGTGCAGATCGGCCCTTGAAGGTGCTCACTTCTGAAAACATCGCTCTTGTGAAAGGTGAAATTATGAAAGACCGGCGGTTCGAAGTTATACAAATAGCAGCAAGGTTGGGCCTTTCTAAAACAACAGTCCTTCGAATTATCATGAACATTTAAACATGAATAAGGTTAGTGCCTAGACCTCTTCCCTCAGTCCAAAAGCAACGAGCAATCTGTTGTAAGGCATTTTTGGAGCTCTGCCATGGCAACGAGAAAGAAGTTCTGCAAACCATTGTTACAGGAAATAAAACTATGATCTTCTACTATGATCCCTTGTCCAAAAGAGAATCAATGGAGTGGCGTAAACCTGGCAAAGCATCACCTCTAAAGGCTAAGGTCACTCAGTCAATCAAGAAGATTATGGTCACAATCTTTTGGCACTGTGAAAGAATACTCTTCATTGACTTCAAGGAGAGTAACACCACAGTAAATGGGGATACTATGCTGGCCTACTGTACAGACTACGTGCTACCATCGAAGAGAAAAAGCGAGGAAAGCAGAGTGGTGGTGTGCGCCTTCTTCACGACAACAAGCCTGCCTGTGCACACAGCTCTTGTTGCAAAGGAAGCTGTGAAAAAATGTGGCTTCAAGGAGATCCACCATTCCTCTAATGACCAGCGACTATTTCTCTTCTCAAAACTCAAGAAGGACCTTCGAGGAAGGAATTTTAAGTGTGACGAAGAAGTTATAGATGCTGTTTATGGCCATTTAGCAGACAAGACTTCTGAATATTTGGGGCGGGGGTTGAAATGTTAATTCAAAGGTGTGAGAAATGTATTGCAATAAAGGGTAACTATATTGAAAAGGGAAATATAGTTTTTGTCTTTATCATATCTAGAACATGGCTAGGCCGGAAACTTATGGCCCTACCCTTGTAGCTATAACAGTTTTGACATAAGTGTTAGGAATTTTTAAAATGAAACGTAACTTTACTAATTGATTAAATGCATTTATATTTTTTAAACTGGTTCCCACTTCTTTTACAATATTGAAAAATAATTATTGTAAAGTTTAAGAGACAAACATTCAACAAGAAAAGCGCTTCTCAAATAATTGGAAGAAAATCAGCGTGCTTCTGCATGCTTCAATAGAAAGAAAGATGATTCGGTTTAATATTATTCATACAAGCCAGCAAAAGAAGCACATGTAGTGTATATTGAACTCTTGACATGCTGCGATTTACCTTTACATACATACATTCTAAACTTAACATTTATATTATTCCATTTCCTTTATAAAAGATAACCCATATATCATACTTTGTTTATAAATAAGTCATATAATGAAAATGAAAGTGCACCAGCAAGGACATAATACCGGATTAATTACTCCGGATCTTTTACTAAACAAATATACAAAGTTCTAAAGGAATTGTTGTTTAATTAATTTAACGTATGTACCTCTAAATCTTGCTGTACTCAATTTTTAACATATGAGCTACATATGATAACAGAAATCACCGAAATTGTTCTTATAGTGCTCTATTTAACCTTTTATTCTATATCATTTACAAATAATAATTTTCTATTAGGTTAACTGTCATATTACATTTTGAGTATTTTAGTAATTGAAAAAAAAAACATTTCTGAATCCTTAAACAAAACTATTTGCATGGCAGAATTTATGGTTAACATACACATATTGCCAACACTTTTGAAAATGAACTGTTTCTCGAACCTTAATAACAATAGGATTATTTTTCTTACCTTGTTTGAGTATTTAGGGGTTTAAGATTAAATAGTTTTGCTGAAGAGAAAAAAAAAAAAAAACGGTTTTCATTCACTTCTAGTAATTACTTTAAAGGTTATTTAGAACAGTAGGGTGATTTTGGAACTACTGTTACACCCTTCTCTTTATAAAAAATTATTTTGTTTAGAAATGCAATAACTACAGAGATTTCAAGTATAAACTATCCCGCACGCGCGATATTTTGAATCCCTTTGGGTGCGAGCGATGGTCCCCAATCTTTCCCCTAGAAGTCTCCTCTCCTATCCTTGAATGTCGCTTCGAAGCAATGCAGCAGTTGAACTTTGCCAAGATGGGACAGTTTACTCTAAATGTAAAATATGTAAATCCTACCACAAAAGTGAGTCAATTAGTTGTATTTGTGAAGAATTTCGTTTGCAGCACCCAGTTCAATTGTCTCCTTCCAGGAAAGCAATTCACGATATTGCGAATAAATTTGATTCTACTGAATGAACGAAAAAAAGAAAAGTGAAGCTTTAACAGAGGATACACTAGACGAATTTGGTACAAATTTTGAAGGTTCGCCAACAAAACACTCCTAAAATTATCATAACAAGTGGGGGTTTCAGTGGGTTCTGCACATAAAGCAACAAAATTATTAAACCTCAAACCATACACATGTACACGTGTCCATGTTTAAAACAGGTGATCCAGCAGAGTGAGTGCGTTATTGCGATGATTTTTTTTCCCTCCCATCTGTGAATGAAGGTTTAATGGACCCACAGCTTCTGTTCTTCTCAGACGAGGCCTTAGTTTGGCCTGAAAGGGGGTGTGAACAATCAAAAGATGCGCTTCTGGTGTACCGAAAATCCACATTGTGTATAGGAAACCCCTCTTTATGGTGGAAAGTTGGAGTTTGGTGTGCTGTTAGCTCAAGGCATATCATTGGTCCAAAAAAAAAAAAAAAAAAAAAAAAAAATGCAGAAAGATACTGAAGGGAAATTTTGAACCCATTTTTTTCAGCTAATTACAGAAGAGAAGTCACATGAGTAATTTTAGCAGGATTTTGCAACTGCTAATCAGAGAAGTCTATAAATAAAATTAAGGCAGTATTTGAAGATAGAAGATTAGATGATTAGTACTTGTGTATGCACTTATCTCTCACTACATTTAACAATGTGTGATTGTTTACTTGTAAGGTTGCCTGAAGCACATTGTTTATAAAACAAACCCTCACACATTGGAGGAACTAAAGGAAAATATCACAAATGAAATCAGAAACATTACAGTGCCGAACTTAATGTGAATGTGTTTTCCCCATACAGTGTCCTTTTAGCCAAAGGGATGATATTTCCAGCATCTTCTATGGGGTAAGCTTCTGTACACTATTTAAAAGCGAAGTTAAAGCACGTTCTCCGGCGGCCGCGGCACGCCCAGCCGCCGAGAATCAAAACACCGCGCTTGCGGGATAGTTTTTACGTGAAAGTCTGGTAGTATTGCTGCGGGAGAAATTCAACACACACAACATTCTTTTATGTTCAGGACCAACCTTAATGGCATCGCCGCATCGCACCGAGTTCCGAATGTCTAACGTTATCTCTTTCTTCTAAACAGTAACACACAATACCACTCATCCCAAAATGTAAAGTGAGGAATGAATTATGAGAAGAACGTCAGCGACTATGGAAAACAGAGTGGCAAATGACAACGAACGGAGCAATTATAATATCATATTTTCCTACTGTAGCTAAAGGCTAAAAACCAACATCCTTCTAAGCCCCAATATTACAGCGATACTCTCAGAACACGGGAAATTTGGAGCCTTCATAATCTTCAAAATAGCAGAGAACCCATCATGATATATCAGCAGAGTATATAAACGGTGGAACACATCTTGTGGGACTGCAAAATCTTGAAGAAAAAGCGAGAAATATTCCAGAAAGATGTAGCAAAAGTAACTAGACGATAGTGAACTTGTTTTAAAATATAATAAACAGTAAAACGTGGTGACTAAGAAAGTTAATGTAAATAATATAAAAGCATATATAGTACCAATTCAGATATTCTTCAAACTTTGAAAATTAGGATAGAATAAGAATGTAACAGTGTTAACATACATGTGGTATTAAGGATACATGTAACAATGAAATGATAACAATGTATGTAGTATTACTAATTATTATAGTAATGGAGCATGCAGTAAACAAAGAAGATTAAAAAAACTACCACTGTCACTTTCGTACATCAAAGATCAGCAGAAACAGAGGCCTGTTTCTGATATTATTAGGAACATATGAGGATGTCTTAATTAATAAATAAAGAATATACGAATAAATTATTTTCTTTCACGTCTCTGTTAGCACTAAACGTGCACTGAAAGAGATTGCAGCTGGATAACTGTAATCTTAGTTCCAGGAAAATAGGCAATCAAGGCTTGTAACGGCTCCTACATAATGGAAACATCGTTTACCGAGAGAGAGAGAGTGTTCCACGTTAGCCTTAACCGCAGATTTATGAAGATGTACTTCTTGGCTATTTTATCCTAAATGTCTTTACAGTTAGTACTTTTTTTTTTCGGAAGGGGTATCAAATCAAACATTTAATTTCTCTTTCGTTAAAAACGGAAGCTCTTACAGTGATTTACCAAGGCGCAGCTGCGGCAGGTGGCATGGAGATGGCTCAGACAGACAGTTCTCATTTCAAATAGCTCTCATTATTCTTAATCTTGAAATCTTTTACAAGTATTGCCAAGGATAAAAAAATTCACTATAATGATTTAAACTCTGATCAACCAACTTTGGTAACTTATGTTTACACCTTTAGGGCTGGAATTTTGATATTTGTCAAAGATCTGAATGTCAACCTATAAACACTGCATGAAATTAAAATTATTTTGAGATTATGAAAACCCTTGAAGGCTTCCCAGCTGTTGCACTGTCCGCATCAAATGTGGTTAGATTTTTTTTTTTTTTTTTTTTTTTTTTTTTTTTTTTTTTTAATTTTTGATTTGCTTTAACATTTCAGGTCATTAGTGTCCTATTCAATTCAAACGGCCGACAAATTTTGTTCAGAGGTCTCTTCTTTCCGGCTTGAGGTTCTTTTTTGTGCAATAAATGTACGACACGAGACCCACGCTTTACTTCCCTTCCAAAGGAAGCCATACATAGGATTTTTACGCCCGAAAAATCCATCGATCCTGGCTGGGTTTGAACCCGCGATCTTGGGTTTAGAAGGCAAGTATGTTTACCACCAGGACCGACACATCAAGAAATATACTGTGACATATATAATGTTTAGATTATTGCACCGTGCTCGTTAATTATTGTGGGGAGTCGTCAGTGGCGGTTGGTTGTCAATTGCATAGAACTTTCTAGAAGCAAGTCTTCTGCTTTAACGTGATTGGTAGTTGGGAGTTTCCCTATCTATGTAGCACGTCGTGGGGAAAGCTAGAACCGTCTAAGACAGAATCAGGTATGCAGCAATTATATCACTCACTCTTTGATAGTCTGGAAGAATGTAATAAATCTTATAATGTGGTCTAGTGAAAAACAAGAGTTATGATTTAACAACTTCCCTTTCATATTTACTGACAAGCGAATAGATTGTTTAATTCTCATATCAAGATGTCTTAAAACTTAATATTTGAGAGGGTCGTGATAATATCCTATTTGTAAATGGAGAGGATAATTATAAATATGATACACATTTGTATATACAGGGCATAAGAGGAGTCAACAAGAAATAAAATTAAACAAAAACGTTTAGATATTTCCGCCGAATATAATGTCTTAATATGTTGAGATACACTTTTGTTAAATAGAAAAGAATTCTAGACTGAGTAACCACGCATGCGCTCTGTTGGTACACGGCGGTGAACTTGCTTTAACTTTGCTAAAACAAGTGGCAGATCTTATTACCTTGGTTTTCAGTTGGATCAGATTAGGGAAGAAAAACGCCGATATATGCGCATGTGCAAAACTCAGTATAAAATCCGTAATCAATACATGTCCCAAACAAAATAAAAGAATGGAGTATTTTAAGAGCGAAGAGTTTTGCTTGTTTGCCAACACCTCGTCTTTAGTTTGGTTTGTTTAAGCAAGAAAGCGCTATCCTTTCCCAGAAGGCTTCTAAACACTCCAAGTTTCTGCAAAAGAGCTACCGGAGGGTCTACACGTTGAAAACTTCCTAACTTTTCCCTCCATCATCACAATACAAGTAGTAAACTGGCTTCGCTCTCGATAACATCCCTTACCAAGCTTTGACTTCTAAGACCTTCCGGTTAGTAATTTAAATGGCTTTTAAGTGCTAAGCCGCTCATTCTATTCAGGCTCTCTTAACAAATCAATGACAAAAATACCTCACTGATTAGCACAGCATTTCTTCGGATATCCTGTAAGAGGGTAGGTCCAAAAGTTTCAGCCTAACCATTTTCTAGGTATGATAAAGACAAAAACTATATTTCACTTTTCAATATAGTTACCCTGTATTGCAATACACTTCTCACATCTTTGCATTAACATTTCAATCCCCCTTCCCAAAATGATCAGAAGTTTTGTCTGCAAAATGGGCATAAACAGCATCAATCACTTATTCGTCACACTTAAATTTCATTCCTCGAAGGTCCTTCTTGAGTTATGAGAAGAGGAAATAGCCACTGGGTGCTAGATCTGGGCTGTAGGATGGATGGATGGACGATCTCCTTGAAGCCACATTTTTCACAGTTTCCTTTGCATCAGGAGCTGTGTGCACAGGCGCGTAGTCGTGAAGAGGGTGCACTCCACCACTCAACTTTCCTTGCCTTTTCTCTTTGATGGAAGCACGTAATCTGTGCAGTATGCCAACATAATACTTCCCATTTACTGTGGTGTTCCTCTCCTTGAAGTCAATGAAGAGTATTCCTTCATAGTTCCAGAAGATTTTGGCCATGATCTTCTTGGTTGACTGGGTGACCTTGGTCTTTAGAGACGGTGCTTCGCCAGGTTTACGCCATTCCATTGATTCTCTTTTGGACAAGAGATCATAATAAAGGACCATAGTTTCATCTCCTGTAACAATGGTTTGCAGAACTTCTCTCTTGTTTCCAAGGCAGAGCTCCAAAATGTGTACAACACTGCTGCTTATGGACTGCGGAAATAAGTGTAGGAACCCATCTTGGACTAACCTTATTCATGTTTAAATGTTCATGAACAATTCGAAGGACTGTTGTTTTAGCAAGGCCCAACCTTGCTGCTATTTCTGTAACTTTGAGCAGCCGGTCTTTCATAATTTCTTCTTCCAAAAGAGGGATGTTTTCAGGGGCGAGCACCTCCAAGGGCCGACCTGTACGCTCTTCGTCTTCAATGCTTTCTCGACCCATTAGAAAAAGTTTGGCCCAATCTTTTACGGTAGAATATGAGGGGGATACTTCCCCATACACACCGTCCAATCACTGTTTAATTTAATTTGGAGTAAGTTCATCTTTTGTGAAGAACTTAAAAACAGCTCGAAACTCCATTTTGAACATGTCACAATTTTCTACACTTAGCCTTCTTTATGCAACTATATCTGAACAGCTGAACACAGTGGAGCGGAAGTTAGTAACTGCAATTATTTACTTAACAGATAAGGTATGACACCAGATAAGGGTTTTATGAAGGCAATAATCCTTATCGGCGAGGCCGGAAACTTATGGACTTACTCTCCTATGTCTTTCAATTTTTCTGGCGTAAAAATCCTAAATGTGGCTTCCTTCGGAATGGAAATAAAACTGTTGGTTCCAAGTCGTAGATTTACGGGACATAAAAGAACCTGAAACCTAAAAAAAAAAGACCTCTGAGCTAAATGTCATCAGCCGCTTTACTCCATGAATTAAATGGGATGCTGATTATATACCTGAGATGTTAAAGAGCGCCCTAAATAAACCAAATCAGCAATAATATCTTTTGCACGCCGACGTATACGTAAGTATGTAATTCTGCCACCATTCTATAGATCACTAATTGTGTTCATCATCAGAAAGCATCTACTTCTTGTTCTGGACATCTGTAAGACCTACAGAAGTCATTTCGTTTCGTTTCTCGCTGGGTTTCTGGGTTAATTATGCACTCGCTTACAGACGTAAACAGCCCATCCATCTCTCGCGGGAGCCATCCGTCTTCGTGTCTCTCCCGTTTCATTAACTAAAAGTTAAATGCTGGACACGCACCTTATTCTTGTTTGTTTTCCTTCTAAAGAAGTTTAGTAACCTACTCGAAGCTATTGAGGCCACTCAGAAGAACAGAATGAGTGTATCAAATGCAAAACTCTCTTATCTAAGTGTATTGATTTCTCTGAAAACAGCAAAATCCCCTTCAAGACACACAACAAACATTTTAAAACGTATATTAATGCTTTAGTTTTCATATGAGAGATACATACTCACAAATGCATAACGTCAAGAATCTGATGGCAAATTGATATTTAATTTTGGATTAAAGAGCTTTGTGCAGGTTTTGGTATGACCAACTTACCCTTTGTAAACAACGTTCATATGAACAATTATCACATTTATGATAAGAAGAAGTTCAAGAAGAAGCTCGTCATAAATTGGTCAAAATGTCGGTAAACTCAACAACCCTTGAGACGCGGCCCTCATTGGAAGATCCAGCTATTGTGGGCACTGGCCGTGGAAGCCTATGCATTTATTATTATTATTATTATTATTATTATTATTATTATTATTATTATCTTTATTATTGTTTCAAAATATACATTAATCAATAGCTTTCTTTAAACAATTTTGAATTATGTTAACACTTTTAAAGTTCAAAGATGCCAATGTGGACTAGCTACATTTAAATTGACTTTTCAAGATCTATTGCCTTCAGCATCCATAATACTTGCCCAAAATGCACGCCCCTCTTCAATGGGAAAATATCAGTTGTTTTAAATTCTAGAGTTTAATTTTCCTCTCAGTTACTAGCATAATGTTTTTAGTACATTTTCTACGTATTTCAGTTTGCCCTCATTGACTAATATACCTCTAAATAGATTACTTAGAGCTAGCTTATAATATTCCTCCGTGTTTCACAAACGTCTTTTACACTGACAAAGTTAGCAACTATCATAAACATTACGGTTTATGCCTTTAGACCTACTGCGTCTCCGCATATTTACTATGAACTAGAAATTGGCCTTGCATCATTCCTAGGATGGCCCACAGAACTTCTTCCTTTACGTCAATATTCTTTGATTCCATCCCAATTACATGCTCATATCAATTATTGGAATGAGATTGTTTTTGTTTGCAATGCGGTTCTTTAGGGATGCCTTCATTTATGTTATGGTCCGCAAGGTTGTAGCCCAGTGAGGGTCTCAGGAGTCTCATTTCTCCTACTTCAATTCGCTTCTTGCCATTTGTTAACAATATCCATGTTTCTGATCAGTTGATTAAAGATGCAACTATCACCACGTTGAAAAGTTTTAAAGCTGTATCTCTCCTAAACCTTTCCACTAAATTTTCTTTTGATTAAACCTATTAATTGTTGAAATTTGGGAAGTTGTACATCAATATCTTTTGAATATCCGCACATTATTGAACAGCCAAGATAGTTAAAGCAATTCACCATTCAATTATCTTATCACCCATTATGATTTCTTAGTGACTCTAACATTAAATCTATTACATTTGTTTTTCTGCTTATATTTTTATAACATCCCTTTCTATTATGGTATATTTAAAAAGTGCTCGTTGTAAGTTATCCTCTTCATCTAGGACAACAAATATGTATTTAGAGATACATATCTTACCAATCGTAAAATTAAAATCTAGTTCTAGCCGTCAGTAGCATCTCAATATTAAATAACGCGGGGGTTAATGGACATTGTCTTAACCTCCCTGTGTCCTATACTTATGCCTCTTTAAATCTAATTTTAGTGTTTATATATAAACTTAGTATTACCTCGGGATTCTCCACAAAAATATCCCCCAATGAGGCTTGGTTTACTATATCGAAAGACGTTTCAAAATCAATAAATGCTATGTAAAGGTGTACTGTGAATTCTCTAAGTTTCTCTATAATTTGGCATACTTGAAATACGCAATCCTTACAACGTTTATTTGTTCTAAATCCATTTAGAAGCAATAATATTAATGTTATTAGTAATAATAATCTGTGCAGTAGGCCAGCATAGTACTCCCCATTTACTGTGGTGTTCCTCTACTTGAAGCCAATGAAGAGTATTCCTTCACAGTCCCAAAAGATTGTGGCCATGATCTTCTTGGTTGACAGAGTGACCTTGACCTTTAGATGCGGTGCTTTGCCAGGTTTACGCCACTCCATTGATTCTCTTTTGGACAAGGGATCATAGTAGAGGACCATAGTTTCATCTCCTTTAACAATGATTTGCAGAACTTCTCTCTCGTTGCCACGGCAGAGCTCCAAAAATGGCTCACAAAAATGACTGGATATTTTCTAACTTCATTCATAACAAAATGAAATGTAAAAGTTTTTTTTTTTTTTTTTTTTTTTTTTTTTGTATTTTATTATTCGTAGTTTCATTATTTTGAAGCATTAAGACTGGGTATATTATTCATGTGTAGTCCTCCCGCTCTAGAGTCCGCACCTTAACGACCAGCTGTGTGTAAACAAACTCCTATATAGAGCATTTGGTAAACAGGGCTATAGTTGACATGCCTTTGGTGACTTCTTGTTCCCAATGAGATTTTTGCTGAAAGGCATATGCATCTAAACATGTTATTTCATAAACTGAATTAAACTTTTGACAATGTGTTTGCGGTTTTGTTTGCAGTTATTTCGTTATCCTATACCGAGAGATAATTGGACAACAAAACGAAGGCAACAGGTGTGATTGCTTTTAATATGACTGTTTCCCAGCGGCCTTACTTGATTGCTGCAGATAATTAGATGAGGCCATCGCCACAGTGCCATGCAGTAATGGATGCAGAGTGGGTTGTGTTATACCGCTATAAGCACGTCAGAGAGAATAAATAGCCGAACATTTTGCACTGCAGAGACCGCCCTTCATTATAGGCTACCCGCGCCGTTTTATTTAAATGCAATTCTGTTCGTTTCATGACGGTGCTTGTAAAGAGGGCAAAGGCTGCGTTTCCTATGCCTAAGATTAGTTAATACATAATACACTACTAAGTGAAGCAAAGATTAGAAATGTTCACATGGACTTTTTTTTATAGGTGTTTAACGCCAGTTTTTACTGCTGAGCCACCACAGGCGGAGAACAACTGATGATACATGAGATGAAATGATATATTGGATTTTTTTTTTAAGGAAGGAAACGTTCCAGACCTAAGTCTAGGGTACCTCCCCGGCATTTGTCAGTTATGAGGACTGAGGAAAACCTAAAAAAAAACCCAATCAGGGAGGACGGTCCTGGCGGAATTCGAACCGCAGACCTCCCGCTCACGAGCCCGCGCCTTAACGACCTCAGCCACCCATGGCGGTCCCCACATGGACTGAGGAATGTTAAATACTTCAACAGAAGTATTATGACTGAAGAGTAAAAACATTGTAAACAATGCAACAACATAAGGCATATAATATTTAATTGCTTAAAATCATTTGTTTTGATAACTGCTGGACTGTTAAACATTTATTTCCATGTGTTTTCAATTGGTTACCTTAACATTCCAAAATTGGCATACTATGTTGCGAAATAAAAAGAATGACAGCGGAACAACCTTTCTGAAGTTACTGCTGCAACGACATCTTGAATTAAAGTTACTTTTTTTCTTTCAACATCATCCATTAATCAACACGAATTACATAACACAGCCACATCAATAGATTCCAAGTAATAAGCAAGAAGCTCCTTTATTAAATAAATACATTCTTTGTAATGCCCAATAAACCTGAAAACAAATTCGGAAAGTTTATTACGGATTTCGTACGCAATATGTCAGATCCGTCTCATATGTGCTTAATGCACCAGATGCGATGAACACTATACACAGTGTATGTAAAAATCAGTATAACATACTTCAGGGCAGTTTTCAGCCGAGTGCTGTCAAAGATTTCTCCATAAGTATTTGACACACTTTGAAGATGAGTTGTCATACCATCAAACACTTAGCAATATACGTTTTCACAGTTGAATATTTTCCTCTCCAAAAATTAAATTTGTCGTACATTTACGTCACGAAAAAGAATCTCAAGCCTGTAAAAAGAAGCCTCTGAGTAAAATTTGTTGGCCGTTTCACGGCCTGAATAGAATGGGACGTTGATGACCTGAGATGTTAAAGAGCGTCCGTAAATAAACCAAATCTCTCTCTCCCTCCCAAAATTCTGCTGAGACACTTTCTTGGTAAATCTCTTCAGCATCTTGACTTTTTCTTTTTGACAGTACTGCAATATCGCATGCTTGGTTGGATGTTATATAATTCATTATTTAAAGCACATATTTTCTTGAATGTATTTAAAATGAAAACATATAAACTTTTTTCCAATAATACCACTATGGGTGGTCGAGGTCGTTAAGGCGGGGACTCGTGAGCGGAAGGTCTGGGGTTCGAATCCCGCAAGGACAGTCCTCCCTAACTGAGGATTTTTCCTGGTTTTCCTCAGTCCTCATAAATGGCAAATGCCGGGGAGGTACCTTAAACTTAGGCCTGGAATGTTTCTTTCCTTAAAAATCCTTTCCCAATTTGTCATTTCATCTCATGTATCATCAGTTTCCCTCTGCTGCCTTAGTAGTAAAACGGACGTTAAACACCATTAAAAAAATAATAAAAAGCTAGTAAACCATCAACGGGTGAATATATGAATCAACCTCAAGGCGTTCTAAAATTGTATAAAAAACATCAGAAAGTTCACAAGTCTTTAAAAATAGTTCCATTGTGTAAGACAAATATTTGGAATATGTCGTTGTATATAGTAATCCTAAAATGGAGCACATTTTGGGTATCATGAGGGAAAACATATAAATAAATAAATAATAAATAATCACCACCTGCAGGCCCATTAAACTTATAAAACAAATTACACTCAATTATTTAACTGACATTTAAAAACTAAGCGAAACGTAAAATATACTCTGAAAAACAAGCCTTCTGACTGTTTGGCTTTCATTAATACTTGAATAGCTCTTCACAGTAGCCGCCCCATTACACGACCGTGCCATCAATTTCTCATTACATTAAAATTCTGATATGAAATGCCACAGTTCTTGATTATTACATTTGTATTTCTCCATCATATATACGTCTATTTTAAAACACAAAACAATAGAAAGCCCCGGTTTGATTGTTACCTCAGCTGAGACAGTACCTTCTGTAACTTCGGGTTTAAATGGATTATAACTTTAAGGCGGTTATTATGTGTTTATTCTAGCTTAGTAAGTAACAAAAAAAAAATGCTACATTCAGTAATTAATAGCAATACCACGAAATGAAGGGGGAGAAGAAGTTTCGATATGAGCAATTTATGAGCTCTTATCAAACATGTAAAACTAATATTTGAAAGAGGAGATAAATGTAAATTTATATAACCAAACCTATCATTCAACTAGGCTGTGTATTATGGAATAAGGAAATTATTACATCACATCTAATAACCAACAAGTTTGCAGGTCGCTTTTAGTATTTAATTAGTCTTACCACAAATATTGTCACAACTTTTGGTGGTGGCTGTACTTGGCTCATAGAGAGTAGCACATTCCTGAGACGTGAAGTGAGACATGAGTCATTGTCAGTTAAATTGCAGAACCAGGAAGTTGTTTGTAGTATCTTTCACATGTACTGGGAATGATCATGTAAAATGGTTGACAAGATGGTCTGCGAATTTCAAACATACTAATTTTATATCTCGCATGTTACGTACTGATTTGGAACTACGTGCTTACAAATGATGCAAAATCACCTTCTCACAAATGAACTGAAACTCCAGAGATTCATGAACTCACAACGCCTACGTTATGCAGCTAATGGGTACCGACAAATACTTTTCACTGATGAAAATGTTTTAGTGTTGAGGTAGCTTTCAATGCTCCAAATGCCAGGGTATAAGTCACAAGTTCAAGAGAAAGTAGCTAACAGAAAGGTTCCAAGAGTCTACAGGGGCCATCATCCTGTGTCAGTCATGGTGTGAGCTATGAGGGCACGACTGAGCTCCATTTCTGCAAGAAAGGGATTAAAAATATCAGTCAAAGTGTACCAGGAGACCAGTCAGCAATTTCAACCACATCCTCTTGCATGGCCAGAACTGGAGGATTTGGCCCTTAAACACATGAATCAGATGATACAGCAGTGGCTTGCGACCAATGTGCCACACTTCAGTTCCATCCTGGTTGGCCTTCTGGTAGTCTGAACCCTACACCCTCTCGACTACAAATGTTGTCTGCGCTTGCTAGAAGAGACATCCAAACATTGTCAACGTTCTCTTGTGAAGGCAGCAGTAGAATTTCCTGTTGATGTGTTGCATAATGAAATTGACAAGTGGTCCCAAATACTTGCAAGGAATGTGTGCTTGCTAAAGGTGATCATTTTGAATAATTTTGTGTACTTGTTTCTTAAATATCCATGTAAGTCGTATTATTAAAATAAAACATAAACCGGCACCGCTGATTTAACACACCACTCTTACTTCTATGTTCTTTCAGATTTTAATTTTCAACTTATTCCCCCCAAAAGAAGTTCTTAATAAAAATTATTTTTGAATGTTCTATTGTTATTATAGAACGCTTTTATATATTTATATGAGGGGATACTGGTAAGTTCTTAGTCTTAACATAGAAAACGGAATTGCATTTCAAAATCAATATTTATATCTCTATACACTTTGGACAACGTTCATCAAAGATTTCAAAGTCTCTTAAAAAAACTTTTTTCTTGCTCTGCTTCTTACCCCTGCTTCATTAGATGAAAATTTCTTCCCTTTTGAGTGACTTTATTGTTTTGGAAATAGATAATAGTCTGAAGGGGCTAAACCTGACAAAAAGGGAGGAAGATCAATTGCAATCAGGGATTTCTGAGCGGGATGCATTGTATTACAAAATAAAGCAAACCTTAGGAAAATTTTCCCCACTATCTTTAATGAATAATAATAATAATAATAATAATAATAATAATAATAATAATAATAATAATAATAATAGCGGGCATCACAGTTTTGCCCTCTCTAAATAAGCTGTCATTATAACTCTTTCTTTTACCCCTCCCCCCCAAAAAAAAACAACATTACCTGCCAATTTTTGGACACGAAAGTTCTTTTTTCCATTCCTTTGTTTCTGGGTCATAGTAATGGTTTCATATTCGTTTATAATTACAATAGACTCAAAAAGATAGAAGAACTATCTTCAAAAAGACAACAGATGGACTTTGTGACCAGCAGTGATTTATCTAACAACCAATCTGATGTTAAAGATACATTTATATGAGATGTTCAAAGTTTCTGTTCAATTCGTCGATTCTTCAAAATTGCACATCACATTGTCGGTAGTGGACACAGAAGTGGGTTCTTTCTTGTCAAACTCCACAATTTTTTTTGGGACGGGGTATGCAAAGAACAAAGTTCCTTCAATGCATCCACCATACCTGTATATATTTTCTAGCCGGAAACGCTTTCAAAATAAACACTTAAATCATGCACGATATTAAATTTATTCAAAATTCAGATTCTTCTGTCACTTTACTTTAAAAATTCACAATACAAAATCAGTTCTCCTTATGATTACCAAACTTGGAGATACAATTTACAAAACAATACACTTGTCATTATAACTGCTTTCGGTTCTGTTGAGGGCGGGGTTCCAGGCTAACGACTTATTAGCACCACCTGTCGCACCTCTTTCTTCACGTGTAGTGGTAACCATACTTGACTCCTAAAGCCAACATCGCGGGTTCAAACCCGGGCAGGATCGAGTATTTTTTCGGGCGTTAAAAATCCTAAATATGGGTCCCGTGTCGTATATTTACGGCACGATAAAGAACCTCAAGCCTGAAAGAACAGGCCTCTGAGCAAAATTTGTTGGCCTTTTCACGCCCTTAATAGAATGGGACGCTGATTACCTGAGATGTTAAAGAGCGTCCATAAATAAATAAACAAAAAATCTTTCTTCACTACAAAAGTATCATAATTTTAATTTTGTTTGTGTGATAAAATGGTATCCAAATTCTATATACAAAGCATTATTAAACGACAACATCACGTGGTACAAAAGAGAAAAATAAAATAAAAAATTCCAAAAACATTTGCATTGTTAAAATTCATACTTATCAAAGCCCAAAATAGTGCAAATTAGTTCAGTTAGGAAATTTATTGTATCCCAGTTTTTTTGTAAATTAAAACCTACAAGAAACCAAATGAATATGGCTTTACAAATATGACAAACATTTATCGCATATATACAGAACGAAAGATGACTGTCATTTGTTTCTGCTACACCTTGAAAGCAGGTGATTTATTCTTCCCCCCTTTTTGTCTTATAGTTAATATTTTACTCTGTTACTTTCAACTCAGTTATGGCTGTTATCACGCAGTATTTCCCGGTAGGTTTGTATTAGATATAATCTTTCGTCTGCTACTGCTATGCCATGAACTTCAAAATATGACAAATAGTTGCTTTAATTTTCCCCACGTCACACAACTTTCGCGTGAGGGCTTAGCGGTGAATTCTACACGTTTTCGTAACGTGGTTTTACCAAATGATACTTCTGCATAGATGCATTTGCGTGGAAAACAATAAACTATGTTAATTTATGTCATACATTGAGCAAACCATACCTCACGCAATCCTTTTTGTAGGAAAGTAAAATCGCCATTCAGATAATAACGTGGTCTCGGTCGGGAGATAGAACACCTGGTTGTGTGTAATAAAGCAGAAACTAAATATCCCTAGACTTCTGCTTACATAAGCAATTCATATCTAAATGAGAGTATATTTCACTTCCTACCCTTCCCTAACTACCCACGTATTTTCTTTAATTTGTATGTGATTCTGGAGCCATTTTTCTGGCATTTTCAGAATTTTGTCACTCTACATTACAGAGAAGAGTGCTCTTTGAGTGTTTAAAAACTATGATCCATGCTGCTATAGCGTATGAAAAATAGATGTTGCCCAAAATTTGTTTGGAAAGACATTTAACATCGTTTTTAACACTAAAACGTTTATAAAGGTGCTTCGTTTTCTTACTAATGTTTTTTTTTTCACTGCTACTATCCACATAACATAAAGAGAATTAAATTAATTGAAGTAGTACAGAAATGAAAAAAGAAGAAGAAGGATATGGCCATGGAAAGGATAATTTGCCGAATATGATGCTAGAAAAAAAACAGAATTTATCAAATAATGCTTCAAATATATTTTAAGAATATTAATAAGTGCAACACATAAAATGCAGAGACATTCAGTCAAAATCTATCAAATATATAATATTTCAACATCAGAAAATTTTGCTCAGCGAATTGAAATAATGAAACACAGATTGCTCAATGAATTACTGTCTGTGCTTGGCTTCAATATGAATATACATATTCTCTGATAGCCAACTGAACAAAGAAATACAAATTGTGGTGTTTTAATAAATAATGTATTTAAATACCTGGATCACCTACTCAACCCAGCGAGAATTCACGTCTACAGATAAGCAGTAATGCTTAGGACTCGCATTCTGGAGGTACCGGGTTCAAATCCCTTGGGTCTTAGACTAGAAAGCTTCATTCTTTTTTAAAAAAAATCTTTCCCAGTTTATCATTTCATCTCATGTGGCATTAGTGAGCACAGCAGTAAAATGGCATTAAAAATACTTTAAAAAACAAAATTATCTATAGAGATATACCATTCAATTCAGACATTATTTTGTCAACTTCATTCTCCGTAGCTTTATAAAAAAATATTCATTCAGGACCTCACAAAACATTCCAAAACTAGATCTATGTACAACAAAGTACATTTTGTTCTCCTCTCTTGGCACTACAGCCTGGGGTAAGCTTTGGTCTGCGCAATGACCTCTGCTTCCTCTATCTCCGTCTTATGACTTCCTTGATACAGGGCAGTATTGCAGGCGGGCATGTGATCAGCACAACAAAGTACATACCTGATTTAAATTTTGCCACCATTCCCTTCTAAATAGTCTCACACCGCTCTCAGCGCCTTTTTGCACTTTGTGAACGTTCTAGAAGCATGTTAAGTAACTTCTGCGATTGCCGCCGGATATGATCTTCTGGAAGATGAACTCACAGGTTAAGTTTGCCGAGTAGACAAGTGAGGAACTGATATTGCCTTTGTGGCCGAGAAACTAATTCGTTAGTAATGCTCTATATTATCGTGTCTCTTTATTTGTATTACCAAAGCCGATATATAGTACTAGGTTTGCTGTTTTAGTTGTGCTGATGTATAAAATTTGAAATACCGATGTTTGCTGCAAGTTAACAAAAAAAAAAAATATTTCATACCCATTCTTTAGGCTTTCCGATAATTAGAATTAAAATTCAATCACTCTAGAGCAAGCCGCGTGCACCAATCTTTTTTAACCAGTCACTATAACGTTCTTAAAGTCCAATTATCACTGTTCTCTTTTGAGAAATCAAAGTTTATTGGATAAGGCAGAGTTTTCATATGAGCTCATTTGCGTATGTTATTACATTAGATAAAGGCTATAATATTCGATTTAAAGCTCCAAACATTCATTGATAATATGTTTAAATCATATAAATTTTATAAATTCACTTGCAAAAATGTTATGTACAAAGGCTTTAATTTTCAATTCAAATAACAAATATTCGACGGTAATATTTTTAAATCGTATAAATCTAGTAAGCTTTTCTATTTTTTTTTAATGGTGTTTAACGCCCATTTTTACTACTGAGGCACCACAGGAGATGATGATACATGAAATGAAATGATATAAATGGGAGAGGATTTTAGGGGGAGGGAAGGAAACGTTCCAGGTATATGTTTTGGGTACCTCCCTGTCATTTGCCATTTATGAGGACAGAGGAAAACCTGGAAAAAACCTGAGTCAGGGAGGACGGTCCTGGCGGGATTCAAACCTAGATCTCCCGCTCACGAGTGCGTGTCTTAACGACCTCGGCCACCCGTGGCGGTATCTATTAAGCTCAATTGTATAGATTTCATGTATCAGATAAGGACTATTACAATGTATGCCTTAATGTTTGTTTGCTGGCCTTCATGACAATACACAATAATATAAATGTAACGGTTCAAAGGACACACACATAGTCAAGAATATGAACAGATTAAATACAGATAAAGAAAATTGTAATATTAAGAGAATCAACCAATGGCAAACGTAACAACATTAATAATGTGTACCAAGAATGAAACACGAGACAGACAGCTTTGTTGAGACTAAATAAAAATTAACGAATTCTATTCGTTTAGTTATATTTATGTTGAAAATAGTTTATTGTAATGAATAATATTATTACAATACATTGTAATAAATGACGGTTTATATTTCAAAATAATTAGGTATGTTTTGTATTCCGTGAGAAGTCCTGGTTCGTACTCCGTAAAGAGAAGTTGCAATTTATATTTCGTGGGAAGAAGTTACAAATTATTAGTCGTGGTGAATACTAAGAGTTACCAGTTTGAATTAGTATCCGTATAGGAATATATTGTATGATTTGTACCAGAACAAAGATAAAATAAGGCGTGTTAAAGACCTATCAGTAATAAAAAGAGTTACGTGGAGTATAGAGTAAAATGAAACAAATTACTGTCGGTATTAACAATCACGAAAGTAACATTACCTTCTCACAGCTCATTTTATCAGAAAGTGTACAGTTGTGTGTTAATGACAAGACTTTAATAAATTACATAGGTTACTATTTAGTGTGACTTTCTTATACTTATTCACATTCCTTTCACCCCAGAAGTATCAATCTAAAAATCCAGCTATAATAACAAACTGTGGGTTAGCCGTGCAGTGCAGGGAACTTGGACGACACATACGCACCGCCGCAACTCTATGAAAGAAGTACATTCACGGTGTATTCTATATGAACGTGTAATTGTTCCACGCGAATTGCGACTAAATTACATTCAAGGAATTACAAGCTTTCTTGGAAGTAAATGCAGTTAGACGAAGACCGCCGGAGACGAGTTCTTGCCCTCTCATTGCATAGTTACAAGGCCTGGCGGACTTGTCTTTGATTTTGGATGTTAACGCGGAAATTGAATTAATTTTACTAACCTAGAACATACATAAAATGAAAACACTTTTTTTTTTTTTTTTTTTTTTTTTTAAAATTTACCCCTCCTTTATGTACTTTTGTAAACTGTCTGGATGCTATGTAGGAGAGGAAGATGCCCAGGGAGTATATCAAATGAAGATAAAGCACACGTAGATTCGCAAAAAGTCTGCAAGGTGGAAGACCGGGTTTGTTTGACCGGCAGTTTCGTGCTGCCTTCATGCCAACATCCTTCCTCGCTAAATGGAGTTCTTTCTCACATAATGACGATAAAGCTTCCCTGCCCTTGTTTGTTTTCCTGCTTCATGTGTTGAATCTGTGCCGGATAACTCAACAAATGTTATCATACTACTACATTTTTACCTTGTAAAATAAATTCACCGACCCCACTTCTCGTTTCCACGGACACAGAACAGAAAAATCTACTTATTTAGAGAAATCTTATGTATTTGCTACTTTTACGAATATATACAGAGGTAGGTTCATAAATTTCCGGCCTCGCCGATAAGGATTATCGCTTCACAAAAGTCTTATCTGGCGTCATGCCTTATTTGTTAAGTAAATAATTCGGCTGTAACTTCCGCTCCACTGCATTCAGTTGTTCAGATATAATTCCATAAAGAAGGCAATGTGTAGAAGATTATGACATGTTCAAAATGGAGTTTCGAGCTGTTATTAAGTACTTCACAAAAGAAGGACTTACTCCAAATGAAATTAAACGGCGATTGGACGGTGTATAACACCCCCCTCATAATCTACCGTAAAAGAATGGACCGAACTTTTTCGAATGGTTGAGAAAGCATTGAAAATGAAGAAAGTACAAGTCGGCCCTTGGGGTGCTCACTCCTGAAAACATCGCTCGCTCTTGTGGAAGGAGAATTACGGAATACCGGCGACTAAAGCTACAGATATAGCAGCAAGGTTGGGTCTTTCTAAAACAACAGTCCTTCGAATTATTCATGAATATTTAAACACGAATAAGGTTAGTGCAAGATGGGTGTCTACACTTCTTTCCTCTGTCCAAAAGCAGCAACGAGTCATCTGTTGTCAGGCATTTTTAGAGCTCTGCCGTAGGAACGAGAGAGAAGTTCCGCAAACCATTGTTACAGGAGATGAAACTATGATCCTCTACTATGTTCCCTTGTCCAAAAGAAAATCAATGGAGTGGCGTAAACCTGGCGAAGCCCCGCCTCTTAAGGCCAAGATCACTCAGTCAACCAAGAAGATTATGGCCAAACTTTTGGGACTGTGAAGGAATACTCTTCATTGACTTCAAAGAGAGGAACACCACAGTAAATGGGGAGTACTATGCTGGCCTGCTGCACAGACTACACGCTTTCGTCAAAGAGAAAAGGCGAGGAAAGCTGAGTGGTGGTGTGCGCCTTCTTCACGACAACGCGTCTGTGCACACAGCTCTTATTGCAAAGGAAGCTGTGAAGAAATGTGGCTTCAAGGAGATCGAGCACCCACCCTACAGTCCAGATGTAGCTTCCAGTGACTATTTCCTCTTCTCAAAACTCAAGAAGGACATTCGAGGAAGTAGCTTTCAGTGTAACGAAGAAGTGATGGATGCTGTTGATGTCCATTTTGCAGACACGACTTCTGACTATTTTGGGGAGGGGGATTGAAATGTTAATTCAAAGTTGCGAGAAATGTATTGCAATAAAAGGTAACTATATTGAAAAGTGAAATATAGTTTTTGTCTTTATCATACTTAGAAAATGATTAGGCCGGAAACTTATGGACCTACCCTCGTGCTTAAACTTAAGCCAAACTTTCATTTAATTTGTAAGATAGCAGTTATGGAATAGGGGGAAAAGTTCAGCGAGAAAACATTCTGGTATCACAAATGTTACTGCCATCGCATAAATTTCGACGAAAAATAATTAATGAAAATTGGTTGGAACATTTAGTCAGCCATGGACAAAGTGCTGTGTAAACATTCTCCGTACAAAAACAAAACAAACATGTAAATACTCACCTACTACAGAGGCATCCCATTTGATACATATGCGGAATTTGTAGTGCATAACACAGCGCTTGCGCAGGTTTTCCTGCCATTTCATTACCCGAATTGTTCCATAATCACTTTTATCTTTACTACTATAAGTAAACACGAGCAGATATAAAACATATCTGAAAAGTTCTCGGCCTTACAATGAAGGAGGGAGTCATTAACTTAAACATTATTTCCTATTTTTCAAAATAATCTCCCATAAGGTCAATGCATTTATTCCAGCTATATTTCAATACAATTATCGCATCTCTGAAGCGATTTTACGGAACACCTGCAAAATACTCATCTATAGTTAAAATAGCCTCAGGATATTATGAAAATAAAAACGGTTTCAGTCCTGGGAACAAATTGAAGACAGAGGGAGCCAAGAGGAATGATTTAAAACCTCTTTAAATTTTGCGAATGGTAACTTTTGTAAGCAGATGGATTGTCCTGATGGAAAATTGTTTTTTCCCCCCTGCAAATTGGGCCTTTTCTGATGATTTTTTTAAATCTAATTATTTAAAGGGATTGTAATTATACTCTTCGGCTATGGTTTTACATTTCTAACGAGAATAAATTTGTAAAACTGCTCTAACATCATAAACTTTCTTGAACATGGGGCTTTTGTCCACTGTTTTGGTTGTGTGATGGTGGATCCAAGTGTCATCCGCTATTACAAGCCGACGCACAAAGTCAATTTGTTGCTGTTTTTATATAATGCTTTTTTTATCTGCTGTTACCAAGCGCGGCACTCAACTTTTTCACATGTTACATATAATCTCTAAATTCCTTTGAAATGGCTGTAACACGTTTTAACTTGCCGGCTATGCACTCTTTGTATGTGCTTCACTTGGGTCATTTTCAGGGCCGATATTGTCAATTTTAAATTCAGCAACTCAAGTTTTTATCGTTGAAAAGCGTGGATATTACATCCGCTTTGCCGGGAGTTATCGTTCCGACCGTTAGCTGCCGTGAAACAGGCAACAAATCCATGAAGAACAAAACACTTGTTCATTAATTAGCCAACTAAAATGGCATATATGAGTTACACGGCCCTAAGATCTATGTAACTAGAGCTCGAATATTTAATTTTATACTGCAAAAGGAACTCGCAGGCAATTTAAAATTTCGGATGTGATTAACTCAGATTATATTTTAAACGATACACCACATATAAACACACATTTTTTTTAAAAATATATTATTGCACAAAATTCAGGTTTAATTAAGCTTTTTTAACACAAACCCAATTTCATACTTATTATTGCAGGTAGAGGACTACTCTTTGCCTTGTGTTTCACATCATTTGTTTGAGTTAGCAATATTACCTAACACAGCAGTAATTTCGATATAGCGTTGTTCACGGTATTTTGATTATTAGAATTGTACTTCATCTATCATGAACTACTATGTTTATACTTTCAGACACTATCACTGTTTTCGCTGTAAGGAGTTCACCCTGCTTCTTTCTGTCATAGCTAGGCTATAAAGTGAGCTCCAAAATATGGTGGGGCATGCGGTTTGAAATATTTGTGTCTTCAGACCCACGGCTTAATGCGAACTCACAACTGATAATCGTGCTTATTTCTGTATGTCTCTATTAAAAACGTATATAAACCTGGTGCCAGTCATACGTTAAATTTAACGCCGTCTTTACTAAGGTGTCGCAAAACAAATTAGCCAAGTAAGAAACCTCACGTAAGACAAGGAGTGAGCATTAACGTTCGTCACTGCATCCCCAATGTCTTACACATGGTAAACACATGTCAGTGTCAGTCAGCACTTCGATTACTGGATATTATTCCGTCACTTTAGAATCATTATCACTATCTGTGCTGGTTTCGGCTTCTTCAGTGTCGCTGTTAACATCCGTGATGATAACCGTGTCGATAGTTTCATCCAACATCGCTACTTGCTCGTAACAGTCAAGGTGATATAGAGTTGAGACCTGGAGGCAATGTGAACAAGTTTCCTTAGCATTTCATCTATAACGTGTGCCTTTTCTTTAAGCTTTTTAGCTTTCACAAGTTCATACAATTACACTTTTATTTTAGACTTTAATGATATCAGGGATTCGTTATTGATTGTGAGCTAAGCAATCAATTTTTTCATTGGTGGAATTTGAATTTTCTGGCTTATTAATTTGAGTATTATTCATGCAGCACTGAAGGAAAATTAGGCATCTACAATGGCGTTGTTTACTCCGCGCTCTACCGGCTTCCTCTCACCCACTTTCTCGGCTCAAGTGTGATACGAACTCTCTGTAAAAGTGAATGTTCCGCGATAATATTCAATCATTTAAGATGCCAGTCTCATTGTTCACCGCAATTCTTCAGCAGTTTGGAGCAGTTTTTTTGGTTAGCACAGCATACTGTTTATCTTTACTTAAAATAACTCAACAATATATTTCGCTTATGTCATAGATTTAATTTTATTTTAGTACATAACAAATATTTTCCATACTATTAACACCTAAAAATTAGAGTTCTAAATGTTAACTTTATAAATGACTGCAGGCAGGCAATACGTCTAACATTATAGGTACACTTAACAATGTTCTACTTAAGGGGCAGTGTGTTTAGATAAAATGACATTTAAATAAAGGGGAATGGGCGACTACCTCGATATGTGCATTTCTGTGATGGATGTAAAAACAACAAGAGCTTCCTGTTTGCTTGACCGTTACTGCAATGTTTGCCCAGAACTTGAACATGTAACAGCCAGGAACGAGCACGAGTGTGATTATTATTCATTTAGCGGTGCTGAGGGACAAACAACTGCACCATGTATCATCTGTAGTGCAGCTATATGGAATATGACTGAGAGGTGGGTTCAGCTAAAGTCTAAAGCACAGTTCACATGAGCCATTCCATGTCAAGGGACAAAATCTAATCATGGATTTGCCAGTTTAACAAATAAAAATAAACAGCTTTCATTTGGACAGATACATATAATTGCATTCGTTTTAAAAAATTCATAAGTCCTTTATTATATCGATACTACGGCAACCAGATTCATTTATCAAAGCCTGCTTGCATCCACGTGCTTAAAAATCAGAACTTGTCCCGCATGACATAGAACGGCTTAACTCTGGTGACGAGAAAAAAAAAATTTGTTTGTTTATTTATGGACGGTATTTAACATCTCAGGTAAGCAGCGTTCCATTCAATTCTGGGCGTGAAACGGCCGACAAATTTTGCTCAGATGTCTCTTTTTTCAGGTTTGAGGTTCTGTTACGTGCCGTAAATCTACGACCGAGACCTAAGGCTTTACTTCCCTTCCGAAGGAAACCACCTTATGATTTTTACGCCCGAAAATATCCATCGATCCTGGCCGGGATTGAACCCGCGATCTTGGGTTTAGGAGGCAAGTATAGTTACCACACCGCCACGGGTGGCCGAGGTCTTTAAGGCGCGAAGGTCTGGGGTTCGAATCCCACTAGGACCGTCCTCCCTGACTGAGATTTTTCCCGGGTTTTCTCCAGTCCTCATAAATGGCAAATGCCGAGGAGGTACCCTAAACTTAGACCGGGAGCATTTCCTTCCTTAAAACTCCTTTCCAAATATTCAACTCATGTATCATCAGTGTCTACCGTCTGTGGTGCCTCAGTAGTAAAACGGGCGTTAAACACTATTTAAAAAAAAAAAATGTTTCCATACACCAGCAGGACCGACACATAAGAACATGAAATCAATGAAAACATTCAAAACGCTTCAATGCCGAATGAATATAACGAGTAACATTTGCATGCAGCAATTAACTGCAACCGCAACCAGGGAAAAGAGAGATACACTCTCTCATTAGGAACTAATGTTCGCAGACGTACATATAATTAGATGCTCAGATGTCTACGAGAACATGTGATTGCCTACTTACAACACGAGCCGTGCTTTGCTATCGTGAATTCTGTTCAATAGGTTATGAGCTGTATATATCTTCTCAGTTTCTCTGCCATTACCTCCAACTTTCCCACATGTACGTAAGCTCCTTTAACACAATGCCAATCAACGCGAGCTAAACGGCTGCTTGGAAAGCACTGTTAAAGTATTGCCCTATTTACATCCCAAACATAAAAACACCTAAACGATACGCAAGCTAGCCCGAGACTAGTCAAATGGTGTTTGTACAAGTAAACCATCGCCTTAATGAATGACGTCATTAATACCTAAAGCATGTTGCCGGACAAGTCATAAAAAATTGTCCCTAGCCTCTGGCCCTAAACATTTGTAACATATATGGAAACACTCTTTCTATGGGTATGTAACGGATTAAAAAAAAAAAAAAAAAAGATTTCGAGTCGAACTTGAAGTAATTAAGGCTGAAAAATTAAATATACAGTCGATAAGTTATCATTAAGCACATGGAAGAAATGGTGTCCAAACTTAATCCCAAAATTGTGGTCACTAACAAGCTGTGAAAACTTGCCACTGGGCACGGGTTACAAGTAATGAGGTTAGGCGTAACTACGCTTGTAGCGTCCTGTTACTGCCACCAGACGAGTTCTCTGTTGACAAATTGCCACTCAGGCACAAAGAACTGAACAGCGTTCGGAGTCCCTTCATCCTTAGATTGGCTTCTTTTTTTATCTGCTCTGTTAATTGCAGCCTATATTTGCTTTACCGGTATTGGTCATACCAGTTTATTATTTGAAATCCGAACTCCTTTTATTTATTGTCGGGCATGTCGTTTTTACTACTTTTTAACTACAAACAGGTTTTCTGGCGGTTTATGACGAAAAAGGCCACCCCGAAACATCCCGAACGCAACTTTAATATTTTATGGAACACAATTTGGACGGAGGTAACAAACAATTAGTACAGATTTGAAACTTGGAGGAACGAAATGTTCAAAACAACCGGGCTTTCAATGACAATAGGAGGAAAAAAAAAAAATACTTCATAATTTGGATACCATTTTAATTAAGATCAAGATTGATTTACATATTACATACAATTTAATATGCAGTAAAACTAAAAAGATGACAGTTTATGCCCCTGTATCAGAAGAAGAAAAATACTCTATATGGGGTATTTCCAGTATTATGCAGAGGGAAAAAACAAAAATTCCCCTTTCAGTCACAAATAGATCTTTCTGCATTAAACTCCCACGTTACTTTTATATGTGCAGCATTTTATTGAGAAAGGGAAGAATATAGTCTTATTTCGGAGATGGTATCATGTCAGCGTAGGTTTGGCATATGAGTCATTTCATATCAAATCACAACAAATTTTCATCAAAATTATGCGAAATAAAAATTTCCCTAATGGCTGCGAGAAATCTCCTTGAACTTTATTGGATACCTGCACACAGGTTTTCCTTTCTTTATTAGCTGCTGGTTTTTTTTAACGTTTAGTCTATCAACATTTCTAAATAAAAAGAAAACACGTTTTATTTTTATTTTGTAACCTTCACGCAGCGCTCCCCCTGCCCGAGTTCTTTATACCTGAGAGGTCGCGATCCACACTTTGGGAAACACTGCTTTAATCTAATGCAAAAAAAATCTTTTTTTCACTTTGGCAATGCATTGTTTCATATTCCTTAACAAACTACGTTAACTACAAGTGGAATTAGTAACGTTTTAAAATATCAAGGAATGTTTCACAAAGAACGATAGTGCATTTCTTGTTTCTTTAGATTTTTCTGTTTTCCACCTCACAACCACGAGTATTTGGTTTAACAGTTACAGTAACTGCTATAATGATCGAATTTCACAACAGCAGGTGTAGTACAAGAGTATCATATTAATGCATTCAAATGTTGGTATCCTCATCAATCCCAACAGTTGGCAGCACTGGTATCAACTGTGTTAGTGACGCCGTGTTAAATTATTTTCGCATGTTCCCATACGCACATTTAAATTTCATGACACCATAGCTTGTTTGGGGAATAGTAAATACGACACTCGGCGGTCCACAAGTTTTCGGCCTAACCATTTTCTAGGTATGATAAAGACAAAAACTATATTTCACTTTTGAACAAAGTTACCCTTTATTGCAATACACGTCTCACATCTTTGAATTAACATTTCAATCCAAAAGTAATGTGTCCGAGGGTTCTGAATATTAAATTCGCGGGTTAAAATAAGATACATTTTTCAAGAGTAAAAACTTTTGAGCACAAGTCCTGCGGGAAGAAATTTAAGCCCCGGCTTCTATTCGTAGATTTATGGCACGTTAAAGAACTCCATACCTGAAAAAAGTTCTTGGGCAAAATTATCAGCCGTTACAGTCCAAATAATACCTTAGTTCCTTGTCAACTGGCACACCAGTCCCTTTATAGAAAAATAAGCGTTATTGAAACTTCCCGTTCTTAACGAGGCGACTATGTCCTTGGGAGACATTAAAGAGCTAAACATACACATTGTAGAAACTTAAAAACAATTGGTCATCATCGCAAGACGACAAAAACAAATTAATTCCGTAAAGAGACTAACAGTCTAGCCATGCAGTAGAAGATAACAAAAAATAATGAACTAGTATTTAATTTTTTTAATGTGATAAGATAATGTGAATGTCTTAAGTTTTGTTTTACAAGTTCTGTTGACAAGATTATCATGATTCGACTGTGCATCATAAGACCTCGAAATGTGGTGCATTTGCAGTTGAAATAGGGTAGGAAAGTTGATAGTTTAGAATGATGATAAATGTGCTGCGAATGTAAAATGAACTGACTTGTTTAATATGCTGAGCAGTAACTTCTGTAATCCCTTTAAATGCACAAATGCGGTGTGAAGTTCCCAAAGCGGTAGTAAATATTTTCCAACTGCTCCATTTATTCCTAGGACAAACGTTCCTCTTTAGGTTTATGCGGGTATCCTTCCAGAGAATGTATAATGGAGTTCTGGCAATGCGTCTGTAGATTTAAAGTGGCTATGTGCTTCGGAATTAGTTTTCCATGGCCCTGCTGCTATCAGGATTAATGCATTGGAAAGCCTTACGGTGAACACGTCATTTCGTCTTTTTAAACTGTTGCCATTACCACTGGGAAGAACGCTTATGTTAATGACGTTACTCCAGTATTTTGTGGCGCATAAAATCCAAACCTATCCGTTTTATGCACTTTCACGTTACTAAAGTTTTGCCGGAACCTGTTCAGGTTATACAGTTCAAGGAGTTGAGTCACGGTGAAGTGGTAGGTAGTTATACCGAGTGTGCCAAAAAAATGTATACACACTTTCACAGTAGATATCTGTTTAATATATTTCAAAGTTAAACAGATGTGACTCACATACATTATGATAGCGTTGCTACGTGACAGGTAAATCAACAATGAACAAATGAAGCCAAGATTATCGTATGATGTTCTGTAAACAGATGTGACACATTACGTTATGTAGCGTTGCTACACCAAAATAAAGCCAAATTATCCCTTAAACATTGGAAAGCAATTTTGAAGTGGTATTGGAATGGTTGTTGAGGTTCAAAGGCAATGGAGACGTTGTACCGCGTTCTCCGTATCTAACTCCGTTGGACTTCTACCTATGGGAAACTCTTAAGGATGTTGTATATCGTAGAAAACCAGCTACATTGACAGCACTTCGGGAAGAAATTGAAACGGCATGTGCTGCAATCGCTGAGGACACTTTCGCAAACGTTGCTCAATCAGTAGTTCAACGTACTCAGAAGTGTATCGACCCCGATGGTGGGCATTTTTAGCAATTTTTGTAACTGTAAAAGTCTAAAATGATTAGTGCTCATCATTTTCTGTTTGTGTGAATTCAGTTTTGTTATGTTCATAAAGGTTTTATCTTTGCTTAAAGTGTGTATACATTTTTTGGTTCCCTCTGTATTTCAATATCTAATTTATTTAATATTCATTCATTTAATGCAGTATCCTGGCATTTCACCAGCAAACTGCAATAGTTCTGTCAGCAATATCTATGGGAGTTAGTATGCTTTATTTAGTATTTTAATGCAAACATGCCTTAGAACAAAGCCTTCATTCTAAAAACTGTATAGCTTGTCAGTGTATAATAGAATTTCAAAGACCACGAAACCCACGAATCTATAAATTTTGTTTAAGCTATACATTATAAAAGCACAACTCGCAATGAATATAAACACTCCTGTAAACATTATAAAGAAAACATAAACGGGTTAAACGAGCCGGAAAACTGAAATACATAAATGGAAAAATTAAAATACTTTGCCAGTAATAAAAGTTCTTTGTTTATCGCCCTCAAAAGAATAGGAGAAATGTCAATAGCACCATGGTCTCACTGCTAAGCGTTTAGCAACTGCACTAATGAACGGCGCTTTAGTCGCTAGGGGCGTACTGGTTTACGTTCTTCTTTCACAATTCAGAAAAAAATAAAATTGGAAAAATGTGCGACAAGGCAACTTCTTCCTTCCATGGATTGAAACTATTTTCATCTTAGTATATTTTCTATGAAAATAAACATTTACTGCTAGCAAAAACAGCCGCTCGGAAAAAAAGGAATTGTTCTGGACATTAAAAAAAAAAAAAAAAACAGAAATCCAGCATATGCATAAATAATGGAAATGATTTAACCCCCCCCCCTTTTTTTCAATCACACTAATGTTCCTGTATATCTCTCATAAGGCTAAAATGAATATTAATGGAAATCCAAGTTTTATATTCCGGCTACAGAAGGATAAAATATACCAACGACTGATTTATACTCACAAATTCTAAGGAATTATGCTTTTTTTAGTGATGTTTAAAACGCCCATTTTTACTGCTGAGACATCAGGGCAGTGGACACGGGTGATACACGAGATGAAATAATAAACTGAGAAAGGAAGCGTTCCAGGCTTAGCTTTAGGGTGCCTTCCCGGCATTTGCCACTTTAAGAACTCAGGAACGCCTGGAGAATACCTTAGTCAAGGAGAACAATCCTGGCGGGAATTGAAACCCAGACATACACGAATTTATGCCTTAAAGACCTTGGCCACCTGCATCAGTGGAATTATGCATAAAAGAGAGAACAAGCATAGGAAAAGAAGACAGTGAGCATGACTATTGAGCAAAAGCATAACGTATGCATGGCGTTCTGCATATGAGAAAAACAAGCTTATTTATACATTTTACATGCTACCTAGAAAACTTCTACCGCCACAGATGGCCGAGGTCGTTAAATCGCGTACTCGTGAGCGGGAGGTCGGGGTTCGAATACCGCCAGGACCGTCCTCCTTGTCTGAGGTTTTTTCCAGGTTTCCTCAGTCCTTATAAATGGCAAATGGTACCTTAAACTTAGGTCTGGAACGATTCCTTCCTTTAAATTAAAAAATCCTTTCTCAAATTATCATTTCATTTCATGTATCATCAGTGTCCATCGCCTATGGTGCCTCTGTAGCATAGACGGGCGTTAAACACTGTTCATTAATTCCTAGAAAACTATTATTTCTTTAAGATGACGATTACTATTATTGTTTAAAGACTGCAAAACAGCTATGTCATTAGCGCCCAATTATTTCTTTAAGAATGAAGTATAGAGTGAGAGGGTCGGTAAGAGATAGATAGAGAATCAATGCATTTCTCTCCCCCCCCCCCCAAATCGCAAACAGTAAGAGAGAGAGGGAAAGCTGCTGTAAATGTCTACACAGCTGGGTGGGAAAAAGGGAACAGGATTTCGAGAGCCACTATACTTATGAGTAAAGTTTAAACAAATACTTCATTCTGTCAATTCTGCCGTAAAATTAATTAACTGAAGTTCGATACAGTATTTAGGTCATAAAAACTGCAATTCTCAAAACGCATTATCACTTATACCGAGTGACAAGTGTGACTTGTGATTAGATTAGGCGCTGCCTGCTTATGACTGTGTTTTTACCTCCACATTGTTTACACTGGACACGTCACATCGCAATCTAGCTATGACGTTTGTAGATTCACATGGAAGCATTTGAGATCATTCGTTCCCACTCTCAAAATACTTTTGTCAAACCTCTTTTCTACTAGTAAATTCTTGGTATATATCCCACCCCAGGAAACTGTATATTGATTACATTAAGTACGATCATAATTTTTGTCAGATATAAAATTGCAGTAGGGTATTTGTGTACACCGCGCTCAATTCAAAAAGCTTGTTCACAAGATAGGCGCGGCCTTTACTAGACTTTCACCAAGGAAGCCTCCGCGTATATTCTATATAGTCAATAACTTTGCTTCTCATGAAAGATAAGAGAAGTGTATATATGTGTGCGTAACAGCTTCCATTTGAAATGCAATGGATTTAAATTATTGTTAAAACTATCCCCTAAGCAGAATGATGCCTATTCATTCTTATCGATGTCAACAAAGTAAAAAGCAATTTTCAAGGAAAACACTAGTTGAAAGTTATTCTAATAATTAATTGTTTGTTCTTCATGTATTAATAACTGGAGAAAAATAATGAATGTTTTAATAAAGCTCAAAAACTGTGCCGGTACCGTTGAAGATAATATAGTTTCAACACACCTTCCTCAGGTGAGAACAGCAATTTACGATAGTCAACATTCACCAGATTTACCACTTCTAAACACAAAAGTAAAAAACAGTTACACATCATGTTTTAACGTTGCAGGAATTTAACTGCCCAGCCAAAAATAATTATCGCCTTCACAAAACCCTTATTTGGTGTCATACCTTATCTGTTAAGTAAATAATTGCAGCTGTAACTTCCGCTCCGCTGTGTTCAGTCGTTCAGATATAGTTGCATAAAGAAGGCTATTGTAGCAGATTGTGGCATGTTCAAAATGGAGTATCCAGCTGTTATTAAGTTCTTCACAAAAGAAGGACTTATTCCAAATAGAATTAAACAGCGATTGGACGCTGTGTATGGGGAAGTATCCCCCTCATATTCTGTCGTAAAAGAATGGTCCAAACTTTTTCGAATGAGTACAGAAAGCATTGAAGACGAAGAGCGTGCAGATCAGCCCTTGGAGGTGCTCACTCCGGAAAACATCGCTCTTGTGGAGGAAGAAATTATGGAAGATTGGCGGCTCAAAGTTACAAAAATATCAGCAACGTTGGGCCTTTCTAAAACAACAGTCCTTCGGATTATTTATGAACGTTTAGTGCAAGATGGGTGTCTAGACTTCTTTCCTCAGTCCAAAAGCAGCAACGAGTCATCTGTTGTCAGGCATTTTGGAGCTCTTCCGTGGCAACGAGAGAGAAGTTCTGCAAACCATTGTTACAGGAGATGAAACTATGGTCCTGGTCCAAAAGAGAATCAATAGAGTAGCAGGCGTAAACCTGGCAAGCGGCGCCTCTAAAGGCCAAGGTCACTCAGTCAACCAAAAAGATCATGGCCACAATCTTTTGGGACTGTGAAGGAATATTCTTCATTGGCTTCCAGGAGAGGAACACAACACTAAATGGGGAGTACTATGCTGGCCTACTGCACAGACTACGTGCTTCCATCAAAGAGAAAAGGCGAGGAAAACTGAGTGGTGATACCTTCTTCACGACAACGCGCCTGTGTACATAGCTCTTGTCGCAAAGGAAGCTGTGAAGAAATGTGGCTTCAAGGAGATCGACCATCCACCCTACAGCCCAGATATAGCTTTCAGTGACTGTTTCCTCTTCTCAAAGCTCAAGAAGAACCTTCGAGGAATGAAATTTAAGTGTGACGAAGAAGTGATGGACACTGTTTATGTGTGAAATGACTTCTGACTATTTGGAGGGGGGGGGTGAAATGTTAATTCAAAGATTTAAGAAGTGTATTGTAATAAGTGGTAACTATATTGAAAAGTGAAATATAGTTTTTGTCTTTATCATACCTAGAAAATGGTTGAGCCGGAAACTTATGGGCCTATCCTCGAATATGTATGTCTTGAATCTTTCGTTGTATAAATTAGCAATGGTTAAGTTATGACCTTAACTCTGGCAGTTAAAATAAAATATTCTATTCTATCCTATTCTGTTCGATATGATCATCATATATGTCACATATCTGCAGTAACTATGGTATCAATTGTACTCCAATGCAGCTAAAAAAAAAAAAAAGTAAAAAAAAAATTTACAATGCTTCTGAAATAAGAGCGATCTGCATCAGGAAGGGGTACAGCGTTCCGTGTTATGTTTATGACTTCACAAAAGAGAGCACTGAACATGCTGAAATGCACAACGCAGCCTGCAAGCAGGCATTTCGTCTATGTGACTTTAATCCATACAACGAAAGCGTCTGACACGCAGGGGCACCGAAGCATGTCAGGGTTTCTTTGTTGCAAATCACAAAGGGAGATAAAGTGCATGTTGCCAAACTTGCTGAAGCTGTATTTAGCCTTTATTATAGGCATAGCACGGCGACTCGCTACCCATGTCCTATCGGAACATGCAAGGATTGTTCGATTTCCTGTTTTACATGATTTATTATTCTAAAAGCTGTGAAAACTACAGTTTCAACCTTTAATTATTACTGCTCATATTAAAGATAGGGTTGCCACCTTCGGAAGTCAAAATATTTGAATACCTAAGACAATATATGTTTTTTTTTGGGGGGGGGGGATCGACTCTTAGATACTTTTCAAAATTCTTGTAATAATTTTTAAACAATTTAAATAAATCCTTATGCATCTTGAAGTGACAGACCACTGAAACTTTAAAAAAAATTGTTAATAACAATACTAACTATTATTTTGAATTTTAAACCAAGAATTGAACTTCAAAGAGTTTTACAGAACAGAAAACAGGATCCTAAAGGGCTTTTATCTTCTAAAAGTACAATCAATCATCATTTTTCCACCATAACAGCAGGCCCATATCAATCTGCCATTTTCCCACAAGTTTTTAACTTTGAATATCACTGAATTCTGATCATTATCAATCCGGATAATATACGAGGGCGAATTAATGTCGAGGAAATGGCGGATAATTTTGTTAAGAGATGACTGTTGGTAAGCGTGATTGATTATTAAACAGTGTTAAAGCCTGTTTTTACTACTGAAGCACCAAAGTCAGTGGGCACTGATGTTATATGAGATGAAATGATTAAATTGGGAATTTTTTTGTTTAGGGAAAGAAGTGTTCCAGGCCTAAATATAGGGTACCTCCCGGCATTTGCCAATTATGAGGGCTTAGGAAAACCAAGAAAAAATGTCAGTCAAGGAGGACGGTCGTGATGGGTATCGAACCCCATACTTCCCGCTCACGATTCCACGTCTTAACAATCTCGGCCACCCGTAGGGGTAAGCGTGATTCTTTTTTTTTTTTTAATGGTATTTAACGCCCGTTTTTACTATTGAGGCACCACAGGCGGTGGACACTGGAGATACATGAGATGATATAATGCGAAAGGTTTTTTTTTCTTTTTAAGGAAAGAAGGTTCCAGGCCTAAATTTGGGGTACTTCCCCGGCATTTGGCCTTTATGAGGATTGAGGAAAACCTGGAAAAAACCTCAGTCAGGGAGGGCGGTCCTGGTGGCAATGGAACCCCAGATCTTCCGCTCACGAGTCCTCGCCTTAACGACCAGGTCTTTATCATACTTGGCCAGGCCGGAAACTTGTGGAGCTACATTCGTAGCTGCCTTTTTTTTTTTTTTATTTATTCTATTACACAAATACAGTCTTAAAATTGTTCCAAACCGCCATGTTCATACGGAACACAATTAAACGAAATACAGGATTTCAGATGCCGGCAATGTATTGCCGCTGAGGGGCATAAATTTTAGCATATCTTTTAATACAGGCTAGTGCTTAATATTATCAGTTTCAAATAAAGTAACGTGTTATGCTTTCAGTAAAAATATAAATACATATTAACTTTACTTTCCTTTTTTTTTTTTTTTTTGCGGTTGCGGTGGTTACATTTCCCCAGTAAGAAGCCGCGCTCAGGCGGCCCGTAACGTAACTAATCTCATTGTAGTAAACACAAGTATTTTATGTTATCTTCAATAGCCAATTTTAATAAGAAATATTTTAACTACTTGTTAGAATTATAAAAAAACTTGGGTTTACTTTACGTTGATTCGCGTCTTTAAAAACTTAAACAAATAAAAAATAATCCTAATGAAGGACAACGCCCTTCGAACAGTAAAATGGGAATAGCAAGCAGGCTACGTGCTCGGATAAACGCCTCTTTAATCGCTCCCAGGAGAGATGATTGCAACGGAATTCGATATTTCATATGCTCTTGACAGATTTCGATATGTCAGACATTTTTGATAGTTTGCTGTGGCGTTTCAATCTGACATTATCTTGGTGCTTAAAGCGTGTTTTACATGAGAAATGCTTGCTTTATACATATCGTTGTTAGTTTTGTTTCCCTCTCAATAAACACAAAAAAAAAAAATAATTCCACGAAAACATTCTAACCCTAAAAAACATTTCACAAGTACATGAATAGGTTATTTGACACACACTTTCATTTACCGTGCTTACTTTTGCCTGTTTTACTTGACAGTTTGCTGGAATCGTTTAATATTGTATACATACCCGCGGCAATGTTTCATCAGCAGCATTTCACACATTGGTGTATCATGGAACATTTTACCACAAAACTAATTAGGATTATAAAAAAAACTTTATCTAGCATTAAAATAAAACAAAATGAAAAAAAAGCTTATTGTAAAGGCGAGAAATCCTCAAAATGTTAATCATAAAAAAACGATTATTTTAAAAATACAATTACTTTTGTTTCAGGAGTGAAATTTATGTTTAATTAAGCTAGTGTAAATGATAGTCACTGAAAGAACTGTGCTAAGAGGGCGGTCTGAAAAATTCCTCGCTAAACAATTAAGGAGAGACATTTTAACTTGAACATTATTCAAAACATTCTCCCATAAGGCCATTAAAATTTATTCCAGCAATGCTCCAATCTCTTTATTCCGTCTTTGAACTGATTTACCGTAAAGCCTGTAAAATACTATCCTGCAGCTGCAAACGCCTCTTTATTTGACCAGCGAGGAATAGTTTGAGCTCAGGGAACAAGACAGAAGCGAGAGGGAATTGAAATTATGGAGCACGCTGGATGTTCCAACAATTCATACTTCAAATCTCTCAATTTTCTCATCGCTAAAACACTTGAGAGCAGATGTATTGTCTTGTCTTCACACGAATCCGGCAATGGTTTTTTTTATCACAAGTACCTAATATCACGCGGGGGTCTGAGTTTGCCAGATAAATTCACGAACGTAATGAGTGATATTTATTTGGACTATTTCGCGAATAAAATAAGAATTAAAATATAATTTCTCTAAACTTGGCTTACAAAATTGCAATAATTGTACATTTATATTTAACCTTCTCAAGCAATCTTGCAAGATTGCCTATTGTCAGTAATGACAATAGAGAAGAGCAAAATATGGGTTAAGAACTATTTTATGAATAGAATAAGAATAAAATTGACATGTTTGAAATTCACGCACAGAATATTAACACTTGCATAAAATGTTATACGTATGAATATTTATTCTATTCAGAAACAGTGAGACTGAAATGCACAAAAGTCGACAATTACAATCACTACCATTCGATTTTATAAAACCAACTGAGAGGGGGGAAAAATCATACTGTGTCTCTATTTTTCTTTGTGTTCTGTGGTTTGGATTTCCTAATGAAAGATGAATTTGCACTTTTGGCACATTACCAAAACACTTTGAAGAACCCTCCTCCATTTTGCGTTATGATTGCCTATTGCCCATGCTTTTGTTGCTATCAATAGCTCCCCCACTACCTCTAGCAAAAGTGGTCAGTGATGCGTGTTCAGGAATTATACGAGGTGGTATCCACAATATTCGGGACTGTGCGCCATTTCGACAGTAGTTGCAGCCGAATTTTGTACCGCTAGGTGGCAACATAAGCACATCTGATGAGTGAGTGTTTAAAGTTTCATGCAGCTGGGTAGATGTGTTGAGATTCTATAGTACTTTTCATGATACTCTGTGGCGAGTTTATGACGGATCCAAGATTAGAACAGAGAGTGTGCATCAAAGTCTGTGCAAATCTCGGGGAAAATGCTACGGAGACCCTCGCAATGATTCAATAAGTATTTGGTTGGGAGACAGCATGAGCCGTACACGTGTGTTTGAGTGGCATGCTCGGTTCAGGGCCGGCCGTACAACTATTGAAGACGATGTTCACACCGCTAGGCCCGTCAGCTGCACAACGCCTGATATTGTTGACAAAGTTCAACACTTCGTTCGCGAGAATCGACGTCGAACCATTGAAGACCTTGCTCATGAAGTGAGAATTGGTTATGGGACATGCCAACGAATGTTAACTAATGAATTGGGCATGCATCGTGTGGTCGCAAAATTTGTGCATCCTGACTGGTGATCAGAAGGCGCAGTGTGTTGAAGTTTGCACGGAGCTTCGTCAGGCCGTATCCGATGACCCAACCTTCTTGTCCAGGGTCATCACCGACGAAGAGAGCTGGATATACGCTTATGACCCTGAGACAAAACAACAATCCTCCCATTGGAAGAGCCCGAACTCGCCAAGGCCAAAAAAGCGAGACAAGTGAAGAGCAAAGTCAAGAGTATGCTCCTCGTTTTGTTTGATCTCAAGGGGGTTGTGCACAAAGAATTCGTCCCACCAAATGAAACAGTGAATTCCACGTACTACTGTGACGTTTTGCGATGGCTCCGAACTTTGGCGACAAGGGAACTGGCTGTTGCATCACGATAATCCGCCCTGTCACAATTCCTTGTTCACCAGGATCTTTTTGACGAAAAACAACATAACGGTTATCCCCCATCCACCGTACTCGCCTGATTTGGCACCCTACGACTTCGCTCTATTTCCCAAACTGAAAATCAAGTTGAAAGGACGTCGGTTCGACACAACTGAGAGGATTCAAGAAGAAACGCTGTCTGTGTTAAACACCCTCAAAGAACATGACTTTCAAGATGCACTTGGAAAATGACAGAATCGCTAGGAAGGAGTATACGTGTGGAAGGGAACTACTTCGAGGGTGACGGCGGTCATTGGTCTCAAAGTAAGTTTCTGACCAGATGGCAGCACCAGTCCCGAATATTCTGGATACCACCTCGTATATAGTGGAGGTATACACTGGCTACACTGACCACAAGACAAACGCACGTTCGTTTTTGGTCGATAATTTCACTCCATAATGCGGCTGTGATTGGTCAAAATTCAATATTTTGTTTCGTTTCATTGGTCAGTTTTAAGATGACATCACATGAGTGCAACAGTCCTTCTAAACTAATCAATCAACTTTGTCATCCCAAAAGACTGCTGACATAACATTTTATGAGGCTCAATAACCGACTTCTGTTCACTGTTTGGACTGCTGATAGTCAATAAACAAAAATCAGATAAGTTGCTGTCTGCAAACAGTGTTGACATATTTTCACATAATGTGTTTTTGATCTGCTGTTAGCAAGCGCAGCACCTGTCCCAAATTCTTCATTAGTGACGGTCATTTAATTTTGTGCATCAATTTTCAGCCTTTTTAAAAAAAAATTATTCAAATATGTTGCTTTCACCCAATACATAACTGTATGAAACTAAATGAGTCATGCATCCATCTAGCCACATCCCTAATTAACCCAGATAGTGCACTCATTAGAATCTTAGGCCTAGAAGGGATAATTATTTGTTCCTTTAATGATTCAAGGCTGGTACCATCATGGAACTGAAACACACTCCCAGTCACTGGCGAGCTACATTAGGGCGTTAGTGGTTCTGAAAAGTTACGTACTACTCCTGAGGAAAGTCTAGACATTTAAAAAATGCACGTACTTAAGAATTATTTATCTATCTAATGGCAGATGGCTAAAAGTCCCTGACAGGGAGGTTCTTCTTGAGTTATATACTTGCACCGTATATATCTACACATTTCAACTCAAGACTGTAAATGCCGCATCCATCCTTCCCATTAGTCATTTATTAATAAACATTCTTGTCACATTTACATATTCTCCCCCAGAGGCCCGTAAGTGGCATCAGCTTTTAATACCATATACATCACAAATTTCTTTATTACAATATTTACACTTTAAAAACCTTTGACACTGGCTATTTGCTGCTTCCAGTAATTCATACCCGCAGTTTAAAACTTATTGGGAATGATTTCTCAGATCTTTTCATATCAGAACCACATTCTTTTAAGGAATAATAAATTCTGTCAAACTTTTCACGAAAGGTCACGATTAATCGCTCACAAGGGTGGTTCTGTATAAGGTTTTAAGAAAATTTAATGTCATTTAATTAAGTCATCGAGCGTTTTTCTGCTTAAAAGTGTTCCCTACCGAATCAGAAGTTGTTTTAAGGTAAAAATTAAAAATTTCGTATAACGAGAAAAGTAAGTTAGGAAGTGAACTTTCCAAATGTTTTGAGTATCAATTTCGCGTATCGTACAGAAAGGACATGATAAATCCCACAAAAAAAAAGTATTTCCAGATTTAACAGAACGTTTTTAAAATGTTGAAAAATTACATTTTTTGTGCTTCAATTTTTTAATTATGTGATAGAAATTATTAAGCATCTTAAATGCCTATTTTCATTAAGGAGTGATATTACTTGTATTTTTTTAAATAATGTTTCACGCCCGTTTTTACTACTGAGGCACCACAGGCGGTCGACACTGGTGATACATGAGATGATGGATAACTGCCGAAAATATTTTTAAGGAAGGAAACATTCTAGGCCTAAGTTTAGGATACGTCCCCTGCATTCGCCATTTACGAGGACTGAGGAAAAACTGCAAAAAACCCCAACCTGGGAAGACGGTCTCTCTGTTTTTACTTTTATTAATAAATGCCTCTTTTAATTACATTACTGTTATATTTTCACGTATTGACAATGATGATAAAAGAAGTCAGGTGTTTTCGCTCTGAAAAGATAACTATCTTATTTAAATGGAGTTGTCGCTCCTGTTAATAGCGATCGCTGCATATATGGTGATGTCTTTCTCCTTACAATTGTCCGTCATGGTGGTGTAGTGGTAACCATACTTGCCTTCTAAACCCAAGATCGCGGGTTCAAACCCAGCCAGGATCGATGGATTTTTTCGGGCGTAAAAATCCTAAGTATGGCTTCCTTCGGAAAGGAAGTAAAGCCCTGGGTCCCGTGTCGTACATTTACGGCACGAAAAAGAACCTCCAGCCTGAAAAAAGGGGCCTCTGAGCAAAATTTGTCGACCGTTTCACGCCCTGAATTGAATGGGACGCTGATGACCCGAGATGTTAAAGAGCGTCCGTAAATAAAACAAATCAACAATCTCCTTGCAAAACATCAACCCCAACAGGCCTAGAAGTGGGCAATAAAATTTGTATTACAGGATGTTAACTATATTACGTTATGGAACTTACTTCCTTCATATGCATACCGTAACTAGCCTGTCTATTATAGTTTCTTTTTATTAAATTTATGTTGATTTACTGAAATAACGCCAGGAACATGTGTAATAGAAAATGTTCAGTGCAAGTTATGAATTAATTTGGATCCCGAAATCAGCTCTCAGGAATGGTAGCCGTTGCACGTGTTGCGATATTGTTTACATTATTTCTGAAGTCAGCCGCAATATGACCCGAGACTCCGAAAGAGCCCCATATTCCGGGCTGGGAAGAAACCCGGCGGCAAGGGGGGACTAGTGACGTAGGCCAGAAAGGCCACGCCCCACACGCTCCGTACAAAACAACTGAGAGCGGCGCGGCACGGCGCGTTCTATCGATTGGCAGCGGTGTGGAGTGCAACGCTGCTTCGGTTGTTGTGTAATTGTGGGAGAGCAGTGCCCCGTGCTTCTTAAACAGTCACGATTATGCTTTCTCAGAAGTGTTCAAACACTTAACCTTACTCATCTCTTTGTTAAAACACGACACTCGCATTCATACGTCTTCTAAGGTTTCAACAACAACAACAACAACAACAACAACAATAATAATAATAATAATATAATAATAATAATAATAATATAAATAAAAAAACTTTTCAAGTTGTATCTTACGAGCTATAACTTCCTTAGATCACAAATAATTGAAAAGAGTAAACTTCATTCTAATTAAAATGCAAATTATCTCGATTCAAAGACTCCCTAAAATACAGAGGATGCCAAAAATGTATACTCACTTCAAGCAAAGAAAAAACTGTGTTAACATAACAAAACTGAACTCACACAAACAGAAAATGATGAGCACAAATCATCTTAAGACTTTTACAGTTACAACAGTTGCTCAAAATGCCCACCATCGGCGTCGATACACTTCTGAGTACGTTGAACTTCTGATTGAACAGCGTTTGCGAAAGTGTTCTCAGCGATTGCAGCACATGCCGTTTCAATTTCTTCCAGAAGTGCTGTCATTGTAGCTGGTTTTGTACGATATACAACATCCTTAAGAGTTCCCTATAGGTAGAAGTCCAACGGAGTTACATCCGCAGAACGCGGTGGAAACTCAATCGGGCCTCTTCGTCCTATCTAGTGCCTTGGAAGATTGTCATCAAGGTACGCGCGTACGTCTCGGTGGCAATGTGGTGGTGAATGTTGCATACGGTACCAAGAGTCTCAAATTTGTCGCGAATGGGTGCGATTGTTACTCGCGTTGGCGGTTCTGTTCTGTACACACGTGTTCATTGCCTTTGAACTTCAACAACATTCTCGGTTTTCCAATACCACTTCAAAATTGCTTTCCGCTGTTCAAACGATAATCTTGGCTCCATATTGTTGTAGCAACGCTAACATAACCTAATGTGAGTTACATGTGTGTACAGAACATCATACGATAATCTTGGCTTCATTTGTTCATTGTTGATTTAGCTATCACGTAGCAACGCTATCATAATACCGCCACGGGTGGCCGAGGTCGTTAAGGCGCGGACTCATGAGTGGGAGATCTGGGGTTCGAACACCCCTAGGACCATCCGCCCTGACTGGGTTTTTTCAGGTTTTCCTCAGTCCTCATAATTGGCAAATGCCGGGGAGGTACCCTAAACTTAGGCCAGGAACGCTTTCTTCCTTAAAAATAAATATCCTTTCCCAATAAAACATTTCATCTCATGTATCATCAGTGTCCACCGCCTGTAATGCCTCAATAGTAAAAATAGGGCGTTAAACACTACTCAAAAAAAAGCTATCATAATGTATGTGAGTCACGCCTGTTTACAGAACATCATACGAATCTTCCCTTCATTTGTTCATTGTTGATTTACCTGTCACGTAGCAACGCTATCATAATGTGTCAGTCACATCTGTTTTCAGAACATCATACTACACATTACTGTAATTTTTCGGTCCAACTTTGGAATTTATAAAATAGATATCTACTATAAAAGTATATATATATATATATATATATATATATATAATTTTTGGCCCCCTCGGTATATTAAAAAATGCAATTTGGTAACGAGTGACGTTTGGAAGATAAAACCTTGTTTGTCTTTGCCCTTTCAAAACTTGATCTCTTATAAATATAAATCGCTGAACTAAATTTATGCTACCAATAGCATAGCATAAAGTGGAATGCGTTTGAACAATCGGGAAATTTTCGTGACAAACAGAGATGGTGAAAACACAGTATACAGGAGTTCAAGCAATATATTTATTTATATTGATTGATTTATTTATGGAAGCTCTTTAACATCTCAGGTCATCAGCGTCCCATTCAATTCAGGGCGTGAAACGGCCGACAAATTTTGCTCAGAGGCCTCTCTTTCAGGCTTGAGGTTCTTTTTCGTGCCGTAAATGTACGACACGGGACCCACGGCTTTACTTCCCTTCCGAAGGAAGCCATACTTAGGAATTTTACGTCCGAAAAAATCCATCGGTCCTGGCCGGGTTCGAACCTGAGATCTTGGGTATAGGAGGCAAGTATGGTAACCACTACACCATCAGGACCGACGAGTTCAAGCAAAGCATCGTAACAATGCTATCGGCAAAAATAAAGCAAGAATAAACATTTAAATGTAGAATAGAGGTTAGCAAAATCTCCTTCACACACAAGACACTCTCACACTACTGTAACACCAAAAAGCACGGATAATGACACGAGTTATGCCGAGTCCCAGGGAGAGAAAGAGGTGGGGACAGAGGAAAGAAGGAAAAAAACCAGGACAGAGAGCATGTTGTCTGAGAGAAGTAGGTGGTGACGTGTCTTTCTGCGGGGTTTTCATTCCACAAGGAGAAAACTTTGAGAGTATCAAGTTAAATTATAAATGCCTTTCTATATAAGTAAAACATTACACCAAATTATCACTTCACATGATGTTAGGAATACTCGTAAGTCACAGTTGAAAAAAATACCTATTGTTAAGCAAAAATCGTACCACAAGTTCTGGATTTAAGTGCTGTAGGAAGTCACTAAAGGAAACACACCAAAGTAAAAAAACCCTAGGACATCATGCATTTGAAGTAACACCATATGTCTACCTGGGTTTTCTCAGCGATAGAGGACAGTTGTGGAAAAAGACTCTGGTTGCCGTTTTTTATAATTTGTTTTGAACCCTAAACGAAATATGCTGATGAAAACATATTTTCTACAAGTAATAGTGATTTTATGGCATGCACGTTTCATTTCGGAAGATAAACTATTGGAACTTTCTTTGTGAGGATGAGGGGCGCGGTACAGTGTGTGTATATATATCATTTGCAATACTTTGCTTATAAGGAACTAGTATATGTTTCTCTGGTTCAAACGTTTCTCACTAACAGATCCAAAATGCATGAGCCCAAAGGGCTGAAAACAAATTCATTAGAAAACGTACATCAATTGTTCTCCCACAGATGTGGCTAGTGCTAGTTCGCTTAAAAGGCTAAACTCCCCCGAGCTACATGAATTCGCTTCGCTTTGCAACCGGTAAGCCTCGTTTCTCTGAGTATCCTCGAGTGAGGCAATTAACCCCAGCAACGAGTTCCCTACTGAGGCTATGGGCTCTTTCCCGAGGACCCATTAGAGACAAACGAAGATGGTGATGAGCTCAAGCTATGTCAGTTACAGTGCCACAAAGCGCTAGTCAATTATTTACAAGTACATATTAAAGTGATGAAAGCTCCAAACAATCAAGGTTTCCCGAGCAGTTGCTGCTAAACATGTGCAACGGTGTCTATTATTATCAAACCATATTAGCTACCTCTCTGGTGAAGTTCTTTTCCAAACATCCTTCAAACGAGTCAACCACAGACAAAAATAACCCTCAGGAATACAAATCAGGATTAGAATCTTTAATTAGAACACCGAGAGAAGAGAAATACAAAGAGCCATAATAAATAAATAAATATTTAATACTTTTTTTTACGAGGGCAAGTTAAAAAGGTAATTTTCCCTAACTTATTTCGCCAAAACAAGGCATGCAACTTTCTGCAACTTGCACTGTCATGTGGCGTACAGCAACACTGGAATCTAGACGCAACGAAGGTTACAAGTAGCAGGGACACTGAATGTACAGTCAAAGGAGGAAATGCGGCAAGTTGTTCGATTTTTGGAGGTAGAAAATACGAAAAATGTTAAAATCCACCGATGAATTTGTCTGTATGAAATGAGTGTGATATTCATCCAATAAGTTACAAAATGGTGCTGTGAATTCGCAGAATGTCAAATCGGCAGTTAGAAAGCTGGTGTTTGCAACCTGATCCCCATCCTTCATCTGTTTAGGGATCGGCAGTGGTGGTTTTTTTTTTTTTTTTTTTATTTGGTTCATTTATGTAAGCTCTCTAACATCTCAGGTCATCAGCGTCCCATTCTATTCAGGGCGTGAAACGGCCGGTAAATTTTGCTCAGAGGCCTCTCTGTCAGGCTTGAGGTTCTTTATCATTTCATAATTGTACCATACGGGACCCACGGCTTTACTTCCCTCCCGAAGGAAGCTATAATTAGGATTTTTACACCCGAAAAAAATTCATCGGTTCTGGCCGGGATCGAACCCGCGATCTTGGGTTTAGGAGGCAAGTATGGTTACCACTACACCACCAGGACCGACTGGTGGTTTGATGATAATGTTTTTTTTTTTTGTCTCGCAGATTGCGGGTTGCGGTTGCGGGTTCAAACCCGGAGAGGATTGATGGCTTTTTTTAGGGCGTAAAAATCCTAAGTATGTTTTGCTGCGGAATGAGAGTAAAGCCGTGGATCCCGGTTGGAAGATTTACGGCATGTAAAACCTCATGCCTGAAAGAAGTCTCTGAGGAAGTTTATGAGTCGTTTTTCGCCCTGAATCGAATGGAACGTTAGTGACCAAGAGATCCATAAATAAAGCACATACATAAATAAAATAAGAAAACAGAAAAATCATATAATGAATACTTTGGTTATTATCTAGAAAAACAAAGCAGTGGTGTTGACATAAAACAATGCTCCTTATCTTGACTCGTCTTAACCTGCTAACCTACAAAAAATTGGCAACTTACTTTTTGACATACCGTAAGACCTGACATAAAACAGATCAAAGAGCATTCTCTATTAAAGTTAGACCTTGGCATTATTACTTTTTACAAACAAATAAATATAAAATAAAAATGTACAAAAAATGAAAAGGAAATAAATTATAAAGCAATGAAACAAATCTATACATAATCATACACCAAGTCGTCGGTCCTGGTGGTGTAGTGGTTACCATACTTGCCTCCTACACCCAAGAACGCGGGTTCGAACCCAGGCAGGACCGATGGATTTTTTCGGGCGTAAAAATCTTATGTATGGCTTCCTTCGGAAGGGATGTAAAGCCGTGGGTCCCGTGTCGTACATTTACAGCACGAAAAAGAATCTCAAGCCTGAAAAAGAGGCCTCTGAGCAAAATTTATCGGCCGTTTCACGCCCTGATTTGAATGGGACGGTGATGACCTCAGATGTTAAAAGAGCGTCGATAAATAAATCAATCAATCAAAAAAAAAAAGATACAAGTAAATACATATTGACAAAATAATACAAACTATTACAAATGTAATCATATAAAGGCCTTGCACTTTTCAAAAGCATACCAAAACTTAAATCATCATATCTGGATTTCTCACATCAAATTTAAACTTATCAAGAACTTATTTTTGGGCAATATTTTGTATTAAAAAGAAAAGTTGCTTGTTTAATTACATTTTGCTTGCTTTGAGCAATGTCAATACATTTTTAAACTATGTTTCTGTACAACATGATTCACTACTACGGAGTAAACGTTGTTGTGTAGCTTTCAAACACTTTCCTCTTCACATCTCACAAGATGTTCTAATTTACTGCAAAGTAGCACGTACTATTAAGTTTCCTATTTCTTACGTTTATGCGCAATTTATCAAAAATTAAGACGAGAACGCAGTGTAACCACAAGCTCAGTATTTACTCCCACCGCTTTGGAAGTGAGATGAACTTCTGCTTTGATGTCTCAGTAAAGTTCCCTCTACTTCTTAGTGGTTTTAAAGACTGTAAACATAAACTCCATATATGTCCTCTGCTCAGCTAAGAAACGGCTGAAACGAGAAAGAGTAAATAAAGGAGGCGGGTTTCGTAAACGCACTGAAAGAAATTTTTACCTACCTGCCTTTTACAATTCACCCAAATGATTGATCCATCTCTCTACCCCCTTTCCTCTCCTTTTTGAATACGTAGGAATCGCTTTCAATGCGTTTACCAGCTCCGCATCCCTGTTTACCAACCACCATACAGAATTTCTGGGCGCATTACAGGACAATTTGACATGCTTTCCTTAAAGCATAATTAATTATTGGTATAAAAGCATTGTGTACTGTGTTATATGTCATTTCTATTAATATATTCAAGCATCGCTTGCAGTGCCAGGTGCAAGCTATGTTCATGCAGCGCTAATACTGCAAATTACATTATACGCACGTATGTCTCATTCCTATGTGTTCGTGAGTTTATCTCGATCTCCTTGTGACAGGTACCCATAACCGTTAACCTTGCAATGGATCTAAAGGAAAATACGAACAAATCATCATTCAACTTTCAAATGTATGCTGGTACGAGTATAATTGGGATAAAAAAAAAAAGTAGGAAAGCTTAATGAACTTTATAAATGCTTACAACGAGCAGAGTACACTTATGCAAAACATTTAATAATTTATTTATTAAGCCGTAAGTTAACTCACTTTGTTACTTTAGTTTTATATCCCATTTGAACTTAAAAACGTCCCCAATTTTACTCTTTGTGAAATGGAGATCTTAAAACCAAACCGTCTCGCCTGATGCAAACACATTAATGTACAAGCGAGCTTTAATTAAGCGACGCTTCCTCTATACCGAGTGTTATAGACAAACATAGAAAATGAAAGTGGCAACAGCAAAACTTGGTGCAAACTGCTTGGGCTGAAATATCAGAACTTTTAGTGGAATTTGCATTGAAAACACAACATCTTGCAAAGTTTTCATGTGCAGTTTCATTTTACTTTTTTAATCTTTTAGTCTTCTCTAACTCGTTAACTACGTTACATAACGAACAGCAAGTGTAAAGGATAAAAGACATACAAAGTTCTCGTGCCCTGGAGGAACTGAAAATGAACATTCGTCGTGCGATATCGCCCATTTTTCAAAGGGAAAAGGGCGGGCGCTTGTTAAATTCCTACTTGGGCAAGACGTGAGCATTCTGAATGAAAATGTAATTTACATATTGAAGTATCAGCTCGGACATCAGATTTAGAAAAAAGCGTAATAAATTTGAAAGTTTACAAAAATGATCGTAAGTCCCTATCTCAAAATGCTTATCTAGAAACCCTCCACAATACTTGCAATTTGGCACAACTTGTATGTCTCAACACTTGTTTCTAACTAACCTACGATACATATGTGTAAATGGGTTCTGGCACAGAAGGGTAAGACTATTCGCAAAAACACATCACATATCCTGGCATACATGTTACAGGTACAGAAACTGTTCGCCAAACTGGACCGAAATCTCAAGACAAAGACAAGAAAAGTGCTCTGAAAATATGTGTTCTTAAGCAGGAAAAGTTCAATGAAATACAGGAATTTCTTACGAAAATACCGGCAATGTATTGCCGCTGAGGGGCATTGTTTTCAATATCTCTTACAGCACATAAAATTCTTATTATTTTATGCATAGAAATAAAAACAGTAAAATAAAATGCTGCACGGGGCAACTCTTATCTCCCTTTTCCCGTTGCAGTAAGCAGCCGTGCTCAGGTGGCCCCTAACTAAAATAACCTCACTGTATTTTCAAACACGAAACTCTGGGAGATTTATAACAGCAGTGAGCTTACTTAAAAGGGGGGAAAAAAACCTAATATTGTGTGTCAATAACAACAGAACGTTAATATCATCTCGGAATACACAAATAACTTAAAAGTTCAAATCACTTGTTTCGTTAACTAAAAATTCATACTCTTTATTAATTATATTTGAACATAATTACAATATGAATATTTAAAGCTTTTTTCCGTTTATTCCAAAGAAGTTTTGAGTAAATACTAGGATATGAATATTACGCTTAGTTCTTGCGACTTGCCTCTGTAATATTCACAATCAGTGCTGCCACCCAGTTCTTCGGTGTCCAAGTGTTAATCTCATAGGGAGAGAAATCTTATTTTTTTGTGTTTCCATATCAACTGCAGAAGTGTTCATGTATTACCCTACAGTCTTCACATGTTAAATACTTAATACATGTTTAAAAAAAAACTGATTCTCACATAATGGAAAGGATTTACAGAAAATGCTGGGACAGATTCTATTATGTTTTATGATAACAATACTTTTTGCTGTCTTGTTTGCACCATGTTACATGTAAAAATGCATTAATGACCTGATTTAGACACCCTCGCATTGATGCAAAGACCAGTTGTAACTTAGGGAGCATACGGGAAGTAAAACTACAGGATATGGTTTTAGAAAGGCGACTCTAAAAAACAGGAGAAGAAGAATAATTTACGGCGAATATGAGTGAGAAAAAACCGTATACTGAAAAATAACATACATCTATTTTTTTTACCCAAGTAAAATAGTTTAGAATAACTACAGATTGTAAACGTATCTCAGCAACACGCAATTTGAATAGTTTTACAATTATTTAAATATTAAACTTAAAAGCTGAGGCCAAAGCTTTATTAAAATTTTAATTTTTGAAACTTAAAATCTTGCCACTATAACCATATAACTTAAATGTTTAAATAAAATACTTTAAATACTGTCATTTATTTACAATAACTTCAATATGCTGGCTTACAAATGCACGTTCCTTGCTGACCATAAATTATAACAAAGGAAACTTTAAGTCATTATAATACGATATAATCAAGAACTTTACCATAAAATGTGATAAAACTATATTCTACCTGGGTCACTGTGTATAGAAAGAAGGCCCCGGGCTTAGCAATTTAGAACGAAGATCTGAAACGTGTATAATACCACCTCACCTGGGTGGGTGTTCCTTCTGTGTGACGTGGAAAGAGCCGTGAGCAACGCTACAACACCGGTTTCGATGAAGTTTCCACCAGCTTGAGCTAATGGCAAACAAGGTCTATTCGGTGTACCATGCTGACATGACCAGGTAAAGTGGAATGGAAAGATAGAGGGCGATGCTAGTATATCGAAAAAAAAAAAAAAAAAAAGAATACAACTGAGCACATTTGTGAGATATCGATAATTCATGTGCATGGCGTCCCGCTTTATATCATCTAAAAGTAAATATTTTAAATATACAAATACACAACTTCTGTAAAACAAATAAAGTATTGCATACCGATACGAGAGGTATACTTTTCACATGATATGAAAGCGGAAATAGGATGTCTTTCGGAAAGGTAATCGATGATTGCATACATAGCCCTCACAACGGTGCCCCTAGAGACATTTTGTTTTCATTAAAAAAAAAAAAAACCTTTCAGAATACATGGTTTGATATATTCAAGCATCATTTTAAAACACTCTCGTTTGAGTTTGTTTATGATTATATTTACTCATGAAAAGGCCTGTGCACACATATACACACTAAAGTGCACAATATCCCGATTGGTTGTTGAAAATAAACCATCAGAATTCCTGAAAACCTCCTGACGGTTTAATATTTTAAAAACGTATGTTTAGGTGCATTTAATCACCAAACATATCTGCATGATCCTTTCTCAGACACATTCCCCACTTAAAAAAATGATAAGTGAACAGCATATATCAGGAATGGTCATGCCGAGCCATACCCGAGTTAATGCCCACAAAATTCCTCAGCGAAGGATCGCAATATGTTATCGATCGGATGTTGATGACCTAAAATTCCTTAAAAATGACATAAAATTTCTTATAATTATGAAAAAGACCCCAAACGGTAACGCTAAATTTCCGGATCGCTATACTGCGCCGAAAGAGTGCGGGCCAGTTTCAAATGTAGCGCGCAAAGGAAGCAGAGAATTGAACCTTCCACAACAACCTTCCATTTGCTACGTGTATAATCATCCGATGACAAAGTACATCGTTTGAGGTTTTAAGCAAGATTTAGATCTTATGAAGGAGATACAGTTCTGCAATAAATTTGTTTTCCCCGATGAGGTAACCTTTTTTTTTCTGAGTAGCAAAGTGAAGAGACATTGTGTGCAAATTTGAGGAACGAAATCCTCTTGGCAGTGTGCAGCTCATCCGTGATTCTTCAAAACGAAAGCTTTTCTCTTACATTTCCATCAAACGTCCATTACAGGAAACCTCTATCTGGATATGCTTGAAAACTGGCTCATGCTATAGCTGAAGATTTTACCTACCAACAGAATGGTGTCCCGCCTCATATCTACCGCAAGATGCGTAAGTCACCACAATGCGAAACCGATGGATTGTTCGTATTAGGGTACATCCATAAGTTTCCAGCCTCGCCGATAAGCATTGTCGCCTTCACAAAAGCGTTATCTGGTGTCATACCTTATCTGTTAAGTAAACAATTGCAGCTGTAACTTCCACTCCACTGTGTTCAGTTGTTCAGATATAGTTGCATTAAGAAGGCTTATGTGTAGAAGTTTGTGACATGTTCAAAAAGATATCGAGCTGTTATTAAGTTCTTCACAAAAGAAGGACTTACTCCAAATGAAATTAAATAGCGATTGGACGGTGTATATGGGGAAGCGTCCCCCTCATATTCTACCGTAAAAGAATGGGCCAAACTTTTTCGAATGGGTCGAGAAAGCATTGAAGACGAAGAGCGTGCAGGTCGGCCGTTGGAGATGCTCACCCCTGAAAACATCGCTCTTGTGGAAGGAGAAATTATGGAAGACCGGCTACTGAAAATTACAGAAATAGCAGAAAAGTTGGGCCTTTCTAACACACCAATCCTTCGAATTATTCATGAACATTTAAGCTTGAATAAATTAGCGCAAGATGGGTGCCCATACTTTTTTCCTCAGTCCAAAAGCAGGAACGAGTCATCTGTTGTCATGCATTTTTTGAGCTCTGTCGTGGTAACAAGAGGGAAGTTCTGCATATCATTGTTACAGGAGATGAAACTGTGGTCCTCTACTATAATCCCTTGTCCAAAAGAGAATCAAAGGAGTTTCGTAAACCTGGGGTGTCGGTCCTGGTGGTTAGTGGTTACCATACTTGTCTCCTACACCCAAGAATGCGGGTTCGAACCCGGCCAGGACCGATAGATTTTTTCGGGGCGTAAAAATCCTAAGTATGGCTTCCTTCGGAAGGGAAGTAAAGCCGTAGGTCCCGTGTCGTACATTTACGGCACGAAAAAGAACCTCAAGCCTGAATGAGAGACCTCTGAGCAAAATTTGTCGGCCGTTTCACGCCCTGTGTTGAATGGGACGCTGATGACCTGAGCTGTTAAAGAGCGTCCTTAAATAAATCAATCAAAAAAAAAAAAAACCTGGCGAAGTACCGCCTCTAAAGCGCAAGTTCACTCAGTCAACCAAGAGGATCATGATTACAATCTTTTGGGACTGTGAAGGAACACTCTTCATTGACTTCACGACAACGTGCCTGTGCTCACAACCATTGTTGCAAAGGAAGTTGTGAAGGAATATGGCTTCAAGAGATAACACCAATAACCCTACAGCCCAGAACTAGCTCCCAGGACTATTTCCTCTTCTTAAAACTCAGGAAGTGTGGCGAAGAAGTGATGGATACTGTTTATGCCCATTTTGCAAACAAGACTTCTGAATATTTGGAGGGGGGGTTGAAATGTTAACTCAAAGATGTGAGAAGCGTACTTCAATAAAGGGTAACTATATTGGAAACTTATGGGACTACCCTTCTACTAGGTGTGATAATCACGAACTGCTATCATGGCCTCCACGCTTCCCTGGCAACTACTTGCGACTGTTTTGTATGAAGATAAGTGAAGCATTTAGTGTTTGTTTCTCTACTGCCAGCTGATCTGCCATTATTTTGTTCAAAGTGAGAGGGATATTCTACTTTGCGTATGGAATGAACTTAATTACAAAAATTATGTGCAGAGCCACTAAAGGGACATATAACATGACAAAGAAAACTTGAGTTTTTCTATGTAACTCTAAAGTTCTGCAATTATGAGTTAAATAATATATCTACAAGAGAATAACGAAATAGCTCAAAACGCTTATACTCACCTCTAATTTCTAAGCATAAATCGTTTTTAATGTCTTAGGTTGAAGTAGTGGCAACATTTATGTGGCATAATGTCTTTTTCATGTATATCAACAGATCCCACTTTAACGTTTTTAAGTCGCTTTGGGTAAATAGTGTATCGTGACGCGGTTCAGTATAAAGTTAAACTAAAAGGGTATTTTGCAAATATATAAACATTTAGCTTTGAGAAGAAAAATTAACTTGGTGCTTATTACTGATTTTAAAAGCATACTTTGCATTTCCTACATAAAGAACTCCCTTAATATCTACATTAATCACTTTTTGCATTTCAAGAAGGCCTTTGATAATATTTTTGATGTAAAAGACACAGATTTAGTTTTCATCCCTGCTCATGTTTATGGGAATATGTATATATTTTCATTTTAAACTTTTATACAGTCAAAAATGGCATCAGCAATAACATTTAAAAACTCTAGAAAGTGTGTGATATGAAAGAGAAACTTTACAACAGGGTACATAACAGAAAATATAACTCAAATGTTATAAAGGAATGGCGGTTTTTATAGTGACATATGGCTGTAAAACTGGACTTAAATAGAGAACAGATAAAAGAGTAATAGAAGCATCAGAAATGAGATTTTTGCGACCATTGGCAGGTTATTTCAGATAACACAACCACGAACTTAGTATCTTGCAGTGGTTTTAATAAGACAACGGTGTTTTAATTAAATATATGTACCAGAATTCATGGAGGGAAAGGTTTGAAAAAAGGAAATTTAATTTGAATGTTTTGAATTCTCAGGGGTAATGATAATTCTTTCTTCCTCTCCGACGAGGGTTATCGCTGTCTTACAGTTTTCCACGGCTGTTGAGACTCTGATGCTGGATACCTTTATGGTCCTGTGATCATCGTGGAAGGAGTCTTGGAGATAAATAATATTTTTTCGTGGAAGATGACACAATTTATTGTTCACACACTATTGCACTTAAATAATATAGTTCGTTCACTTAATTCTCTCCCAAAACTAACTACAGTTTTCCAATAATTGAACGGAACTGAAAAATTTCTTCCACTGATATTGCCCTGCTGAACACTCTTATAAAACTGACTGCGGACCTCAAAATTGCAAAACTAAATAAACATGGCCTACGTGAATTTTTCCATGTAGAATCAAATTAAGCGGTCGGCTTAAGAAATACTCTTACAGAATACCAGCAAACATCTTGCTCAAGGACTCTTTACAAATATTGTTACATCAGGTTACAGAAATTCCCAGATCAGATTTTACGGCAGGAGTAACTTTCTGCACACTTGCGAGAAAATAACATTTTACACATAATAATTCAACACTTGTACAGGGAAATGACATTACACTCATGGCTATAACGAAGTTACATAAAATTATTTGCTACAATTAAACTAATTAAATATGAGGGTGAGAACTCATAAATACTGTCTCAATCTTTAATTCGTAGAAAGGATTCCTAATATGACAAAAAATTGGCGGAAGCGTTTAATGATGCCCCCATAAACGAGTGCTCTATGTTCTTCACAGGCACATATATAATAAAGGAAATATCAAAGACCAAAACCTTTTCTGTGGACATAACGGGCCAGCATGATATGTATTTGCGTAACTTGAGTCATTTAAAACGAATTCCGCAAATTTTGTGTTTTGCATAATCACCAATATTCATCAGTTCTCTTCTTTCCCCGAGTTCTTGGTACATATACTTCTATTACACCATTATCAGCAGTAACAGCAACACTATGCTGTGAGCAAAGGACGCGAGGAAATAAATTACAACTGTTTGTATACATATACAATGTTTACACAGGGTCATCATTTCACTCTATCTGCTGCTGTGCGGCACAGTATTCTCTGAGTTGCGGCGAAGTATGATTCTCTTACACGGGAATCAATAAATCCAGCAACATATATTAATTATAATTGAGGGGATAGGTGGAAGGGCGCCATCCTTTCCAAAATAATATAAAAAAAAATAGATGTTTGAATTTTGACCAATCACAGCCTGATTATGGAGTGAAATTATCAAATCCGTTTTATCACCCGCGTGCATTTGTCTTATGGTCAGTGTAGCCAACTCTACACCTCCACTATATAATTCCTGAACACGCACGCATCACTGGATCACTTTTGCTACAGGCGGTGGGAAGCTATTAATAGCAACAAAAGCATAGAAAATCGACATCATAACGCAAAATGGAGGATTCTTCAAAGCATTTTGGTGGTGCGTCAAATGTGTAAATTGATTTTATCATTAGGAATTCCAAACCACAGAATACAAAGAAAAATAGACACACAACATGTTATCTTTTTCTTCTTCTCTTACTTGGTATTACAAAACCGAACCGTAGCGATTGTAATAATCGACTTTTGTCTATTACAGTCTCGCGGTTTCACAGTAGAATACAGATGGTAATATTTTGAGTTCAAATTTCAAACATATATCAATTTTATGCTTATTCTATTCATGAAACAGTCCTAAACCCGTATTTTGCTCTTCTCTATTGGCATTTGTGACAATCGACATTCTTCTGTCGCAAGAGTGCTTGAAAAGGCTAAGTACAAATATACAATTAATATAATTTACTAAGCCAAGTTTAGAGGAATTATATTTAAATTCTTATTTTATTTGTGAAATAGACCTAATAATTATCACTCGAGGGCCTGAGCTTTCCACTCACTACGTTCGTTTTGTGTGTGTGTGTGTGTGTGTGTGTGTGTGTGTGTGTGTGTGTGTGTTTACGGACGCTCTTTAACGTCTCAGGTCATCAGCGTCCCATTCAATTCAGGGCGTGAAACGGCCGACAAATTTTGCTCAGAGGCCTCGTAAATAACTGTTAAAAATTATTGAGGATACACTTTTAAAATAATGCTATCCCCAATTTATGTAAATGTTTTAAAAACGTTTGTTAAAAGATTTGGAGCTTGCGTCAATTTGGAGAAACTTTCGTTTTTTTTTTCTTTCTTTTTTTTTAATGAATGGAATGGTAGATTAATAATGCATTAAACAACTAAAATGTTTTTGATAAAATTCACTTACATGAACAGACACAAATTACTTCTATTCACGAAAAATTACAGCAGTATATTTTTTCACACAGTGCTGTAATTTTCTTCTAAATCTTTTTAGGCACCAAATAAAAAAAAATTTATTATAAAATGTATTTGGACATATCACTTTACAAACTTATTATTTAAAGTCTTTCAGTATTGTAGAAAATGGCACGAACCCAATGGACCCATTAAGAATTTTCAAAGACTTTCTTGCTTCAAATAAATAAACAAAACAGTAATATCCTTCACTTTGTTAGAATGTACTGGATTATGAATATATCCCCAGTGTCTCGCATTTACACTCGTACTTCTAAATCTTGAACTCAATTGGAGATTTAAGGAAATTTGTAATTCAGATATACAAAAAGTTGAATAGAGGTGGTTGATGCCTACAGGTTACAATATTTGGAGTCTCAATGACAGACTTCTTTTATATTCTTAACCAAATTAAGCCGAACTTTCGATCACTAGCTAAAGTGAGACATTCATCTGTCACACTGTTTAACCTAAAAGGCGCATTTCACTCAAGTTTATTTGTTGTTCATTACAGTGCACTTTACTCAACATTTTAAGCACCCTCCAGCTGCAGGTTGTATTTAGCTACATTTAAACGAGTGGCCATGAACGAAAAAATGTGATTTCTAAGTCACATGTTCAGGATGCTGCAAAGAGCAATATTAGTAATTATCATCACAACTTAATTACTGTAATTATTCAATCATATTGTGATACAACAATGCACTGTAGATTGGCCATAAAACGAGACAGTAATATGAGATATTTTGAATGTGTAACGCCCTTTTTGCTACAGAGGTACCACAGGCGGCGAACACTGACGATATATGAAATTGTTGATTGATTTATTTACGGACGCTCCTTAACATCTCAGGTCATCAGCGTCCTATTGAATGCAGGGCGTGAAATGACCGACTAATTTTGCACAGAGGCCTCTTCTTGAGGTTCTTTATCGTGCCGTAAATGTACGACACAGGACCAACGGCTTTACTTCCCTTCCGAAGGAAGCCATACTTAGGATTTTTACGCCCCCAAAACATCCATCGGTCCTGTCCGGGTTCGAACCCGTGATCTTGAGTTTAGGAGGCAAGTATGGTAACCACTACACCACCAGGACCGACTTAGGAGATGAAATGATATATTAGGAAAGGAAGGAAACGTTCCAGGCCTAAGTTTAGGTACCTTCCCTGACATTTGCCATTTATGAGGACTGAGGAAAACCTGGAAAAAACCTGTCGGGGGGGGGGCGGTCCAGGCGGGATTCGAACCCCAGACCTCCCACTCACGAATCCGCGCCTTAACGACCTCGGCCACCAGTGGCGGTCCTAATATGAGATGAAAGCTATGTTTATTGCTCATATTCTACTTTTCGACATATGCATAATTTCTCGATGCGCCTGCTATTACCTAGTCAAAACACACACACACACATGGAAAACAGACTCATATCGACAAGATGTTCCATAAATTAAGGGAGTAACTGAGTAACGCCCTTCTTCATTAATATTAAGTACAGAGTTGGGGAAAATCTCAGCAGGCAGGTATTAAATTTCGAGTCTCGTTCTGCTCTCTCAATTACATTATCTTCCTGCAATGTAAGTCAATGTTCTCTCATGACATTACTTAAAGAGGTTAGAATATGTGAATTTTTCATTGTGAATCTTTCCCTCCGTCTTTGTTCTATTAACTTGATCATAATGATAGCTGATTGCAGCCATCACGTAATAAACTTGTGATAGGAAATTTCTCAGCATTTGCCATTGATGAGAACTAAGGAAAACCTGGGGAAAAAACCTCCATCGGTGATAACATAATATTTGCATTTCAATGGTCTAATACGAGCTTTTAAATAGAGTTAAAGTTTTATTTTGTTAATGTGCATCACACGTGGTGAACCTGTTGAAAATGTAAATTAGGAAAAGAAAATTTGAGAAAGAAGCACTCAATTTAGGACAACTACCATGGATGAAGGCTGAGGGATACCGGGGAAAAAACATCTCCAGGAGGAAGATCCTTATGGGATTCGAACCGTACCGCTTACGAGTCCTTGTATTTACCAGTTCGGCCACCATTGTCGGTGCGATGCAATAGTTAGTTACATTACTTCATTATATATTGAGGGTGCCAAAAATGTATACACACTTTCACAATAGATATTTATTTAATATATTTCAAAGTTGGACCGAAAAACAACAGTAATGTGTAGTATGATATTCTGTAAACAGACGTGACTCACATTACGTTATGATAGCGCTGCTACAACAAAATGGAGCGAAGATTATCGTTTGAACAGCGGTAAGTAATTTTGTAGTGGTATTTGAAAACCGAGAATGTTGTTGAAGTTCAAAGACAATGGAGACGTGTACAGAACAGAACCGTTCTCCGGATTTAACTCCGTTGAACTTCTACCTATGTGGAACTCTTAAGGATGTTGTATATGTAGAAAACCAGCTACATTGACAGCACTTCGGGAAGAAATTGAAACGGCATATGCTGCAATCGCTGAAGACACTTTCGCAAACGTTGCTCAATCAGTAGTTACAGTACTCAGAAGTGTATCGACGCCGATGGTGGTTATTTTGAGCAACTGTTGTAACTGTAAAAGTCTAAGTTGATTAGTGCTCATCATTTTCTGTTTGTGTGAATTCAGTTTTGTTATGTTAATACAGTTTTTTCTTTGCTGGAAGTGTGTATACATTTTTTGGCACCCTCTGTATATTTCACTCTCACTAAATTAAGTACTCTATTATGGTATTGCTTTAAGGATAGTAAATGGATTTACCTTAGTATGTGACTTGCTATTGAACATTAACTTTATTATTATTATTATCATTATTATTATTATTATTATTATTATTATTTTGTTATAGTTTAACTTCCCTCACAACAACGAAGGTATACAGAGGCGATGAATGAATGTTTGTTGAAATGAGTGCATTAATGAGCCGGAACCCCACAATAATTAAAGTTACCTGGCATACACCATTTTAAGGCAAGGAAAAACTCCCTACCCAGAATTCGAATGTGGCACCTCCAGATTTGCAGGCTGACACGCTGACCACAGGCCAGGGAGGTGACCGACGGTGGGAAGGAAGCAAACTTACCTCCCTAGGGACATACTATTATGTAGAATATGGAAGCAGAAAAACGTTATATGGAATTCGTGTGTTAGTCTCGGACTCTCTGCCTATCGCTCCGGGCGGCGCAACCTTGTCCTCGACTACCTGATCGAACTGAGTGGCTCAGGCGGTAACGCTCGAGACTTGCGTTTGAGAGGTTCCGCCATCCTTATCTTGGATTTTTTGCGGTTTCCCCATGTCGCTTAAGTGTGTGCTGGGACTGCTCTTTCCTTTCCACGAGTTTTCTGTTTTCCCATTTCATATACTTTTATTTTGTTGGTTCTGTTAACACGGTCGAAAGTGTGCAGAGCGGCGTGACGGTGACTTGCGCTAAAGAAAGAGTTTTGCTCCAGGTATGGTATGCAAAGGGCCCTTCTAAGGTACTCGAACTGCTTGAAGAGGGGCTCCGTCGGCGTCGGGGAAATTATTATTTAGAAGAAAATTGTTAAGGACCCCCTATTTACACACATGTCTCACCTCCCATCGTTGTCTTCCCAAACGGCCAGTCGTTCAGCATGGCTAAAGTAGTGAAATGCCATTCTCTGACCTTTGAATCCAACCCATCTACTACTTACGTTCCTTATGGCATAAATAACTATTAAAATTTTCTTATTGTCTACAGCTTTTTTCCTAATTTTATGATATATTAATTACTATAAGTCGCAATTAAACGATCTAAAGGAGTACTTAATGTCATGTACATCGGTTCGAACTAATTAACATGTATTCTAATACATACTCCATAAGTTTGCTCAAATTAGGTTGACTTTTATAGACTTATAATGGAAATTAAAAGGGTTTATTTAAATCCGCAATGAATGCTATGCTATTAAGACACGTATTACGCTGCTCTGTATATTTTGTCAGTTGCGTGCTTTTCCGGCAATGTCTTTTTTTACAACCGGTTGATGAATATCGATAACAGTCAATGAATGAAAGAAAACAATAAAAGCAAGTGTTTTTTTTTTTCCCGAAACAATCCAATTATTTGGGTGTTACAAACTATAGAATTTTTAGACAATATGCATCGTTTGACCTCTGTGTGTTCCGCACCCGGCGCACACCTCTGTGTGTATGCACATAAATCTACATTGTGGAGATGCAAAGCGTGAATAACGGCTGCTCTGTTTAATGAATAGCTCGCTTCGGTTGATCAAGGGATAGTTCCGAAAATGAAGAATGCAACGCTGTGTTCCAATTGTAATTTCGAATTCAGCCACTAGACACGAGTATAATGAAGCGAAATATTATCTTATGGTGCAACGGTTGTTAGCAAACCTGAGAGCGAAATAGGCTCCTATGTAAAACGAACTTGCTACATGATTTCAGTGTAGCGCCTTGCACGAAAACCTACACTGGATGACAGTCAGAGTTCTTTAAACGTTTACTACCAACTGTCATTATTTGCTTGATTTAATAATATGGAAATATTTTATTTTGATTATTTTTGTCCAATTGTTCTTTTAAAATTGAAGGCAGTGCATCGGCGTTTGTCCGATTTGAGATGGAATATCCCTTATATCGTTCTTACATCCCTAATTTTCACTCTAAATGTGGTTTGAAAAATTTAGGTAAAGATAACTTAACTTGCTCATGACATTTACTGAGCTTGGCGTGATGGACTAACGTGATGTTACTCATAATCCTGAAGTTCTAAGAACTTTATTTCATTACATTTGTATTAGTATAAGAGGCTGCTTTTTTTTAATAGTGTTTAACTCCGTTTTTACTATTGAGGCACCAAAGGCGGTGGATACTGATGATACACGAGATGAAATGATACATTAGGAAAGGATTTTTTTTAAGAAAGGAAACGTTCCAGGCTTACGTTTATGGTACCTGCCCGGCATTTGCCACCGTTTTTACTATTGAGGCACCAAAGGCGGTGGATACTGATGATACACGAGATGAAATGATACATTAGGAAAGGATTTTTTAAGGAAGGAAACGTTCCAGGCTTACGTTTATGGTACCTGCCCGGCATTTGCCACCGTTTTTACTATTGAGGCACCAAAGGCGGTGGATATTGATGATACACGAGATGAAATGATACATTAGGAAAGGGTTTTTTTAAGGAAGGAAACGTTCCAGGTTTACGTTTATGGTACCTGCCCGGCATTTGCCACCGTTTTTACTATTGAGGCACCAAAGGCGGTGGATACTGATGATACACGAGATGAAATGATACATTACGAAAGGATTTTTTTTAGGAAGGAAACGTTCCAGGTTTACGTTTATGGTACCTGCCCGGCATTTGCCAGTTATGAGCACTGAGGAAAACCTGAAAAGAAAAAACAGTCAGAGAAGACGGTCCTGGTGGGATTCGAAAGCCAGACTTCCCGCTCACGAGTCCGCGCCTTAACGACCTCGAGCACCCGTGGCGGTATGCTACATTCAAACTTAAGGGAACTGTGTCAAAATTTAGGTCACCTCTTGCCTTTGACAGGCAGAAACACTTCCTTCGCAATCACATCTAAGCTAAATGATGAAACAGATGGAATTAGTTTCAGTGGTGGCGCAGTATGTTTGCTGGCGAAATAATGACACCAATTAGCAAGGTACATGTTGGGATTCTAGTACCGCAGGGCTGTCACGCCATTTGGCTTAAATTAAATACGGCCCTCCGTTTTTCTACGCCACGGGGTCGCACGATAGGAAAACTTAAGTGAAAACGCAACATTTATGGTGCAACACTTATTTATTTGGTGCCGCAATTTCTCTCTCAAATAAAACAGGAGCAGCGTGTTTCATGATATTGTTACGTGCACAGAAGTTTAAAAAAAAAAGTGCGTGCGTGCGTGCTGAACTCAAGAGCAGAAAAGCAAAACGCTCAAGGCAGGCTGCTTTACCGTCTGCTTGCCGTTTCTAAGGCAATGTTATGAGTAAATTAACGACATATACATCGTACAAATCAGACGGTAAAAATAAAGACAATTTTTCTCAAACAAACCAAATCTAATCGTTTCCTCTGATATGTTAAATGAATTTTAAGTCTTACATAATACATTCTTTAATCTCTGTTGGAAAAACCATGTTGCTGAAGCCTGTAGGAAAGTGAATTCTCTAATCCATACCTTTAAAAGATTAAAAGTGCCCCTACCTAGAACCTTAAAACAGATCTTGGTTGCCATCCCTGATGATATAAAATAAACTGCCTCATTTAGACTATTACAATTTTCTGCTCACCGACTTAAATTCTTAAATAATGTAAAAACTACAGCGTACAGCGTACGCTTGTTCGATTATATGACACCCTCCCTCCATATGCTGTGCTGCTTGAAAGACCGAAGAAATGTACATTGTTTCACACTACTTTTCAAAATTATCACAAGTAATATCACGAGAGGGTCTGAAATTACCAATATATTCACAAATGTAGTGAATAGTGAATTTGTCTGGTTGCTCGGACCCTCCAGTGATATTTATTAGAACTATATCACGAATAAAATAAGAATTGTAATAATTGTATATTTATACTTAACCTTTTGAAGCAATCTTGCAACAGAAGAATGCCGATTGTCAGTTATACCAATAGAGAAAAGCAAAATACGGGTTTAAGACTATTTCATGAATAGAATAACAATAAAAGTGATATACATATATTTGAAATTCCTATACAGAATATTAACACTTGTTATACTTATGAATATCTATTTTATTCAGAAACCGTGAGACTGAAGTGGACAAAAGTCGACTATTACAATCCAACCGTTCGATTTTCTAATACCATCTGAGAAAAACAAAACAAAAAAGATAACATAGATTGTCTCTATTTTTCTTTATGTTCTGTGGTTTGGAGTTCCTAATGATAAGATCAATTTGCAATTTGACGCATCAACAAAACACTTTGAAGAACCCTCCGTTTTGCGATTTGATTGTCGATTGTCCATACTTTTGTTGCTATCAATAGCTCCCCACAACCTCTAGAAAAAATGATCAGTGATACGTGTTCAGGAATTATATAGTGAAGGTATATATATTTGATTTGCTTTTATTTAAGGACGCCCTTCAAGTCATCAGCGTCCCATTCAATTCAGGGCGTGAAACGGCCGACAAATTTTGCTCAGATGCCTCTTCTTTCAGGCTTGAGGTTCTTTTTGTGCGGTAAATGTACGACACGGGACCCACGGCTTTACTTCCCTTCCGAAGGAAGCCATACCTAGGATTTTTACGCCCGAAAAAATCCATCGGTCCTGGCCGGGTTTGAACCCACGGCCTTGGGTTTAGAAGGCAAGTATGATTACCACTACACCACCAGGACCGACTAGTGAAGGTATAGTTTTGGCTACTGTGACCACAAGACAAATGCACGTCGCGTGATATTACGATTTGATAATTTTTTTTCGGTAATTTCACTCCGTAATCCGGCTGTGAATGGTCAAATTTCAAAATGTATTTATCTTATATATCTTCCTCTCATAACCTTACACACGGTCTGAAACCCTGCAGTACTATTATCATCATTACACCGAACATCACTGCTCGTCATAATTCACCGCAACCACTGCCTGTATCTGGAATGCACTGCCACGAGCAATAGTTTCATTGTGATCAGCATTTCATTATTGCTTTTAAAAACAACGCAATTGCAATTTACTTTGTATGAGTAACATTGAAACTTACCAGGGTAGGTTCATAAGTTTCCGGCCTAACCATTTTCTAGGTATGATAAAGACAAAAACTATATTTCACCTTTCAATATAGTTACCCTTAATTGCAATACACTTATAACACTTTCAATTAACATTTCAACCCCCCCCCCCCAATAGTCAGAAGTCTCGTCTGCAAAACAGGCATAAACAGCACACATCACTTCTTCGTAATACTTAAATTTCCTTCCTCGAAGGTCCTTCTTGAGTTTTGAGAAGAGGAAATAGTCACTGAGAGTTATTGTCGATCTCCTTGAAGCCACATTTCTTCACAGCTTCCTCTGCAACAAGAGCTGTGTGCACAAGCAGGCGCGTTGTTGTGAAGAAGGCGCACACCACCACTCAACTTTTCTCGCCTTTTCTCTTTGATGGAAGCACGTAGTCTGTGCAGTAGGCCAGCACAGTACTCCCCATTCATTATGGTGTTCTCTCCTTGAAGTCAATAAGACGATTCCTTCACAGTGCCAAAAGATTGCGTCCATGATCTTCTTGGTTGACTGAGTGACCTTGGCCTTTACAGGCGGTGCTTCGCCAGGTTTACGCTACTCCATTGATTCTCTTTTGGACAAGGGATCATAGTAGAGGATCACAGTTTCATCTCCTGTAACAATGACTAGCAGAACTTTTCTATTGTTGCTACGGCAGAGCTCCAAAAATGTCTGACAACAGATGACTCGTTGCTGCTTTTGGACTGAGGAAAGAAGTCTAGACACTAACCTTATTCATGTTTAAATGTTCATCATAATTCGGAGGTTTGTTGTTTTAGAAAGGCCCAACCTTGCTGCTATTTTTGTAACTTTGAGCCGCAGGTCTTCCATAATTTCTCTTTCCACAAGAGCGATGTTTTCAGGGTGAGCTCCTCCAAGGGCCGTACTGTACGCTCTTCGTCTTCAATGCTTTCTCAACCCAAGGCCCATTCTTTTACGGTAGAATATGAGGGGGATGCTTCCACATATACATCGTCCAATCGCTGTTTAATTTCATTTGGAATAAGTCCTCCTTTTGTGAAGAACTTAACCGCTCGAAACTCCATTTTGAACATGTCACAATCTTCTTTATGCAAATATATGTGTACAAATGAACACGGCGGAGCGAAGTTACAGCTGCAATTATGTACTTAATAGATAAGGTATGACACCCGATAAGGCTTTTGTGAAGGCGATACTCCTCTCCGGCTAGGCCGGAAACTTATGGTCCTACCCTCATATCACTAAAGACAAGCTAGGCTACACGAATCTGGGCGAGATAGGTTTACCGAATTGTTATGATGTCGGTGTCGGTGTCGTGTGACAGTGAAAGAAACAACACATGTCCAATCCAAGAGCTAAGAACATAATATAGCAAATACTCGGCGTAATTATTCTTTTGCACAAGTGTTTATTTAAGATTCCGGTTGATATAAGCGATTCATGAATTAACAGTATGCATTCACTTTAGACTAACTAAAGCATAACATCCTTTAATTTCTCAAAGAGAATTGCGAAGAGTAAAAGGTAATTTCAGATGCAGATTCCAGAGATATGTAAACAATGAAGACAGGGAATTCCTGACACGAATGAACACACCTTAGATTGTCGCTCTTAAGAGTTTCCACCACCGACTCTTGAGTTGCGGGTCTATCCTGGTTCTTAATAGTTCAATGATCCGATATTTGTCTTACATGAGACTGCAATATGTCAGAATATTTCATTCAGGGTTGAAAGATTGTGAAATTAGACAAAAGGCTGGACTTCAAGGAAATTTTATTTCACTAATTGAGATAAATTAAGTATTTAAAACTACCATTTTATATCCCTAAATTCTTGACACAGTGACATAACGATTTTTAAAATGAAACACATATACTGTAAACGTGTACAGATAGATAGGACATTGTTTTTCTTCTTTTTCGTCACTATCAAGTTTATCGCATATAATTCGACATGTACAGCCTTTGAAAAAAATAAAAAGTCATCTTTGGTTCGCTCCCGATATGAAACACTTTGTTTTTAATAAACCGTTGTAACATATTATGATACAAATTAGTTTCGTAATATTGTTTCTCATACACAGCAAGCTTTAACGTTAACATTAGATATGCATATTATAATATTGCCTTCAGTATTTTTTCTATCTAAATGCAAAATGTACCACAGGCATTCTCTATACATGCACGAAAGACAAAAGATTTATAGGCAGAAATTCAAGAAACCTGCCTGGGATGTTGTAGCCTCTCGTCCACACTACTGTAGAAATCTGCTGTTATCTATACCCCGATAATTAGGGCACTTATACACGCGATATTAATTTATGTTTATTTCTACTTGTTACAAGACAAACGTTTCTGTTCATGTATTTATTTAGTTATTTGTAAAGAATACATTAGTTTGTGATTATGTTTTTGTGTGAACATAGGTATGCCATAAAACTCAAAGGATATGTTAAAATATAATGTTATTAAGACGACATAATGATCTACATACTCATAAAACCAACAATAAAAACAAAACAAAAATGTATGGGATTTGAACCCAGGAGCTTACGCAGAAGGGAAATGCCTTCTAAGCCGCTCGGCCATCGCTAATGTTTTTTTTACAGATGCTTATAATTGCGTCCAGTACGTTTATAGACAAAGCGCCAACTGCAGTGTCCCATCGCTGCAATCACGCTGTGAATACAGCGTTTCGGATCGTTCCCGAAGTTTTCCGATCGAAACGTAAAACAAGTTGCGAATGACTCATTTTTTTCCTTGTTATTATTAATGTTATTATTATTATTATTATTATTATTATTATTATTATTATTTCTTTTTTTTTTCAAAGTTTGCATGAGCTGTAGGAGAAGTTTGCACTATAGGCTTTCTACATATAACTACTGCGGCGAAAACTGGAAAGGCATTTTTCGAGGCTTATTATATCAAGAATTAACTTTACAGTTTCATCCTGTAGGAGGGCTCCTCATTAAATCCAAAATGTCACTAACTTACAAACATAATGCGCTTTGAGAAATGGGACTTCTAAGCGCGCGGGTAATTAGAGGCATGATTCAAGACTCCAAGGCGCACACAGTTTGGGATCGAAGATCCGTGGAATTGGATTATTATGAATTAATATGAATTAACAAAAGAATTTAAATTGTATGGAACATGATACAATTCATGCTTCACTTTTTGCATACCTCGCTTAATAAACGTATTTTACTTCGAGTTTCTTTTTCGCTGGTGACGAAACAGAAGCTGAAACAGCATAGAAAAAGTCTATGTCTGCATGGTGCTCTTTGCTGCCGTGCTAGGTGCATCTTTAAACTAGTTTATAATAGGTTAAAACAAAAAAAAAAACAGCGGAAACATTTGCTCTCGCCTGTCAGTTAGCTGTACAAATAACCCTTTCCCCCCGGGGCGAGTTCCAATATTGAACTGCGGCCGGTGAAATGGAAAAGTTGCCTTCCGCTCAATTGTTCGTCGTTATACTGCTATGCTATATAAGCCTCTAACCTGTGGCTTATTTATGAAACAAACAGAAAACTCTAAATACTACCACGTACTATATGATGCGTTTTCATGCGCATCTAAAGCTGCTTGATACAACATGCCTCCTTCACTCACATAATAATTATCTATGTTTATGTGTGTTTATCAAATAAAATGTGAAGAAAGGCCACATTCCAGCCGAAGACCTTTAATTACTACTATACTTCGATCAATTAGTCTTCTAATTTTATTTCATTTTAATATTTTTCACTGTATGGCTATATAGTGCTTAGATAGCGTTAATTAAATTACTCGGTACTTTATATTTTCCCAATATATTTCATAGTTTATCTCTGTTTATGCTTTTATATAATGTATAAGCTGAAAGTATAGGAGTATGTTGAATTCCTTATGTTTTTACATGATTTATTTAAAAGTAAAAATTACCGTTCATGTCCGTCTAAAACAAAAAGGCGCTTTACCTGGCGCTTCATTGTATTTCACTTGATAATGTAATAACGATTCATTAATTTTTTAATTCATATCGATATAATACTGTCACTGTTTTGTGTTTTAATATATAATCTAAAGTAATAACATAAAAATACTGTAGTAAATTGCATAATGATTCAAACATCAGCGCTTCTGAAGCATTCTTTATGTATTTTGAGCCCTCGTAATTTCAAATTTACTGATGGACACGATGAATCTACTTGTCTATGCTTTTCTTCCGCATTGAGATGTTTAAGAATATTTCATACAATAGTTTTATAATACTTTTTACTCTTTACAGCTCGCGCATTAAACGCCTCTGCCTTAAAGTAAAACACCAAACACGTTCGAATATAGTTTTTTCCAGAGATAAAACGAGCATGAAACTTTATACCTTTATTCATTCCATTTTCATATTGCAATATAGCTCACATAAAGAAAAGGTGAACTCACATTTAAAAGACCTCAGGCAATCACAAGGACTTAATTAACGGTCGATAACTGGAACTATTACTCAGTTCCAACCATGAGACCAGAGACATGGTACATTTTTAAGGTTGCCTCTCTGGTGTACTGAATTACCTTCAATTAGAGTTAAACAGCAGTTGCTATATGCACGCTTTTACCTGGAAAGATATTTTGCTTACTGTTAGTGGATTAGAAGAGGTTTTTAAAATTAAAGAGATAAAGAAACATATATATCTATTCTATGAAGGAAAAGGAAGTATTTACGAAGAGAGGTCCATGAGTTTCCGGCATAACCATTTTCTAGGTATGATAAAGATATTTCACTTTTCAACGTAGTTATTCTTTATTGCAATACACTTCTCACATCTTTGAATTAACACTTCAACCCCTCTCCCCCCAAATAGTCAAAAGTCTTGTCTGCAAAGTGGGCATAAAAAGCATTCACCATTTCTTCGTCACAATTAAATTTCTTTCCTCGAAGGTCCTACTTGAGTTTTGAGAAGAGGAAATAGTCGATGGGCGCTAGATCTGGGCTGCAGGGTGGATGGTCGCTCCCCTTGAAGCCAAATTTCTTCACAGCTTCCTTTGTAACAAGAGTTGTGTGCATAGGCGTGTTGTCGTTAAGAAGGCGCACACCACCACTCAGCTTTCCTCGACTTTTCTCTTTGATGGAAGCACGTAGTCTGTGCAGTAGGCCAGCATAGTGCTCCCCTTTTACTGTTGTTCCTCTCCTTGAAGTCAATGAAAAGTATTCCTTCACAGTCCCCAAAGATTGTGACCATGCTCTTCTTGGTTGACTGAGTGACCTCGGCCTTTAGAGGTGGTGTTTCGCCACTCCATTGATTCTCTTTTGGACAAGGGATCATAGTAGAGGACCATACTTTCATCTCCTGTAACAATGGTTTCAGGAACTTCTCTTTCATTGCCACAGCAGAGCTCCAAAAATGCCTGACAACAGACGACTTGTTGCCGCTTTTGGACTGAGGAAAGAAGTCTAGGTACCATCTTGCACTAAATTTATTCATGTTTAAATGTTCATGAATAATTGGAAGGACTGTTGTTTTAGAAAGGCCTAACCTTGCTGCTATTTCTGTAATTTTGTACCGCCCGTCTTTCAGAATTTCTCCTTCAACAAGAGCGATGTTTTCAGGAGTGAGCAGCTCCAAGGGCCGACCTGCACGCTCTTCGTCTTCAATGCTTTCTCGACCCATTCGAAAAAGTTTGGCCCATTCTTTTACGGTAGAATTTGAGGGGGATGCTTCCCCATATACACCGTCCAATCGCTGTTTAATTTCTTTTGGAGTAAGCCCTTCCTTTGTGAATAACTTAATAACAGCTCGATACTTCGTTTTGAACATGTCACAATCTTCTACACATCGCCTTCTTTATGCAACTATATCTGAACAACTGAACACAGCGGAGCGGCAGTTACAGCTGCAATTATTTACTTAACATATAAGGTATGACACCAAATAAGGGTTTTGTGAAGGCAATAATCCTTATCGGCGAGGCCGGAAACTTATGGACTTACCCTCATATTTAGGAGAGGGAAAATATCTATGGCAATAGCTAAGATCACGCCAGCCCATGACCATATCACGAAATCTTAGTTAATCAGAGTCGATCAATTCCGTTTCCCCTTGCATCGTTCTTGCAAAAGGCAGTTGGTGAACCTTATGTGGTGCATAAGTGACAATGGCCCTCCGTAATGAATTTTGTGTTACTGCTAGTTGGTAACCGTAACATTTCCAATTATATTAAAATGAACAACTAACAGCTGATTTGTGCAGCTCTTTCGTCTGCCTTACCATTCATACCATTTCCTGTTCCTCCCTCACAGCAGGCAATGTCACTTTACCTCCATCTCTCTACCACGTATTCTAAACGTATCACATATTCAGACAAACAGAGAGAAAGACGGTTATGGCAAATAACTGTACACATGCGTACGCTCACACAAAGACACTCTAAGATCGTCTCTAAAAGCCTTTCTCCCCAAGTTTTTGCACTGATAATTTAATCTAAAATCTTATTATTATTCACTTTTAAGTAAGGTTTAAGGTTTAATCTGTTAATCGTTTATATATTTATTCACTCTTCCTACAATTAACATTCCTGTTTATTTATATTTTTCTTAATTTTACTGGAAGATTCAACACCCGGAGTGGACAAAAACTAAGGGAAAAACATTCTGGCAAAAAGCCGCGTTGGGGGTGTGTTTTGGGCTAGTAACCATATTGTAAACATTTTAATACTCTAAGTTTCCTAAAAACTTAGAGAATTAAATATAAATCAAAATTTAAAAACTACTATATAATGCGATTTTTATTTATGAAAGTTCATCCGTGCTTTCAAACATTATGCCTTTAAAATTTAAAATATTTTGAATGGTTTGAAAAGTTTAAATACTGAAAATATATGGACTTAGAGTGAGAAGAATTGTATTACAGTACAAAAATGTCAACAGTTTTACATTTCTATAAGTTATTGTAACATGGAAATAATGTCAAGATTTAAAAATCCAAGGAATATTTTAATTATAACCTGAAACGTTTTAGAGATTTTTAAATTTTACCACTATGCTCTTACTGACACGGTTGCTAAGGCACGCTCATGTACAAGATGTCTGCAGTTTGAATCCTGCCAGAACCATTCTCTCTTAATGAGGCTTTTTCCAGGTTTTCCTCAGTCCTCATCATGGCATATGCGAGGGAGGTACCCCCTAAGCCTGGAACGCTCCCTGCCCCCTCCCCCAAAATAAAAACATTTTCAATTTATCATCACGTGCATCACCAGTTTTACCGACTGTGATGTCAAATAGTTAAAACGAACGTTAAACGCCTTTTAAAATTTCTTCTGTAGTTATTTCATCAACCTGAATCTTAACGTTGATGCTATTTATTTCCTAACTTCTGCTGCACATCACGTGGAATGTAAATAATCCTTTGATTCAATATGCCGTTCTATTGCAGATAAATCTCCCAGTATTATTTATGAGAGGCGCATGTCTTTGCATCGTACCAAGCTAAGAGCACGAAAATTGTTTACTCCTATTTTGAAAATGCATGCAAATCCGGCAGCATGGAAGTCGCTTGAAGCTTTTCACGCCCACAGTTTGCCGATAGGTTTGTTTGCAGTTGAAAAAGCAAGTGTTAAGCACTCGTGATGGAGCAAGCAGCCTCTGGCTCAGCCCTAAGGTCAAGTCCCTGGTGGCGAAATGACTTGTCGGGTTTACAAAGCGCCTGCTGCTTATGTAACGCGCACAGCAGAACTGCTGGAGAAGTTGTCTACTGAGAAAGGTATAACGATCCGCCAACCTGTAAGGTCTAAAAGGCAGCATTTCTTGCACTAAAAACTCCAAATGTAAACATCAGTACATATACAATTCAATAATATATATTTCTTAATGCCTAAACGACTACATATTACTTTTTATTTATTTATTTATTTTTTTGTTGGATCTTACCGGGATTGTCTTGTGAATTGGCTAACCACATTACTATTAGAAATTCAAGATACAGTGCAAGGTCCAGACTATAAACTTTATTTAGTGAAATAAAACATAATGATAAAATTGATAGAGTTATTGAACACACTTTACTCTTAGAGTAAAGATACTGCGCATTTGTCCAAAAATTAGAATCACCACGTTCATTCAGAAGAGTTTGTGCTATTATATAATTATTGTAAAAAAACATTAATTTGAAATATTTAAACAAAGGCAGCTTATATTGTCAAAACCTTTAAAAGAGTAATTATTTAAGAAACAAATTAAATTTGTATAGTTTCGTACCTGAAAGTTAAAAACAAACGTATTAAGGTATTTATTTAAATTAATGTTTACAGTCGTCCGTAACGGTTGTTTTACTTGTCCAGACCCCTTAACACTAAGGTTATTGAAGTAGTTGGATTTAATCATAATTATTTCTTCTTTACTTTGGGATAAAGGTTCTTACTATTCCTCTATCTCTGTTTTTATTTTTACAAAAAACCTTTATAGTTTCGTAATACCATTTCACCTTCTAAAGAATTCTAATTTTCTAACCTTATTTTGACTCTTCATTTTCCCCTGATTTTCATTTTTTCCAATCTTTCTTCAATTTAGTTATACTGCACTAATGATATTTGCTTCGTATTATATTATAATTACAGTAGACATGAACTAATTGGCAGGATTCAATGATAATGAAGTCAGTATTGTCACTGCCTTGAAGACTACAAATAGGCAAATTACAAACACATAAAAACCTATCCATACCCGAGGCGCAATTGTAACTGGAGCCTTAAGCTACCAATTACGTCTTAACCGATGTCCAAGAATAGCATACTCTAAAATGATGTTTAGAAAATGTTGAAGAATACCTACAACTACTAATCCAATGCTGCCAATTTATAAAAACTAATGCAAACGACTCCGTTTTTGACACGACAGAAATGAACGAATTTCATTATAAAATAATGTTTAGTACGTAAATGCGCTTATCGAAAATACTTGATTTCTGTGGTGAAATATTATTTCTAAATTAATAAATAAGTGCTATAAGAAAAGCCATTTTAAAATGCAGAATCAGATTTCAAATGCACAAGCAATACTTATTCCTAAAATATATCATTACAGAAACCAATATTAAATAAAAGTTTACCTATAGACGCTATATTGAACAAATGCGTTTAAATGGTATTGATTTATTTTAGGGAAGCCAAAACGGCAGATTAGGAATGTCGTTTTTAAGAATTGCCAATAAACAGAAGGAGGGCGTACATGAATTTCAAAAAAATAAATAGACATAAATTATATATCATCTACGAATATATACATATTCCTCTTACCCTTACTGCATGTTAGTAAAAATATGCAGTAAAATTAGACACAGTTGCTTATAATTTGTAAGGTTTACCTATTATTTCTTACTTTTTCATTTATCTCTGACATCTGAAATGTACACATTACAAAATTACAACTGAAGCAGTCGTATATTCATTAGGCAAGTCCAAAGCTTGTAAGAGTTTTCAGAATTTAGAAGTATAGCTTAACTCCAAGTCTTAACAGTTAAAGGGTAGAAACGCTCGGGCGCTGCCAGTAATTTACATCATAATAGCTGACGATGTTTATGTTCTCACGTTCTCAACAAGCATTCAAATATTACTTAATATCAATGATACCATCCACTGCAAGATCAATTAATCATAAAGACCATTACAAAGAACAAAATTTTACATACAAATCAAAGTTAAAACAAATAATTAATAAGCAAGAATAAGACTTAAAAAAATTAACTACCAACCTAATCCTCTATAATAATAATAATAATAATAATAATAATAATAATAATAATAATAATAATAATAATAATGATTTAAACGACTAAAACAAAAACAACCAAAACATTTCTACACAAAAATAATGTTTTTTTCAATTGCAAACAACAGGCTAAAGTAAGTAAAATCTGGGTTACACACTCAATTTTTTTCGCCTAATTCTTCAATTCTAAAAAAAACTAAAAAGTCGTTGGATAAATATTTAAGAATATTATTTATCTTTATACTAGATTCTATTTTTTAAAAACCCAAACAGAAACTAATATAAAAATAAGTAATATTCTATTAGTTTACAAAATAATAAAAATTTACTTTTAAGTGTTTATTTATTTAATATTACAAACCTCTATACATTATTGACCTCAACAATGAGACTATTTACATTTGTCACGCTGCATTATCATACGAGTACAACAAATCCCAGGTATTGAACAAGAACTGGGCCTTGCTCCTTGTTCGACAATAGTTCATAAATTAAATCAGAATATACTGCTTGTTTTATTATTATAATAAACCAGAAGTGTAAAATAGTTCATATATTGACATTATATAGAAAATTATTAGGTGGTACAGGTTCTTTATTCTAACGACGCCATAATTGCTTGTACGACAAAATACTAGGATAATTTTTTCAGTATAACTGAATAAAAAATCCCATATGAAATAATTTTATAACAACCTCTAGGTTAAAGCAAGCAAGTTCTAAGACATATGGAGACCAAATGAATAAAGGCAGACACACCTTGAACGACAAGGATGATATTTCCAAAATTTCAAGACCAAATTATTATTTTCTCGTATTTCTAGCCAATAGAAATTGCCCACAAAAATGTGTAACATTTACAGCTAAACTTCGATGGTTTATATTGTAATAAAACACACTTTGCAAATACATTAATATTTCATTTTCCATGTCCTTCGAATGAAGTTCTAATGGCAGTTCTTGCAGTTGCAATAGGTAGTCATGTTGCACTATTTGTTTTTTTTGTTTTTTTTGTTTTTTTTTTTTTTTTTTGCTTCAAATGTATTAAAAAAGTTTTAACACGTTGACAAAGGGAATTATGTACGGTCGCATATAAAAATTAAAATGTATTAAAAACCTAGTTTGCTTTTTGTTTAATTATTTTCCACCATCTTTGAGTGCTCGCTCGGGTAGCGCATGAACTAACATGTCAACCCGAGGGAACCGCTAATGGTTGCGTTAGTTTATCGGTAAACAGAAGCTTCAGTGTTTTATTTGTAGCGGCACCCGCTGACACTCGCTTCCCCGTCACACAGATGCGATGCATGGAGAGCTATCTACTCACCGGGGGGGCTCTTGGCGCTATATAGCTACGTGCATAAACAGACAAGCGCAAGCAATACTCGTACATCCCTAGAGATAATACCCTAGAAAAGCAAAACTATCCCATGTTTTCCCCTCTATGCTATCTATTAGAAAAAACAATCACGGATCAGTGCATTTTATGGCGTTTTTGTACCACTACGTGCTCAGAGAGCGCTCGTATGCATGTATTGCTAGCGAAACGGCGTACAGAATGTAACCCGAAGCGCACTGTAAGTAACTGATTTCTATACAGTGCTTTGTAAAGTCTAACCATAATAGGAAAACGTCTAATCTAAGGTCGGTACTCGAACCACGGTAGTTCAGAATGGCAAGTGGTTTGAATCCTGACCTTCATATCGAGTATTTCTTATCTGACACTGCTTCTAGACCTTAGCCAAAATAAGACTTGTGTATTTCAAACTACAATAAAACTCACATAACGCTAAAGTAATCGGTTCCGTTACGTCGTCATCCAACTCATCTGTAGCGTTTTTGTGGTCGAGGTCGTTAAGGCGCGGACTCGTGAGCGGGAGGTCTACGGGTCGAATCCCACTAGGACCGTCCTCCCTGACTGAGGATTTTTCCACGTTTTCCTCAGTCCTCATAAATGGCAAATGCCGGGGAGGTACCCTAAACTTAGGCCTGGTACGTTTCCTTCCTTAAAAAAATCTTTCCCAATATATCATTTAATTTCCTGTATCATCAGTGTCACCGCCTGTGGTGCCTCAGTAGTAAAAACGGACGTTAAACACCATTCAAAAAAGAAAACGAATAACGGTCTGATTCATTGCCGCTGCCTTCTCCACTGCAATTCTCTCTCATCTTTTATCCAAAATTCCCATACTACCTTTTTGTTTATATATAATTCCCATTCTTAAGATACGAGTGCTAAGCCTGCCGGGTGCGTGTCATATAAAGTATCAGTAAATTTCTCGACTATTCGCCTACCTTGCTGAGGTCTGGGTGATAATCGTGTAGTATTAATGATGCGAAACTGACAAGGGTGGCCGAGGTCGCTAAGGTGATTCGTGAACGGGAGGTTGCCCGCCATAACCCCCATCCCTCACATAGTTTTTCAAAAGTTTCTCAGACCTCATCAATGGTAAATGCCGAGGAAGATCTCAAAACTTGTCTGAAAGCTTCCTTCCTCCTATGTAATTTATCCTTTTATATCATGCGTGTCCTCCGCCTACAATGCTAATGTTTACATTGCTCATTATTCTCTATCCTTCTAAAGCCTGATTTCCTACCTCTTAACCCCCTGGTTGTATGAGTGTAAGAAACCTCCGATTCTTTCCTTCATTATATTTATCTTCTTACTCTTTCTTCCTATTTCTCTTGCACTCTCCTTAACGTTTCCTACAAACTCCCCCATTTTCAGGATTTTTTCCACTCTCTTATAACATTTTTAATGCCACTATGTCTTTCTGTAATTTATACCATTTATTGCCCCAAATGTTTTCTTGCCACCATTTAATAACGCCTATGTAATAAAGCTGCTGTAAGTTTTCATAAAATATCAATCCTGTTTCTTTGAAACCAGTCTACTATTTCATGCCTTGGTGCAGATGGTAATGGAACAGTAAGATGTTTTATGCGGTAGTACTGGAATTATTTGATTTGACAATGCATTTGGTGAAATTATCTGGTATATGGTAATTACTGCCTTTACATTCAGTAATATATGTGTAAGGGATGTACCCGAGGAATCGAGAATGACCCGATTTCCCAAAGGCGCAGAGCATTATGGGACAACGCTCTCATAAACTTCAAATTTAAGTCTACCGCTAATCTCAAATCCTGTACAAATGGGATATAGTCTGTGGTAGTAATACGCCTTGTCAGAATCTGAGAAAAGCTCTACCCCTCTTATCCCCTAGTCTGGTGACAATATTGTGGTAATACAAGAAGAGACGTTGGCTTACAGAAACCGTTTGCGCAGTAAGGAAATGTTGATGAGTTAAAGAGTTAGAGGTAAGGGAGAGGTAATTGGAGATAGTCTGTCGTGTGAAAGGAAGTTCTGTTTTGTTGAGAAGAAAATGCTCGTGTGCGTTTTTCAGAGAAACTCAGTCAGGAAAGTGAAGCGACAGAGTTCAGGTTAGACTACCGTAGGTGCGTCTGTACAGCTAGGAGAATGAAAAAGGCATAGTAAGTATGTGCAAAATAAAAATAATTATTAAATTGTTTTGGAAGTCTGAGGTTATCAATGAGTATGCCCCTTCATCTTCCCAAACACCGGTCCCTTTTTGAGTTTTAGTTGATTTTTATAATGGTGATAAACCAGGGCCGTCAGATGATGGCGGAGTTGCCGGGGCTCGAACCCTTGCCCGTCACTCATATATTAAATTTCTGACCAGAATAAGCGAACGACAAGATAATGCTACTAGCATCGACTAGTAATATAAGCGATCGTGACAAATGCGTAAAAAATAGCACAAAATACGGTCTTGGTGAACCGCACTTGGTAAATTTCCCGAAATTCTCCCTTCTTTAAAGAAGTAGTTTAGTATCTAAAGAAATGTGTCCAAAAGGAATGGCTTTTTAACACAGTACACAATCATTAAAATGATCTATGTATATTATTTAAAATTAAGTTACCCATCATAATAACCGTCTCGTACCTACAAGATCTCCATGTGGGACCCCCGGATAGGAAAAAGCACACAAGGCAGACCCAGAAGAAGATGAGCAGACCTCTTCAACGCACATGCAGGTCAAGAGTAGCAAGAGGAAGAGAAAAACGGAAATCTCTCGAGAAGCAACCAGTGCAGTGAGAAATTGAGTAACCAAAGATCAAATCAGTCAGAATGTGTTAAACAGCATACGAACAACCAGCGTGGAATAGCTCACCACGTTAGAAAAAAGCGAGCTTTCCATACTTGTTAGGAGACATTTGTCCTTAAGGAACACAATAGCCTATCTTTACCTTTATAATATTTTTTCCATACGACCTATAAGTATCATTTTCTTTGGTTATTCTGTTGCTTGGCATGCCTTCAACGTATCAAACCGCCAAGAGTGCCTGAAGTCACTTAGGCACGGACTAGTGAGCGGGCGTTCCATTCATAACAGAGCTGTCCTTCCTAAGCAGTTTTTTTGCAGTCTTTTCACAGTCCTCATAAATGACAAGTGAACGCTTGATTCCTTTAAAAAAATCCTTTCCTCAATTTATAATTTCATCTCTTATATCATTGGAGTCCACTGCCTTAAATAGTATTTAAAAATGATTAATCGACGCCTGTCCATAACTGTTACAATGCAATTTAACCCGTCATGTGACCTATCTGAAGGAAAACTACGGCAAACTCAGTTACTCAGCCAATGGATTTGAGCCCGGGACCTTCCAAATGTCAGTCTCAAGCATTACCGTCTGAACCAACCCGCTTTGTTTGTTTCCTTCTATTCTTTATTCGTTTACTTCTTATTTTAGGGCTGTACGAGGAATTAACTTTTAAATGCAACAGTTTGTTTTATTTGTTTATACATTATAAATGTATTATTTTTATTAATTGCTGTAATTCAATTTTACAATTAAAATATTTCACATGAGAGCGCTTTTCCCTTTTTCTTACAGAATCATCTATAGATACGAAGATTAAGCTCCTTGATTTTATCATTTTTGTTATCACTGCTAAGGCAAAAAAAAAAAAAAAACAACATAAAATGCTGTTATTTCATATGTAAGGTATTTAGAAGTATTCTCTTTTCTAAAATTCACTCATTTGCCTAATCGAAAACTTTCGTTAAATACAAACTACAAAATATTTATGTGCTTGAAGATTTGCTTAGGAGCATCCACTATGAATTAAAACAAATTACTTATGTTCACTGGAGTCTAGATAGATAAGAAAATGTTGAAATAAAGGTTAGGGGTTTTGGAAAGAGCACATTGATTGGAAAGATAATTGTTGTATCGAACAATGCACACGTATATATATATATATATATATATATATATATATATATATATATATATATTTATATATATTTATTCTAGCTTCTTGCCATTGAAGAACTCGCAGTAGTTCGAAATATAGCAATTTCAAGTGTGACTCTTTCTCTGTGTTTTATCTTTATCTACTTTTATTATTAATGTTAATTTGTTACATTGTTAATAGTGTTTCTTTATTTTTATTTTTCTATATATATATAGTTTTATTTGGTGTCTTGTGCAAATGTGCACATTCAGGGTAACAAACAGCTCTTCCTATCGGCACTTAGATGCCCTTGTGAGATTGTAGCATACCTCTGTACCTCTGATCCTAAAGCTTAAGAGAGATGTGTGGAGAAGGGCTAATTTAGGCCAGTGTGATGCTGTTCGATTGCCCTTTGTGATACAGACATTGTGTGTACACAGATTCGGGTTTCAGAATTGATCAAGGTGCAGTGTGATTCAACTTTCTTGAAGTTTCCACTCATACGGCACTAGCGAATAGCAGTAGTGCTGTATTCTTTCAGGACGATCTTTTCAAATAAATTATTAGATATTAACGTCAAGTCTCAAGCAAGCTGAGCGGAGCTATGAAAGTGTGCTGAGCTCATAAGCCAGGAAACCACGCTCTACTACCAAAGACTTGCACTATGTCTCAAGCAAATGGTTCTACTTGCCTGACATCATCTCGTTGACGTCAGATAAGTTTTAACCTTGAGAGTTAGCTGGAAGACACCAGGGTATGGCTATCGAAAGGTAACTTTGCAGTACCGGATAATAACTTTATTATTGTTAATTTCATTTATATATGGACGCTCTTTAACAGCTCAGGTGTTCAGCGTCCCATTCAATTCAGGGCAAGAAAGGGCCGACAAATTTTGCTCATAGGCATCTTCTTTCAGGCTTGAGGTTATTTTTCGTGCCGTAAATGTGCGACACGGGACCCAGGCCTTTAATTCTCTTCCGAAGGAAGCCATACTTAGGATTTTTACGCCCTAAAAAATCTATCAATCCTGGCCGGGTTTGAACCTGCTATCTTAGGTTTAGAAGGCAGGCATGGTTACCACTACACCACCAGGGCCGACCCGGATAATAACAGCAATAATAATAATAATAATAATAATAATAATAATAATAATAATAATAATAATAATAATAATAAGGAAAGTCAATGTAATTTGTTAAACGATAACAAGCATATAACTCGTGTAAAATATAATGGTTGTGGCTACTTCATTGAAGTAGAAAGCAAAGCAAAGGAGAACATGCTTTTGCCCTTACAAGCCTTGAGGGGAAAGACGAATAGCAGGTGTGTTTGGGCTATGTACTTACAATAAACAATGTTTCTGAACCAACTTCATTATTTTAATTGCATTGTAAACATGGCTTTGTTTAGAGAACTGCCATTAATTTCAGCATTATGCAATAAGGGACGAGAAAGCACACACTGCGTGTGCACACATACGCGTTTACAGGTTTCTGAAATTAGGCGAAATAGTTCATGTCGTGCTATGGACAAACTGGCTGTTAACTCTGAAATTGGGAGATAAACGAACTCTGATTTTTAAAACGATAGTTAACAAACTGTAAAATTGGCCTTTATTGTTTCGAACTTTCGATTATATGCCATACTTCTGCTGTAAAACCAACACGGGTGGCCGAGGTCGTTAAGGCATGAACTCATTAGCGGTTGGTCTGGGGTTCGATTTCCTCTAGTGCTGTCATTCGTAAATTAGGTATTTTCCAATTTTCCAGTTCTAATAAATGGCAAATGCCGGAAACGCCCTTTTCCGTTAAAAACTCTTTTCCTAATTAATTATTTCATTTCATGTATCATCAGTGTCCACCACCTGTGATGTCACAGTAGTAAAAACGGGCGTTAAACATCATTAAAAATCGCTGGCAATGCTGATAAAAAAAGATAACTGAGTATTCGTCAATTGCCTGTGTGGCCTTTAATTGATCAACAGCTGCCAAAGGATGAGCAGAGGCCCAGCAGTGTGACAAACGATCTAGTATTCTAAGATAATTTTATTATTTGTACATTTTTTTTCGTTCGTTCTTTATGCCCAATTTAGGATTTAGTTTACTTCTTATGATGACTATTTTACTATTACCGAAATTTAATGATATACCGTGGCCATCCATTTGTTTGGGCCTTCCTTAGCGCAGTTGCTGGGGCGTACACTCCAGGTATGCCAGGTATGCGTCTCTTACCCAAAAGAATTATGAAAAAAGTGTAAATATTTCTTTCTTTCGACCTTCCATTTTTCTGTTAGAAATGCAAAGACATCTTTCTACAAACTTCTTGAACTAAACATGTTTTCCAGCTTGTCCGTTCTCCTGTCCAGTGAGAACGCAAAGAAAATGCAAGTACTGCGTTTCTGAAGTAGGTGTACCACACTGCCACCGCTTGGTTGTGAGGTGTTTCAGATTTGACATGTGTGGGTGTGCGCATGCGTTCTTTCGCTGTGTATATACAGTGCAGCACATTTAGCTGTCTGTGTTAAAGCAGTGAAATTAAGTCATCTTGGTTAAACTGCGATATAGATTTCTGTTACTTTAGAAAACAATGTTGAACCTGCTCATGGCCGGCATGTCACGGAGGAATATGCGAAGTGAAAGTTAGGGGAATTCGGTGAATTGACAAGCTTAAATTAGTTATACATTTATAAAATTTAAATGTGTCAAAGAAGTTTTAGTATTTTAGATGTGGTTTCACACAATGAATAGAAAATCAAATCGGAGCCAGGAAAAATCCTGGACGCGAACCACGGAAATTCGGCTTACCGTCCTGATGCTTGGCCATTTGTCCGGCTCAAAACCACAAACGTTAAGAGTCGCCTCTTTGGGATAAAGTGCTTTAGCCCAAGGCTGGCCTACCTAAAATTAATACGTTGGGTCCTATGTGTACATTTTTATTGATTTATCTGAAGTTGTGCGCTGTCTGTAACCATATCACCAATAATACGGTTATAAGCCTCCTTGCCGAAGCGTAGCAGGGTTTTTCCAGTCCTTTTATTCGTTATTGTGTAGACTAGCCTTGGTCTCAACCAATTTTATAATATCTGCGTTCACCTTGGAACCTGAAGCCCAACGCTGCAGACAATGTCAATTTGGTTGTATTGTGATCACATGCAATGATGCAATCATTTTACTTTAATAGTAAATACAATGACTTAATTATTTTCAAAATTAATTCTTAAAATTTCCATAAATTGCATTTTATTTTACGTGAGACTTCGGGCCATATGATTGTTGGTAACTCTTTGTAGCAGTTTTCTATCTATTTCTACGTAATTGTCTCCTGCTGCGGAACGGCGCGGTATCTTAATAGGATTACAGAGAAAAGGGCGGTAAAAAGTCTAGTGAAACATTAAGAAATCACTTCAAGACCGGCTGATGTACGAGGACATTGAGAAGTGGATTGCAATAAAGAGTAACTATATTGAAAAGAGAAATATAGTTTTGTGTTCATCATACCTAGAAAATGGTTAGGCCGGAAACTTATGGACTTACCTGGTATCATGGAAGAATGTCAAGAGGATTGTAATGCTAATCTATTTCGATATATACTGCCTGTGGTGCCTCAGTAGTAAAACCGGGCGTTAAACACAATTAAAAAAGCGATATATGACAGACATGCAAATAAGAACAGATATCGATTTCTCGTGCAAATAATTTGCGTAAACTTAGTTGTAGTACTTTCAGTCGTTTTTACTTCCAATAGCCTTCACCAAAGACGGGGACATCATGTCGAGACGTAATCCGAAAAGCTCCCCTTTTATTACATAAAATCTCGCTCTAATCACCGCTGAGGTTAACATGGCTGGTTAGCCACCACGCCCGCAAATGCAACTTTTGCTTTGATGTTCAGAAAATGAGCTTCGCCGCTCTTCTTAAATAGGTTACCGCTCGGAACGCAAAACTTCAATTTGCAGACCCGAACGGTCTACAGTCTTCCAACCACGAGAGAACATCCCTGAGAGGAATCTGCTGCTTACTGGTGTCATAGGGCTCAGATGTGGCTAGAGTATGGCTGTGCTTAAAACAAAAGCTACCCGCTCTGTTGCTCAGCAACAGTTCCCAGTTGACTGTCCAAATGCATCATCATTAAAGAGCGGAAAAATATGACATTTCATATTTTAAACCACTGATCAGAGTTCTGAGAAGTATACATGTTCATGTTTTAGCATGCGTAGAAAATTTAGAAGCACAGTTTCATTTTTCATAATATTTTGAACCTTTCAAAATGAACACATTGTACGCTTTACGTTGTTGAAGGTTTATTTTACATTCTTCAGTACATTCACCAACAGTTGTGAAAATCCATCACAGTTCATATCCAAGTATTGCTTTCTGCCATTGCTAGACTCAGCTGAAGGGCTCCTTTCGGCCAATTCCATGTTTCTGAGACAGTGGTCTGACTTCATTTCTTAAAACTAGTGGGAAAAATCATCTGCGTAGGAATAAATTTTTAAGAAACAAAATCGTAGATATTCTGGAAGATTGGCCATATGCCAATCACAAGCAATTCTACAATTGGCAAATCTGGAATACGAGATGCATTTAACTTTATAACACCTTCGATTTTTTTTCTCACTAACTAATAACTATGAAACTTACGTCACTTCTCGACGTAATTTCCCTGCAGCCGTACACATTTTTCACAACGTCGACGGCATGGTTCCATGGCCGCTGCAAACGCTTCTGTAGGAGTCTGTTTTGACCACTGGAAAATCTGAGTGAATCTGAGTGTTTCCATTGAGCAGACTGGCGCTTTGTTTTAGACTTGAAAAACGGCATCTATGTCTCATCCATTTTCACAATCGATGAAAAGAACGTCCCATTCGCGCGTCAACATCGCATGGTAACATGCCACGCGCGCAGCCTTGAGGTCGCCGTCAGCATTCTTGACGTCCACCTGGTGGAAGTTTTCGCATTTTCAGGTCTTCATTCAGGATTGTGTGCACAGATCCCACGGAAATGCAAACTTTGGAGGCGATGTGTACCCTCCAAACAACTTTCTCCACTCGCTCGATCATGTCGTCAGACCGGCTTGTGCGAGGCTGATTGCCTTGGTTTGTTGTCACACGACGATCTGCCTTCCTTGAACTGTCGCACCCATAAAAGCACATTAGACACATCCATGATACCTTCACCACATGTCTCACTCAAATGGTGATAACTTCAATCGGTGTCAAACCACACAAAGGGAGAAAACGAATGATTACACGCTGTTCTTGTAAAGAAAATGTCGCCATTTTGAAGTATCAAAAACAGTCCTCACTCTTGCCGCTGCCGCTAAAAGTCTGTGTGCTATACAATGCTGTCATCTCTGTCACGTATTGACGAGTGCCCGCGTATTTTAAAATAAACCACTTCTGTTTCCAGTCCTGAGAGGGGAAAAAAAAAAAAAAAACCCAAAGTTCTTATAACTTGAATGCACCTCGTGCTAGAATGAGCATAAAATGTAGACGTTCACTTTGTTATTTTGTTTAGCACTGCCGGTCTTAGGAAGTCACTCTATTGGAAAATACTAACGTTTCTTAGTGTTACATGTTACGTCATCACTGTCTACATAATTTGTAAAATTAAAAGAAGAACGAATTTGGATAATACCTAAATAGTGAAAACTATTGTTGACATATTCTTGCATAAAGAATTGTGCTTATTGACATACGTAACAATGAAACCATGTAATATAACAATGGCGGCTTATGTTTATGTTTTTAATGACAAGGCCATATATATTCCAGCGAACATGAACCTACAAAATGTAGCATAAATGAGTGCTCCATGATAGTGATCATATAATGGTTATAATTTACTATAAAAATTTAAAAAAATTTAATGTGAAAAATTAAATCTTAATGTTACTCTATTACTTTGGGTACGTTAGTATTCATTTTTTGATGACGTGAATTTCTTATTTGGAAAAAAAAAAGTCTTCATATAATTTCGTTTTCTACTTATCATATGTCTTAATAACATTTGCTAATACCGTCCAGGCTCCGTTATGAATATCCTTTCCTTTCTTACATCTAGATATTCCAAAGTATGGAGCGTTTTATAGGTTCATTTAAAATATAGTATATCCCTATTTGAAAAAAAAAATACGAAAACATCGCAAATGTGCAGTTTTAAGTGCTAAAAAGAGAACAATCTTGTCATCAATATTAAAAACATTCCTTTATATTGAACGTAAATGGTGTTCTTTATTACAACTTTTACCACCCTGCAGAAAATAAAGGCATTTACTTGTTACTTGCTGTTTTCCACAAGGTTGGCAACATTTGTCGTAAATATTTTAAATTCATGCTGCTGATTTCACTTTCAGCACTTCAGTCGGCACAATGAAAAACACAGACAAAAATGAGGTCGCTGTTATCTCCAAATGCTTACACTGTGCACCGTCAAGTGAATCCCTTACAATCTTGCTGGTGCATGCTGATATTTCAAACGTGCCGATTAATTTAGTTGATTTGGTTTTATTTAACGTCTTCAATATCTCAGGTAGATCAAGGGTTCGGTTCCGGCCAAGACCTATGGCTTTTTTCGGTCGAAAAAATACTAAGTATGGCTTCCTTCGGAAGGGAAGTAAAGCCTTGGGTCCCGTGTCGTACATTTACGGCATGATAAAGAACCTCAAGCCTGAAAGAAGAGGCCTCTGAGCAAAATTTGTCGGCCGTTTAATGCCCTGATGACCTGAGAGGTTAAAGAGCGTCCGTACATAAACAAACAAACAAACAAACATTTTCAGGTCATCAGCGTCCCATTCAAATTATGGAGTGAAACGGCTGATAAATTTTGCTTAGAGGCCTCTTCTTTCAGGATTCGGGTTCTTTTACGTGCCGTAAATCTACGACATGGGGCTCACGGCCTCACTTTCCATCCCAAGGAAGTCATACTTAAGCATTTTAGCCGATTAAGATGTATATATACCATCATATGTGATGCATTAAGATTGCGTTTCGTTTTCTGTCTGTGTATTTCCATTTCATACACATACTTGCATCTACAAAATACTTCTACAATTACGGCATAGGGTATTCTAATCAAAATAATAATAGTAAAACACAAGAGAATAAATCAAGAGTAATTAACAAAATAAATTGTTCATTAGGAATTTTAAGAAAATATGTATTGAGGTATATTTTTTTGTCTTAATGAAATAAGATTTCGTATTTATGTTAAGGATTGTCATGCAAAATCCACTTCCTATTACTATTTATTTATTTAGTTTATTTACTGACGCTCTTTAATATGAGTCCCATCTAATTCAGATGAAACGGCAGATGAATTTTGCTCAGAGGTCTCTTTTTTCTACCTTGAGGTTCCTTACGTGCCGTAAATGTACGACACGGGACCCACGACTTTACTTCCCTTCGGAAGAAAGTCATACTTAGGATTTTTACGGCCGGAAAAAATCCATCGATCCTGATCGGGAACTAACCAACGATCTTGGGTTTAGGAGGCAAGTGTGGTTACCATTACACCACCAGGACCGATATTATTGCTAACAAACTAAAGTCCGTTATATTATATCAGTCAGGAGGAAACAAACACAAGTGTCCCAAGCGAGATACTTATTTTCCATGCACTCCGCCCGCAGGGAAGTTCAGGAAGTTGGAAAACAGTACAATACCTAAGGACAACGACAGTGGATGGTGTGATCCTTCTCTCACATAGTTTGTTTAGCAATGCTAGCTGAAAAAATGGCACCATCAGCAATACCACTAATCCTTATGTTACAATAAACAAAAGTGCAATGTAAACTTCAATCGTTTATGGACATTTGAGGAACCAGAACACCATTCACTTACAATTATAGCTAATTTAATTGTTTTTAAATTTGGCAGGGAACATATTTGTGACTGTGAACAGAACTTTAAAAAAGAAAGAAAAAAAATCGACAATGTGAGATTTATATAGTACATGACTTAACTGTTCAGCAGGAACAAAGTTTCTAAGTTAATGAACTAGGAGGGATACGAGGACAGGCCCATAAGTTTCCGGCCTAGGTATGATAAAGACAAAAACAGTCAAAAGTCTTGTTTGCAAAATGGGCATAAACAGCATCCACCACTTCTTCGTCACACTTAAATTTCCTTCCTCTAATGTCCTTCTTGAGTTCTGAGAAGAGGAAATAGTTACTGGAAGCTAATTTTGGGCTAGGGTTGATGGTCGATCTCCTTGAAGCCACATTTCTCCACAGCTTCCTTTGCAACAACAGCTGTGTGCACAGGCAGGTGCTTTGTCGTGAAGAAGGCGCATACCACCACTCAGCTTTCCTCGCCTTTTCTTTTTGATAGAAGCACGTAGTCTGTGCAGTAGGCCAGCATAGTACTTCCATTTACTGTGGTGTTCCTCTCCTTAAAGTCAATGAAGAGTATTCCTTCACAGTCCCAAAAGATTGTGGCCTTGATATTCTTGTTGAATGAGTGAGGTGCTTCGCCAGAACGCTACTCCATTGATTTTCTCTTTTGGACAACGGATCCTCTCATAGTAGAGGTCCATGGTTTCATTTGCTGTAACAATGGTTTGCAGAAAGTCACTCTGGTTGCCACAGCAGAGCTTCAACAGCCTGACAACAGATGACTCGCTGCTGTTTTCGAACTGAGGAAAAAAGTCTAGGTACCCATCTTGCACTAACCTTATTCATGTTTAAATGTTCATGAATAATTCGAAGGACTGTTGTTGTCTTCCATAATTTTTCCTTTCACAAGAGCGATGTTTTCAGGAGTGAGCACCTCCAAGGGCCGACCTGCACGCTCTTCGTCTTCAATGCTTTCTCGACCCATTCGAAAAAGTTTGGCCCATTCTTTTACGGTAGAATATGAGGGGGATACTTCCCCATATACACCGTTCAATCATTGTTTAATTTCATTTGAAGTAAATCTTTCTTTTGTGATGAACTCAATAACAGCTCGAAACTCCATTTTGAACATATCACAATCTTCTACACACAGCCTTCTTTATGCAACTATATCTGAACAACTGAACACAGCGGAGCGGAATTTACAGCTGCAATTATTTACTTAACAGATAAGATGTGACACCAGGTAAGGGTTTTGTGAAGGGGATAATCCTTATCGGCGAGGCGGGAAACTTATGGAGCTACTCTCGCAGTGTTCCAAATTAAAACCTATTACATAATGTTACAAACAGTAAACTCTTGAGAAACAAACATAATTTACTTGTTCAAAATTTCATATATAATTAAAAGAGGATCAATTGAATATGTTTCAGAATATCTGTACAATCAATAACAGATTGTGATGTTCACACGCAACACGTGAAACATACACGAGGGTAACAAACGGATGCGGAAAGGGAGCCTGAAATTGGATTTCCGCCAGGGCCGTTCTTCCTGACCGCGTATCTTATTTACAGTTTTTCCTTATTCCTCTCTAATAGCAAATGTCTGGGAGGTAGCCTAAACATGGGCCTGGAACCCTTACGGATTCATTAAACACCATTCACTCTACATTCTTGACCTATGCTATTTGGTTCTAATGTTGCGTTCCCCCCCCCCCCCCCGTTATAATGTTCCGTTTCCAGTCATTCAAGTGGCTTATGAATAAGATTAAAGTGTGTTGAACAAATAGTTGTGGGAAATTTGCTGTGTCTTATGGCATATTAAACAATGTCAATTGGGTAATGTCGCCACAATATTGATGTATTTTCCTGCTGTGACAGTTTTGCTCACGGACACCCCACATATTGACAACAGAATGGACATAAATAAGCTAATTACAAGATGGATGCTTGGAACGATTACATGTATTAAAATGATTAACAACTGTAATTTGCTGTCCACTTCTACAACTTTTCGCGTACAAAGAGGTTGAAAAAATTTATGGTCGTGGGTCTATCGTTGACTAAAACCAAAATTCAAAGAAAGGAAGGAAACATGAGGATTCTCCACCCTAAGAAATTTGAGGTAGCGATCAGCAGGCATGAACATGCTTTCTGTTCTTCAAGACAACAATAGGAGGCGCCAAAGTAGCCAGCTGTCATTAAGCAACATCCAAGAACATTCACATATGTTAAGGCAACAGGTACCTTTTTCTAAGGAAGAGGTAATGCTCTTAGTAAAGTAATGTTTGAATGCATATAGCTTTCCAATTATCCTCCAGCTCTGGTTTTGTGGGATGATAAATTGTTTGTAAGCCTCAAAGAAGAAGGAAGACATTTTCATCAGGTGATGAAGAAACGGAGATCGTAATTAAACATATCCACAGGACAAATTTAACCAAATCTTCAAGAAATAAAAAATTTGTTTTGTTTTAAAGCTTTAAAAAACCGGAAAATGTCATAATTAATATAGTTTTTCCATGAGAGGATTTTAAACGTCAGTTAAAAAGAGTGAATATTCTGATATGAAAACGTCATTATTTTAGAAACATTTTATATCACTCAAAATAAACGATAATGTATTTGATTAATCATGAAAAAATAAAAATATAGCATTAAAAGCTTTAGAATTTTCAAAGATATTCAGAAGAGTACGAAACATCCATATGACAAACTATTTTCCCGTCATCAAATGAGCAGTTTAATATTTTTATTTGGACTATTTCGCTCATGTGACGTGATCTTAAAGTCGACCAGTGAAACGAAACAAAATTTTGAATTGTCACTAATCACTGCCGGATTACGGAGTGAAACTTGGGAATAGAAAAAAAAATGAAATCCGATTTATCACGCCACGTGCATTTGTCTCGTGGTCAGAGCAACGAACTCTATACCTCCACTATATAATTCCTGAACACGTATCACTGACCACTTTTGCTAGAGGTGGTGGAGAGTTATTAATAGCAACAAAAGCATGGACAATCAACAATCAAAATGCAAAATCCGGGGTTCTTCAAAGCGTTTTGGTGATGCGTCAAATGTGCAAATTGATCTTATCATTAGGAATTACAAACCACAGAACAGAAAGAAAAACAGAGATACTGTATGTTATTTTTTGTCAATCAGTAGCGATTGTAATAGTCGATTATATATACATATATTAATTACAATTATTCTTATTCCATTCATGAAATAGTCCTAAACCCGTATTTTGCTCTTCTCTATTGGCATTACTGACAATCGGCATTGTTCTGTAGCAAAATTGCTTGAAAAGGTTAAGCACAAATATACAATTATTACAATTTTGTAAGCCAAATTTAGAGGAATAATATTTAAATTCTTATTTTATTCGTGAAATAATCACAATGAATATCACTTGGGGGTCAAGGCTTTCCAGACCCTGTCGCGATATTATTTGTGATAAAATTACAGTTTTTCATGTGTGCGGTAATTAGGCACTAGTACTACTTTTCAAAAACTGTTAAAGATATCAGCAAGCAAATGTTATACTGATAGAACAGCGTGTGGTAAACATCCGAAAAAAAAAATTGCTTGAGCATTGCAAGATTTAAAAAATTCGCCTGAATACCCGTAAAGCAATGGATCTCTAAAGTGGACGATCTTTTTTTCCAGGAAGCTGTAGGAATTTTATAGTGCCGCGGGAGGAGTGAACCAGCCTTAAAGTAGACTGCATTAATAAGCAAAGTAATGACATAGGTGAAATAGCGCAGGACAGTAATCAACCCTCACATTTAAAATAGATATCGAATCAAATTAAACCCTAAGCGATCTGTTTTTAGCATTTGGTGCGGTAAGACGTTTTTAATTTTTATCCAAATGGCTGTTGAAAGCTTTACGGTTAATCCTAAGTGGTACTGCAGGCTTTTAGCTGGCATTAAGCCGTTGTTTGCAGCCTGTAGTTCTCCCAGACACTTTGCATATACTGTGTTCATTTGTTTAAGCTTTTTCTTGTCATTCCAACGCTTTCAATTTATTCCAGGGAACGAGCTTGGAATTCTAATGCCGGTAAAATGTAAAACGAACCACGCGCCAATTTTCGACTATTAGCATCTGCTGTTCACACAACCGTTTTAGCCGGCACTAGCGCACTCAAGCGGCTAATTGACATGCGGCTAGTTTAACCGTTGAGCATGAAAGAGAAGATGCAAATATTTAAAGCTTTGATAACCACTGTTAGTGTTGCATCTTGAACGATGTACAAATAAGAAATAATTGAGTCATACAGCGCAAAATAACACGAATGTTACTACCTTTTCTATAAAAATATTTAAGTAGTCAGTATGAAACTTATTGTTAAAGATTATTATTGCAGTGCTTTACAGAATATATTTCACATATAGTTCAGAATTTGGAAAATTTAAAGGTAACAATGGATTCTACGTGGCCATTGTCGCTTCCCCATTTAGGATTCACCAGAAAAATTGACGGGCTAGTGATACACACGCGCGCGCGAGTGTAAGTCCATAACTTTCCGACCTAACCATTTTCTAGGTAAAGACAAAATAGATTTCCCTTTTTAATATAGCTAGCCTTTATTACAATACACTTTACACATCTTTGAATTAACATTTCAACATCCCCCCCCCCCAAATAGTCAGAAGTTTTGTCTGCAAAAAGGCATAAATAGCATTCATCACTTCTTCGTTACACTTAAATTTCCTTCCTCGAAGGTCCTTCTTGAGTTTTGAGAAGAGGAAATAGTCACTTAGAACTAGATCTGGGCTGTAGGGTGGATGGTCGATATTCTTGAAGCCACATTTCTTCACAGCTTCCTTTGCAACAAGAACTGTGTGCACAGGCGCGTTGTCGTAGAGAAGGCGCACACCACCACTCAGCTCTCCTCGCCTTTTCTCTTTGACGGAAGCACGTAGTCTGTGCAGTAGGCCAGCATAGTACTCCCCATTTACTGTGGTGTTCCTTTCCTTGAAGTTAATGAAGAGTATTCTTTCACAGTCCCGAAAGATTGTGACCATGATCTTCTTGGTTGACTGAGTGACCTTGGCCTTTAGAGGCGGTGCTTCGCCAGGTTTACGCCATTCCATTGATCCTCTTTTAGACAAGGGGTTATAGTAGAGGACCATAGTTTCATCTCCTGCACCAATGGTTTGCGGAACTTCTCTCTCGTTGCCACGGCAGAGTTCCAAAAATGCGTGACAACAGATGGCTCGTTGCTGCTTTTGGACTGAGGAAAGAACTCTAGACATCCATCTTGTACGAACTTATTCTTGTTTAAATGTTCATGAATAATTCGAAGGACTGTTGTTTTAGAAAGGCCCAACCTTGCTGCTATTCGTGTAACTTTGAACCGCCAGTCTTCCATAATTTCTCTTCCACAAGAGCGATGTTTTCAGGAATGAGAACCTTTAAGAGCCGACCTGCACGCTCTTCGCCTTCAATGATTTCTGGACCCGTTCGAAAAAGTTTGGCCCATTCTTTTACGGTAGAATATGAGGGGGATAGTTCCCCATATACACCGTTCATTCACTGCTTAATTTCATTTGGAGTAAGTCCTTAATAACATCTCGACACTGCATTTTGAACATGTCACAATCTTCTACACATAGCCTTCTTTGCAACTATATCTGAACAACTGAACACAGCGGAGCGGAAATTACAGGTGCAATTATTTACTTAACAGATAAAGTATGACAACAGATACGGATTTTGTGAAGAGGATAATCTTTATTGGCAGGGCCGGATACTTATGGATCTACCCTCGTATATATTATTAATTGTCCGGGGTAAATGCGCCCATTTTAACCTCTCGTCGCATGTTTCAAAGTTTGTGATAGTACCTATGACGGTTGTGTAACCAATAATAACATTTGGCACCCTTAGTTAAAGCCCTTTTAAATTTTAGCCTTGTAAGTGTACTGGAAGTAAGACCCAGTTGCTCGAATGTACAGGCCGTGAGTCCAGTGATGGACTGTTCATTTTATCGATACAAATACTGCGCTAATGGATAAACACTGCATGTTAACTAAATATAATATAATTTATATTTAACTAGCTCCAAAATGCATTCATTCATAATTCCTAGGTAACCACCTGGTAAAGATCGTCTTCTATTCAAAGCCACAAATAAATATGGCTAATTGTGCTGTATCATTGAAGTTGGCACTTTCGTTTATGACTACTTCGAAAAAGCACAATATTCATTGCAACGGTTCGCGAGACAGAGTAATTGGTTAAAATGAGGGCACAGAATCTAAACTACATATGTTTTTAAAAACTGTCCCTCGTTTGCTGGTACATAATCAGCGTAAACTGAATGACAAATATAGAGGGTGAGCAGTGCTTGACGCAACCGCGGCACCGGCCTGCAGCGCTATGTGGGCGGCGGTGGGGAGTATATTTCCCCTCCCCTGAGCGAGGCTTCAGTGTGAGTTGAAATCTTGCGCAAGTAGCACACCGTCGACAGAGTAGCCAGCCTTGCCGGCCGGCCGCACGCCGCGAAACCGGTTGCGTGAAGGACTGCTCACTATGTATAATGGCGTTTTACATTTCATCTTAACTGCTCCTAATCACATTTTAGCACTAATAGGGCACTTGTCGTCATATTCGTTTAGCAACAGTCTTCCTACTATGTCGTTTGAATTTTCTTTTCTTGAGGTGGGTGGTTTAGGCAACGATGTGTCAGTCTGCTGCCTGCAACCACCTTTGTTTACTGTATGCCAGCAGGAGTTTTTTATTGTTGTTGTTGTTGTTGTTTCTACACAATGGGTACTGTTTCATTCAACGACTTTTTAGGGATTTCGCCCTGGTTCATTGTTGGTTGCTCTTCTTCTATTTATTGCTCCTTTTAATGAATTCCGGAGTGCAGTTAATACGGCTGTACTCATGAAACGATTTTTGAAAATTTTCTTCCAATCTCCTGCCTTCTAGGCACCGAAAATGACAATGAAAAAAAGTTGTGTCTCTCTCTCTTTAAGCTCTAGTGGTAGCAATTTTTGTTTTTTCTAAACGAAACTCGGAATATAAGTATCAATTAACAAAGGATTTGTCCAGTTCGTTAATAAGCAATATTCTACCATTGGGGGTGGAAGTTAACCTAAAGAGAATTTTTTTCAAAAATATTAAATAGCGTTTTAGCGACCGCAATTTTTGTTTTCTTTTTTCCTCAACGAAAATCGATTTATTTTATTAAAATAAATTAATGAAATTAATTTCTGAAAATCAGGGAAATTGGACCATTGGGGGTTAATGCGAAATTTAAAAATTGCTCCTGCGGCCGCAACTTAAATTTTTTTAAAGGAAACTTGGTATATGCCAGTGAAATAAAATAATAAAAATAGTTTCTGAAAATCATGAAATCAGATTATTAGAAAAGGGGATTTACAAAAGCCTTACATATAAAAATCGCTGTAGCAGCACCAATATTTGTTTTTCGCAACAAAATTCGGTAAATATCAATTAAATAAAACGAGAAAAAGTTTCTGAAAATTTGGGAAATCGGAAAATTAGGAGTGGGGAGTATAGTTGAAAACCACAATTTAAAGAGTGGGGGTATAAAGCGAAATTCAAAAATTGCTCCAGAAGTCGCAATTTTTGCTTTTTCTGAACGAAATGGGATATATGCCTTTGAAATAAAATCGATGAAATCAGATCATTAGGAGTGGGGTTTACCTGAAACCAAAATTTTCAAAATTACTCTACCGGCACCAATATTTGTTTTCAAAGAACGAAACCCGGTATATATTACCCATATAAATAAAACAATAAAAATAGTTAACGAAAGTGAAGGAAATCGGAACATTAGGAGTAGGAAACCGAAATTTAAAAAACGCTCTTGCGGTTGTCTCTCTATTGTTTTAAAGTAAAAGGAGAAATTTATTCAAAATATAAGGATACATATGTTGCATTTAACAAAAGCACGTCGTGAAGATAGCAAATGTGAATTATTAATTTATGTTTGAGATTATATTTTTATGTACGAGCACTCTATAACCTTCAGAAAACATTTGCGTTGCATGTTTTTACCACAATAACTTTAAACTTAAATTTCAAAGCTAAAGCAAATACGCGAAACTTTTGATTGTATATTGTTGATTGTACGTTGGAATTGTTTCGAAATAGTGAATGCTTTTGTTATATTGAAACATATGAATATTATCTTCTTAAATACACAATGTAACTCGAAACTTTCTGCTATTTTTCTCTATTTTAGTGAATGTAAAGATGATATCAAGGGCTCAGTTTATAAACGTGGTTAATTTAAAAAAAATTAAATATACCCACACAGTATAGTTTGTGTATTAGTGGTCATATATCTCATTTAATTAATAACATACAATTAATTCTTGTGGTTTAATCTCAATAATAATGTTCTTAATAATAATAATAATAATAATAATAATAATAATAATAAACATTCTAATAATGTGGTTTCTATTTTGTGATACTTATACATTACAAGAATACCACACAGTAATGCCACAAGTTATTTCATTTCTTTAATTAATAATCTCATAATTTGGATTTTATATTCATTTTTAAAGTTATTCAACTTGGTGAACATTTCGCTTAGTTTAGGCAGCTGCTGCGTGCTGCTCCCTAGCCTTCAGGGAAATCGCATTAGGAACTTAAAAACAACTTCGTACTTTATGCCGCAGATCATACCAAACCTGTCTAAATACCAACTGGGCAATGCATTTTCTAAAGCAAAGTATCTAACGAGTAGATTTGCTCTCCTAACAAAACACCTCAACTGTTTTGGACACATTCTGACAATCTCACAAACCGCAGGGCCCCACACGTAACAAGTGATGCACCCTGTCAGGTGCAGCGCAATTGGCCTTCAAGGGCCCGTAATTCACAGGATATGTTGGCGCGAAATGAATTCACTAGCATCGATTTTCATGCGACAACGAATGTATTTGCATCGGAGATGAAGTCCCTGTTTTGCAACCCATACATTTTTCATCAAATCCTCGTTTCAAAGATCGATGTCCAATTCCAGTAGCTCTGCTTGCTTTCATGTGAACTTGTAAACCGACAAAGTTCGGGCTCTCTGCAGTTGCTTACTACTATACAGTTTGTACATCGCCATTGAGAGCTAAAAATGCAAGCAGTCCTGACTTGTGGAGCAGCCGCTATAAGGTGAACAGAAAAGACCAGACATCCATATTCAAAAGTGCAGTATTTAATTTACAAACTTATTGAAACAATGTACAAAATGTTAGCTTAGAAGCCTCTTTAGACACACCCCTGCCTGTATAAGCAGTGCACTCTTGTTCAAAATTGTCTGAGATGCATTTCAACGTGCGATTTCACAATTACAGATGCCCATTTAATGATGCCAAAGTTCAGTTCTTGATAGGTACCAGAACAAAGGGCATATCACCAAGAATTCAGTTAGGAAAATTTGGACTTCTCCAAGAACTTCCGGATTTCTTTTTCTTAAAGACATTACTGGGATAAAAATGGGTTCATACCAGAAGCTATACAAGAGCTTATGCAATGGTAACATTAGAATTCCCCATCCCCAAGTAATCCCGTGTGCGTCAGTCAGACATAAAAGTCATCGCAACCATTGTCTGTGACACAGAGGGTGTTCTGCTGTTGAAATTCGTACCAAATAAACCTACCATCTCTGGAGAAATACAGTAAAATAGTTATATGAGAACACCAAGAAGAAATGACGTGGAAAACTGACAGCGTTCGCGTTGCTGCATCACGATACTGCACCTTGTTACAAATCACAAAACACAACAGATGTTATCCAGGACTGTGGATGTATCAGTTTAACCATACACCTTACAGTCTAGATCTGACTACCAAAGATTATTTTCTCTTTCGAAACCTAAGAACTTCCTTCCTGGACGGAATTGTTACAACGATCTCATGAAGGCAGGGACAATGGGTTGGTTGGAGAACATCATTCGGGGCGAAATGACCTAAGTGTAGAAGTCAATTGAATAAATATTGACAAATATTGAGGTGAATTTCATTTTCATACTCATAAGTGCATAACTTATTAAAAACCTTTTGTATTACTGCATTCATAAAATAGAGCATATTTTATAATATAGTAAGTTGGAAACTAAAAACTAAATAACTTTCGTTTTACTGCGTGGATTCACTGAGAAACCCAAAATGCCTATGTAAAATTGTACACATTTACAAAATATCATTAAAAATGACAAATTTCTAAAATTTAGATATTAAAAATGCTTAGCATTAATTCAGAGTTACGAAGGTGTAGGTTCATAAGTTTCCGGCCTCGCCGATTAGCATTATCGCCTTCACAAAACCTTTACCTGGTGTCACACCTTATCTGTAAAATAAATAATTACAGCTGTAACTTCCGCTCCGCAAGGTTCAGTTGTTCAGATATAGTTGCAAAAATAAGGCTCTGTGTAGAAGATTGTGACATGTTCAAAATGGAGTATCCAGTTATTATTAAGTACTTCACAAAAGAAGGATTTACTCCAAATGAAATTAAACAGCGATTGGACGGTGTATATGGGGAAGCATCCCCCTGATATTCTACCGTAAAAGAATTGGCCAAACATTTTCGAATGCATGGATCGAGAAAGCATTGAAGACGAAGAGCGTGCACGTCGGCCCTTGCATCGCTCTCTCTTGTGGAAGGAGAAACTATGGAAGACCGGCGGCTCAAAGTTGCAGAAATAGCAGCAGCAATTGGGGCTTTCTAAAACAACATACCTTCGAATTATTCATGAACGCTTAAAGAAGAATAAGGTTGTGCAAGATGGGTGCCTAGACTTCATTCCTCAGTTCAAAAGCAGCAACTAATCAACTGCTGTCAGGCTTTTTTGGAACTCTGCCTTCGCAGAGAGAGAAAGTTCTGCAAACCATTGCTACGGAAATGAAACTATGATCCTCTACTATGATCCCTTGTCCAAAAAGAATAAACTGAATGGCGTAAAGCTGGCGAAGCACCGCCTCTAAAGACCAAGGGCACTCAGTCAATCAAGAAGATTGTGATTATGATCTTCTATGCTGTCCTACTGCACAGGCTAGTGCTTCCAGGCGAGAGAAAGCCGAGTTTTGATATGCACCTTCTTCAGAACAATGCTCCTGTGCACACAACTCTGGTTGCAAAGGAAGGTGTGAAGAAACGCGGCTTCAAGGAAATCAACCATCCACCCTACAACCCAGATCTAGCTACCAGTGACTATTTTCGATTCTCAAAACTCAAGATGGACCTTCGAGGAAGGAAATTTAAGTGTTACGAAATTTTGCAGACAAAACTTCTGACTATTTTGGGAGGGGGGGATTGAAATGTTAATTCAAAGATGTGAGAAGTGTATTGCAATAAAGAGTAGCTATATTGAAAAGTGAAATATAGTTTTGGTCTTAATCATACCTAGAAAATGGTTAGGCCAGAAACTTATGAACCTACCCTCGTATTTCTAAAATCTTATACATACTTTAGCAATTCAGATAACAGCAGGTAGTCAAGTTCTGCTCTTAGAAAATGGCTGACATTGGTGTTTGGTTAAGGTTAGTAAGGACATAACATAGGAGCGTTTGACGTTGGGTACGGCTTTATGACGAAGGGATAAAAGTACCTTTGATTGATGCTTAGAAAGAACGGTCAGGAACGGGAAAGAATAATTCATGAATAGAGTTGTGACTATATTTATGGAATTACATTTGTATTTCGTTTAAATTGTGTGTAAGGGAAAAGATAAAAAGAGAGATCGGAGGCTTTATTTCCTGACTTCCTGTCATACTATGCCTGAACTTGTTCACATGATACAGTTGTAAAGCATGTTCACCTACAGGAGAATAAGCCAAACATTAGTGCTGCATTAACTATTCTATGACGCACTATGACTGGCGTTAGTCATAATCACAAAACAAGTTGTGCTATTTCAGCCACTGTTTGACAAATAATGCAACGTGCATAGCTTGAAATGACAAACTCTTGACATAATTTACAAAAACAGCCGACTGTGTTCACAGCACTTGTTAATACCACCTCTCAAAATAGCACGCAAAAGGATATTTACGGAAATTGCACTCCAGCCTGTTACACTAATATATTTTTCTAGTTAAAGCTGTCAGAAAATTCTTCCTTTTATACTTAAGCTCTGGTTCTAGACTGGGTTATGATCATGTACATTTTTTAATAATATTTCCATTAACAATAACTCTATAAGCTTTGGTGAATGAAGATTGTTTCCTCTGCACTAGCTATTCTCAACCGCTGAAACGTTGATGCGCAACAAAGAGATGAAAGAGATTTTTAAACACGATTACAGCCCCTGGGAACGGATTTCTCTTATTATGTATGACTGTTTCGCGTCCTTTGACGTCAAAATGCGCTCTTTTTCATTACGTTGAAGTAGATAGATATCCTGAACTTTTTAAAAGATCCATCAAGTTCTGTATGTAGCACTAGCGTAACATGAATACTAACTCTTGTCATTTGTAATGCTGAATGTGTAATGTAAACTGTTGAATTTTTGAAAATGCATTTTATGAGTGTCTTGAAACTTTTCTTTTGAAATAACGTCAACGGGAAAGAAATCTATGTTTCAAAAATAGTACAGCTTATTAACTTTGATTTAAAGAAAACGAACCTTATATTTTAAAGACTTAATGATTTCTTATGCTTACAACATAAACTGTTTCTTTACGATTTGATGAAACAAACTTCTGGAATTTGTGCATTTTTGAGTGCATTCATTTGTTTCCGATGAATATTACGAAGCCAAGTCAGCATGGTGATGATAAACAAGTAGGTTGGCCAATGACTCAAGCAAATGGAATGTTCATGAAATCAGGGGTTCTAGCTGGGTGGCAATTTTACTCCACTCCATTCCCCTTATCTGCCTCGGACACAGCAAGGAGTTTCCTGTGGGTGGGCTGCATACACTTTCGGCTCTTGAATTCTAAATTGTTAGGCCTACGGCCTTCTTCGTTGTCTACACCCAGTAACCCATGTAGCATTTATCTTTACAATATTTTATTGTAATGTTTTACTTGTTATATTATAATGCCTTAAGGTTCCGTTGTTATATTATTTTCCTTAATAAGAAATGTGCATTTGTAAGCACAGCATCAAAATATTTTATTCCTTCTTAATTTAAATATAAGTTAGTACCTTAATATTTGTTTGCCAGTAATTTAATTAATTATTGTGTGATAAATATGGCAAACTTATGAAAATTCATAGCTTAAAACTCAAAGGTCCATACCTTTGAATTTTACATTTTAATTGTTTGTTTATGTTTTTTTTTAAATTTATTTCTAACATACATTTACACCAACTACACTTAAAGTTAATGATATTAATACCATTTGTTGACAATAAAATATTTTACACGTATTATAAATTTTATTTATTGACCAGAAAATTATATTGGTTTTCCAATCCTATAAAATGGAAATTACTCTTCTCCCGTACTGCAAAGATACGTTTCCATTGCCATGTTCTGAGGTTTTTCTCCAACCTACCCTAAAGTTAAAACTTGTCTGATATCAAAGAGAAGATGTCATACTCAGTTTATTGCAACACTTTTCTTGAGACATGCTGTAAAATTAAATATCATGTACAAATAGTTTAGTTTGGCCACCTTAAATCCAACTATTTGTATCGGAGAAAGGAGAGGGAGGCACTGACAAAGGGCAAATTAGCGCAATCGGATGATACTCAACCCTTAGATAACCCATGAGCTACTTAAAGACTAAATCTTCGACGTGGCTCTTCATGAGAAGGAGAAAACATCTTGATAAGCTTGTTGTTAAAAACTTTCTGGCAATAGTCACATTTTAATATAATATTTCTAATATTCACTCTGTTTTTCCATCAAGACATTTGGCGATGAAAGAGAGCAAGTAGAACTCATTTAGACTTGCTGTCGATTGCTGGAATGTAACAAGGGAAGTTAATTGTCCATATACAAGCCTTGATGGGGATGGAAGTAAGAAAAATAAGAATTTCAAAACTTACTGTTTATTTTCCATACTATAGTGTTACTGGAATATCTATTAGAAAAGGCTGCTGTAAATTACTAAGCTGTTTGGAGAGAGGGCGATATATAAACAGGTGTCCTAGGATTCAACCACACAAATTGCAAGGAGGGGTCCCAGATAAGCATTTTGAGATAGGGCACTTATGATCCCTTTTATAAAGTTTCAAAATTGTGACGCTTTTTCAATATTCGAACTGATTCGTCAATATGACGTAAGTGTGTGAATTAGATTTTCATTCAGAATGCTGACGTCTTACCCAAGTAGTCGGGAAAAGGTAGTGTTAATTCACAGTATACAGAAAGTTGAAAATTACTGGCTTTGCTACTTCGATAAGTACTAGCATACCGCAGCTGAGACTTGACGTTACAAATCCACCCTGTCCTGCGGCCGAAGTCCCGAACGGTAGGTGAGTTAGAATGTGCCAGTGTCGAGAGTATTATTATTATTATTATTATTATTATTATTATTATTATTATTATTATTATTATTATTATTTTCATCATTATTTGTTATACCTCAACTATTTTTTGTTAAACCTAAACTAACCTAACCTAGCCTATGAAAAAGTAAAATTTATTATATTAAAAAAGATTACAAGTGAGAGAGAGAGAGAAAAGGTTACACTGAGGGGTACGAACCCACGACTTTCGCATTATTAGCATGACACTCTAACCAACGAGCTAACAGGTCTACACGCTCATTAAGGAAATTATTCGCCTAAAGAATGCCTACTACTGGAATCGTAGCCAGTCGGCTTTCTCCGCTACCGTTCGGGACTGCGGCCGCGTAAAGTATAAGTCATCTGAGTGGTTAATGGGTCGTTTTCTGCTTTGTGTATCAAATGCAACAGATTGTTTACAGTTGCTCCGAAACATGTCCGAGCTTGCTGATATGCGTATGATTTATGGGGAAGCAAGAGGACATGCATCTGTAGCTGTGCAGGGATAGATTTCCAGACAGACCTTCATCCTTATCTCTCGACCTTCCAAAATGTACATTGGCGTTTCCGGGAAACTGGATCTTTAATGGTACAAGACCCGATGCTGGTGCAAAACTCCAGCCTTTGCTTACCAGGGTTTGGGGGGAACCTTCCACTAGCACTCGAGAAGTTGCCATGGCCATGAAAACGAACAAGTTCGGCGTATATCGGGTCCTGTACGAAGAACAACTATTTTGTATCACTTGCTTAAGGACCAGGCATTGGGAACAGCGGACTTCGGTTCCAGACTAGAGTTCTGCAGGTGGGCCTTACAGCGGCCGAATAAACTTCTGCTCTGTTCTCTTCATCGACGAGGCCATGTTCACAAGAGATGGGCTAATTCTGAACCATGGGAATATGAGCAGCCACATGCACTGGTGGAGGAGACTAGTTATCAGCACGGATTCAGCATTAACTTGTAGGCGATTATCGTGTGCATTCAAATAATTGAACCACACCTACTTTTGCACAGTTAAACGACGGTATCTTCAGTTCCTCAACCATGTTTTGCCTGTGTTTTTGAGAAGAGGTTCCTCTGAACAACCGACGATGCAGCACGATTAAGTCTCCCCATTTCAGTGCAGAAATACGAGGTTATCTCAAGGTGTACTTCCTGGACAGTGGATTGGAAGAGGTGGTCCTGTAAATTGGTCACCGTGTTCTCCAGACCTCAACTGCCTAGATCTGTTTTTATGGGAATATATTAACAGTCCCGTTGACACAGATCAGTTGACACAGATGATACACGGGGGTTACCTACTTGTTTGAGGTTCGTAACACTCCAGATCTGTTTGAGAGTGTGCGAGGATCATTTCTCCGCTGGTACACTCTTTGCAGGGATGTTGTAGGCCGACACAACGAACAATATATCTGGTGATCTATGTTTTATTTCTAGCACTAAAAATATCTTTTTTCTTAATCCTCCAAAATTTTTTAATTGTTTTTCACGCAGGGCGAAAAGCTCTTCATTTTTCTTGGGTATTTGGTTTTATTCAGGTACATTTCTCCTTTACTATGGAGAAAGTCGTTTATTTTTCCTTTTAAGTACTTACTATGTGTATCATCATTGACTAGAGTGGAGGAATTGTGAATTGTATTGTAAATTTTGAAATGTACCTGCACACACAACACTATATGTGCATCATAGGCCATAACACTTGGGTAATGGCTTTACCCTTGTAGAGTTACAATGTTATTCGTTAAACACATTGTAATTTATTTTGCTTAATTCGTTAGAGTGAACGAGCGGTTTTGAACAACAAAACAAATATGGTAACTATACATGAAAAAAATTAAAAGAAAAAAAAATATATATGCAGTAAAGGAGGTTCGAACCTCCTCCGCCATCATCATATTAACTTCGCTATATGCAACACGCTTTAACCACGACGCTATTCAGAAACAATGCAGAGAGTGAGTGAAACGACCGTCTTTTTCCCCAACCTCCTGTAGAGGTTTAATCAGTGGCGTGCTGACGATTACCAGATTTTATGCTATTACATGAAATTTAGAAACCATAGACCATAAGTTTTCTATCTCAAAATGCTTATCTAGGACCCCTCCACAATACTTGCAATTTATATGGTTGAATTCTGGGAAACCCAGTATATAACTTAAAATGCACAAGGTGTGCCACATTTAAAGTAAGGAACACATAAAAACTTAAACAAAGCACTGTTAGATGCACTGTAAGACAACGTGGAACACTGTAGAAGTTGCTATATTTCGAGCCAGGATGGGCTCTTGATCGCGTTGAGGACTAAGTCTAGTATATCACACGGCTTGTGTGCCTTCCTTAGTCTGCTGAGTTGGCAGCCAGAGTAACCAACTTAAAAAAAAAAAAGAACCTTCTAGATGAAGGGGGGATTTTTTTTTAATAATTAAAGAGAGAGAGAGTTTTGAATATATATCAAAACCTAGGGCTATACAAAATAATCTGGAGTCATGTTTTGTCTGTTTTTCTCTAGAAATGGCTATTTTTAAAATGTAATAATAAAATATTTATTATCTGTTCTATACCAACACAGTAATTATGTTAAATAGTTTTGATTTGAACATGAGAAATACTTCATTTCGATGCTATGACTCATATGTCCGTTCAGGTCTAGAAGAAGACAATCTGTATGAAACATTTCAGTAAAGAACGAATGTACACATTTCCAGAAACATGCGCGAACATCAGAGTGATTACAGCACTTGGGGTTTCTGCAATGAGCGGTGATTCTATTTGAGCTACTCCATGTTCAGCACTCTATCACCGTGCTGATGGTTAAATTTGTCGGCATAGACAAAACATATAAGAATAGCAAAACTACAGTTTTTAGTAAAAGGAAAAAAGAAATCATGTCTAAAATTTTTTTCTAGGACCTTATTTACATTTCTACATAAACAGCTGAAATAAAGGATGAGCAATGCTTGACGCAACCGCAAGACCGGCCTGTAGCACTATTCGGTGGAGGCGTGGAGTATATTTCCCCTCCGATGCGCGAGGCTTCAGTGTGAGTTGAAATCTAGCGCAAGCAGCATACCGCCGACATACCAGCCAGCCTCGCCGGCCGGCCGCACGCCGCGAAACCGGTTGCGTGAATGATTGTTCGCCCTGTACTAATGTTCAATAATAAAGATAAGTAATAAAACTATATATTCAACTGTTAATATTTGTGCAAACTTCTATACAAAACTTATTATATTCCGTTAGTTCTAGGGCTAATTTATGCATTTAACCAAATTACCAGTGTTAAAACAAACCCTAAGAAGTAATATATATTCATTGTATCTTTACATCTCTGCACACGCATTACAATTTCTCTTTGAATTTATTTAGGGGTATCAAAAAATGAAAGAACGCTTTTGACAAAAAAGATCCTTTATTATAATTCACATATAATCTATTTCAATCTTCCATACTGCAAAGGAAGTTGATAAATTGAAGCTTTTAGATGTTTTGACCATGTAGCATATAATCTCAATTTAAAACTTCACTTTTAATTTATTGCCTCCATTAGGAGAAGATTTGGTGCACATTTCGTACCACCAATATATCTGCTGTTGCTAGTGTTCTCTCTAGCCAGGGTTCTACTGCTGAACAAATTCCCTTCCGAGCTGTAAAAGAGGCGAAAGGCTAGAGAAAAGTAGAGCGTTGCTCGAATGAACTATGGGTTATAACAGGTTCCCAATAAAATATCTAAAAATAATTCTAACTTTGTCATCTACAAATGCAATTCTGCAGTATTGAGATTCGAATTCGGGTCCTCTGTGTTAGCAACCCAGTGAGCTATTCGGACTACCGAGTAGACAGATAATGCTTGCGTTATAAAGAAGTGGAGCTCTGGAAACTTATACCCTTGGATGCTATTGGTAAGGAAAGGAGAAATTTATCGTATTATCTGAGTACAGCTATTGGAAAAGCGTTAACAAGATTTATGAGATCGTGCGATGAATTTATTACTGATTTCTAAAGGAATTCATCCCCACTACGAGAGAAAATATTCTATTTGCTACTAAAGCAATCCTGATATTAAAGGCAATTAAACCGGTACAAAGGCAATCTTTAATTTTTAAATGTATTTTGAGTTAGTTTCAACACAAAAATTTATTGCGATATTCTGATAATTATATATATATATATATATACTTGTACCAAAATTAAATATAAAACTTTGATACCAATGCATTCGTAATTATACAACATTATTAAAAAATGATCAGAAATACAATTACCAATCACAAGGTTTATAGACCTTACGGCATGTTTTGACTTCTTCCTCTCATTTTCTTTCAGACAGCTCCTTTGCCTGAAGATTTGTAGCAAAGTTTTCCTGCACAGTGAAGTCATATCTTTTTAGCTTTAGCGATATGTTTGTGAATCTCTTAACTAGCACAGTACATCCAGCAAACATGCGTTGCAAAATGATAAGACCAACTGACGAAATTTGTCATATAAAGAGAACAACTGAAATAAAATACATGTTAACTTAAGTACTTAAAAGTATACATCTTTTATCATATGATTAGTTACAAATAAATGCATTCCTTTCAGAGGTTATAAAATAATTTTTGAAAAAAAAAAAAACATTCCGCTGCAAAATGATAAGAACACATGTCATAAATGAATCTTTTTTCACAACGTGAATCATGCGATTCGCCATACTCTCTTCACGCTTCAGTAACACAGACAGTTCAAGAACATCCATGCAGATACAACTGAGGTCTGTAATTCCTGCACGATGGCATATTGATTACCATCGCGATAAGCTGACCTGCATAAGCTTCCCCATAGTGTTCAGGTCCGGGGAATTGGCGGGCTTATTTTACGACACTATTGTGCAAAACCACTCTCTTGCGGATCTGGTAATGTGGATGATTGCATTGTTCCACTAAATATCGAATTCTTTATTCCAATCTTCTTGCCACAGGGTTACAGTTGCTCTTCAAACCACGTGTGAAAGGTATGGTTTTCTTACGACCATAAGATGTGCTTTCCTTCCATTCCCGAATTCACTCACCCCAGACCATCAGAGACTTACTTCCTTCCTTGCTGACTCTTTGAAAATACTTTCTCTTCTTTTCTGAGGACATGCCAATAGTGTGCACAACCATCAGAACAACTTGAGTTTCTTTTCATCGTTAAATATTACACGCTTCCATTCTTCCCTTCAGATGATGCGCTCCTTAGCCCACTCAATCTGTCTCTGTTTATGGTGGACTGTCGGACAGGAATTCTTTATTTATTTATTATTTTTTTTACTGCAATGCGATTGTTTATCTGACTAGCCTAGATTTGTGAATATTGACAATAGAATCTCGAGCAAGGTGTCTCAGCGATGATCAACCAGCACTGAGACTTCTGATCACTTGTCTCTTTTATCGAGGTGAGGTCTTCCAGGCGACGTTTTCATTCCATAATTATTTCCTGGCTTCTGCAAGTTATTTATCATGCATGGTGACCTGCCAAGCCTCTCGAGACGAAAATCCTTCTTCTTTGAAGGCTTTAATCTGGTCTTCTTCGAGGCTGGTCAATTCTGCCTTCAGACATATATTTTCTTCACGAACACAACAGACTCAAGGCTATTCTGCACCTGCAGAACAGTGTTTGCTGTTGAAGTTCACGAAGTATTCAGCCTGTTTTATCATTTTGCAACAGGACTATTTTCTGTCTTCCGACCTGTAGGCAATGAATGAATGCACATGTTTGTAATTTGCCCTACGATAAAGGTCATATAATTTGATGTACTTAAGTTTACATATGTTTGATTCAACTTTTTCTCTATATATGACAAGTTTCATTAGTTGATATTGCCATTTTGCAATGCATCTTATTCCATGTTAAACACGCACATATTAACACAGAAAATGCCATTATCTCATTAAATTTTAACAGAGTTCATTTCGAGTTTGTTTTTTCAAAGTTCTTCATATGTTCTACTGCCATCTACATTTTCTTTTATTTATTATAGTTTTAATATATTATATTCTATAACCTAAATAAATGATATTCTTTTCCATTTATCACAAGTAATCTCAGATCCTCAAGTGATATTTATTAGGACTATTTCACGAATAAAATAAAAATTGAAATACAATTCTTATTAACTTGGCTTACAAAACTGTAATATTTGACCTAACTTTTCCAAGCAATCTTCCGACAGAAGAATGCCGATTGTCAATAATGCCAAAAGAGAAGAGCAAAATACGGTTTTTGACTATTTCATGAATGGAATAAAAATGACATATATTTGAGCTTCGCGCACAGAATATTACCATTTATGTAAAATGTTATACTTAAAAATATACATTCTGTTCAGATACCGTGAGACTAAAATGGATAAAAATCGACTATTAGAATCGCTACCGTTTGATTTCCTAATATCAACTGAGAGAGAGAAAAAAAACACACAGTGTCTCTATTTTTCATTGTATTCTGTGGTTTCGAATTCGTAATGACAAGCTCAATTTGCATATTTGACGCTTCACCAAAATGCTTTGAAGAACCCTCCATTTTGCGTTATGATTGTCGATTGTCCACGCTTTTGATGCTATCAACACCTCCCCACCGCCTCTAGCAAAAGTGGTCAGCGATGCGTGTTCAGGAGTTATTTAGTGGAGGTATACAGTTGGCTACACTGACCACAATATAAATGCACGTAGCGTGATAAAACGATAATTTCACTCCTTAATTTGGCTGTGATTGGTGACAATTTAAAACTTTGTTTTTATTTCCATTGGTCGATTTTAACATGACGTTACATGAGTGAAATAGTCACTATAAAATAGTGATAGTTGATCGAATGAGTCCAGCCTCTTAAAGGTTATAACTTTTGTATTTATTGAAGAAAGTTTTAAATAAAAGTGTAACATTATTTGTTCTAATTTATACACAGATAGGTATATTTTCCTCGTTTTCACTGTCGTCTGAGAACTGCTTTGACTGCGTGTCATTTAACTTAATTGTGGACATTTTTTAATTCAGCTATAACGTTATAGTATCGTATTATAAACTAAATAGAAAAGTGATACAGCGCACTTGTTTTGTATCTAAAATGATTTCTTCTTCTTCTTCTTCTTCTTCTTCTTCTTCTTCTTCTTCTTCTTCTTCTTCTTGTGTTTGTCTCTATTCAGTGTCAATATATTGAAATACAGTAAGATTATATGAGTTATGGGCCACCTGCTGAGGAAGTGCAGCCGCCGCTTTCGGAAAAACACTGCGCAGTTCGGCGTATTGTTAGTGTTTTTGTTTTACTATTTATATTTGTACTACAAAGTATAAGATCGAGATGTTAAAAATGATGCCCCTAAGCGGCAATACATTGGCGGCATTTCCATAGAAAACTCATGTATTTCATCTTTTCTTCCCTAAGAACACGGCGGTTCTGAACAGTTCCTGACTTGTAACTTTATAACAATTTGACGAACAATTTCTCTACCTGCAACAAGATTGTCAGAATATTTTCTAGCGAATCGCCATATCACTTCTGTGCAAGAACCCATTTTCATGAAAGTACTGAAGGTAAAAGCCGGCTCTTCAAGATTATATATGGAGAACAATTTGCAAACAATTTAAGTACAATGAAAGCATGAGCACCATACGGACGCACGATTCGCTGCAAAGCCTGCATTCAACTACCTACACAAGCATACTGCCTTGATGTACGGCTACTCCCACTGGTAACTGGAATAACCTTGCTGTATTCTTAACACAATTAGAAGTTTTGGGGCATCCTGCTTCTTTAAAATCTCCCATATAGAACTCTACTGAATACTTATATCAAACATGTAGTCACAGAAGAATAGAAATTTTCTAGAGCCATGTTCTCCTTCATTAATTATATTCATTTTTCTTGTATTTAAAAGATTTGTCCGCCTTTAACTTTATTAACACTTTCTTTAAAATATGACAATTTCTTATTGCTTTCTAATGTATAAAATTACATTACTATATGTTTTACTTCTGTATAAGATATATGTTCCGGGAGATTTACTATTTTGAAACTATAATTTAATCAGGAGCACATACGTAAATTCTTGTGGGTAAAGCATTTTGTTCCAAAAGCCAATCGAAGTAGCGCCTAAGATGGAATTATATTTGTAGGCCATGGGTTTGAGAGACGCCAATAAAAAGCGCGGAGGAAGCAAAAAATAAATAAAAAAAAAAAGACTCACGAGGCAAAACTGATTCATGCGTCCTCTCCTCGAATTTCCCCATGAGCCGTGCATTAAGGGGCATCGACACCCAACGGGCTCTCCGCATGCCTCCCTTCCGGAAACCCATTAAAGGCACAAATATATTTCCAGCATTTATTCTCCGTTGCACTCTTTCAACATTTCTTCTCGACTTCGTTTGATCCTGGTTAATCCAATTGGCTATAGTTGTTAACACTGAAGGTTACTGTAACTCCGCCTTGGGGAATTATAAGAAACAGAAGCAATTCTAGCTAAGCAAATTTGTTCTTCTGTCTTTAATGAAGATGAATTCATTAGCAGTAAGACGCTTTAAGAACATGGTTTACCAAAGAACCTGCCAAAGGAGTTTTTAAAGCAATATCAACTGCATGTTTCATTAATTTTAAACGCATATCAGTCCCATCGGATGCATCTCTGAGCTGCTCCAGACACTATAAACAAATTCTAGCTTATAACTATGTACCTGAATTTCTAAGCACTAAAATCAGAACGAAGCGGAATGAAGTTGTGTTGGTACTCGACTGTAGACAACAGGTGAGAGAGGTACAATAGATTACGAGCTACAAATCAACCATCTTCACTTGCGCCTGTCGAGCATCAGATTTGTTCACCTGCCGGGCGGTGGCTAATAGCTTGTGATCCTGCTCTGTGCGGTTCGAGTCCCGCCAGGACCGTCCTCCCTGACTGAGGTTTTTTCTTCAGTCCTTGTAAATGGCAAATGTAGGGGAGGTACCCTAAACTTAGACATGGGACGTTTCCTTCCTAAAATAAGAAAAGGCTTTCCCAATTTATCATTTCATCTCATGTACCATCAGTGTCCACCGCCTGTGGTGCCTCAGTAGTAAAAATGGACGTTAAACACTATTAAAAATATTGCTCTGTTTGTAATGACGTATTAGTTTGAGTGCACTTAATTTGATGTTAAGTGCTTAAGAATACGAAGTCTACCTATAACCAGCTAAATAACTAATTTCAGGCCAACTCATTAGCAGGTGCTGAGTCATAAAGAATTAATTTAATGCCCTGAAGCATCTAAGTTAACAGTTTCTGAACCGTGTTTATGTGTGTGTAAACCGTCATTGAGAAAATAGCAATGCCTAAAATTCTAGTAACAGTTTATGCCGATAAGTTTAGGTATCCAAATCAATAGTTGGTGGAAATTGCGGATAACAAGGATGTAAGCTACACTGATAGGTGTTTTTGCTACCAGGAAAAAACATACGCAATCTCCTATGATTCAATGTTTCATTATACCGCCAAGGGTAGCCGAGGTCGTTAAGGCACGGACTCGTGAGAGGAAGGTCTCGGGTTCGAATACCGCCAGGACTGTCCTCCCTGACTGAGTTTTTTTCCATATTTTGCTCAGGCCTCATAAATGGCAAATGCCGGGGAGGTACCCTAAACCTGGAACGTTTCCTTCCTTAAAAATATCCTTTCGCAAAATATCATTTCGTCTCAAGTATTACGGTGTCCAACGCCTGTGGTGCCTGGGTAATAGAAACGGGAGTTAAACTACTCAAAATGTTGCATTATGGCGAACATTTCTGCTTAGAAAATAATAATAATAATAATAATAATAATAATAATAATAACGCCTATTTATTATTAAAACATATAAGTCTGGCTTTGTTACATGGTTAAAAAGAAAGATATAGTTTAAAAATAGCGAAACGAAGGAAACATTTCTTTGATAAATCATTGAGGTAAGGCACGCTTTTCATAATGGAAGAAACAACAGTTAAATGAAACATTTATATTATTAAAATTAATAAAATACGATTCTTGAAATTTGTGGTCCGCAGCTTCTTATTTTTTAAATGTTCTTAATCCTGCGGGTTTTATACTTTTTGCAAGATAAACAGGTAGCGCTATAAAACAGGCGTCTTTGTTACATGCAAAAAATGGCATTAACCACTCACATTACTAATGGTCACTAAGATGCGTTCAGAGGAGAAATGAGTTTAAAGCCAGGCAATCTAAAAGGAAATGAATAATGTATTGTGCATCTGGGAAACAGGTATAGAAATTTTGAAACGTCGCTGAAAAGCTTCGATCTGCTCCACATTACGTCACTGCAGTGCGTCATTTACTCGATGATTCGGAGCAGAGGGCCAAGGAATGGGCACAAGTATCATCTTAACGGAAGTCGAATATGTTGAAATTTGTATTTTGAAAATATACAAGAACAAATAAAAAGTCAAAATCCTCTAAATATAAAGCAATGATGTGATACTGTTATTACCGCATGGAACCTGCAATAAATACACCAGAAGCATCCTAGCAGCAGTTGATTAACAAGACAGATTCAGCCTGGCATTATATCCACCTCCTACCTACCCACCTAGCCTATGTTAAAAAGGTTATGAAACAGACCATGTATAAGTAAGCACGCTTTCGCCCTTGAGAAAGCGACCCCTAAAAAGAGAAACCATAAATGTAACGTGTCAGAAACGCTGGGAAGAAAGCAGAATTTCAGCCATTCGGGAGGCCAGTTTTCGATTCCCCCTTCGAGAATCTTCACACATGTTAAGCCAACCAGAGAATAGGATTTAGGACGCGTCTAGAATATTCTATAATTTGTATTCTACCACAGTGATGCGTAAAGAAATCACAAAAAGCCCAATTTGGAAGCATTTCGGTTCAGTTTTGTAAAAGCAGTAGCACAGGGCAGTGTGTAGGGACTGTCAGCGGAAAAGTTATGAACAGTGATCGAATGATTTGTTTAGTTATCAAGAGTTTAGTGTGTCGCTGATAAAGGAAAACCGCGGGATTATGTTTGTTTCAACTCCTTGCCGGTGGTCCAGACTTTCGTGAGTTACAAGTGAACTTTGAAGTAAACTCTGTGAACTGTGCAACCAACATTATTATTAGACAGCGCTCCATCCATCGTCCTTTCCTCTCCTGTCGATTAAATCCAGAAAAGCTCGGCATTCAAACCTGAGAAGAACGCAACCTCCGATAGCGGCCGGATATGGTGTTCAGGACATCAGCACAGCCGAGACATCTAGGGGAATTCAAGACTCACCAGCGGGAAATAATCGAAGCAACAGTCGGAGACAGACAAACGGCTGGCCCATCTGAAACCGGCCCACTCAACCAATACATCTCCAAAAGTCAACATTAAACCAATTAATTCTCCCTTGATATAGCTCATTAATTTCTCCTACTAATAATCATAGCTTATATAATTAACCACCTTATTAAAACCGCCGCAACATGTACAAATAGTGAAAATCAGTTTATAGCTTTCAGTTAAAAGACAAAGATACACTCTGTGGGTCATATCCTTTTTACGACAAGGTAAACAATTAATAGTATAACAATATGAAAGTGCAGAAAAAATGTCCATCTTTGTAGCGCAAAGCAAGGAGATTTTGGATTCCTTCACCATTTGCTAGATTTTCTCTTCCTACATTGATCTTTCAATAATTCAAGCGCTTCCATCGGAATTCTTACAGACTTTTCCGCAACAACCCTCACTTTTAACCGTTCTTTTTGGAGCTGCTAGGATTCTGCACTGTCACATAAAATATAGAAATAACACTCGGTAATATTTTCAAAACAGATATTCGAGTAAGACCTACCTCAATTTCTATATTTCAGTTCCATTATCTTTATTTAGTGGTTAAAAGCGCTACATGCTTCACGCCAGTGCATTTCTTTTGTTCGGTCTCTGTTCGGGACATACAGACTAGATGACGTTCTACTGCAGTTTTTCTTTATTCTGTAGTAAAGGTGAATAAGGTATATTCAATTAGTTTGCGCCATGCTTTGTAGCCTTTCCGCACAAATAAGCAAAAGAACTGCACCTTATCTTCCTGCACGATGTCTTTCTTAGATGTACTCTCACAGCGCGAAGAAGAATAAAGTTTCCTTTGATGTTAGAACGAGGCTTCTCAGAGACCTCCCTGCTCTCTAGGTACTGTGTGGAAACTGCTAATTCAGAACATAACGTAAATGATAACAAAACAGGAGACGTAGCATCCTTGGAAAATGTCAGCTCGCTCTTACCTGATGAGAACATAAAGTGCCTGTTATATCCATAATTGTCTTGGTGTGGTGATATTTACTGTTTATAGGTTATATACATAAATGGGCCTTTAACTGTCAGAAGCAAGCCATCTGCGTCATTAAGCTACTAAAACCGGGAAATGCTCCTCGGAAATCCCGTGCGGCGTGCGCCATAATTAAGGTCAGAACTATAAGACCCTTAAACACTTTGTGTGCATTTAGGGGCTACTGTGTACACGCTAACCGCACTGACCAAACTGCTTTATATAGCAGCAATTAATAGAAGTAGAATACAGATAGAATCACATATCAAAAATGTTGAAACACAAGCAAATCTTTATTTTAATATAATCCAAATTTTAGTCAAATACGTATGCCCTTCAGCTATTCAAAGTATAACGTTTAACAACTTCTTAGATAAACAGCTGTAATACTTAGTAATCTATAGAGACTGGATATTCAGCCATTGAAAATGCAGAAAAAGTTAGGCAAAAACACTTATATTATATACTATAAAAGATAAAGATAAGCTATTGTGTCCCTGAAGGGCAAAGGTGTCCTAACAAGTAGAGAAACTCACTTTTTCCTAACGTGGTGAGCTATTCCACGCTAGTTGTTCCTATGCTGTTTAACACACTCTTTGGTTACCCCATTTCTCACTGCACTAGTTGCTTCTCGAGAGATTTCCATTTTTCTCTTCCTCTTTCTACCCTTGACCATCTGGTCCTGCATGTTCCTTGAAGAGGTCCGTCCATCTTCTTCTGGGTCTGCCTTGTGTTCTTTTTCCTATCCGGGGGTCCCACGTGGAGATCTTGTAGGTTCATCTATTGTCCTGCATTCTTGCGACGTGACCGCTCCATTGCCATTTACTTCTGGTAGCTATTTGTGCGATGTCTGTTGTCTGAGATAACTGATATATTAATACTATAGGTATTTTGTCCTTCAAAGTTATTACCAGGATCTTGCGTTGCATTTTTCTTTGGCATATTTGGATTTTTTTATTTTGTTTTTCTGTTAGTGACCATATCTGGCACCCATATAGTAATACAGGGTATGCACAGGCTTCGAGCGTCTGGAATCTGATTTTCTTCGTTATTGTTTGGTGTAATAATATAAACTTAAAGGCCCAAACTGCTCTGCAATTTAATGAGATGCTTCTTTGCACTTCTTTTTCCATTTTATCATGGAAGGAAATCTGTTGTTCTAGGTATGTATATTCGCTCACATGTGTGAAGACTGTTCCATGTATTTTTATCGGGATTTCAGGTCCGTTTGAAATTAACTGCGTCTTCAGTTTGTATAGTGACAGTTCTGCATTTTTGCTATGCTTACATAATTATTCCAGCATAGTTTGTAGTGTTTTCGTTGTTATGGCGAATAAGACCACATCGTCGGCAAATCTTAGTCGACTGCCATTTATGTTGATTTCGAATTCATTATGCCAGTTCATTTTCCTGAATATATACTCCAATACACAGGTGAAGAGTTCGGGAGAGATTGGATCGCCTTGCCGAAATCCTCTTTCTAGTCGGAATGGTTGTCCTTCTATAGGCAGTATATAAAGGTATACCGGATATTTAGACATTAAAAATATAAGAATATACACCTATAGGCACAAAAAGTATTAGACACTATTAACGGAAACAAAAAAAAGTATTTTTGTTATTAATTGAAGTTGTAATTAATTTCTTTGTGTATAATGAGAAAATAATTTGAATGAGTCATACCTCTAAACAACAATAACATTTGTAATGAAAAAATCACAAAACTACGCAATACACTTACTGAACAACTGATTTTTGTTCTCAATACTTTTGTATTTACATGTGCAGAATGTGAAAAGTTCAGTGTAACAAAGGTTGCCGCAGGAAATTCCTAGATATTAATTAATATTTTAATTCGGTATCTCAGTGAAAATGTAAGATGGTGAATAAGGTATATAGTCTGGTTTTCATTTCGTTCGAGGGGCATCTAAAAGAGTTTCCTTATCGGAACCTTGCCACGCTGTAACTGCAGTAGTTTCCTAACTTACACACTGTCAGTCATAGATTATTACTTTATAAAATAAAATCCACCGCAAAACATTCCTTACAATTGTTACATTGGAACAAACAATTACTACTTCTTATTCCCGCCAATAAAGCATTAAACTGCAATAACAGAAAAATTGCAAAAATTATAAAATAATTACAAGAAAGACATAAACAGCCAACAAAGTACCAAAAATGCCAATATAAAACATTCCCATAATATTTGTTAGTTCATGAATATAATTTATGTAAACTTAGAACTTATTTAACGGTCACCAAAGGCTTTTGGGCATACATTCGGGCTCTAGTAATTATAGTAATTCAGAGTGCATTTTATTGGACATTTAAAGTCTGTACTCAGACAGGTACAGCAATATATAGTGGCGTATGTTCAAGAGCGCTGTAGAAGAAATATTCTCGTTTAGTTTATTCGAGGACCCAAAGCATACTTTTCCGGCAGATTTCAGAGAAGAATTCTCTACGATGAGTGATATATTTCGTTTTAAAACGATAGAATATATAAAATAAAGAGAAAACATAGTAAGTTATATTTGTTGGTTTTAAAATGGCCTATGCTAGTGTTCAGAGATTTGGGTAAAGCTGTGAGAATAATTCTTGGCAAAATGCTAAAAGCTCTGATGCAGATATACAGGACGTGAAACTCAGTGTTAATATAGACCAAAATATTATATCATAGCGCAGATCAGCAGGCACAGGAGTTCGTTAGGGATGTATTCTGTTTAATCTACAGAGGGTGCCAAAAATATATGCACACTTCAAGCAAAGAAAAAACTTTGTTAACATAACAAAACTGAATTCACACAAACAGAAAATGATGAGCACTAATCATCTTAGACTTTTACAGTTACAACAGTTGCTCAAAATGATCACCATCGGCGCCGAGTACGTTGAACTACTGATTGAGCAACGTTTGCGAAAGTGTCCTCAGCGATTGCATCACACGCCGTTTTAATTTCTTCCCGAAATGCTGACAGTGTAGCTGATTTTCTACGGTATACGGTACCATGAATCTTAAAATTGTCTCGAATGCATGCAATTGTTACTCGTGTTGGCGGTTCTGTTCTATACACAGGTCTCCATTGTCTTGGAACTTCAACAACATTCTCGGTTTTCCAAAACCATTTCAAAATTGCTTTCCGCTGTTCAAACGACAATCTTCCCTCCATATTGTTGTAGCAACGCTAGCATAAAGTAATGTGAGTCACTTCTGTTTACAGATCATACGATAATCTTGGCTTCATTTGTTCATCGTTGATTTACCTGTCACGTAGCAACGCTATCATAATGTATGTGTCACATCTGTTTACACACCGCCACGGGTGGCCAAGGTCGTTAAGGCGCGGACTCGTGAGTGGGAGGTATGGGGTTCGAATCCCGCCAGGACCGTCCTCCCTGGCTGAGGTATTTTCCAGATTTTTCTCAGTCCTCATAAGTGGCAAATGCCGGGGAGGTACTCTAAATTTAGGCCTGGAACGTTTTCCTTCCTTAAAAAAAATCTTATCTAATTAACCATTTCATCTCATGTATCACCAGTGTGATGCCTCAGTAATTAAAACGGGCGTTAAACACTATTAAAAAATATATTGCGAGTCACAAAATTTGGCTATATATGAGCATTTTCTTGTGAGTTGTTTTCGTTCATATATCCTACTGTGTTATTCTTTTTCTTTCAAATGGTATATCGTAGTTAATCATGTTAAGTTCGACGACTGATGAATCAAACACATTTGTAATATATGACATTTTACAACAATAAACGCATCATCACCGCTTCCTTTTTGGCTGATTTACCTCAACAGTTTGATATACCCCCACATTGGATAGGAAAACCTTAAATACTTTATAAAGTCTCTCTCTCGACCGCGAGAATATTGTTGTCAAATTAATAAAATATTACTTATTCTTTATCAAACGTTTCAAATTCCACCTAAGCTAACCTGAATTATGCAAAAGTGATGGAAATAAATAGCCTCTCCTTGAAGATGAGTTAAAATTGACAACATGAATCTTTAGAACACTGGGCCAGTGAATCATGTGAAGTAGTGGGCCGGTTCCACTGTACATTGTTGCTTTCTCATTTTTCTACAGGTCCTCACCTGTTTTCTTTATTGTTATAACTAACATTTGATTTTTATGCTTTTTGTAGATTATGTGAAGAGTTTGGAGGTTTTTTCCTTCTTATATTCAAAGATATTGCTATATTGAGTGAAAAAGTAAAACATATCTTTAAAAGTTCTTCCTCAAAGAGGAAATACTTCGCAGATGATCCGACATTAACAAGAAACCTTTGGTTCATATTTTTAAATTTTGTAAACCATGGATTATAATTATAATTAAAATTTATAAAAAATATGCCAATTAGGATTTTGATATATTGTTATAGTGTATCCTAAAATAGTAATTAACTAATAATATTACATTAAAAAGTATATATAAATCACATAAAACACGAGCATTAGAATTAACTAACCACAGTACAACACTACCTGACCCCTCCCTTTGCGACTACTAATCAGGTCATGTTGTCTGGGAGTTTTTCCTTACACTCAGAACGTTAATGCCAGATAGCTTTAATGCGTCAAGGTATCCGAGCTAACATTAATTAACTTCTACAGACTTACATCTATAGTTCACAGACGTCATAGTCAAAGTGGCAATAAATAAAACATATGGGAAGCAAATATATTTCACTTGCAAGCCACGATATAATTGCAGAAATGTGTATTCTAAGTTCTGATTACATTTCTTCAATTTTGTCTATAAAAGAGTGTAGAAAATGATTTTTTACAGAATAATTTACCTTTTTCCACACCGTAAGTATGTGGCTATCTCAAAATAAGAGATTCATACTCTACAAAGCATTTCAAGAAGCGTATGGCGGTAATGTTACACAATAATCGCCGTCACGTTATCGTCTGAAATAGAATTTCCGCTGTTTTGTTTCATTTGGTTTATTTACGGACACTCTTTAATATCTCAGGTCATCAGCGTCCCATTCAATTCAGGGCGTGAAACGGCCGACAAATTTTGTTTGATTTGATTTATTTATGGACGCTCTTTAATATCTCAGGTCACCAGCGTCCCATTCAATTCAGGGAGTGAAACGGCCGACAAATTTTGCTCAGAGGCCTCTTTTTTCAGGTTTGAGGTTCTTTATCGTGCCGTAAATGTACGACACGGGACCCACGGCTTTACTTCCCTTTCGAAGGAAGCCATACTTAGGATTTTTATGCCCGAAGAAATCCATCGATCCAGGCCGGGTTTGAACCAACGATCTTGGGTCTACGAGGCAAGTATGGTTACCACTACACCACCAGGCCGCGAGAAAAGTTTCTCGTCATTAGCAATTGCGATTTTGCCGAAAGACAAACAGACAGTGATTCATATTCTTCTCTCTGCATACTGTAGCACAGATCTGCTAGTTAAGAATTAGTAACGCGTTTGCCTCAAAGCTTAAATTAGGTGTTTTTCTAGTATAAAATAATACATTGCATCATTTCATTCAATATATAAACATAATTTGAGTATTCTGCTATTAAAGAATCGAGGAAATAAATTCTTCTCTCGCTTTTTGGTTTTAGCTTATCAACGGCGAAGGTCGCAAGATGCCCGGAACGATAAAACATGATGAAGCGAGCTGTTTACACAGTAAATGAGCTAGCGGTTTACCTTACCCGATACTTTGCCTTTCCTCAAGGGAACAACGCGAAAGGGCCGCAAGCGCAAGGTATTTACATCGCGATTCGTTATATTGGAAAGCAAGCAAATACATCTGCTGTATTCAGCCAGCAACCGGAGTCAAGCATTTAAATTTTTTACGCATCAGAAGCGAACACAAAAGTGTTTTCACTTATATCAGGCGATTGAATCCTTAAGGCATCGCTCTTACCAAATGCAGCGCTTACTTAAAAAGAAAAATCTTACAGTTCTAATAATAACTTAAAGTAAGAAAAACAAAGATGTTTCTCAAGCATTTTTATATCCTACCACGCCCCTTATCTAATTTTACTATATAAATAACGATGATGTTTTCACGACTCAGGAAATGTCCTTCAAATGCACGTCAGAAACAACAGATACATGCTCATCACGTGACAGCATGGTGTTAGGCTTAAATGAGAAATTATCTTGCACAATTTTTCTGGTCAACATGCTTCTTGTCAATGATAACTATCCTATGTTAATTTTTTTTTTAATTTTAATATATTTGTATTGGAGCAGAACTGAATATTTTACTTTCATTAAAATAGATGGGTTCAAGACTATAAATTCTTAGATATTAGTCGGCCTCAACGCACACATGTCAAATAAAATAAGTCATAATTCATAGGTAATAAGTCATGGCAATTATTTTTTTCCCCTCGCGAACAAGGAACAAAACGAAAAATTTAAGATATAAAAGTGAATGGAGTGTTCTTTCGAATAAAGCCACCAGATGGTGTATGTAAGCAGGGCTGCGTATCTCAGCACGGCCGTAAGTTCAGTTAGTGAGCGACAGTGGTCAGGAATGGAAGTAGAGCGCGTATGTGAAAATTGCATTTCTCCGCGGCAGGAATGCACGAAAATGCCACACAAGGCTACGGGAAGCACTGGGTGCGCATACCCTGCCCTAGTGGCGACGTGGATTTCTTCCTGAAATCTTGCCAGATTGATGCGACATGTTTCGTAGCGAGTCTATTTCTGTACCTCATTTAATTGATGTGAAATCACTTTGCACACAATTTTCGCATGTTCGGCCCTCCCATAATTTGCGGTGCATTGTTTTTGCCCTTGTAATTTCTCAAGTGTACAGTGCCTATCATCGCTTAAGCATCGTTTCAGCACCATCACCCGTACACCCTTGTCCGCGGACACAGGACGCCCACTGCGCGGCAGATAGGCTGCCCATTATGCCCAGCTCCACTGTTCAAAGGGCAGGGTATGCGCTTCCATGTTTCACGTAATTTTTGCGGCATTCGTTTTTTACATACATACGTCGTTCACTCTTCATGCCTCCATTACTGACCATTGTCGCTCACCAATTGAACATTACGGTTGCTAAATCACGCAGTTTTGTTTACATACACTATATGGTAGCTACATTTGAAAGTACATTGCATACACTTTCAATCGTATATCTTTGATTTTTCGAGTTGTCACTTGTTCGCGAGGGAGAAAAAAGTTGTCATGACTTATACTTCGTATATCAGCATAAACAACAATTCCCAGTATATGCTAACGCTATGCAGCTGCATGCGCGGGCTTTGTTCTGCTCACACTGCACCAGAATGCGAAGTTTACACTTGTTATAGGCATATATGAGTTAGCGATGTATTGCGCACTTTAATGCAAGACGTCGAGCTATCTTTTCCATTCCGTAATATATAACTAAAACGCAAAAGGAAACCAGCGTTTTTGCTTGCTAAATATTCATGATGCATCATATAAACCGTAAGTGTATCAAAGATTTTGTTTTGCTCTTTCACAAAATTTGAAAAATGCATGAGATCGCATACACAATCTTCTCCCCTAAGGGTGAAAATAAAAAGCAGGGAAAAGCAAAACCTTTTCAGTTACTACATCTCATAGCATATTCACTCTAGTCAACGTTTTAAGAAAATACCCGCATCTCTTATCGCTGGCAAAACGCCACGAACAGATCAGACAGCAAATTGAAGTACTTTATCACAACACATGTTTACTTTTTATCCACTTTGTACAAAATGCTAAACACCAATTTGTTAACACGATTGTCATAAAAACAACTATTATAGTAATTTGGCCATCTTCAAGATATCCCTGAGTAAGGCCGAGGTTACATTGGCATTAATTTACATTGCAATTCATTTACTTATTTTCATTAGTGTACATTACTGTAAGGGACAGTAAAGAACGCTACTAATCAACAATAATAATGACTTAGTCCCGCACTATTCAATGCTTTGCGTACACCAATACTGTCTGCGCTCTGTAAGCATCTTAGCTCTTGTCAAAACAGTGACGCACCGTGTTCGGCGAAATCACACCTGGCCCATTAGATGAATATACGAGGGTAGGTCCGTAAGTTTCGGACCTAACCATTTTCTAGGGATGACAAAACAAAAGCTATATTTCACTTTTCAATATACTTACTCTTTATTGCAAGACATTTCTCACATCTTTGAACTAACATTTCAATTCCCCACCCCCAAAATAGTAAGAAGTCTTGTCTGCAAAATTGGCATACAGCATACATCACTTCTTCGTCACACTTAAATTTCCTTCCTCGAAGGCCCTTCTTGCATTTTCAGAAGAGAAAATAGTCAATGGGAGCTATACTTGGGCCGTAGGTGGATGGCTGATATTCTTGAAGCCACATTTCTTCACAGCTTCTTTTGCAGTAAGATCTGTTGCACAGGTGCGTTGTCCTGAAGAAGGCGCATACCACCACGCAGCTTTCCTCGCCTTTTCGCTTTGATGGAAGCACGTAGTCTGTGCAGTAGGCCAGCATAGTACTCCCCATTTACTGTGGTGTTCCTCTCCTTGAAGTCAATGAAGAGTATTCCTTCACAGTCCCAAAAATTTGTGACCATGATCTTCTTGGTTGGCTAAGTGACCTTGGCCTTTAGGGGCGGTGCTTCGCCAGGTTTACGACACTCCATTAATTCTCTTTTTGACAAGGAATCATAGTAGAGGACCATAGTTTCACTCTGTTACAATCGTTTGCAAAACTGCTCTCTCGTTACCACGCCGGAGCTCCAAAAATGTCTGACAACAGATGACTCGTTGCTGCTTTTGGACTGAGAAAAGAAGTCTAGGCACCCATATTGCACTAACCCTATTCATGTTTAAATGTTCATGAATAATTCGAGGGACTGCTGTTTTAAAAAGGCCCAACCTTGCTGCTATTTCTGTAACTTTGAACCGCCAGTCTTCCACAATTTCTCCTTCCACAAGAGCGATGTTTTCAGCAGTGAGCGCTTCCAAGGGCCGACCTGCACGCTCTTCGTCTTCAACGCTTTCTCGACCCATTCGAAAAAGTTTGGCCCATTCTTTTACGGTAGAATATGAGGGGGATGCTTCCCCATATACACCAATCGCTGTTTAATTTGATTTGGAGTAAGTACTTCTTTTGTAAAGAAATTAATAACAGCTAGATACTCCATTTTGAACATGTCACAATCTTCTTCACACAGCCTTCTTTATGCAACTACATCTGAATAACTGAACACAAGTTACAGCTGCATTATTTAGTTAATAGATAAGTTATGACGCCATATAAGGCTTTTGTGAGGGCGATAATCCAAATAGGCGAGGCCGGTAACTTATGGACCTACCCTCGTATTTAAGAGATCCATGTCCAGAGAGCTTTGAGAAGACCTTGGAATATGGGCACCAGTGTTAAGCTAACAACAGTCAATAAAGTTTTCTTTTTACTCATGAGGAAGTGTTTAATATTGAAGAAAGCTACAGAGAAAGGCCCCACTTTGCGAAACGGTTGACAGGGTGCTGCTTGAGTAATGATTTTGTGGGGTGTGAGCTATGTTGGTGTTATCATACTCCGTTTCTGTTAAAAGGAGTTGAACACAACCGCGAACATGTGGAACCTGAACATGACTTTGTTAAATAACAGACATTGGAGTTTCCAGTATGATTCGGCTCCAACCCGCATTCGGGCTCAAGATTGGCTTTCTAGAAACTCTGACCTGAGCCCATTAACTACAAACTATGGTTCGTGTTAGGGTGTTTAAGAAACGGAGCCTTATCAGTATAGAGTCTCAAGCGGCCTTTAGAGTCAGCAGTGGCAAATTTTCCAATGGTTTAAGTACATGACAACTTTGGTAAAGTGTGAGGTCAAAAGAGGGTCTTTTTGAGAACTGTTTGCAGCTAAACATTAGGATTACATGCGAGAACAACATGTCAACAGCAGATAAAAGATGAAAATGTCGTGGTTAATTCACAGTATTTATGACAAGACTAGGTATATAATCATAAAATGGTGACAAGTAACTCCAGAATACTTTTATTTGAACGTTGGCAAAATTCACACAAACAGCAGAAAAACGGGAATATTTTTTCAGTGAATAAGCTTTGTTTGAGTGAATGGGCGAGTTCTGTATTGTTTTCGGAACGTTGGTTTCATGTAGCGCGTGATGGGGCCTCTAACAAAGACTTGGTGTTGTATGTTAAAGCTTTGTTTTCCTGATTGTTTCATTGCATCATTGATTGAGCGTTTTACTACTAGAGGTAATATGATAAAGTAGAATCGGTTATACAACAAGTTTCAGAAAAGGAAAATCCCACATTTCTTTGAACAATTAAAATATAAAAAGCTTGTATACCAGTAAGAGGAAGAAAAGATTAAAACTGTGTAAAGGGGCACGGTGGCTTTTGCGTTAAAACGAAGTATGAGATCCATAATTTCCGACCTCGCCGATAAGGAGTATCGCCTTTACAAAATCTTTATATGGTGTAATACTTTATTTATAAAGTAAATAATTGCAGCTCTAACTTCCGCTTCGCTGTGCTAAGTTGTTCAGATATAGTTGCATAAAGAAGGCTATGTGTAGAAGATTGTGACATGTTCAAAATGGAGTATCAAACCCTTATTAAATTCTTCACAAAAGAAGAACTTACTCCAAATTAAATTAAACAGCGATTAGACGGTGTATATGGGGAAGCATCCCCCTCATATTCTACCGTAAAATAATGGGCCAGACTTTTTCGAATGGTTCCAGAAAGCATCGACGACGAAGAGCGTCCAGGTTGGCCCTCGGAGGTGCTCACTCCTGAAAACATCGCTCTTGTGGAAGGAGAACTTATGGAAGACCGGCGGCTCAAAGTTACAGAAATAGCAGCAAGATTGGGCCTTTCTTAAATAATAGTCCTGCGAATTATTCATGAACATTTAAACATGGATAAGGTTAGTGCAAGATGGGTGTCTTAGACTTCTTTCCTCAGTTCAAAAGCAGCAGCGAGCCATTTGTTGTCAGGCATTTTTGGAGCTCTACCGTGGTAACGAGAGAGAAGTTCTGCAAACCATTGTTACAGGAGGTGAAACTATGGTCCTCTACTATGATCCCTTGTCCAAAATAGAATCAATGGAGTGGCGTAAACCTGGCGAAGCACCGCCTCTAAAGGCCAAGATCACTCAATCAACCAAGAAGATCATGGCCACAAACTTTTGGGACAGTGAAGGAATACTCTTCATCGACTTCAAGAAGAGGAACACCACAGTAAATGGGGAGTACTGTGCTGGCTTACTGCACAGACTACGTGCTTCCATCAAAGAGAAAAGGCCAGCAAAGCTGCGTGGTGATGTGCGCCTTCTTCACAACAACGCACCTGCCTGTGCACACAGCTGTTGTTGCAAAGGAAGCTGTGAAGAAATGTGGCTTCAGAAATTTCGACCATCCACCCTACGGCCCACAATAGTTCCCCAGGGATTATTTCTTCTTTTCAAAACTCAAGAAGGACATTCGAGGAAGGAAATTTAAGTGTGGTGAAGAAATGATGGATGCTCTTTATGCCCATTTTGCATACAAGACTTCTGGCTTTTTTGAAGGGGGGTTTAAATGTTGATTCAAAGGTATAGAATTGTATAGCAATAAAGGGCAATTATATTGAAAAGTGAAATATAGTTTTTGTCTTTATCATACCTAGAAAACGGTTAGGCCGGAAACTTATGGACCTACCTTCGTATGTGCTCTAAATGTAAAATATCAATTCACGAAGAGCGTGCGGTTACTGATGAAGGCGATAAAGATGTTTTCATCTGTGAATTTTGTAAGAAATGGACACTGAAAATTGTAGTACTTTCAGTTTACATGCAATTTTATATTTTGTGATATTTCTAAAATTACTTTTAGGTGTTCATTTAATGTTAACTAATGTAATAGACACTTCGCTTTATAATTTAATGTATGTAAAGTAATATACTAGGCATTTTTCTTTCTAATTCGTTTAATATATAACTTTTATAAACATGAAGATTCATTTTGACATTATAAATTGTGAGTTTCATGTCAGCTTATGATTGTATTTCTTTAAATATATAAATAAATTAATTTATAACCTAAAATGCTTTAAAAGATGTTAAAATATGCAGACTTCTTAAAATCAATAAGGTAGATTTTGGAAACCTCCAGTGTGATTTAGGGAACTAGTTGCTTATATTTGCAAGCATTTAAATGATTGATTATTGTATTCTGAAATTGATACAAGAAATAAATTAAAAATTGGAATTATGTTAAAAAAAACTTGAAATAAGCAACATTACCCTACTTAATCTTAAGCTCTACATATGTTCCCTGCCCTTGTAAGGTACGTTGGAAGTGACCAAAATTTATAAAACAAAAACCCAAGAAATTTGAAACCCAAATGGAAGTCCCAACCGTTACTGCCTGAACCACTTGGTTATCTGTTACGGTGCAAACACATCATTATGCTGACGAAGTCCCTGCAATCATCCAAGCGTGTCATACAATATCTCTGCTTCATACCGGGAATACTGTACCGCATTGTTCAAATGCAGTTCTTGGGCGTTTATCTGGCAAACTACTGGCATTTTCTCACTGTTTTGGGCACGCAAATACGCAATGAACAATGAACTGCAGATAACAATAAAATCAAACTGTGGATTGGTTTGAATCGCGGCCAAGTGTATGTGTGCAAAATCTGAGTGTCATCCGCAACGTTCATATTTTGCTTTTGCCGTCTCTTTTCGGTATGCGACTTTCTTGATGCTCCCAAAATTTTGGGGGTTATTTTTAATTAATCGGTATCAGGAAGACGAATGGTTTTCTGGAAGGATGAAAGTTTAAAATATTTTAATATAAAATTATGATTTGTGGAGTCATTAGATTTATTTTAATTTTTTTTTTTTGATTGATTTATTTATGGACGCTGTTTAACACCTCAGGTCATCAGCGTCCCATTCAACTCAGGGCGTGAAACGGCCGACAAATTTTGCTCAGAGGCCTCTCTCTCAGGCTTGAGGTTATTTTTCTTGCGTAAATGTACGACACGGAACCCACGGCTTTACTTCCCTTCCGAAGGAAGCCATACTTAGAATTTTTACGCCCGAAAAAATCCATCGGTCCTGGCCGGGTTTGAACCCGCGTTTTGGGTTTAATTCTGGAAGGATGAAAGTTTAAAATAGTTTAATATAAAATTATGATTTGTGGAGTCATAGATATAGATTTATTTTAAGTTGTGATTATTTATTGTCTATTTGTTTTATTAGCTTTTTTGTCTATTGATCATATCTTTATTAACATTTATTTTAAGAGTTTATTATATCATGAATGATATAGTTGTTTTTGTACAATGGTAGTTATTAAGATGAAAGTTTTAAATATGATGCTATTTAGATTAAATATTTACTTGTAAACTATTTACACCATATGGTTAGAGTTTATGTGTTTTCATGTGGTTCCTGGCCAGTATAAAAACTATGAGATATTTGCCAGTCCAGTATCTAGCATTGACCCCGAATGTGAGCTTTTTGTGCCCAAACTCTTACGTCGAGTTAATTTTTCAAATTACATCTCTCTTATTTAATAGAACGATCTGTTATAAAGCAAACACGCATATCAATCAAAAACCTTACCGTATCAGACTTAAGCCGAAATATTTCAAAGAACAAAGGAAGATCGCTACCTTGCTCCAGGCAAGCACAACTTGGAGCGAATTGAGGAATTCTCTGAGAAAAGAAGAAAGAAGAATGCTCTTCCTCCAGCTATCAAAAGAAGCATAGAAACAGCATAACAATGGGACGCGGACATATTTCAGTTTGCCAAATTAGAGTACAGTGGAGGATATCATAGCCTTTGTGTCGAACATCTGCATTGAAAATCCAACTTCAGAGAAACTTCAAACTTTTACATGGCCCATAAAAGAGGAGCTGGACCATATTATTAGTTCCTCACTATGTCAAAGTCCTTCATAAATGTTTCTTTCTTCTTTAGCCGTCTACTATGGCAGTTACTTTGCAACCATATTATCTCGTTTCTTATAAAGGTGCCGGTGAAAAATAGCAATGAAGATTTAAAAACAAACAAATATGCTTAGGTGGCGAAAGTGTTAGGAACATGATCATTTCGTACAGTGCTGATAACTGCCGCTTTTTCACTGTTGCATAGCATTTCCACCAATGGCCCAATCATAAGTGACCTAAGAACCCGGAAACCATCATGAGGAATTGGCTACAAGGCTGAGGGCAAGGTTGCGTTTTGCTTTTACTAAAAACATTTAAATAGCATTGAATTTAACGCCCGTTTTTACTACTGAGGCACCACAGACGGTGGACACTGATGATACAAGAGATGAAATATATTGCGAAAGGATTTTTTTAAGGAAGGAAACGTTCCAGGCCTACGTTTAGGGTATCTCCCAAGCATTTGCCATTTATGAGAACTGAGGAAAACCTGGAGAAAAAAAAAACAGTCAGGGAGGACGGTCCTGGCGGGATTCGAACCCCAGACCTCCCGCACACTGTCGGCGCCTTAACAACCTCGGCCACTCGTGGCGGTTTTAAATAGCATTGAAATGGTATTATGAGGTGCCAAAATAAGACTTATTAACATATTTTTATAAACTGTGCTGAAGAGCAGTTCTATGTGAGAAATGCCTGTATAAAAGTTGGTGAAATAGTGCCTACAAACTGCCATTAAACTTCTTTCCCTAGTGCGGCATTTAGAAACAGAAACTGAACTGGATATTGCAATGTTCTATAAATGCTGAAAGGTGATCCAGAATTAATGAAAATAGAACACCCCTCCATGGATTTGCTTTGCATGCCGCTCAAGGGAATATCAGGAAGGTTCTGCTCTGTCGAGTTCTGATTGAAAAGGAAGAGCTAAGGAGGTGTACGTAATTTGCTCTGTCTGTGGTTAACATAAAGAGATTATTTCGTTAAAAGTTTAAGAGTTTGAATAACTTCAATTATTAAAAGGTTTAGATTTTATCATCTTGATGTATTTTAGTGACTTCTATGAGGATCACGGCAAGATGCTAAAGATAAACGTTTATCAAGAAAATTTGTGTTTTAAATTTATTTAAATTATATACTCTTTTAAATGTATTGTAAACTTTGTTATTTCATAAAATGTCTCATATATTAACGCTTTTTTGCAATGTTCCCCAAAACATTACTTTGTCATGAATCCTGAAAACATGTGAATATTCCGAAAGCTTCAGTTATCTGACAATAGAAGGCGAAAGTTACATTAAATTATATTATTTGTTGTTCTTTCCTACTAAATTGATGCTGTGTGCAAACCACAAAGCTTCCTTTGGAACGGAAGTAAAGCCGTGGGTCCCGTGTCGTACATTTACTGCACGTAAAAGAATCTCAAGCCTGAAAGAGAGGCCTATGAGCAAAATTTGTCGGCCGTTTCACACCCTGAATTGAATGGAACGCTGATGACCTGAGATGTTAAAGAGCGTCCATAAATAAAACAAATAAAAAAACCATAAAGCATTTGATGATGAGATATTGCTTACGAGTGTGAACAGCGCTGATTTATGAACGTCAATTGGAGGTAATAAAAACATGCATGTTCTTTCTAAGTAACACATACTTTAATAAAATGAAATTGAAGGAATTTTGAAAAAAAAGTCATATTTTACAGGCCGAAAGAATGCATTTTACAAAAGTAAATGAATTTACGTCTAACTCGTGGATAGTATGACGTCAGCGATGTCCTGTTTCTCCCTTTCATATATGAAAAAGAATTTCTTTCTGCATCGAAATGAAATTCTTTAATCGATTTACTTAGAAATTTAACGAAAAAAAAAAAACACGTTCAATTAAAGAAGCGAGACCGTGTATTTAAAGACATTCTCTTTCAATGATATAACATGAATCATAATGAATCTTAACATGAATCCAAAAAGTACCAATGACGTACAACTTACACATTTTTTCCAAAAATATTTTTTTCATTGGAGCATTCCATTCACAACGTAGGATTTCACATGTTACAGCATTTGCTAAAACATTTCTCCTTTCTACTTATATTTTACTAATGAAAAATACTGTATATTGTACATAAAGGTGGATGCAACAATGAATAAACTCTATTAAATAATAAATTTTCTTTTCACATTTCCAATTAAATCTTGTTTTTGCATAGCATGTGCATATAATTTGTTTCTGTTAATCTATCTCTAATATGTAGAGCATTTTAAACTATATTCTTGACAAGCTGCAGGCTGTATATAAGATCTGTTCCGGACACTGTTTATGCAGAGTTGGTATGCAAGTGTCATTAAAACAGAGAACAAAGCACTTGCCATTCTGGCGATACTAGAATAGCAGCGTTAATGCTAGTTTCTTTTTGTATTTTTTAAATATATTTCATATTTTAAAGTGAGTGGTTATATTTGTTGATTTCATCTAGCATTCTCTGCAGATGTCAGCAAGAAACTCTCGACGAACCCTGTCATCTTGAATTTAAAAGTACGAGGGTAAGTTAAAAAGCAATATCTTTATATTTTTTGTAGATGAATAAATAAAGATATCAAGATAAGAAAGACTTTTATTTCAAAATCAATCCTAATTTTGTACAAGTATTACCCAAGTTTTAACATAGTATACATTCGTTTTTTCTATTCCCTGACGATAGAAATTGTGTATTTAAACTTTCACTGCGTCATTTCGTGAATGAAATTCACAAGTACCACTTGTTACTGTTCGTATACAAACAAAATTCTCCTGCGAATGTTGGCATGGAAAACAGCGCGAACCTACTCCCTTGGCTAATTCGTTCGCAAACTTCGATGCCACGGTTCTATTTCACCGACTTGTGCACCTGTGGGACTGCAAACTAGCAGTTGAAACGAGTTCTATATTTTTGCTTCGGAGTAATAAAACATGGAAACTAACCTTTTCTCTTATTGGCTTGGGCATTAGCTATTGTTTAAAAACGAATTTGAGTTGATTTAGCGTGTTTTTGCCTTTTCTGTAAAGATGCTTGTTACAGCATTCAAGCTCTACAATGAAGTATTTTTTTTTTATTGATTTATGGAACGCTCTTTAACATCTCAGGTCATCAGCGTCCCAATCAACTCAGGACGTGAAACAACCGACTAATTTTGCTCAGAGGCCTCTCTTTCAGGCTTGAGGTTCTTTATCGTGCCGTAAATGTACGACACAGGACCCATGGCTTTACTTCCCTTCCGAAGGAAGCCATACTTAGGATTTTTACGCCCCGAAAAAATCCATCGGTCCTGGCCGGGTTCCAACTCGCGATCTATAATGAAGTACTTTACTACAGAATTGTTCATATGCGAATGCTTTTTAAACGTAAAACTGTTTGATGGCAGCTACGAACTTGCAGTATGTCCTGTTCAACACCGCTAATTTCGGTTTTGATGTTCGTCTTCATATCATAAAATTGAAATTAAAGATAAGCATCTATGATTGCATTTTGTTAGATGATCTGAGTGGCCTCAAATTCCAAAATTAGCCGCAACCTTCCAATTAAGGTGAGAAACTGGGCTGGCACGTGACAAGTTGCACCGCCTTGTTCGGTGTCGTCCAGCTGACAAATACACTTTTTGGAAATATGTTTGTGCCGGTCTATATTCACTGTACTGGGTTAAAAATGCTCTCACCAAAACTGCATATCAACTCCGTTATTTTACGGAGGCAGAGTAAGAAGAATGGGCTACGGTTGACCGAAAAAGTTATGTGGATTTCCTCCCGATGCTCCCCGCCACGGGTGGCCGAGGTCGGTGAGGCGCGGACACGTCCTTCTAGTAGCACCACAGAAATAAATCGCAAGGGGTTAGGTCGGGTGACCGGGGTGGTCAAAAGGGAGCATCTGATCAGCGTCGTTCCCGGGTCAAAATCCTAATTAGTGCCGGTTCAAGAAGTTCCTGACCTCCTGATAGAAATGTGTATAGTATCTTGTTAAGTATGAAATCATCTCTGTTCTTAATTAGCTGTGGTAACAGCCATTCCGTGGCCATACCCTGTTAATTAAACTCTGTTACAGCCTTTTCGTCAAAGAGAAACGGGCTGTAGACTTTCAGTTTGGAAACAGCACAGAACACATTAACTTTCGGAGTCTCCATCATATTCAACTTAACAATAGCCCTATTTTAATAACAGATGCAACAGTGTTCAATTTAGATGTCTGTCAAATGTTCAACACACATCATATCTGACGGGAAGTTTGCCATAGAAATTACACTCGTCCACTTAGGTTTGGGTTAGGTTTATTTTATTTAGAGCTCTATAACATCTCAGGTCATCAGCGTCCCATTCAATTCAGGGAGTAAAACGGCCGATATATTTTGCTCAAGAGACCTCTTCTTCCAAGCTTGAGATTCTTTTACGTGGTCTTGGGTTCGAATCCCGCCAGGACCGTCCTCCCCGAATGTTTTTTTCTTCATATTTTCCTTAGTCCTCATAACTGGCAAATGCCGGGGAAGTACCCTAAACTTAGGCCTGGAACGTTTCCTTCCTTAAAAAAGATCTTTTCCCAATTTATCATTTCATCTCATATATCACCAGTATCCACCGCCTGTAGTGCCTCAGTAGTAAAAACGGACGTTAAACACAAAATTTCAATCGTTGGCAAAAACCTTATGCATAAAAAATAAAGTTATGCCGGGAAAGGATTATTGGCAAGAGTTAAAACTGATAAGCTGGTGATGATTAAGCGAGCTTTATGCTATGTGAAATTAAACTAGGAACAACGCGGAGAATATGGCCAACTTTTGGTGCTGAATGGACGGTGGAAGAAATATGGTTATCAAGGTTCCAAGAGAGCAACAAAACCCTCCAGTATGAACCACGGAGAGTAAGACAAATAACAATGGATAACGAAGCTCTGTTAGCGACATGCAAGTCAACCATACGGCTCTATCTCCATCGATTGGGGGGGGGGGATACTGTGACTGATTTCACACTAGTTGATAACGTTCAGCAGGCGACACGAGCTGACGCAACGTCAACAGAAGGATAAACTGTTGACGTGTGATGAAAGTTAACTCAAAGCCGCCATGATATGTTCGCAGCCCATGAACATATCCACCACTTAACAAAAGAAGCTTGTGCTGTATTTGGAGCACTGTGCCAAATGATCAGCGCCAGTTGAAACGTGAGAATCAAGCAACCTGCGCTCGCGAATCACAAAATCCGTGGATCGTGAAACGTTGGTTGAGAGAGATCAATGCACCGACCATACCATATCATTTCCTTTCCTTGGATAATCGCCTCCGAGGACATTGTCCATCTGGAAGCTGCACTGGATGGATTGTTTGCTTCCCGATCTAAGGAGTTCTATCATAGTTTTCCATTATGTTGGCAGAAGACATCTTTATTTAATACTAAAGATGTTCCAAATATGATGCTTTGAAATGTCTTGATCACCATACTCTTCTCTTACAACAAACACCCTATTGTTTGCAATTCTCTCATTAAGACGAGTATTGATCTCTGTGGGAGAGGAACTTTCTGTGGTATACTTTTGCAAGGCAGCCATGGCATTTGGCTACCAATACACAATACACTTATCACTTATGAATGATTTATTGAACCCATTTTGTCCCATAAAGGGCTAGGACGTCCAGCTAGAGGGAAAAACTTCTTTTGTAACTCACGTGGTGAGCTATTCCAGGTGAGTTAGGAATTCTACTGAAACAATTTCTACTGTTTTATAGTTTCTTGCACTTTTTAAGTCCTTGCCACTTCTCACACCTCACATCTCTATGGCGATGCTTGTTCAATGAACTCCGAGATGCTCCTTGAATATGTCTGATCATCTTCTTCTCGGTGGAGTCCTCTGTCTTACGTAGGGTCTCACATGATGATGACTGCACTCATCTGTCCTGCTGTTGCCTCGCTCCATTTTCATTCTATCTATGATGCTTTCTGCAGTCTAGTGTTGGAGATTTTGTCTCTTAGTGTTATACCCAAGATCTTCCTCTCCATTTTCCTTTGACGTGTTGCTATGCTCTGTCGGTAAGAGACCAGGTTTGACATCCATATATCAGCACCCACAAGACACACGAGTCGAGGGCCTCGGGTCTCAGTTTCTTGTTTAAGATGCATCTTGCAATATGAACTTTTGAGACCAGAAGCTTGTGCTACTCTCCTTAATTTCTTTATCCATTATACAGTCATTATTCATATATACACCCACATATTGAATCACTACGGAATTTATTTCTATTGTTCTTTTTTGGTGCGTTGGCCATTATTTTAGTTTTAGTGTAATTCATCATGAGATCAATTGAATTGCTGCACTAATTTAGTTCTAGAAGCATCTGTTGTAAGTCTTTGGGTGTACTCGAAAATAACATCACATCATCCGCGAATCTTATAGGTTGGTTACAAACAATCACTTATAAGCAACATTAATCGAAAGGGACAGACATTTAGCATCCTGGTGGTAACCATATCACTGGAACAGCTAAACAAACTTAAATAAATAAATTAAAAAAAAAAACACGCACGCACGCACACACAAACAAACCTCATTTTCCACATCGCTGAAGCGAACTGCGTGTAAAATGGTTGAATAGCCACGATGTTATTTTAAAAATAATGCCCTTTAATATGACTCGCCCTACATGCACAGCGCGCTGGTTTCTTTTGGACTATTGCTTCCCAAATGCAGTGTTACACCGGGGATCTTACTTCTCAATGAACTTTCTCTAAAAACAATTGTTCAGATTTCAGCCCATGTAATATTCTAAGCTGAATGTGATTAGCGAGTGTTGGATTTACGCTAATGTGCCCTTTGTGCATACAAGCATAACTACCGCTGTTGTTGGAAGTGTTTCCCCCACCCCCGCCACTCATTTTTTGCAATCGCTGCTGTAAACAAGCGAGAAACATGCAATAAACACAGCTGTGATTACATTTCTGCACAATGGATTTTGAGCGCTACTTTGCACGGTTTGGACCATATATCACCTATATAGTTAATGATGAAGATTTAAATCATTAACAGCTTTGAGGGAGGAAAAACACACTACTTTTTTGTTTTTAACCAGGTTATTTATGGATGTTTTGATGAGAAAACTGTAGTAGTTTTCAGTTTACTTTATGTCTAACAGATGGCCTTAGTTGCTTAATTGCATTACTGTACAATTTATTACATTATCGTTTTCAGGCGTGAATAGTTTTGGAGGTTTATGGTAAGAAAATATCCAATTTGAAAACTATCACAAGAAATATCACGAGATTACTTGAAAGCCCAGACCTTCGAGTGTTATCTATTAGGGCTCTTTCACGAATAAATAAGAATTTAAATATAATTCCTCTAAACTTGGCTTACAAAATTGTAATACTTGTATATTTGTACGTAACATTTTCAAGCAATCTTGCAACAGAAGAATGCCGATTGTCAGTAATGCAATATAGAAGAGCAAAATACGGGTTTAGGACGATTTCATGAATAGAATATGAATAAAAGTGATATGTATTTGAAATTCGCACACAGAATACTAACGCTTGTTATACTTATGAATCAGACACCGTGAGACTGAAATGGACGAAAGTCGACTATTACAATTACTGCCGTTCGATTTTCTAATACCAACTGAGAAAAACAAAACAAAAAAGAAAACATACAGTGTCTTTATTTTTCTTTGTGTTCTGTGGTTTGGATAAGATCAATTTGCACATTTGATGCATCACCAAAACGCTTTAAAGAACCCTCCATTTTGCGTTATGATTGTCGATTGTCCATGCTTTGGATGCTATCAATAGCTCCCCACCGCCTCTAGCAAAAGCGGTTAGTTTTGCTTGTTCAGGAATTATAGAGGTATAGAGTTGGCTACATTGGCCACAAGAAAAATGTACGTAGCGTGATAAAACGTATTTGATAATATTTTTTCTCGATAATTTTACCCCGTAATCCGCTGTGAGTAGTTAAAATTAAAATTTTTGTATCGTTTCATTTGCCAATTTTAAGTGATGTCACATGGGTGAAATAGTCTTTGCAATTATGGAGGGGGGGGAATCAAGACGGCCTCCCAAATTGCACAATTTTAGCATGAATTTTAGGTGATTTAAAGGCGCCGATGAGCTTCCTTGCTATTTGTATAACCTTCTATATAAGCAATTGTCTGTAGTTTTCACCTGCATATTATTTTAGAAAGTCTTGCACTTGAGGTATTAAAATGAACAATATAAGAATAGGACACTGGTTTGCGGCGCTGTGTTTTGCTGTTGGCACCCAGAGAAATTTTTAATATTTTTTTTGTTGATGGAGAAACGGAACAGGAGGTAATACCTGTTATAGGTCCCTCCGCTTTGCGTGTCTCTGAATTAATGCGGTGAACGGAATCGCATGGAATAATTGTTCATCAGTTTTATATCCGCGACTAGAAGTTTCCGCTGTTATTTGAAGTGCTTTGTTGACATTACCAGTAATCCACGAAATTGTACCAGTTTTTAAATTTAATTACAGCAACGTCAAGAGACAAGCATGTAAATAAAATTCGTATATGTTTCGACTTCAATAGGCATCTATGCATTTAACATTCCTGTTTTAGGAGCAGTACTTTTGTATTTATCCGAGCCGACAGATAGAAGGACACCTCTGCCAAGAAGTTAGACTTATTTGTCAAATTTCATATTTTCTGATTATGGTGTGAGCAGACAAGAAGTAAAAGAAAAATGGTGCTTTACATATTTTTCACAAATCGAAACATTCTGTCATAGATCCACATTAAAGCACTAACTACCAGTGTTATAGTGTGGCTTTTTGTACAGGAGAGGCTGAGATATGAGATGGAAAATCTAATTTTTGTCAAATACACTACGAAAAAGAAGGTACAATGTTATAAAAGTAATGTTCAAAATTATTTCCATGATAAAAAATGTAAGTAATTATTAAATATTGTTTCTTAAGTTTTCACAATCCGTTTTTGTATAGCCCCAATATTCTGTGCATTGCATCAATCATATTTTAATGAATTTTTTTGACGATTTACTGAACTTTTCACTGCCTCCTCTATAATCCTAAATATTAAAATAAAATAATTGAAACAACCCATATTACTACAGTACAACCAAAAACTACCAAAACATTACATTTTAAAATGACACCTAAACCACGGCCCTTCTTCAAGGTTTACAAAACACCAGAAGAGGGCAGACATAATCAAATGCGCTGGACCAAAGCGAGCCTACACAGCATCGAAAACTCTATAGATTACCCGCGTCCATCTTTCTGTGATAGTGTCTTGAAAAATCACTTCTAATTTGCGAAAGGTAGTGCAAGCCTTCGAATATATTATTGGTGATCGGCTGATCACACACAGCGCACATGTTCAAGGAGGAAACGTTTCAATTTGTCAATAAAAACTGACACATATGAACCAACATAGTAATTTTTGAAGGTTTAGTCTTACAGCCTTAATGAAAGATTCGCCGTTGCTATCTACATCTGTCTGTTCCTAAAATTAGATGCTACAATGTCAAATTAATGATCTAATGCAGGGTGTAAACAAACAAATATTATTTAATAATAAGTGTGGACAACTGCGGCCACGCATTTTATACTTACCTTTTCCCATGGTGGCGTGTTCAGTAGTTGCAATTAAGCAGTTTTGCCAAATTTTTCGTGATAATAATTTCATTCTCTAAACGCGAAAGAATTTACAGAGGGTAAGTAAACAAAAACGCAGTATATATAGCTCTCCCTAGCTCTCTCAAAGGTTTCCGCGAGGACATTGTTCGCGGTAATGAACATGCAGCCATCTACTCAGGGGTCCTACCGTCCCTCTTCAACATCCTTCCTAGTTTATTCGCTCCAATGCAATATTATAGCAAAATGCAGAACTTTAAAATTATTTTTTCTGCAAACTGGGACTCGTTCAATTCGGTTTTATCCTGGAATGCACATTTTGCAAGCCCTCTGAACATGTCTGCCCTCTTGTCACAGTCTCTGTGAACGGTCGATAAAGGCCTGCGGCTCTACACGCTTAGCTCATAACCAGCAATTTGATGAAGTTTTCAACGTTATCGTCATGCCCCAAAGAGAAGGGAAAATGATAGCCATATTTTTACATAAAAACACATCAGGCTCAATCTTACTGTGAACACATACTGCACAATGTAACCAACTCATCCTGCAGATCGTTTCGCAGCAGAGCTATCGATCATTCCCCGCAGGTTTACTTTTTACATCGTCTGCCGTTTATTGGTTCAACCTCTTGAAGAAATATATCGAGGTTCGTTTGTTTTGCACGCGCATCACTTTTCTAGTACTCCCTATATCTTTATAGGTGTTTAATTACCACAAAAGATGTGTTTTGATATGCCAAACAATTTAATTTTGCAGAATGTTTATGTTCTCCGTCAAATTAGAAGAAACAAAGGAGATAGAGAACAAATATTTTGAGGAAAATTTTGAAAGCAAACCAAAAACAAGGAAAGAATTTAGATACGGGAAAAACAAAGATCTCTATAGAACGAAGAAAGTGCTAGGATGTCCGATACGATCAGGAAGGGGAGAGTTAGATTTTTGGGTTACTTAAAGAGTATAGATAATAGCAAACTTGGAAAACGAATTAACAGCCCGAGAATGACAAAAATGTATACACACTTTCATAGTAGATATCTATTTATTATATTTCAAAGTTGAACCGAAAAACAACAGCAATGTGTAGTATGACGTTCTACAGATGTGACTCTCATACATTATGATAGCGATGCTACGTGAGAGGTAAATTAACAATGAACAAATGAAGCCAAGATTATCGTATGATGTTCTGTAAATAGATGTGACTCACATTACGTTATGCTAGCGTTGCTACAACAAAATGGAGCCAAGATTATCGTTTGAACAGTAGAAAGCAATTTTGAAGTGGTATTGGAAAACCGAGAATGTTGTTGAAGTTCAAAGGCAATAGGACGAAGAGGTTTCCACGTGTTCTCCGGATCTTAGACTTCTGCCTATGGGGAACTCTTAAGAATGTTGTATACCGTAGAAAACCAGCTACACTGACAGCACTTCGGGAAGAAATTGAAACGGCATGGACACTTGCCGTTGAGGACACTTTCGCAAACGTTACTCAATCAGTAGTTCAACCTACTCAGAAGTATATCGACGCCGATGGTGGGCATTTTGAGCAACGGTTGTAACTGTAAAAGTCTAAGATGATTAGTGCTCATCATTTTCTGTTTGTGTGAATTCAGTTTTGTTATGTTAACACAGTTTTTTTTTGTTTGCTTGAAGTGTGTATACAACTTTAGGAAATCCCCCCCCTCCCTCTCTCAGGTTTGTGTTGTTGATTTGGTTTATTTACGGACGCTCTTTAACATCTCAAGTCATCAGCGTCCCATTCTATTCAGGGCATGAAAGGGCCGATAAATTTTGTTCAGAGGCCTCTTCTTTCAGGCTTGAGGTTCATTATCGTGCCGTAAATGTACGACACGGGACCCACGGCTTTACTTCCCTTCCGTAGGAAGCCATAGATAGAATTTTTATGCCCGAAAAAATACATCGGTCCTGGCCGGGTTTGAACCCGCGATCTTGAATTTAGAAGGCAAGTATGGTAACCACTACACCACCAGGGCCGATATATATATATATATATATATATATATATATATATATAGAGGGTGCCAAATGTATATATAAGAGTAGGAATGGCAACCAGTGGATCCAAGGGATAAGAAATGGGGCTAAAAGAAGATATAATAACAGGACAGAAGTTTAGCAGGTCGGTACAAAACTACAAATGTTTCCAAGTAAAGAAAAGTAAGAAAAGGAATAACATCTGGACGGAAGAGAGAAGTAAAACACACAGTACCAGAATAAAGAATTACTGGAAAGCCACATATGAATGCTAAAAAAGAAACAAAAATAAATGCATTGAGTTACTGCACGTGATTCTGGGGTAGTGTGAAAAGAGAGATAAAAAATGTGTAAATAATAAAAATAAACAAATAAAAACAATTGACTGGCCGTTGTTTTGTACACCTCAATAAAAAAAATGCGTGGAAAGAACTTAAAGATGCATTTTGCATATTATGTAATTTTATCCTTTTGGAGACAACAACATTTACCACATACCTACATTTTGAGCTCTTTTTTGATTAATATTTTTAGGGCCTTGCCACCTTCTTTCACGTGATTCTGCACTCCCAATATTATCAGCTGAAAGACGCATGTTCACAGCAGCCGTGTGGATTGTAGCAGATTCTTTTTCTTTGTGGCACTGCGCAATTGATGCAGTAACTGAAGAATGCGTTTCTTTCTTTCAATTCTTAACATCAGAATTCTTCCAAAAATTTACGTGTACTGTGTCACCTTGACATCTATTTGGAATGCTTTACGCTTCTTTTTGAAAGGTCATGGTAGAGAACCAAATTGTCGTCCTCTCTGACAAAGTCTCAAACCTTTCTGAAAACATTCCACGCGCACTTGCACTTGAATTCGTGAAAGAAATCGACACCTCCACCTTGCACATGCAAATGATAGACAGTTATTTTGAAAAGCTTCCAGCCTTACTGCTATTTCTTTTGTCTTCCTTCTGGACAAGGAGGATGTTTTCTTGTGCCGTGACTGGGTCATCTTCAAGGCTCTTTCTGCCAACTGAAATACGAAGAAGCTTCCCCATGCACACTATCAAGGCAAGTAAAGAATGATTAGCAATGTTTACACTCCTGAAATGTGTATCAGATAGCAGGAGCATCGCAACAATGACTCTTGACCTTCTATGTCAGGACGGAAACTTATGGACCGCACTTTATGTTTCCGCCATTTGGAGTGGAGTGGTAGAATGAAAAATATTCAAAAGCACATTATGAAGATAAAATTACATTTAAAATATAATTATATTTCCCTCTAAAACACACAAACTTGATGTAATCCAGTGAATATAGTTAAAAAAAATATTGCATTTCGTGCTATAAAAGACTGTCTGCAAACTTTTACATAAACAAATATAGGCGGCGAATCCTAAACGAAACTGTAAACTATCTCTAAAAGCGGACACATTTTATTCGAACACCCTTGTACACTTCAACGTACACTTTTACCAGTTATGCTTACAGGAGGATTTAAATTACGAGAGAACATCGAAAAAGGAATACTTTTAAAACTGAGCTCTTATAAAAATGCAAAGAGGATTCACTCCAGAGCCTTGTGCAACAATTAACTTGCTTTGCATAAGTCGGTTCATACATACCAATGCTTTGCCATGCGCATTCCTCCATGCAAATGAGAAACTCCCCGGTAGTGCATTTTCTAATGCAACTTCAACAGTTTCGCACCAACAGGCCCCTGGGGAAAAGCATTTACGGCTGAGACCGCTGCAGAGATTTACGAAGATTCTTCGGCTATGGGCAGTCAATCACGGATTCTGTTCCATTTCTTCTTTTAACATATAAAAACATTTAGCATACAGAATGTAAAACAGAGAAAAAAAGGGGGGGGCGAATTATGTGACTTAATACAGATAAACCGCCACAGGTTGCCGAGGTGTTTAAGGCGCGGACTCGTGAGCGGAAGGTCTGAGGTTCGAATCCCATCAGGACCGTCGTCCCTGACTGAAGTTTTTTCCAGGTTTTCCTCAGTCCTCATAAATGGCAAATGCCGGGGAGGTACCCTAAACTTAGACCTGGAATGTTTCCTTCCTTAAAAAAAAATCCTTTCCCAATTTATCATCTCATGTATCACCAGTGTTCACCGCCTGTGATGCCTCAGTAGTAAAAACGGGCGTTAAATACCATTCAAAAAAGATAAGATATTTTTGTCATTTGGTTCAAACCATTTCAGCTCCATATTGAATTTCCTCCTATTTCAATATATCGCACAGATAATAAGAAATGAGATTTTCTTATAATACGTAATGGCACTGTGTTTTGAGATTGTACGAACAGCGGAAAAAATATTGCGAGTAAAAAGGGACCTATACACTAATTATTTTCAGAGTAGGAACGATTTTTTTTAATAGTGTTTAACGCCCGTTTTTACTGCTGAGGCCACCACAGGCGGTGGACACTGATGACATATGTGATTTTTTTTTAAATGATATATTTATGGACGCTCTTTAACAGCTCAGGTCAGCAGCGTTCCATTCAACTCAGGGGGTGAAACGGCCGACAAATTTTGCTCAGAGGCCTCTCTTTCAGGCTTGAGGTTCTTTTTCGTTCCGTAAATGTACGACACGGGACCCACGGCTTTACTTCCCTTCCGAAGGAAGCCATACTTAGGATTTTTACGCCCCGGAAAAATTCATCGGTCCTGGCGGGGTTCGAACCCGCGATCTTGGGTTTAGGAGGCAAGTATGGTAACCACTACACCACCAGGACCGACGACATATGTGATGAAATGATAAATTGGGAAAGGAGTGGTTTTTTTTTTTTTTTTTTTTTTTTTTTAATTAAAGAAAGAAAGTGTTCCAGGCCTAAGTTTGGGGTGTACCACCCCAGCATTTTCCATTTATACGGACTGAGGATAGCCTGAAAAAATCTCAGTAAGGGAGGAAATAGAACCCCAGACCTCCCGCTCACGACCTCGGCCACCTGTGGTGGTATGAATGGTTTCAGACTGTTCAATATAGAGCTACAGGCATCGATATGGATTAACACCATAGCTACGCTACGATATGACGTGATCATATCAAAAATATGTAAACCAGTGTCATTGGCGGAGCGGAGGCGTATTCATAACCTCATGTCACGTAATATCGCTCAGTATACAGGCCTTCGTGGAAGTGATAAGGCATTTTGAGAACTACAGCAAGCACTTTAACTTTAATTGATGCGATCTAATGAAGGAATGCTCTTATTTTACAGTACAAAACGAGTTTAAGCTCTTGACGACACATGAACACATTTATAGCTTTGCAGTTAATGATTGCAGCAACTGTAACGAAATGTTCGAGTCTACGTGTTCCCATTTTTCGACCCATTTCTCCTATTTGACTCTTTGGTTGCATCAGTTTTTGGCACTATGAAAACTAGTATCTGTGTAATGGGTTGAATATAATCCTTTTCTACTTCAAATTCCTCAGAGCAACTCAGCAGTTTGTATAAGCAAATCCCAAGGATTTATCAAACGTTTCACTTCAGCTTAAAAGAAATCATACTGGAATGCAATTAATGCGACCTGGCATTTTTCTCCATTTTAGTTAAAATAATTTTAAAATAAATTTGTTGTGTTTATTCTTAATTTATTCTACAATTTCTGAAGTAGTAAAATTCCGCCACTCTACAGGAATGCACTGTCACTACTTTGGCAAATGATGCCACTTTGTTCTAGAATAATGATTATCAATGCATATGTCAGAAATTGCATGTACAATTCCATTATTGAATGGATGTCGAGGGCTGTGTATGTGGAGAACATTTGCGAATCGCGCTTCTAAATGACAGGTTTCATTACAATAATTAATGTTACATCTATGGAGCATTATAACAACGGAAAAAAATACCATTGCATACAGGTTGTATTTGTGCATTCATGCATATGGCATAATATATTCCATGTTTTTGCGTACTATTCGTAAGTTCTGTATGCATCTCTGTTAACCAATTCGCATAAATTAAAACGCGGGAATTTTCATTTAAAACGCTGCCTTTACTAAATGTATATATTTATTTATACACCCGATATGCATTTTATATTCTTTAAACTACTTACTACTTGAACATTTATGGGATAGGCTGGAGTCCCTCAGACTCTTAAACAGCTTGCAGAGCGAAGAATGGGGGGGGGGGGGACATTCCACAAGAGGAGGTGGGTAAACTGATTAGGGATTTGTCTTGAAGAAGTGAGGCAGTAATTCGGGAGCATGGAGGTCATACTAGGTTGTTCCTTTATGTGCAAAACTGAAATTAATTGAAGGAGTTTCCACTTTAGTTTACAACATTGTCTGTAATTTCAGTTTACAGCATTTTTGTGTAAAATGAAAAGTAAATAAAGATTGAAACTTTCTGTAAAAAAATTTTTTTTACCACCGTAAACCCTACAACGGCAGCAATACACATGTTCAAACTTTGTCCTTGTAATGTTTTGAGCAGCGTATTATGAATAAACAAATGAAGAGCCTTAAAGGAATCCTATACGGATAAAATACCTCCCGCTGAGACGGGGGATAGCTTATTTGAGCTCAGATAACGTGCACTTTCTTTAAGCCTTAAGCTATTTTACACATTTCACTTGCTGTGCCTTAATGCATTTGCCTAGCCGATTATCTGTAGTATTCATGCTTATTTACACTACATAAACATTTGGTTGTCTTTCTATTTGCTTCTATCTCTGTCTATGCGAGAGCAATCGATAAGTTTCCGGCCTAACCATCTTCTCGTATGATAAAGACCAATACTTTTCAATATAGTTACCTTTTATTGTAATATACTTCTCACATCTTTGAACTGACATTTCAATCCATCAACCAAAATAGTCAATGTCTTTTTTTTCCAAAATAGGCATAAATTGCATCTATCAATTCTTCCTCACACTTAAATATCCTTCCTCGAAGGTTCTTCTTGAGTTCTGCGAAGAGAAAATAGTCACTGGGGGTTACATCTAGGCTATAGGGTGGATGGTCGATCTAATTAAACCCACATTTCTTCACAACTTCCTTTGCAACAAGGGCTGTGTGCATAGGCAGGCGCGTTGTCGTGAAGAAGGCGCACAACACCACTCCTCTTTTCTCTTTGATAGAAGCATGTAGTCTGTGCAGTAGGCCAGCACAGTACTCCCCATTTACTGTGGTGTTCCTCTCCTAGAAGTCAATGAAGAGTATTCCTTCACAGTGCCAAAAGATAGCGGCTATGATCTTCTTGGTTGACAGAGTGACCTTGGCCTTTAGAGGCGGTGCTTCGCCAGGTTTACGCCTCTCCATTGATTCTCTTTTGGACAAGGGATCATAGTAGAGGACCATAGTTTCATCTCCTGTAACAATGGTTCGCAGAACTTCTCTCTCGTTGCCACGGCAGAGCTCTAAAAATGCCTGACAACAGATGACTGCTTTTGAACTGAGGAAAGAAGTCTAGGGAACCATCTTGCTTAACCTTATTCTTGTTTAAACGCATGAATAATTCGAAGGAATGTTGTCTTTGAAAGGCCCAAGCTTGCTGCTATTTCTGTAACTTTCGAGCCGCCGGTCTTGCATAATTTCTCCTTCCAGAAGAGCGAGCGATGTTTTCAGGAGTGAGCACCTCCAAGGGTCGACGTGCACGCTGTTCGTCTTCAATGTTTTCTCGATCCATGCATTCGAAAAAGTTCTTTCGGCACATTCTTTTACGGTAGAATATGAGGGGGATGCTTATCCATATACACCGTCCAATCGCTGTTTAATTTCATTTGTAAAGAATTTGATAACAACTCGAAACTCCACTTTGAACATGCCACTGTCTTCTTTATACAACTATATCTGAACAGCTGAACACAGCGGAGCGGATATTACAGGTGCAATTATTCACTTAGCAGATAAGTTGTAACATCAGATAGCGATTTTGTGAAGGCGACAATCCTTATCGGCGAGGCCGGAAACTTATGGACCTCCCTCGTATGTTTAAGACAATCCTTTGAACTTCGTTTTATTAAGGCATCACTATGCCAATAATCTTCGTCGATGTGTTTAATAGATTGGGAGCATTTTATCCATTCTTCTTGGCCGATTTTGCTTAGTGTTTTTGCAATCGTTCGTTTCAAAACTGGCAGATAAGAGGAACCGATATTTTTCGTTTCGGTGTTAGGCGTTGTACAGTAAACCCGTGTTCTTTTAAAATCCTGTCAAATGTGGCACAGACTGAGGGTTTTCTTTTTCTTAACTATTTCTATTAATTCTTGTATAGTCAAATCTCAGTCTGCCGTAACGTTTTAATTTTTTTAAACACGAATAATGTCAGTTTTTCTAGAGTTAATTGCTGGTAGTTTATTTTCTTGTACTGTGTGATACGATGCATTATTTAAAACACCAAAGCAGTCAGAAGGCAGATTTGGCATGAGACATTTAATATCATTTTCCCCATTCATTTCATCAAGATACTTTGCAGAATTATGATGGAATCATATATTAACTCGGCCCCTTCCATTACCTTTATTTCACCACCAGCATGAATAACAACCCTCTACCCAAAACTTTAGTTTACATGCAAATCTTGCATGTCACGCTGCTGTTTTCAGTATGATGAGTATGAACCCATGTTTCATTCATATAAACAAATGAATTCTTTGGCCTTTTTTGTTTTTCCTCCATTATTTCTTGGGGTTCTCAAATGCTGCATGACGTGAAACAATGTCACGCGCAAGCTTTTGCATTTCTTGAATCCCATGCTTTTCAGTATTCTCCAGAATATACCTTTGCTTCCATCAAATGGTTTCCTTAACAGCATTTAAGAGTTTCGTAAGTTCGGATTTTCTCTTCTCCCCCCCCCCAGAAACAATAATAAAAAGAAGTCGGTCCTGGTGGTGTAGTGGTAACCATACTTCGCCTGCTAAATCCAAATTCGCGGGTTCGAACCCGGCCAGGATCGATGGTTTTTTTTGGATGTAAAAATCGTAAATATGGCTTGCTTCGGAAGGGAAGTAAAGCCGTGGGTCCCGGTAGTGGTGGTACATTTACGGTACGATAAAGAACCTCAAGCCTGAAGAAAGAGGCCTCTGAGCAAAATTTATCGCCCGTTTCACGCTCTGAATTGAATGGGATGCTGATGGCCTGAGATTCTAAAGAGCGTCCGTAAATAAAACAAACAATTATCTATTCATAAAACTCTTAAAACGTTCTGCGCACGACATATTTTGCAAAATCGTCAAGTTCAATTTTCGTTGCATGTGGGCAGCTTTTCCACGAGTTGACAATCTTTATCCAGTAAACTTTAATTTCTCACTCTCCTTTGCTATACTATGTAGTGTTCTTTCGCTTTCCCCCATTGTCGTTCCTGTACTTTTCACACCATTCTTTAATTTTTTTCTTGTTTACTAAACTGTAGCGCATTGTATATAATGTGTCTGCTTTGTGAGTGTATGATTTGGCGTGATGACTTTTTCAGCGCGGTTTCCATTTGCTCACAAGTGTACGCACACTTCAGATAATGATTTGCTGACTGTAAGCACTGAACTGCTGTATTTCTTTACTGCAGGGCTGTGCACAGTACGTCAGAAAACGGTGACGTATTACTGTAACGTAATAGGTTGACGCTCGAGGTTCCGCTGTCTGCCATCTGCAATGCTTCTTCAGACAGGTATACCTTCAATTTTATGCCTCACTGCCTATACAGAATGGTAGAAGAGCTACTGAGGGAAGCAGTTGAGCAGAAAATTAATTTCGCGGGCATTTATTATTGTATTCTGATACACTCTAATCCCGAAAATAGAAATTATGATTAAAAAAACAGTTCTGTTAAACAACAGACTCTTAGGTAGTTTATGTTATCCATTTCCGCAGTCAACACAATTTCATTTAATTCTTGCACAATTAAACTCCATCGCTGTAGTTATGACTTGTGGTGTCTTTCGTTATATTTGTACGAGAGATGATAAGTCAAGTCCTTCTCGAACAAGGGAAAACATGAAAAACCTAAAATATAAGATTGAAAGTGTATTGAATGTACTTTCGAACAAATGAGAAAATTCAGCTGGGAAAAGACAATGGTAAGGAATGGAGGTCACGAAGAGTGGACAATGTGCGTTTCTCTGTGGCAGGAATCACGAAAATTCCACACACAGCTTTGGGAAACGTGGGACGCCGAACAATGGCGGGATGGACAGAGACCTTCTTCAAATGAGACAACATGTCGACTGCCGATCTGCCAGGCATTGGGCGTCCTGCGTTCGCGGACAAGGATGTAAAAGGACGATGGTGCTGAAACAGCTTACGCGATGATAGACGCTGGAGACTTGTGGAATTAGAAGGGCAAACAGGAATTCCGACAAAAACAGTGCACGGCATTTTATGAGAGGACCTGAACATTTGGAAAAGGTGTGCAAAGTGGGTGCAGAAGAGGACTCGCATCAATCTAGCGAGGTTTCAGGAAGAAGGGAATGCCATGATGAATCGCATTATTGCAATTGATGAAGCGTAGGCAAGGGCGTATGAAAGAGAATTCAAGCGACAGTTCAGTGAATAACTCACCCCAGGTTACCATGCACCACAAGTGTTACAAAACTCCTTCACCAACAAAGGTAATGGTCATTCTGGCGTATGACAGTCAAGGTGTGTTTGTGTGTCATCCAATGTCCATTATTGATGTTTTTGGTGCCACAATTGCGCCCTGCCGTACGTATCAAATGGCCAGAACTTGAACAACGCCATTATTCTCCACGATAACGCGAAAGCACACAGTCAACAGCGCCAAGTGTCTTTTACAGCGGTGGGAACGAGAAATTCTTCCACACCAGCCATATTCACCTGATCTCAATTCCTTTGATTATAATCTCATCCTCAATGTGAAATTGCGCGGGAAACGGTTTGCCAACGTTTTGACAGCTTTTCGAAGCGAAGTGGCTCACGTTAGTAACTCACATGTAACAGATGGTATTTAGCCCCTTCCCCACCGCTGGCAACGAACCATCGATGTACGAGGTGCATTCAAGTTATAACAACTCCGATTGTTTTTCTCTTAAGACTGGAAACAGATAGAAACGCAGTTTGTTTTAAAATACGCGAGCACTCGTTGTTAATAGGTGCCAGAGATGGCTGCACTGTATGGCACACAGAACTCTAGCGGCAGCGGCGAGAGCGAGGAATGTTTTTGATACTCAAAATGGCAACGTTTTAATCACAAGAACAGCGTGTAATTAATTGTTTTTGCCATTTGCGTGGTTTGATGCCGATTGAAATTCATCGTCAGTTCAAGGAAGGAAGAACGTCGTGTAACAACAAGCCAAGGCAATCTCCGCCTCGCACAAACCGAGTAGAGAAATTTGTTTTGGAGGATCGCTGAATGGGTGTCGAATGTATAGACTCCAAAGTTGGCATTTCGTGGGATCTGTGCACACAATCGTGCATGAAGACCTGAAAATGCGAAAAGTGTCCTCTAGCTGGGTGTCACGAATGCTGATGGACGACCTCAAGGCTGCGCGCGTGGCATGTTGTCAGGCAATGTTCACGAGTGAATGGGACGTTCTTTTCATCGATTGTGACAATGGATGAGATATGGATGCCGTTTTTTCAATCCTGAAACGAAGCGTCAGTCTGCTCCGCTATTGCATCAGCGATTTTCCAGTGGTCAAAACACACTCCTACAGAAGCATTCGCAGCGGCTATGGAATAATGGCGTCAACGTTGTGAAAAATGTGTTGGCTGCTGAGATATTACGTCGAGAAGTGACATAAGTTTTATAGTTTTCGTATGATTAGTTATTGAGGAGAAAATAGGAGCTGTTATAACTTGAATACACCTGGTACACTACTTCGAAGACTGCTAAGCATCGTGGATTACCGGGGAGACCTGACTTGTGACGGTTTTTCTATCCTGTGTAAGTAATTGAAACTATTGCTCAGGCCATAATAAACAAATGTTCACCGGTTGCCTGTGTTTTGCTTCTTCTATAAGAGGGCCACGTATATTCAGCCTTCCGTTGGTGGCACCGCTTGGCAGTAAATGCCATATACTTTCAATCGTACATCTTAGATTTTTTGTGTTATCCCTTGTTTGTGAGGGGAAAAATAGTTGCCATGACATATCCCTCATAATTACAGCAGCGAAAGAAGTTTCACCACGACTGCTCCATCATTAGGTTCGATATCACGGGCAGTAAATTATTTAATCACATTGCGATCAATGAATTTACTATGGCAAAATACTAGGTTAAGTCTGATACTAATCCAGTGTATATTCAATAAGTCTGAATAGAAAAATTCTACGAAGTACTCTCCATCCAAGGAAAAAAAAAAAAAACATATATGTGTTCTTTATTTATGTTTCTCCATTCTCTAACGAGGTCTATAAAGGCGTCTATTAGTGAGATAGTGGGATAATCTATTAATTTAAACTCATTCGATTAATTGTTTAATCGAAAAATAATGCAATAAAATAATCTACTGCTTTATACCGATGGAGACAAAAAAATGTATACACACTTTCACAGTTAATACAATACAAAGTTGAACCGAAAAACAATTATGTGTAGTATGATGTTCTGTAAACAAATGTGACTCACATACATTATGATAGCGTTGCTACGTGACAGGTAAATCAACAATGAACGAATGAAGCCAACATTATCGTATGATGTTCTGTAAACAGACGTGACACATATTACATTATGCTAGCGTTGCTACAACAAAATGGAGTCAAGATTATCGTTTAAACAGCTGAAAGCAATTTTGAAGTGGTATTGGAAAACCAAGAATGTTGTTGAAATTCAACGGCAATAGGTCGAAGATGGTGCCATCGCGTTCTCCAGATCTAACTCCGTTGGACTTCTACCTATGGGGAACTCTTAAGGATGTTGTATACCGTAGAAAACCAGCTACACTGGCAACATTTCGAGAAGAAATTGAAATGGCATGTGCTGCAATTGCTGAGGACACTTTCGCAAACGTTGTCCAATCAGTAGTTCAACATTCTCAGAAGTGTATCGACGCCGATGGTGGGCATTTTGAGCAACTGTTGTAACTGTAAAAGTCTAAGATGATTAGTGCTCATTATTTTCTGCTTGTGTAAATTCAGTTTTCTTATGTTAACACAGTTTTTCTTTGCTTGAAGTGTGTATACATTTTTGGCACCCTCTGTATATGAGAATATGCTATCAAGAAAAAATAGCAATTTTACTTCTTATGGTATGAGAGACAACAATTAAACAAGTTAAATGAACAACTCCACTTTTCGGTTTTAACGTTTAATTTGCAATTGCTAAGAAAACAGATTCTAAAATCAGCTCTTATTTAATCGCCTACCGGCTATTTTTGCGGCAGTTTCCCGATTGTCATTCGTCAGAGAAAATTATATAAAGCAGCACCTTTCTGCATTGAAATCTCACTTTATGCATAATTGTGACCTCTTCATATAATTATGGTTATGTTATAAACATATTTCAAATTATAGCATGTAACGTTATGCAATGAATAATATAACAAGTGCAGTATGCAAAAATAAATGTCAGGTTTCTGAATTTTTGCACACTCCTCATGAAGGGATGGATAATTTACTTTTACTACAATATATATCTTTCAATTTAATCTTTTCAATGTAATAAGCTTCATTAATATACGCATACAACTAAGATAGAATAAAATATTTTCTATCGTATTGTTGATTTTCAAATTATAAAATGGCTGGAAAGGCTCAAATTCTTTAAATTTGTATTAAAGCTGTTATGTTAGTTCCTTCATCCAAAATATAATTGTTAGCTTTAGCTCCTATATAAAAACAAATGTTTGCTTTGAATGAAATATAAAAAAGGTTGCTTTAATAAACTGACGAGCGATTGTTTTCCTTTCGATTATTCCGCCGCTACAACCGTGATATACACTCTAAAATGATTACATGATCAATTGAGACTGCGCGAGATAAGCTTAAATGCTTTAAGCATGCATTTCTGATCATCAACGTGTAAGCTTGAAGTTTCAACAATCTCATTATATTTGTTTGTGCATGTTGTTTGTAGGTTACTACCATGCATTCAAAACAATAATAATTTTCATTCAAATTAGTGACTTTCATTTTTAAAAATAACCGAACAATCAAATGAAACAAAATACTGGAATACTCGATTATTTTTCTTTCCATTATATCATCACTGGCATCTACCCATCTGGTGGGCGTGAGGGTAACACAGGTATGGGTTCCTGGACATGTCGGACTCTCAGGCAACGAGGCCGCTTGATGTCGCAGCTAAATCCGTCCTTTTAGACCCTGCTGAGTACGAGCACCGTTTTTACTTCGGGGATTTAAAACATTCTTTACGACGAGGCATCCTCTCGCGCTGGCGCGACGAGAGGGAATTACTCTCTACGAATAAGCTCCGTTAATGTAAAGCCACCGCTTTTAACTGGTCGACTTCTTCTCGCGCAGTTCGTCGCGAAGAAGTCATTTTAGCTCGTCTGAGAATTGGGCATTGCCGCTGTCACCTTTTTAATGGTCAAGCAGCTCCAGCTTGCCCTCACTGTGACCACCCCTTTACAGTGCGTCACATTTTAATTGAATGCCATCATCTGGCAGCTTTTAGACTTTCCCTAGGTTTGCCCTCCTCTATTGAGGACTTACTTGCAGATGATACGGTTGCTGTTGAGCGAGTGCTCCTTTTTATCCGTGTGTGTGGTTTTTGGAGCAAGGTGTGAGGTTTCATCATTTTACTCATGACGGCATTTTTAGACTATTTTAGGACTGTTGTTATTTCAGTTTTTCCTGAATCGTTTTAGCACAGTCTTTAATTGTAGTGTAGCATATTGCCCTTGTTATTTGTTTTGGGGTTTTACTGTTACCATTTTAGACTTCTATAAGATTGGAGTGTTTTCAGCTCTCGCTGATGCGTTTTACTACCGGTTTTTATTTGTTGTTGCCCATGTTATCCTTGTTGTTAGTTTTGGGTTTTTATTGATACCATTTTAGACCATTATCAGATTGCTGTGTTTTCCGCTCCTGCGGCTGTTTTAGTACGTCTTTTGTTTGTTGAACATTTTACCCTTGTTATTTGTTATGGGATTTTATTTTATTGCACAAGGTGCTACTGTTCATTAACTTATGCACTGATTTTGTGTTAAATATTTATTTAACAGCAGTTTTTAGTATGTTTGGGCGCTAATGACCATAGCTGTGTTGCGTCCTTAAGCAATCATCATCATCATCATCATCATCCCATCTGGTGATTGATGACTGATCATAGAGAACTCAGTAGCTGAAGAAGAAGAAATAGAGGGGAGAATAGAAAAAAAAAATGGTACCATCAAAGCAAAATGTCACAAAGAATTTGTCGTTGAGCCAGGATCGCGGGCTCAATCACGCACAGGATCGATGGCTATTTTCGGGTTTCCTTCGGAAGGGAAGTAAAGCCAAGGGTCCCGTGGGTATATTTACAGCAAGCCTGAAAGAAGAGCTTTATGACCAAAATGTATCGGCTGTTTCATGCTCCGAATTGAATGGGATGCTGATGACTTTAGAGTTTAAATACCGTCGGTAAATAAACAAAATAAATAAATAAAATAACAAATATTTTGAAATGTATATTTAGAGTCTTTATGACCTCCTTTCGGTGACTCAGCAATGCTAAGAATATACTGGGTGAGCAATGTTTGACGCAAACTAGCAACCAGCCGGCAGCGCTATGTCGCTATGTCGGCGTAAGCGGGGAGTATATTTCCCCTCCGCTGCGCGAGGGTTCATTGACAGTTGAAATCCTGCGGAAGTAGCACGTGTTTGTTAGGCGAAGCAATATAGTACATTGAGTGAAAGTGTATCATGTGAAACGGGGCAAGTATTCTATTCCCCAAAGAGTATTCATATATGCGTACAGAATCAGCGCATGCTGTAAGGAGATTATTTCAAGAGATACCTGATGTTCACATTCCTAATCGGAGTTCAATTAATCGATTAGTAAATAAATTTCGTGAAACGGGAAGTGTTCTTTATCTCTGGGGGGGGGGCATTAAAAGAGAAAGTGCACAAAACAAATTCACACACTGTAGATGAACTTAAAACTAACATTGGTCATGTAATTGCTGCCATTTCTCAGAGGGAACTGCAGAGTGTAATGGGCAATTTCCTAAGTAGGTATCAGAAATGCTTGAACAAGGAAAGGAGGCAGTTCCAGCATCTCCTTTCTTAATATATGCGAGTAATTTACTTTTTTTTTTTAAGTGTTTATGTTATATATGTTAGAAATAACTTACGCGACAAACCGTACTGTATTTACTGTGTACGTCCTGTAACCCGCACCGCCGACACAGCAACCAGCCTTGCCGGTCAGCCGCACGCCGCGAAACCGGATGCGTGAAGGATTGTTCACCCCATATATGTGTGCATAAACCATTAAGCTGAATTTACATCAAAATCTTCGAATTGTAAAATTATCCGAAGGCATTTTTTCGTAATTATTGTTCATCCATTATTACAATCCTTTGATTTAACGCAGCGCAAGAAAATAGAAAAATCGTACTATTGGCTGAACGGTATGACGAAGTTCAAGCGATGTTAAACATTTTTTACCATTTCTGACATCAAGCCAAACTTTAAAAGAAAGTTCACTCAACTTCACTCAGAAGGTTGCAAACAGCGATTCCTTCCACGCAAAACTTGTCTAAATCAACTCTTAGTCAGTTCAGAAAAAATCAGAGGTTAACGAACTGATATATGCCCTTTGAGTTCTACGAATAACTTTGTTCGTTCTTAATTAACTTTACTTAAATGATACATTAAGTGAGGAACAAAGGCGCCTGAAACTTGACCGAAGTTACCTAATCCTAGACGAGAGGGCACAGCTTGTGTTATCAGCTATTTACAAGGTGCCATTTGGGACTGGGGCTTGAGTAAGCTTCAGCAAAGTACTAATCCTTGCTTTGGAAGACAATAGAGACACAACATGAGGTAGAGTCGTCTGCAGCCATTTTGTACCACCAAGTCTCATTATCGAGACAATGTCCGCTTTGAATGAGGGTCGCGGAAGCAACAGTCCGCCTATACGTTATTACAGTTTCCGCAGGGCTGGAGCTTTTGCATAGCTCGATTGAAAACGACTACATTCTCTCTCTCTCACTCCATCGGTCCCAAAGCAACGTGCGTGCGTGATTGAAATGAATAAAAGCGGCTTCGAACGCTGACATTCAGAATTCTGAACGGAGTTTCATTGCAACAACCTCGTTCTCAACGGGGGATGGGGGGGAGTTTGAGAAAAAGAAACGACGAAGAAAGAAGGAAAACAAAGCGATACCACAAGAAGCATCTGAAGATAGTTACGTGAGGCGGTAACGTGCCATTGCGGAATGGAGCAAAGCAAATGCATAACAACAAAGGAGTCTCTGTAACTGAGCATCTTGTAATAAAACGACTTGGGCACATGCCTGGTGCGGAATTACTGTAAATGAACGACATAGTTCTACATTGAGTCTTGCCGTTGCGAAATGTTGGTGTCATGGTTCCGTCGAATGTACTAGAGCTATTCTAAATAACAGTTTCCCTTACATGTTTTATTTATAACAAGAATAGGAATTTTGTTTAAGGAGTTATACATTCTAGATATTTGCGAATGGAAAATAAAGTTCACAAATGTTCCCTAAAGAATCAATTTTTTAGCAATAAGTTTATCCCTGCTATCTGACCTGGTAAGGTGGGTCCGATTTTGATCACCTAAATATAGAGGGTGCCAAAAAATATATACACACTTCAAGCAAACAGAAATGTGTGTTAACATAACAAAACTGAATGAACACAAACAGAAAATGATGAGCACTAATCATCTTAGACTTTTACAGTTACAGCAGTTGCTCAAAATGCCCACCATCGGGGTCGATACACTTCTGAGTACGTTGAACTACTGATTGAGTAACGTTTGCGAAGTGTCCTCAACTATTGCAGCACATGCCGTTTTAATTTCTTCCCGAAGTGCTGACAGTGTAGCTGATTTTCTACGGTATACAACATCCTTAAGAGTTCCCCATAGGTAGAAGTCCAACGGAGTTAGATCCGGAGAACGCGGTGGAAACCTCTTCGTCGTATTGCCTTTGAACTTTAACAACATTCTCGGTTTTCCAATACCACTTCAAAATTGCTCTCCGCTGTCCAAACGATAACCTTGGCTCCATTTTGTTGTAGCAACGCTAGCATAACGCTATGTGAGTCACATCTATTTACAGAACATCATACGATAATGTTGGCTTCATTTGTTAATTGCTGATTTACCTGTCACGTAGCAACGCTATCATAATGTATGTGAATCACATCTGTTTACAGAACATCATACGATAATTTTGGCTTCATTTTTTCGTTGTTGATTTACGATATACTTGACCACATTGGTTCATTGTTGATTTTACTGTCGCGTAGCAACGGTAGCATAACGTAATGTGAGTCACATTTTCACAGAACATTATACTACACATTACTGTTGTAGCGTGAGGTGCACTGCCGTTAGTGCGCGTTGCGAACCTTTTTTTTTTGTGGGGGGCACATATTAAAAATGTATAAAAAACATCTGTGAATTCAGATACATACCATCTCAAATACGAGGATAGGTCCATAAGTTTCCGGCCTCACCGATAAGAATTATCGTCTTCACAAAATCCTTATATGCTGTCATACATTATCTGTTAAGTAAATAATTGCATCTGTAACTTCCGGTCTGCTGTGTTCAATTGTTCAGATATAGTTGCATAAAGAAGGCTATGAGTACAATATTGCGATATATTCAAAATGGAGTATCGAGTATTATTAAGATTTTCAGAAAAGGACATACTCCAAATGAAATTAAACAGTGATTGGACGGTGTATATGGGGGAAGCATCCCCCCATATTCTACCGTAAAAGAAAGAGCCACTTTTTTTTTTTTTCGAATGGGTCGAGAAAGCATTGAAGACGAAGAGCGTGCCGGTCGGCCCTTGGAGGTGGTCACTCCTGAAAACATCGCTTATGGAATTATGGATGACCGGCACCTCAAAGTTACAGAAATATTCGCAAGTTGGGCCTTTCTAAAACATTCATGAACATTTAAATATGAATAAGATTAGTGCAAAGTGGGCGCCTAGACTTCTTTCTTCATTCCAAAAACAGCAACGAGTCTGCTGGAGGTCTGCCTGGCAACGAGAGAGATTGTTACAGGAGATGAAACTATAGTCCTATATTATGATCCCTTGTCCAAAAGAGAATTAATGGAGTGGCGTAAACCTTGCGAAGCATCGCCTCTAAAGGTCAAGGTCACTCAGTCAACCAAGAAGATCATGACCACAATCTTTTGGGACTGTGAAGGAATACTCTTCATTGACTTCAAGGAGGGGAGTAAATGAGGAGCACTGTGCTGGCCTACTGCACAGACTACGTGCTTTCATCAAAGAGAAAAGGATGGCAAAGCTGAATGGTGGTGTGAGCCTTCTTCACCACAACGCGCTTGTGCACAAATCTCTTGTTACAAAGGAAGCTGTGAAGAAATGTGGCTTCAAGGAGATTGGCCATCCACCGTACCGCTTCCAGTGATTATTTCTTCTTCTCAAAACTCAAGAAGGACCTTCGAGGAAGGAAATGTCACGAAGTGATGGATGCTGTTTATTCCCCTTTTGCAGACAAGATTTCCGACTATTTTAGGGGGAGGGGTTGAAATGTTAATTCAAAAATGTGAGAAGCGTACTGTAATAAAGGGTAACTATACTGAAAAGTAAATTATAGTTTTTGTTTTATCATACCTAGAAAATAGCTAGGCCGGAAACTTATGGACCTATCCTGATTTAAATGCTTTATCTTCGGCATAGCTGATAGAAAACCAAACTTTACTCTGAGGTTAATATATATATTGTTTCAATGATACCGATATCAAAACGAGGAATATTTCTACAATTGACTAAACATGAGTGAGTCAAACATAATTTAATTATTTATTATTCATATAATAATTGCAAAAAATATCCGAAAAGGACTTAAAGTGCGAAAAAAAAAAAATCAAAAAGTAGCATAAAACTTGAAAAAAAAATTACCTTAAACTTTAAAAAACGACCAAAAATACAAATTCACATTTTTATAAAGAGTTTCGCATTCAGGAAAATAAATTATATGCAGTCAAAACCCGGTCCTGGTTATTATTGTCATAATTCCCGTATGCATTTTAACTCTGCCTGTGAGAAGAATGATATCTGTAATATATTTGAACTTACCAATTCCAGTATCAGCAAACTGCAGTGACATTTAACGCAACCATTTTCAAACAATCCCCTGGGCGCTATGCTCACAGAGTGAGCCTATTTATTTCACTTCTAACTGCTGGAGCGAAGAGACTATCACGGTGTGGAACTGTTCCATTGCGCATTTTGGTCCCACGTTT